>JAVQMG010000130.1:24985000-25585000 GCA_032878915.1 Castanopsis chinensis | reverse complement strand
TCCCACTGGGCGTGCCAGAATTTGTAGAAGACTAAATTTCTTAGTTCGAAATAAATCAAACAAAGTAAAATAGTTTCTCAAATACGAATTTGTATTGATGAAAGTGTGTGGTACAATTCTCTGTAATTACAAGAATTTGATCCTCTGATTCGATCTCCTTAAAAGATTTGTGATGTGGTTTTGATTTTGAACACAAAGTATCCTTCAATTTGGCTGAAGAATGGATCGAAGATCTTTGAAATAGAATTACAATGAATTTCTGGCTGTGAGCTTGTTAGAAATCCTTTGTTCTTCGCGTTCTTCGTGTTCTTCGTATGTTCTTCGTGTTCTTCGTGCGTTCTTCGTCTTCAAAGGTTTATGGTGGAAGCTTTTCGGGGCTTTAGAGGCTTGAATCCGTAAAGCTTTGTTGATTTGTGATTTGTCGAGGTTTCTGAAGGCTTTCGAGTTTAATTTCAGTGACCTCTAAGATCTAGGAGAGTGATTTTGATGATTTTGCTTCGAATGTTCGTCGTATTCGAAGGTTGAAGTTCTTGAAGTTCTTGGAGGCTTTGAGGCTTGATTCCAGCAGAGTTTCAATACTTCTGAATGCTTCTTTGATGCAGCTTGTGCTCTAGATAGCTTGGTGTCCCCAAATGCCTTAGGAAGGCTTCTATTTATAGGAGTTTGGAGGTAGGTGAGCGACACGTGGCGGAGTTTGATTGGTGACACATGTCACAACTTGACTGGTCTGCTTGTGTCATCGCTTACACAGCCGGATTGCTTGAGTCATCGCTTACACAGCCGGATTGCTTGAGTCATCGCTTACACAGCAGGATTGCTTGAGTCATCGCTTACACAGCCGGATTCGCTTGCATCATTGCTTACACGCGCCTCCATGTGATTAGCATTTTGCATGTTTTTTCCTGTTCCTGTCTTAATGAAATTTAGCAAATTTTTAGTAGCAGTATATGATACTTTGTAATTAGCCATACCTGGCGGACTTGGTGGCATGACGTGTCAGCTTGTGATAGGCCGGGAATTTTCCCTCTCTACAGATCTGAAGACGAACTAATCGATGGAAGCTTCTGATGATGAAGAAACAAGAAACGAAGATGATGAAGAAGAAGAAAAACCCATAACGATCTGAAGACGGAGGCTGAGGTTGAAGGAGATGGGATTGATTTTGAAGAAATGGGTTGCCTGCGATTGAGAACCACTGAAAACACAGGGGAAGAAGAGAAGACGACGAAGGCAAGGGAAATTAGTGGAACTCGAGTTTTTAAAACTCGAGTTCTACGTGGAATTTTTTTCCACATCATCTTCCACCGTTTTGGTCTCGAGTTTTTAAAACTCGAGTTCCACCATAATCTCGAGTTTTTAAAACTTGAGATGCCAGTTTCCCACTTTGTTTTGCAACAGGACAACTAACTATATTCTTAGAAAATTAAAGTTAAATGAAAAAAAAAATTCCAATGTTTGGTAATAAACCCAACAGCATGTAAAGCTCAGTGTTTGATGATATCCGCTTAAAGAAGTTTTGTTTTTGAGTGCAAATTTGGGATTTTTTTTCAAAATAACCAAATTTCTAGAATAATTTCATTAGTTAGCAAAGTTTTGAAACCATTTACCAATCTAACAAATCGAGATCATCACACTCCATTGTTTTGCTAGGTTGGAAATCGAGTGTCTGACACTCGAGTTTCATACTCGAGAGTAACACACTCAAGTCCCATACCCAAATCTCCCACAGCAACGCAAACTTCATCTCCCAGAGCAAGGCAAACTTCCCAAATCTCCCTACGCCCACGCCCTCTGATCTTCCTTGTACGAACCCAAACCCAGGCGATGGCATGGCTCCTTCTTCCTCATGCGACCCACGCCCTCTGATCTTCCTCATACGAACCCAAACCCAGGCGAAGAATCTGAGTTTCTGGCAGGGAAATCGAGTCGTGAAGACTCGAGTTCCATGGAACTCGACCCTTCACGCTTGATTTAGCATAACAAAATCAGGTTCTCTACACTCGATTTGTTAGATTGTCAAATAGTTTTAAAATCATGTTAACTAATGAAATTGTTTGAGAGATTTAGTTATTTATAAGAAAAAAAATTCGCAAATTTGGTCCGGATGTGGCGTAAAACCATCATTTTACACCCTCTAATAGCATCATGCCACATCAGCATTTCACAAATCAATCAAACACACTTAACAGTTAACACACGATCACATCTTAAAACCCACCCACATCGTCATCAGATAAGCTTTTAGAGCATTGACAAACTATACAAAAGCCGCCGAATTCACCGTTTTTGCGGTAGAATTGAGCAAAACCCAGAAGCCATCAAGCCCAGATTCAGATGATGGTCTTGCCAAGTGAAAAACACCAAAAGCTCAGTTGGCTCAAAACCAAAAACAGAAGTAAAAGTGTAAACCAAAAAAAAAAAAAAAAAAATCTAATCTCTGATCCAAAGTAAAAGGAAGACCACCCCCAACCCCACTATTATTCTCCTCTTTGGCATTTGCACTCTTTGTTTATTAGCTTAGACTTTGCCTTTAGATCTACCAAGTATGCAAACAACCTCCTTTACACAACCCAAAAAAAAAAAAATCAAACTTCTTTCACCACCATTAAAGACTTATAGTCTCCCCCAACTTCAACTACTTCATTTTCATTTACTAAAAAAACCCTAAACAAATCTAGAAAATGCTCTAGCATTATTGAGACTCCATGGCTTTGTACTGTTTGGCAATGCTCCAGAAGCTTTCCTGACGATGGTGTGTAGTGTCGGTGGTTCTGCCATGCATGGGTGGTTTTTATTTTTATTTTATGAAATTGGGTTTTAACTTCTAAGGAGTGATAGTGTGCCCATCAAAAAGGAGGGAGAATAGTGTGTGGCAGGTATATTTGATTGTTTTGTGAAATGCTGATGTGTTTTGTTATTATTGGAGGCATAAAACGCTATGTTTACTCTAGATCTGGATGGAATGTTTTCTCTTTGTTTTTTTGTTCTGACATCTAAAATGATTCTAATCATGTGCAGTTAGATACGTAATCAAACAAACAAACAGATTCTCAACAACAACAACAACAACAACAACAACAACAAAAAGAGACAAATTTGCACAAAACAAGTATCTAGAAGTCTTATATGAAAACACCCAAACACCCCCCAATATAGGTCTGTATTTTATTTGATACATTTCAAGGGGTATTTGTACCAACTTGGTGGTTGGTATCAAATTATCAATGCATCATAACACAACAAGTAGACCCAAAATCAACCTAATTTTAGCTTTTATGTTTGAGTGCTTTTGCTTATTTGTTCTTTTATTTTTATTAAAAAGAAGACAAAAATAGACTATTAACATGTGTCATGTTAATTGACTTGACCATGAAAAGAGCGAGAAAGGTCTTAAGTTTTGTAACATGTTTAGAATGACCCATTTCTAATTCAAATCAATCAAGGCGAACTCAAACCCAAGCATGATCAACCTGACCCTTTGCCAAGTCTAGCCATAGCCCTCTTTAAATTTAAAAATAACATAAAATAGTATAATAGATATATAAATTTTAAACTTTGGGTCAATAATATATTCCACTCCAAAAAAATTTTAAATGTGTCCAAATAGCCTAGAAAATAAATTGTTCATCCACTCCATTCTTGTGGTTGCTGGTCCCTTTAAAAGTTTTTTTTTTGATGTAATTGTGGGTGCCCAAGAACTGAGGATGAAGTTGAAGAGTCGTAGTGTAGGGGAGGAATGCCACAGGCCCGAAGAGGAAGGTCGCTCGGGGAGGGGAAGAGATAAGACAAAAGGACTCTAAGGCGTACCAAGTGGGAATTAGAGATTATAGGGGAAGTTTCTAGTTTGGGATAGTCTGTAACCTCTGCATTAAATGCTCTGCGTCTAACCTCCTAGCTGCATTAAATGGTGGGTAACAGCTTTATCAGCTGCATCGATGAGAAAATGACCTGAACAATGCAAGTCACAGCTAAGCAGTCTCTTTTCACCACCTTCTTCAAATGTAGAAAGAGACAAGTGTTATAATAGGAGGCTGGTTAGGAAGGGATGGATGGTCAAAATGTGAAGTAGGAGAGAGTTTTCAAAGAAAATGATAGGGGGGACCAAAAAAAATTATCATTGCAAAAAAATCATTGAGAGAAGAACATGAATAGTATATTTCTCTGTGTAGTTTTGGCCTCCTCGGGCAAGCTTGTATCCATACACTGACCTACATATTTTATAAAAGGAGGCCTTCCTCCCTTATTCTCATTCTCAGGCTAAGTCATCTCTTGTTGTTTGTTTCCCTCTCTAACAAATTTATTGATTTGGGCCTAAGTTGAACCTTACAAGCTCACTATTCTAAGCGGGCTTGGGCTGATTGAATTTTTGGTCCTTACTATTGGCATCGTCTGTGAGAACCAATTGGTTAACTTGGAGCGAATGAGGGATGGGCAACATACTCCAAGTGTCATGGTGGAGTTTTATCATACTGAGCGTACTGAGTGGAGTCACTCAGGGACTAGGAGTCATGTCTCATATGATCAGGAGACACGGAGGTTGCAGCAAGAAGTTGATCACTTGCATGTCAGGCTGAGACGTAGGAAGCGTTATAGGAGAAGTTCGTCCTCCCCACCAAGCGATGGTTCTAGGGGAAGCAAGGACCGTTCATATCATCGTAAGTCTAGAACTCCATCTAGTGAGTCTTTTTCAGCCTCTTTGCGCCAAAGTAAGTGGGAGATGGGTGGTCATAAGCATGAGAGAAGGCCTTCTCACCATGGCATGGGGACGATGTAATGAATAAGGCCTTACAGCAAATTTCTAAGTCACCCTTCATTAGGAGGATTAACAAAGTCAAGCTTCCTCACCGGTTTTTTCAGCTGATGTTTGCCGTTTACAATGGAAGAATTGATCTCGTGGAGCACGTCAGCCACTTTAATCAGAAGATGGCGGTTCTTGCCAATAATGAGGCCCTTATGTGTAAGATGTTCCCACTTATCTCGGGCCCGTGACTATGCGTTGATTCGATACCTTGAAGGAAGGATCAGTGGGGTCTTTCGAGGAGCTAACGAGGTCATTTGGGGCCAGATTCATAACATGCTATAGAGTCTCTAAGCCTTTAGAGTATTTGTTGTCTATGGCAATGAGAGAAGGAGAGACCTTCAAGACCTACTCGGATAGGTATTGGGAGACATATAATGAGATCGATGGAGACTTTAAGAATGTAGCCGTGAGGACTTTTAAGGTTGGGCTCCATGCCAAGAACGAGTTGAGGAAGTCGTTGATGATGAAGTCTACCTTGAACATTCCCTAACTTATAGAGTGTATATATAAGTACAAGCAGGCGAAGGAGGATCAGACACAGGGAAAGGTTTAGGCTAAGATGTCCTTAGATAGGGGGATACTAGGGTAATCGCCCTCGAAGGGAGTTTTCTAATCATCTATCATTCTTCGGAGCTTAGTTAGTCAACTCCTTGTTTAAAGAGCTTGTGTATCAAATACTGGAGAAAATTAGGGTTAACCTTATTTTAAATGGCCCAATAAGATGGGCAGGGACTCATCCAAAAGAAATCAAAACCTTTATTGCCATTACCATAAGGACAGGGGACATACCACCGAGGATTGTAGAACCCTGCAAGACCACCTGAGCTAGTCGGTGAAGGCGGGGAAGCTCAATCGGTTTTTGCATCAGCCTATAGAGCAGTTCAGTCACTTTAGGGATGAGTTTAGCCGGGATAGCGCTCCTCGGCCAGCGTTGGGTACCATCAATGTGATCTTTGCCAAGCCCGAGGGCAGTGTGGGCTTAATTATTCAAGTTATGTCCATAGGTGAAGGTTGCGATCTGAGGTACAGTGCTCAGTCTTCTTAGAGAGCTAGAGGGATGGTCACCCTTACCTTGGGTTTCTCTAAGGAGGATAAGGAGGGAACTCTCCGAGGATGGTCACCCCTACCTTGGGTTTCTTTAAGGAGGATAAGGATGACGCACTGGTGGTTACTATTAAGATTGAGGGTTATAATGTAAGGAGGGTGTTGGTTGATCAGGAAAGTGGAGCAGAGATAATGTACTCTGATTTGTACCGAGGCTAAATTTGAACCTCGAAGACCTGGAGAGGTATGATTCATGGTGGGCTTTGATGGCAGGACGCGGTGGTCCCCTGAGAAATTATAAGGTTACTAGTATAGGTTGGGGATGAGGAGGTGCAAGTTAACTTTATTGTAGTGGAAGCTTTTTCCCCCTACACAACTATCCTAGCCAGACCCTAGCTTCACGCTATGGGTACTGTATCCTCAACTTTGCATCTTAAGGTTATGTATTCTACTCAAGGGAGAGTGGGAGAATTGGTGGGTAGCCAGGCCACTGCTAGGCAGTGCTTAGTATCAGCAATGACGAGGCAGTCCTCGAATCCTGCTGTAGTGGTTAAAGATCCAGTCTCATAGCAACTAAGGGGCCCCGTAGGGGGCAATAGATGGGGACATTTAGAGAGTAGTCTGAGGATCTAGAGAGAGTGATTGTAGGACAGGATCAAAAAAATATATTTTTAGGTGGGATCCTAGTTGCCATCCTTGGAAAAAGTAGAGTTAGTGAAGTTTCTAGAGGCCAACCTTGATGTATTCGCCCGGAGTACTTATGATGTCCCAAGGATTGACCCTGGATTTATATGTCATCAACCAAACGTTAATCCCGAAGCTGTGCCACGCAAACAGCCTCCTCAGTGATCATCCAAGGATCATGCCAAGGCAGTAAAGGTGGAGGTGAACAAGTTGAAGCAAGCTTGAGCTATTAAGGAGATCTTTTATCCCGAATGGTTGGCCAACACTGTAATGGTTAATAAGAAGAATGGAAAGTAGCGAGTCTACGTGGACTTCACTAATTTGAATAAAGTTTGTCCAAAAGACCCCTTCCCTATCCCTAGAATTGACCAGTTGGTGGATGCCACGTTGGGACATCCCCAGATAAGTTTCTTAAATGCCTTCCAAGGTTACCATTAGATACCCATATCATTACCTGATCAAGAGAAGACGGCATTTTGTGCTTCTAATGAGAACTATCATTATCGGATGATGTCCTTTGGCTTCAAGAATGCAAGATCCACGTATCAGAGAATGGTGACGCAAATGTTTGAGTCACAGTTGGGAAGGAACGTGGAGGCATACATTGATGACATGGTGGTGAAGAGCAGGTAGATGGGAAAGCATTTGGCCGATTTGGGGGAGACATTCTTGGTCCTAAGAAAGCATAAGTTACACCTGAATGCCTCTAAGTATTCTTTTAGGGTCCAGTTGGGCAAGTTTTTGGGTTACATGATTACTCATTGTAGGATTAAGGTCAACTCCGAGCAGATTAAGGCTATTAACAATTTACATCCCCTCAGAATCCCAAAAAGGTGCAGAGGTTGACTGGAATGGTAGCTGCCTTAAGTAGATTTATCTCTAGGTCGACGAACAAGTGTCATCCCATTTTCCAGCTTCTTCACAAGTGGAAAGACTTTCAGTGGACAGAGGAGTGTATAACGGCTTTTGAGGATCTTAAGCGGTACTTGTCAAGTCCTCCAATACTATCCAGGCTTTAGAAAGAGGAAGTGTTGTATGCTTACCTAGCAGTCACGAACTATGTTGTTAGTCTCATCTTGGTCAGAAGCAAGGATGGGGTCCAAAGGCCTGTCTACAATATCAAAAAGTCCTTACAGGAGGCTGAAACACACTATTTACCTAGTGGTGCTCACCTAGCTCCCTTTTTATGCTCTTCAAAGGAAATCAGACTATACGGGCAGAATTGCTAAGTGGGGAACCATGCTTAGAGCCTACGATGTTAAATACATGCCTCAAACTGCCATAAAGGGGAAAATTCTGGCAAACTTTGTGGTGGAGTTTACTGAAGGTACAGAAGAGAAGGAAGAAAAAGGATTGGGGATGATGGTCGCGTTGACCATCGTTGTCCTCCCTTGGGAGGTTTATACGGATAAGGCATCTAACCGAAAGGGAGCAAGGATTGGAATTGTGTTAATCACTTTCGAGAAGCTGGTAATGGAGAAATCGTTGCTATTGGGTTTCCTAGCTACTAGCAAAGAGGCCAAGTATAAGGCTCTGTTAGCAGGAGTAGCAATGGTCAAGCAGTTAGGGGGAGATGTGGCGGAGTTTTATTTTGATTCTAAGTTGGTGGTGGGCCAGGTTAATGGAGAGTTTGAGGCTCGGGATGAGAGAATGCAAGGGTATCTTGCTAGGTTACAGCGTGTCAAGCTCAATTTAAGAGTTTTGCATTGAAGCAAATCCCTAAAGGGCAGAACTCTCATGTAGATTCTTTGGCCATGCTGGCCACTTCTTTGGGGTCAGGTCTTCCTCGGGTTGTGGGTGTTGAGGAGATGAATAGCTCGAGTCTCACAAGGGTATCCTTGGTTAGGGTTTATAGCCTTTGTAACATCCCAACCTAATGACATAATTAATTTATGGGTTTATATGCTTGTTATCATCTTAATTACTTTATGTGCATAAAAACTTTGATATTGTGATATTATAGAAGATATATACTCTTTTAATGTTGTAGAAAAGAGTTTTATAAAGTTAAGGATATATATGCAAAGTTATCTTGTTCTTGGGACCTTTCTAGAAATATAAGCTTTTAAGGGGTAGAAAGTAAATTTTCAAAAAAGTGGAAAGATGAGTCACAACCCACTATTTCCCTTAGCATCACACATGCCCCACAAAAGTCCACTTCTCTTATCTTCTTGGCTGCATCAGACCAGAAGGTTCAGCTCCTTTTCCTTCTCTCTATTCCTTTTTCTTTGTTCTTTGTTTTCTTCTCTCTTTGCTCTCACACGGCTACATCTCTCTCTCCCTCTCTCACCAAAACAATATATATCCCTCTCTAAAGAAGAAATTAAAAGGTTAACATTAAGTTTCAGCTTCAAAGTTTGTGGGTAAGTAATCAAAATCTCATTTGATTTTGGGTATGTTGATAGTATAATTGTTTTGTTTAGTTTCCCTTCTTTGTTCTCAAATCTGATTTTAGAAGCTAAACTTGTGATTCTATTTTAGTAAGTTGAAAGATTGATGGTGTTATGGTCTATTGGATGCTTAATAATGTACATTAATGTCTATAGTATTGGTATAAAAATACCCAAATGAAAGGTAGACCAATTGCATTTAGTTGATGAATTTTGTAAGAACATGCACTGAAGCTATCACGGTGGCAGATTTGATGTTTACCACAAGAAAAATATGTATTAAATCATTTTTTGTGAATTAGGATGCTAGGAGTAGCTTTTTGAATCCTAAGACACATATGGTTATTATGGAAGTAGTCTCACTGCATTTGGATTAATACAAAAATAATGGTTTAATTTCTAAGTTGCATGATTTTCTATTAGGACAGATTTGAGCACGTTGCCTTGTACGATTTTTAAAATCATGATTTTATGTTTTGATTATAAAATTTATACAATATATACTAGACATCCATGGAAGTAGCTATGTAAAACTTCATGACGATTAGATGTGTTTGGACAACCCATTTGTATTTTACAAATGACGCATTTGTTGCTGAAATAAGCAGTAAACAGAGAAGGATAACTCTAACTTTGTGGATCTAATTTTGAAGTTAGGGTGAATGTTTTGAGCTATAATATAATGTGCTTATCTTTTGGTATGTTTAGATCATATATGAATTTTTATGTCTTGGTTTCTCTATGTTTTGGTATGTAATGTGTTTGATGAATGTACCTTGTTTGTGGGGAAACTCTTTGCGATGGGAATTAAGATTTTATTATGTTTGAGAGTTAGGTTGTGTTTGAAGTGTAAGTTTATATACTTAGGAAGAGTTTGTTAGTAATAAGTTTTGGTCTTTCATTTAGGTGACGAGAATGAGAACATGGACACTTGAGCTCCTCTTGTACAAGTCTCTCGAGTCTTTTGTTTTTAAGTAAGGGAAATGTGACATATGTATTTGATAAGTATAAGGACTATTTAGAAAATTATTATACATCAAACCCTTTTAATTAGAGATATTACATATAAGAATAATTTAAGTAAAGATTTATGTTCATGACTTATTGAATCCTATATATATGATAATTTTAGCATATTGATGCTATTACTCAAATCACGAACGTAATGTTTTAAATATGAAATGAATATGCTACTGTTATGAAATATTTATGTAAAAGTATAGTATCTGAAAAATATAATTTTCAGTTATTCCATTGTTATGATCTGAACTTAGCTAATAGAGGTTATAGTATTGGTATTTCTATGAAGATTCTGATTGGCCATTAAAAGTGGGATTGGCTCTGTTGTACCTGCCCTTGTTAGTAACCACCAACTTGTGGAGGATGTCAACCTACTCCTATGGTTGAAAGTATGTATTATGATATGATTCCGAAATTACTAGCATTGTGGGGAATGCTGGATGCTTGGCACAAAGTTCTGGAAGCCTTCCAAAGTTGTGGCAGACTTACAATTGGGCTGACTAATATGTATTATAAATGAACTATTACGCTATTTGGAAGTTATAAGAAAGGTATGATGATAAGAAAAGTATGTTGAATTATGTTTAAGTTCCTTACTATGTCTTTTTATTATTATATAAAAAGAAAGTGAAGTATTTCATCTAAGAGCTCATAAGTTATTTTAAGAACAATATGAATAATATGAAGGCTATTTTATCAAAACTGGCATATTCATAAAATATTTGATTTACATGCATTCTTATCAAAGGCCTATGGAGCTTAAAACCTTACTAGGCTTCGTAACTCACCCTATTATATTTCAGTGCACAGGTTCTTCTTGGAAGCAACGAGAGTATTAGCGGTGGTAAGGATTATGTGATTCTCATTTGTTAGATTGTATAATTTTTTTTTTTTTTGGTATAGTATTTTAGCTCTTTTGTTGTATAAGAGAAATCAAGATGTACTTAATCCTTTGAGTACAAATGTAATTCGGAACCTTAGTTTGTTTTGAACCCCAGTTGTATGTCTTTGGGGTTAGGTTTGTAAATAAGAGTTTTGTTAAACGTTTAGCTATGTAATTTTTATATGAATACCTTAAGTTTCAGGCAAGTGGTAATCTTGCAAAGTTCAAATGAAATGAATTTTCAAGGTTTTCATCATTTTTGTATATTATAGCTTTTATGCAAGAAAATAAGCAGGTGTACAAGAAACAATTCTTAATAAGCACCTTCAGTTTAAGTTGATTCGTGTTAGTATTGAAGTAAACTTGATATTAACATGCCAGTCATACTCTAAATTCTAAAGTATAGGTTTGGGTCGTGACAGCCTCTATGTGGGGACGAGCAGGATGGACGTTATAGTAGCCTTTTTGAAGCAGGGAATATTGCCCGAGGACAAGTGTGAAGCAGAGAAGGTGCATAGCAGGGCCCCTCGCTATTGGCTATCTAGAGACCAGAAGTTGTATAAGCACTCTCACTCAGGGCCATATTTATTGTGCGCGCACCTTGAGGCAGTGGAGTCTTTGTTGGAAGAGTTACATGAAGGCATATGTGGAAGTCACACAAGGGGTAGGTCTTTGGCGCATAGGGCCCTCACCCAGGGACACTGTTGGCCTAGAATACAAAAAGCCTCCCAAGACCATGCGAAGAAGTATCACCAATGTCAGAGGTATGCCCTAAACATTCATCAACTAAAGGGAATCCTGAATCTGATATCTATCCTTTGTTTTTCGCTTAATGGGGCTTAGCCATAGTGGGACCATTTCCCCGAGTTATAGTAAACCAAAGATGGCTCCTCGTCGGCACTGACTATTTCACTAAATGGGTGGAAGTTGATGCTAATATTAGGGATATGGATACTAAGAGGTTCATCTTGAAAAATATGTCATAAGGTTTGGAGTCCCTTACGCACTGTTCTCATATAATGGTCTTCAATTTGACAGTAAAACCTTTCGAAGATATTGTGGAGAGTTAAGTATTAGGAACAGATATTCTATACTTGTCTATCCTCAGGGGAATGGACAAACCGAGGCCACCAACAAGGTTATGGTATCTAGATTGAAGAAAAGGTTGGACAACGCTAAAGGAAAGTGGGTGGATAAATTGCCCTATGTGTTGTGGACCTATCGCACCACACCATGAAAATCAATGAGGGAGACTCATTTTTCAATGACTTATGGGGCGGAGGCAGTAATCCCTCTTGAGTTTAGATTCCCAACGTTGAGAACGGACCAGTTCAATGCTGAAGAGAACAATTACTTACTCCAAGACAACCTAGATGTGACTGAGGAAAGAAGAGAGGTGGCAATGGTAAAGATGGTACATTACCAACAAAAACTTAAGTAAGGCTATGATAAAGGGATTAAGTCAAGGCCTCTAGAACTGAGGGATCTGGTCTTGAGGTAAGTGGTAGTAACAGCAAAAAATCCTGCTTGGGGAAAACTACGTCCAAACTGGGAAAGGCCATATAGGATCACTTCCATTACTGGCATTGGGGCTTATTACTTAGAAGATCTAGATGAAAATGTAGTTCCTCGCCTTTGGAATGTAAACAAATTGCGACGTTATTATTATTAATGTTACAAATTCTTTTGCCACTCATATCTTTCTTAATTGCAATTCATAGTGGATGTATTGGCTGTAGTAATCAGTCTTTGAAATATTCTAAGTGTTAAACAGAACGTAGGCTTTGTTTAGCTTCTCAGGTTACAAGCTTAGGGTAAATTAACATTGTATGAAATATTCTAAGTGTAAAACAGAACTTAGGCTTGTTTGGCTCCTCGAGTCACAAGCTTAGGGTAAATTAACATCGCATGAAATATTCTAAGTGTTAAACAAAACCTAAGCCTTGTTTGGCTCCTTGGGTCATAAGCCTAAGGTAAATTAACATCGCATGAAATATTCTAAGTGTTAAACAAAACTTAGGCCTTGTTTGGCTTCTCTAGTCACAAGCCTATAGTAAATTAACATTGCATGAAATATTCAAAGTGTTGAACAGAACCTAGCTCTTGTTCGACTCCTCAGGTCACAAGTTCAGGGCAAAGTGACGAATTTGGGAAAGACTCTCTAATGTTGTGTAGAATTTGGCCCTGATGCAACTCCTTGAATTGTGGACGATGAAATAAAGTACCTAGTTTGCTCTCTAGGGCTCTAGGGTCAATGCCCAAGACCTTGCTTTGGGTTTTCATTTGTAGTTTAAGGTAAATGTTGGAGTTTTTCTTAAGTTTTGCAAGTTAGTTTGTTAATTAGGGTGCAAGTTCTTCTTGGTTAAATGGAGGGGAATGTTCCATGAAGGAATTGTCAGTTAGTATAGACATACCATTGTAAGAAATGGGCGCACATACAATATATCAAATGACAAGTACGAATTGGATAATTCAAGAAATAGTAGATAAATTCTAAGTCCTTTTCATTAATTTGTAAGAAACTAAGTAGAAAGAAAGAGGCATAAATACACTTGGGCCTAGGTACAAAATGGTTTTTTTCTTCTTAAGTCCATTGTGGAGTTAAGCTGAGGTCTCTTTTCTTATTCCTCCCTTCTTCTCCTACTCTTTCTCTTTCCTTTTCTTTTTCTTTTTCTTTTTCTGCTGGGTCACCTCTGTTGCCTCCCCCGCTTCTACCTCCACCATGTCGTTTGGAGGGGGCTGCTCTTGTTCTTTGTCTTTGGTGGGGGCAATAGAGGGAGTAGATGCAGGTTGGTCCGAGAAGGAAGTAGGAGCAAAGTTAGGATCTGCTAGGAGCTGGGGAGGAGTGGGAGCCAAACACAAGGCAAAGGGGTAGTATATCCTATCAGGAGCCTCGAGCTCTGATTTGGTGCAAACCCCAACAGCACTTAAGACTTGGCCCCACACCTCCATGCAGAAGGCCTGAGTGACATCCCTGAGTTGGGCAATAAGCCTTCAGATGCCCTGGTCATGCCTGCGTCATAGGCTGCCTGCTCGGCCTGGGACATCTCTGCCTCCTTAGCCTCCAGCTATTTCTTGGTCTACTTTAATTTCACCATGGTGATAGCCATTTTATTCTCAGCTTTTCTTTGAGCCTCAAGGCATCAGCTGCCTGTTTCTCATAGCCTTTGAAGGCGGACTTAGCATTCCTGTGAACCTTTCCACCTCAGTTGGCTAGGTAAAAGTCTTCTTAAGCTTCTTGTCAGCCTCTGTGTGGGCCTTCTCGACAGCCTCTAATTTATTCTCAACTTCTTTTGCCAAGTCCAAAGAGTAGTCTACCCTCTCTTCGGCCATAAAGGCAGCTTGGACAGACTTAAAAAAAATGTAAGTATTGGGTTAAACTTCGACAAGTTAATGTTGTAAATAAAAGAAAGAGGTCACGCACCTTAGATAAGTCCTGTTTTAAAGATAGGAAGACTTCACACTTCCTAAATGACCTTAGCTCGACCATGTCCTCTGGTAGGCATAGAGCCTTCTCCAGGCACTCAACCCCCAGGCCTGAGCTTCCTTTTTGGGATCCCTCAAGTTAGCATCGTCCAGCACTGGGTTGCTAGAATTGAGGGTGGAGAGGGGCCTCCAGATGGAAGGTTTCTTGGGCTGGTCTCCCTCAAGCTCCTTGGAATTCCCAGTAGAAGACTTCTTTTGGGGCCTCTCCCTGTCTAAGCATCCTTGGCAAGGGGTTGATGGGGGGATTGGGAGACCTTTCCCTCTTCTACACCGTTAGTTCCTTTACCTCCTTGGGCCCTTTTCTGTTTTTTATCAGCAGCGTCCACGGAAGAGGCGCGTGTAAGGGCGGGAGTAGGTGGTCGCGTCACTATTGGCATGGCTAAGGTGTAGGCCCTAGCATGGGCATTAAGCAGAGCTAGCAGGTCGAGCATTTTCTCTTCAAATACCATGCCTTCTGGGATTTTGTGGCCTCTTGAATGATGCTAACTTGTGTGGGTTGTAGGCATTTGTGTGAAGTGCTGGGAGCATCCCCGGGGTCTTCTTGTTGATAGAAGACCTCGAAGTCCTTGTCAATGACTTCCTAGGGGGCAAGCTCAGGTGTAGACTCCTTGGCCTTGTCATCTTATAGGATGAGGGCTCTTGTGAGTAAAGGAGCCTAGCAGCTAGTGGTGTTGGAAGTTGGGCGTCCTGAGTTCTGGTGGAAGGAGGTTCAGACAACAAAAATCCTAGAACTGCTACGTCTATTTAAGCGAACTGAGGGTCCTTGGCTTTAATGACGTTCTTCGGGCTTTGGAAACACTTAGTGGAAGGTTTGTATCCGAGGATGATGTGAGCAGCTCAAAGTTAACCATCCTTGTGTAGAAAGATCTCTAATTTTAGAATCTGGTTCAGGTCCGTGAAGTTCACCTAATGTTTGGTTGGGGTGGTGCGGTATTCGTTTGCCAAAGAAAAACAATGAAAACTGTGAGGAGATGAGGCAAAGAAAGAAAGAAAATTTTTACACTAATGAAATTAGGTAACATCCTATGTGAATCTACAGTCCCCAAGAACCCTTACCTGGTTCTCCTTCTTGGGTGGCACAATCTAGTCCATTGTGCCAATCTCCTGAGACGATGAGGAAGTCCTCATTCATACCTTTACTTGTGTCAGGTAGGTAGGAGATTAACGTGATAGAGGAGACACTAAATTTAATGTAGTACTTAGTTTTTTTTTTCCTTTTTGACAATTGTATACCCAGTTTACATCATGCCAGGCAAGGTTGGTCCCCATTTTCCTATTTAGCATATCTACACAACCAAGGACTCTAAAGACATTTGGGGAACATTGGGTGGGGGTCTCTGGAATTTTTTAGGAAGTCCCTAGTAACCCTTCCCATAGGGAGTTCCATCCCACCTTCGATGAAGGCGATCATAGGAATGACCACAGACTCGGGAGGTTTATTTAAGACCAACCATTCATTATATTCACAGTGTCAGATTTTGACACCGTCACAAATCCTATACTGTGCCCTAAAGACAGCCCTAGCCTTGAAAGTATCCACTAATTTAGTGTATCTACCCATGAAGTTTTATGGTGTAAATGAATTTGTGTAAAGACAAAAACTGGAAAAGGAACACACCTACGAACAAAGGGAAAAATTCTCCTCGAGAGCTTGCTTCAATGTTGATTGCAGAAAGCGTAAATTAGCTTTAGCTAGCCCTAAGTCCTCATTTTATAGGAGTAAAAATTGGGCAGTAAATTTCCCGTTCATAATTAAGGGAAGATAAGGACCATACAATCTTGATCAAGCCGTAGAACATGGGAAGACGAGCAGCCGCCTGACACCATAAATGTGAGATTGTGGATTCTGAAGCGTCAGAAGCATGCTAGAGGCAGGTGAAAGGGCGTTACCACGTGAGAATGCACATGGCACGTGTATAGCTAGCTTGTGTAACTAAAACTTCGCTTTTACCTCAGGGCTAATAGCAAAAGTTTTAGGGGGCTATTATGGGTGCCCGAGGACCGAGGATGAAGTTGAAGAGTCGCAGTGTAGGGAAGAAATGCCACGGGCCATGGGCTCAAAGATGAAGGCTGCTCGGGGAGGGGAAGAGATAAGTCAAAAGGACCCTAAGGCTTGCCAAGTGGGAAGCAGAGATCATGGGAGAAGTTTCTAGTTTGGGGTAGCCTGTAACCTCTGCGTTGAATGAAT
Source organism: Castanopsis chinensis (assembly GCA_032878915.1). NCBI lineage: Eukaryota > Viridiplantae > Streptophyta > Magnoliopsida > Fagales > Fagaceae > Castanopsis > Castanopsis chinensis. Next base: position 25,568,504 of record JAVQMG010000130.1, on the reverse strand, counting down.
TGCATCTAACCTCCTGGTTGCATTAAATGGTGGGCAACAGCTTTATCAGCAACATTGGTAAGGAAATGACCTGAACAGTGCAAGTTACAGCTAAGCAGATCCCTTCTACCACATTCTTCAAATGTAGAAAGAGACAAGTGTTATGAGAGGAGGTTGGTTAGGAAGGGATAGATGGCAAAGATGTGAAGTAGGGGAGAGTATATAAGGAAAAGAAGGTTTTCAAAGAAAATGATGGGGGGATGGGGGGGACCAAAAAAAATATCATTGCAAAAAGATCATTGGGATAAGAACATGAATAGTATATTTCTTCGTGTAGTTTTGGCCTCCTCGGGCAAGCTTGTATCCATACACTAACCTACATATTTTATAAAAGGAGGCCTTCCTCCCTTATTCTCATCATCGGGCTAAGCCTTCTCTTGCTGTTTGTTTCCCTTTCTAATAAATTTATTGATTTGGGCCTAAGTTGAACCCTATAAGCTCACTACTCTAAGTGGGCTTGGGCTAATAGAATTTTTGGTCCTTACAATAGTAATAAAGCCCTAAGTGTTATTGGTATCAAATTGTTTTTGGTAAAAAATCAAATGACTATGTGTGTGATTTCTCTCTCTCTCTCTCTCTCTCTCTCAATAAAAAACTTCTAATGGTAGTGTAGGGGTGGCAAAATTGACATGACCCGTTAATCCGACACAACACGAAATTAGTAAATTATAGGTTGAGGTTTAATAGGTTCTGTCATATTCAGGTTAATACGACTGACCCGTTTAATAAATGGGTTGGGTTAGTGTTCAACATATGAAACCTGTTTGACCCGTTTCATTAAATGACATTTTACTAATATACCCATCAAACCAAAGGTACATAAACTTATTAGTTGTTGTGGTTTATTTTCTTTAACATATTGTGATTGATTATTTGTAATAAGTAGATATGTTTTAGTTTTGAATGATTAGTTATGATGCAATTACTAGTTAGTTTTAAATTTTATATTAAAAATATTTATTTTTTTATAAATATTTTTTTTTTCATTTTGATAAAATTTGATAAACAGGTCGACATGACTAATACATTTTATAAATGAGTCATGTTAGGGTTGAGGAATTTTGACTCATTTAATAAACATGTTAGGTTAGTGTCAACCTATATAGTCGGATACTCAAAAGTTGACACGTCACGAACCCGACACGTGAACACGAATTACCACTCCTATGGTAGTGTGTATGGCTTTAATTCTTTTTCTATTTTGACTAAATAGTAATTCACACCCTTAAAATTTGGGTTTATTTTGATTTTGTCTCATGTTTAGAAATTTGTAGTTAGGTATGCCTAGTATTATATACTCCACTTTAATTCAAACCTTTATATTTATATACGTTGATAATGTATCCATCATCTGCCACTTCATCTCAAAACAACATAGTTTTAATGCGTTAAAACCAAGATGTTTTGTTAATGTAAAAAAAAAATCCATATTTGCATTAATTATTTTATTAATTTTCCTTTTTTATTTTTCTACTATATTTCTTATAACACCAGGACCAAAGCCCATTATCCCCCACCACTGAAAGCCCATCCAATAAAGCACCACTGTTTTGGGATAATCTTCCAGTTTTGTTTTGTTTTGTTTTTTTAATATTTATTTTTAAAATCGATAGTTAAAATAAAGGTAAAAATGCAAAACTAACCTTCTAATTTTTACCTTTTTTTTTTTTATTTCAGTCCTCTAACTTTCAGTTTTGTCAATTCAGTACTCTAACTTTCAATTTTTGTCAATGTAGGACTCCGTTGCATTTCTGTTAGTGGCTACCGTTAGAGCCACTGAAACGACAGTTTTGCAATTCGTTTTTAAAATTCAGAATTAAAAGAAAATAAGAAAAATCTAGAAAAAAAAGAAAAAAAAAATATATCTGATGGCAGATCTTGAAGGCGACGGTGGTGATGGCAGAGTTTGAAGGTGACGTTTTGCTCACCTGGGTTTATTACCGCGGGTCGTGTCTTTTACTTGCTTGCCGTGGGTTGTGGCTTTTGATCGCCAGAGTTTGCAACCATGGGTTGAATCGGTGTTTGAGGCTTGGGTTTGAATGGGTTGTAGGTTGGGATTTGACTAAGTTTCGATGGTGTGAATTTCGATGGTTGTGGATTGATGTTGGTGGTTGTAGGTGTTGGGTATTTGACTGTGATTTGTTCTTTGGGTTGGGATTTAGCTGAGTTTGATTCAGTCAAGGCAGAGCAAAACTTGACTGAATCAAAAACAAAAACAGAAGGGTATTTGACTGTGATTTGTGCTTTCCTTTGTTTTGCCTTAATCGCACTCTCTGCTTTCCTTCATTCCCCTTAATGTTTTTTTTTTTCCAAATTTTTCTTATTTCCTTTTAATTCCAAATTAAAAAAAAAAATGCAAAACGGCGTTGTTTCAGTGGTTGTAATGGCAGCCACCAACAGAAATGTAACAAAGCCCTACATTGACAAAAATTGAAAGTTAGAAGACTGAATTGACAAAACTGAAAGTTAGAGGACTGAAATGAAAAAAATGTGAAAGTTAGAGGGTCAGTTTGCATTTTTGCCTAAAATAAAATAATGGAGAATTGATGTCACACTCCGTTACTCTGCCGCAAGTGAAAATCACACACATTATTGGACCACATGACAATTTCTTAGAAATGAAGTGGTAGACAACACATGAACCCTATATTTATATCTACATCTATACTCTATATGAGTGTATATATATACATATATATATATATATATATACTCTATAAAAAAAAAAAAAGGAGAGTTATGGTGGTTTGTTTTGCATATAGATAGTGGTTTTATAGAGTCTTTTGGTTTTGTTGCTTGGTCAATGCCACCGACAAAAGTGTGTGTGCAATAGCCTATGAAGTCACCTTTTTACCCCTAAAAGCATTTATAAGTTAAAACAAAGTTAATGGTGTTTTGGTATTTTTATTTGGTACTTCCTTTGAAACTACTCTATTATGGTATTACCCCTAGAGATATGGATGGGCTAAAAAATTGTAAGGATCTTATAGTCTTTTTGTTCTCAAATATATTAGTTAACTACCCAGTGAACACTCCTAGCAGGTTTTGGCATCTAGCAGAAGTTTGGGGAATACTTTTATATGCTTTCTTGTCACTAATTAAAGTAGAGAGGAGATGGATATGGGAGCAGAAAATATGAGCTGAAACTTGAAAAAGTTTACAGTTCTATTAAAATTGATATATCTATCATGTTTGTTTTTTTTAGTTTTTCATGGTGGAATTTTATAGCCTTTTTTACTCTAAATGTGCATTTGGCTCTAAATTAAAAAACTAGCTTATTTTACTATTCGGTTTATTTTTGCTACTATTTATGAGCTTCACTGCACTTTTAGGTACTATTCATGAATCTCACTTTAATATTTTAACTAACTTTTATCTTTATCTACCGTACTTTCAATAAAAAGTTTTCAGTTTCAGTAAAATAAATGGATCCTAAACACACCCTAAAGAAAACTTTTTGGAGTTTATTACTTATAAAAAAAATGATATTTAGTAATTAATAAAATGGTTTTGTTGAAACAATGTTTAATATTCATTTTCATTTTTCTATATCTCCAAATAATAATGTCTAATATTAAAGCCAATCATGATAGAAAAGAATCGTAATGTTGCTTATGTAAGCCTCTTCAATTTTTCAGGCTTTCATCTCTTTCTTCATTTATTTTCATTTAAACCAAGTGGGAAGGGGTTCAAATCCAAGTTTTCAACGTGAAGAGAACCAATCAATTGTATGGAACTACAAGATTCTCTATTTTTTCTTTTGGATTGGAGAGTTACATAACTCTTGACATTTCTTTGTTATCAAAATGTCTCCTGCACCTTGTGCGGTTCAAAACTAGTAGTATATACAACAACAGATCAACCAATGAAGGATCATTTCCATGTTGCTTACTGGAACACAATATTTTGGTGTCGTCATTTTCATTTTGCTTTGCCCATGCCTAAAATAAGGTCTATTTGTTTGTTTATATATATATAATCTAAAGTTACAACCTTACTCAATATCTTTTATTGGATGTAAATTTTGAAAATTCCACCATTGGATTATATATATTTTTTTTTAATATCCTCCACGCTTGCAAAATTTCTAGAAAAATTAAAGATCAACAGTTATGTCATTAATAAATTATTTAAATTATTAGTTTTTGTAGTTTAAAATTATGCATAAAATAGAAACCTATAGATCTTATAATATATAATATCCAATTGACATAAAATTTGAAATGTGTATTAAGAGTATACAGAACATGCAATTCAACGGTTAGATTTTCAAAATATGTAGTAATGTTTATTTTATTGAGTAAAGTTACAGCCTTAGGCTATAACCAATTTTATAACTAAACTTTATATATATATATATAAGGGGGGTAAGTTACAGACAATGGGGGAGGCCGGCTGAGGCCATGTGGTTATAGGGTAAAAGGCCGGCTGAGGCCATGTGGTTACAAAAGTAAAAACTGACTGAGGTATTACAAATGTAAGCTAGGGTTTTCATCTATTACAATGCTAAGGGTTGTAAAGAGGAGGCAAAGCTAAGAGGTTGCTAAAATTGGACCTCTTGAGGTATTCTGGAATTCTTCCTAGAATTGGACCTGCTGGAGGATGAAGTCCTAGCTGCCTTATATAGTTGAAGGGAACCTTGGAGTCTTCTGCTAATTGTTGAAAATTCGGAAGGTGAATTGCTTTTACTAAAGGTGAAAGTCTTTTCTATTAAAAGCAAACAGTAACTTCTGGATGATTGTGTCTGGTATTGTTTATGATAGTAGTTGTTACTGTTCATGAATAGTGTCCTGCTTTTCCGGGGTACTGTTGATCTACAGTAACTATTACTGTGAATAGTAACCTGTTTGGGAATCTGCTGAGTGCGGGTATTGTTCAAACAGTGACTGGTGCTATTTCTTGAATAGTAACTGGCTTGGAATCGCTTGGAATCTTATCCTGAGTAGTGGCTGGTACTAGTTAGAATAGTTTAATCCTCACCCAAATTATAACCACTGTATGGATCTTGTAAATCTTGGTAGGGGTCAATTGGGTCTCGTTTTACCGAAGCTTCTAAAGAGGCAGGAGAAACCTTTTCTTCTGACTCTAGCTGTTTTGCCTGATGAATTAGCTGCTGAGCATCTTTAAGTTACTTGCTAGATTTTCCTGCTATTTGAACAGAATCTAGGCTGGACTATGATCTTGTTCTATGAGCAATGGGTTGCAGGACATAAGGAGAGAATTCCTTATAAACCTGGCTTATGAGCTACTCAATTCTAAGACTGTCCCACCAATTTACTAAAATTTCCTATTCAGGAAATTGTTATTGATTTTATAATCCCATTTGTAATCTAATGGATCCTTTATCTGGCTGTAAAGATCAGGATTACTGGAAGCTGGGATCGATGGCTCGAGGTTTTATATTTTGTATCAAAGTACCTTAGGGCTTCTTGCAGAGGTTCTGGGAAATCTGAGGGATTGAACCAAACATTTCCCACCACTTAAGGAACCATGAGGAAATCTGTCCATAGAACTCATTGCTAAACATCAAGAACCATGAATGGTCATAGTTCTTATTCTGATAAAAGAGAACTTTCTCAAAGGCGCCCACATAATCATAATAACTGTAATGGAGTTTTGAACCTGTGAGAGATTTGTAGTTCTTGAGAATTCTCAACTGTGAGGGGTGTTCTCCCCACTCTTTGCAACTGACAAAACTTGTGATGATGAACTTGTGATAGAGGACTGTTGAGGGGTCCCCTTTGTTCAGGATATTTTCTATATGCGCGGACTTTTCCTGGATGAGGATGCTCCTATAGAACTTGATACTTTTCTCTAGGTGCTTTGGTAAGAAATGTCATCCTTGTGGTAAGACTTCTATGGCTAGGGCAAGGGGATCTGTTATATGAACAAGATGAGGTTCTATATAAGAGATGTGCTGGGTGAAAGTCTTTTTAACATAAGGAGATCTTTCTTTCTTGGTTGGGTAGAAAGAAGTTTTTTAGGTTTGGATGGGACCAAAAGGTTCTTCTACAGTGTATGGGTTGATGGTCCTAGGCGCTGAGGCGGCTAAGGCTAAGTTGTAGCTGGGTTGACCATAGAGTGGCCTTTCATAATTTGGTTTAGGGATTGTAGAAACCAAATAATGATTGGCAACAGCTGCAGGAAAGGCTGGTGAATGCTGGCCAGGGTTCTTTGCCTAACTAGTACTGTTGGAGGTCTGTTGTTTAGACATTTTTGGGGGTTGGGGTTGTTTGGGTTTCTTCTCGGACATCTTGGTTGTGATTCTGCAAAAATTCACAGGTTAAGAAATCAGGAATGCTGTTTTGGTTTCCTTCAATGAATTCTAAAACAAAGTTAAAAACTGAAAGGATGGCTTGCCATCGTGCAAAATCTGTTTTAATGCAATGTTTTGAACATCTTTTTCTAAAACGTGTTTTACAGATTTGCAATCAATCCTTATTAAAAAATTTTGATTCAAAAGATCACTTTGAAATTTTGAAATGCATAGTACTATAGATAGTATTTCCTTTTTTATAGTACTATAATTAAGCTAAATGGGAGTCCATATTCCTGAATGAAAACAGACTATCTATTCAGGGGAGTTGGGACTAACACGCTGGAGGAGAATGCCACCATAACCTATGTTAGAGGCATCTATTTGGACAATCTTGAAGGAATTTGCCGAGGGAATTCCTAGACAAGGGAGTGTCTTGACATAATTTCTGATTTTTTGGACAAATGCTGTGTGATATGGAGTCCAAGGTGGTGGATTTGTACGAAGTTTATCAAAGAGGGGTTTGCATTGTTGCCTGAGATTTTGATAGAAATCAGAAATGTAATTGAGAGATCCTAGAAATCTTTGAAGCTGGGTTTTTTCTAGGATTTCATTTGGAAACTTATCCGCAAACTGAATAGCTCTATCTATAGGTTTGATAACTCCATGGTAAATATAAAAACCTAAGAAACGAACTTTGGTTTGGAAAAGTCTAACCTTTGGAGCTGAAACAACTAAACCATTAAGCTTGATGGTATTGAGAAAGGCTTTTAGGTGTTTCTGATGTTGATCCAAAGATTCTGAAAAGATGAGTACATCATCAATGTACACAATAGCATGACTGGAGAATGGATTGAAAATCTCATTCGTGATATTTTGAAATTTAAAGGGTGCATTTTTTAGACCAAAGGGCATTACATTCCATTCATAATGTCCAAAGGGTGTGGTAAAGGCTGTCTTATACCTATCAGGCTCTCTGATTTGTATTTGCCAAAATCCACTCTTCATATCAAACTTGCTGAAAACCACTACTTTACTAAGCCTGTTGACTAAGTCTTTTTTGTGGGGAATTGGATACCTTATCCATTCTAAGACTTTGTTAAGGGGCTTGTAATTGATAACTAATATAGGAACACCTCTTTCTAACTCAGCATTTTTCTGGACATAAAAGGCTGGGCAAAACCATGGTAATCTGGATTTTCTGATGATCCCTTTCTTAAGGAGATCCTCTATTCCAGCTCTACAAGTGTCCATGAGTTCCTGGTTCATCTGGATAGATCGAGCTTTGGTAGGGATGTCCTTTTCATTGAAACCTTTGACATATGGGAAAGCTACCTTGAGTCTCTTTCTATGCCAAAAAGCTGTGGGTAGATCAAAGCAGAATTCTTGCTTAAGTTTTTCCTTAAACTTTCTGATCTTTTCTTGGATGCTTTTACAAGTTAGTTGTTCCTCAACTTTCTTGTATCTCAACTCATCTTGTAAGTGCTTAAGATGTTGGGTCTTAGCACTTATCAAATTCAGGGGTTTGGAAGTAGAGGCTGCTAATATTCCTAGGTTCGGGGCCTCTAAGAAATCTAAATTTGACCTGTTGGCCAAAAGGATGGGTAGTGAGTCCTTCACTATTCATTGTGAAAGGGTACAAGGAACACATGAAAGGGTTTCCTAGGATTACCCTATCTGTCATGTTTTTAATAAGAACAAATGTTGTCTTAAAACATATGTTATCTTGACAAACATGGGCTTTTGGAAGTTTGAATCTAATATGTATTTTTCTGCCACTCGTGGATGTTAATCTTTCCCTAGTCTTCTTGAAATATTTGGAGGGAATGATTCCTTCTTGAATGCAGTTGAGATCAGCTCCTGAGTCAATCAAGGCTACTGTCTCAAATTCAAAATCTCTACTAATGACAATCTTGACTTTGGAATGCCATTTTTGGCAGTTAATTCTGTCTATGGTATCTAAGAACTTCTCACTGGATGGTTCTTGATTCATGTCTGCTCTAGGGTTAATTGTTTCATCAACTTCTTCATCAGAAGGGTTCTGGAACGAGGGACTTTCCTCATTGTCTTGATGAGAAGTAGTTTCTAGTTGTTGGATTTTTTGGCCCAGGAGGGGATTGTGATTAACCCTAAGATTTTGCTTAAGGGTTCTAATCTGTGCTTTTGTTTGCTTGGCTTCCTTTTGAAGGTCATTGACTGTAACTTCCTTCATGGGTTTCTATAAGCCTATTTTGGGTTGCGGGAGTCTTTGTTCGAACTTGCTGGTTTCCTTGGCTAAGGTTAGATCATTACTAAGGATATTGTTAAAAGGTTTAACCTTGGTTGGACAATCTTTTCTAAAATGCCCTTTTTTCTCACATTTGGAGCATTTGCCTGATGCTTGTGGAATGGAATTATTATCCTTGAGTTTTTGTCTTCTATAGGCTTTGGAGGCTATTCTTAACCTTGGGCCTCTACTGGCTCGATTGTCTAGTCTTTTATGTCTCAGTTTTTTCCATTTAGCTTCTAGAGGTTCTATCTCCTTTTCATTATCAGAGGAGGTTCTACTACTAGAAGCTGTATGGATTTTTAAGAGCTTAAGCTGGGAGGTTTTCTTAGGCGAAGGGATGGCTAGCTTCTACTTCGCGAGTTCCTCAAGCTTCTGGGTAACAATCTCTAAGGCTGTTAGGCTTCTAGAGGTTGTTCCTAAGACATTCAGCTGGAGATTCTTACTAGTTGAGAATGATGAAGGGATGACTGGTTCCTTTTTCACTAGTTCTTCTAGTTTTTGGGTGACTATTTCTAAGGCCGTTTTGTTCTTAGGTCTAAGGCTTGCATGCCTGGTTGTAGGTAGCTTGACTAGAGGCTTTTCTAAGGATTGGATAGGTTTGCCAGGGCTTCTTGGCTGGAGGATGACCTTGTTTTCGATCCTATCTTCTATCCTATGAAGTTTCTTTCCTATAACACCTAAACACTAGTTGGTGTAATTGTTTTGCTCTATCACTTTCTTTACCGGTTTCTCTTCACTGGTAGGAAACTTGAAAGGTAAGGCAACTACATCACTTCCACGGTGCTTAAAGGTTATTGCTTCTAGGGGCGAATGGCTGGACTAGACTGGACAACTTCCTTAGTTTCTTTAGTCCAAGCTCTGGTGACGACACAAGTCTTTTTGTGCCATTCAAAATGGTTTTCGAAGTATTTAAAGAAAGGGACATTACTAGATATCTCTTTCATGAATGTTTCCCAAGCATTCAATACTTCTTTCTTTTGCTCTCTGGTGTGGTTGGCTCTATAGGCTTTTCTTTTGATCCTGTTTTCCTCAGAATCAAATTCCTTGCCTAAGGCTACGAAAGCAGGAGTGAATGGTTTCCTGATTACCATGAGCTGGTGATCTATGGGAGGATACTGGGGTGCTTGCTGAAATGGTTGTTCCATATTAGTCTCAGATGGGGATGGAGGGGATTGCTCTTGGTTGTTGTCTTCCTGATCGACAACTAATTCTTGTCTGGCTGTGTAGCAAGGTGTGCTAAGCTGTGACCTATTCCTGATTCCCTGAAGCTCTAGGCCTAGATCTTTTCTAGACTTTGGGAAAGGTGCTAAAGGTCTGGATGAGCTACACTGGGATGCTGGCTTGTCCCTAAGAAGGATAGGAGGCTGCCTAATGGGCTGGTGGTGTAGATCTACTAGGGATCTAAACCTTGGATCTTCTAGAGGTGTTCTACACTCATAATCTAAAGCGGTGCTAAACCTGGATCTGTCAAAACTCAACCTAACCGTGTCGTTGGCTAGTTGTTGGACAAAGTCTAGATCTGGGTTCTGAGCTGGGTTTTGGATCTGTAGAGGATGGTTATCATTCTCTAAAGTCCAGTGTGTGGGGAAGGTAACTTCTGACCATTGGAGGGTTCTTGCTACCTCAATCTTGGCTCTAGGGTTAGTGGTTTTGGATGAGAGTTGTTTCACCCTTTTTCTTCTTGTCAAGTACTTGGATGTTGAGATTTGTTCTCATGCACTTATAGTAAACTTTGTATATATATATATATATATATATAGTCACTGCCACTGTGCCAGTGTGCATGATGTGAATACCCTTTATCCTTCGTTATCGTGATATTATACAATCAACCCATGCATAATTGGATTTTTGGATGGACCCATTACTACACCAATATGCCTTAGTTCCTCTCGTAGAATACAGCCCATATATATATATATATATATATATATATATATATATATACACACACTCACTGCCACTGTGTCTGTTTACAAGGCGTAAGCTTTAAGGTAGAACAACTTTTTTCTTCCTTACTTTTTTCTTATTTCTTTTCCAATGCGTGTTGTTGGCATATGCTAAATCGTCAAATTCCATTAAAATTAGCAAAGACCTCATAAACAAACCGCAAGGGTGGTAAATGCCTCATAAAAGAAACTACTAGAGACTGGTATCTATAATTTGCACTAAAAATAATATTCATACCTATGTCCAGCCGAGCCTACACACAAACACAGAAGCGTAGGGCATGCATTTTTGTTCTTCATTAAACAAAAGACATTCTAAAAGAACATTATAAACAATGCTCTTTTCCCATGGTAAAGGTTTTAATCAGACAGACCACGTCTCTCACTCAATATTCCATAAGCTCAAAGGTTTCTTGCCGAGCTTATTCATATCTTAAGGCATCTCAAGTGGAAGTCTGGCACATTGAGCAACTGGAGCTCTTATTTGATCCTAACCAGAAAAATATGATTTAAAACAGAAAGTTCTTTTCAAAATAAACAATTGATCAGGATTAAATAGGCATAAGCTAATAGTTTTATAATATTCCTTCATCGATGCATTTACTGTGATTAAACCCCAAAAAAAAAAAATCCAGATTGAGATAAGTATCTTAATATTATTAAAAAGAGAAAGCAACAATTAGAGGAGAGAGAATTTCTGAAAATCCATGCTAAAGGTATAATATATCAATGTCAGCAACTGATTGCCTTAAGAAGTAATGTACATGTTATTCAATTATCTTCATCTGGAGACGCATATAAGTTTCGCCCACAACGGTCACATATGTTAGAACTAGTTGGGGAGACATGCTCTGGCTTTGCTTTCTGCATCTTTGGTAGATCATGCTCAAGTACATCACTCAGTGCCTTTGAGGCTTCTTGGAGCTCATCCGAACTGAAAATATACATGTAATATAAGTCATACAATTATAAAAAAAATACAGTTATTCATTCTAGTGTAATATCTATTTGGTCTATGATACCCAAAAGTCCCCTCACTTGTCAACTTTTTGCCAGTCACTAATATGTCAACTATGCGAAAGAAAAGCACAATGAAAACCTGTAAGTTTTGATGACATGAAAATCTTGAACATGCACCAAGCATGTTTCCTTACCTTATTGAGAGTGGGGGAGTTAATCGGATAATAGTATCATGGGTGGGCTTAGCAAGAACTCCTCTCTCCTTTAGCTGTAGGCAGATATCATATGCAGAGATAGGGCGCAGATTCTTGCTGTTGAGTTCCACAGCATTGAACAAGCCTCTACCTCGAACTTCCCGTATGTAGTTTGGGTAATGCTGCTGAATCTTAAGTAGATGGTGCCTTAACTCCTGCCCCAGTTGGGCAGATCTATATAATTGAGAAATATCAAGAGACAATTTATGCATCAAATGGGGATAAAAAAACAAAGAAAAATAAATAATGAAGGCAGCCATAGATATACATGATGAATCTGGGAAAAGAAGGCGTAGTTATTTCAAAGCCTAAATTTATGTAAACTCTATTTATGAAAAACCCCAATTTGTAATCCGATTGAGTTGAAAGATGGAAGCTCTACTGAGTACTAAAACCTTTGGGCTTTAGTTTTAAAAGGAAATTTCAAAGAAGCTATTGCATAAAGTACAAAGAGTATTATTTTCCAAACCATAATACAGACGAAATATTTGTTCCACCACATTTTACATTGGCCTTATGAGAGCCTTGTGAAAGCTCTCTACGGCCGACTACCGCTCTCCTTTCCAATGTCCTACTATGGTTCTCAAATTGATGATTGTGTATATATATGTGTCTTCATTGCAGGATGTCAGTCAAAGCAATTTTAATTTACTTGAATAAACATAGTTGCAAAATGTATGATTTAGTTAATGATTCAGCTTTAAACTACCATAAATAGTACACCCATGGGAATACCTGTCCCCACCCACCTTTGCCTTGGGCTATAAGTTGGATTGGGATGATTATTCCCTATTGCAGGGTGGGTCACAGGAAGGAGATACCTGTCTCAAACCTGTCCCATTGCCATTCCTACCAGGAACGTGTTAAGACAATTTTTTTTTGGGTTTTCGGGTAAACAAGGAATGCAAGTTAGTCAGATACTGAAATAGAAATGTCAGGATGAATATAATCCATAGAAGTGAGAAATGGAGAAAACTCCATTAATCATCAAATGCATCATTCTTGTAAAATATATTGGCACTTCAATCCTTTCTGCTAAATGGAAAATCAGGTATTAAGTATTATAGTAATAAATCTCCAGATAATTAAGCCACTAAAGAAAATAAATTTTCTATCATGGAATAATATTGTAGCTGTTATTGTCCTACTTGTTTATATCATTTCATGATACAACATTAGGCAGTGGATTTGATACCTCTCAGCAAGTCTCTCATCTCTGATGACATCTAGTGAGGCGATGGCAACTGCACTGGCCAATGGATTTCCCCCAAAGGTACTGCGAGTAATGAACAATAAGAGAAGTGTGAGCTCTCATATAATATATCCCAAGAGCAACACCGAGAAAATGGCAGGCTTAAAATGAAAGAAAAAAATATTGAAGATGGTAAATATTAAATTAATGGAAAACTGTAAACAACTTTAGGAGAGAATTTTAAGAGTCAGCCTAATAGAAACAGCAATTTCAAGAAAATGTTTTTCTTTTTTCCTTTTTTCGGAAACAGAAAGAAAATATTTTAATATATAAAAAAATGGCATAATCATGCAGCATGATTTTGTTTTTTATTGGTAAGTTACACTATTTTATCTTAGGTAATGTGGATTGGATTGGATAAGTGTGTTGTGCAAGCATGTGTTAAGTCCCACATCAAGTGTACAAGGTCGAACTAGGGTATATAAGTGATTAAGAGCATCCTCAATTATAATTTGACTACTCCTTTGGGGGTATAGTGCAGATATAGCTCGAGCTTCCTTAGGTTGTGACAAATGGTATCAAAACCAACCTAGTAATGCCATATGGCTCAAGGGCACTACAACACAACGTGGGACTAGACAAGGATGTCAGGAATTTAAGTGGGTGAGATTGTGACAACCCACATTACATGGATTGGATAGGATAAGAGTAATTGTGCAAGCATGTGCTAAATACAGCTAGCTCTTCTTGGGTCTTGACATGCATATCTACTTTGACTTAGTGGGTTTCGAACTCACAACCTAGCTCTCCACTCACATTTTTGAGAGGAGAATGTCCATTTGAGTCAAGGCTCATTGGCTGCAGCATAGAAGTATTTAAACAGCAAAAATGCAAAGACAAACATGAAAAATTTTAATTGACAGAAAAAGATGAAAAAAATTGATAAGTGAAAGGTGCTCAGTGTGGCATATTTTTCCAAAGAAATAATCCACGGTCATTGCTCCTTACTATGCTATTTTATTAGTCATCTTTTCAGCACTTCTATATAACTTAAGCAGAAAACACTTGAAACACTTGTGACAAATCAATCACTCCCTTGGAAATTAAAAGTATCCCAAGACCCCTATCTCCTTTGCAACAAAAGAATATCAGCAGAGTTATTACCTTCCACAATGATATTAAAAAACTCAAATCTAAGTGCTCTAGGATTGTTCACTCACTACAGCTTCAATAGCATTCTTTTATTTAAATGAAAGATTTAAAGACAGAAAAATTTGCAAAACCTATATGGTTTATTATTAAACCCCATTAGACACAAGGGAACAACCATATAACTGCTTTGATTATGTCACTTGGAGAAGGAAACCACGCCCTTCCAAGAGGAATGAATAAAGGTAGATCTATCAACTTCTAACCAAACCCTCAAAATGAATTTAGGAGGAAGCATCCTATAAATAAGACAGAATCCCAAACCGAGAATGAGAAATGTATTTTTCTAGGTTGACCTTTTACTGTATCAAACTTGTCTAACAAATTGTACAATTCCTTGCTACCAATATGTATCAAATGGATAAATTAAGGAATCTTTCCAGAATAACCATTTGATAGACTCCAAAACATGGTAACTGGAGCTCAACTTGGAAAGAACTAAAAGTTCCAGCCGCGTTTCAGAAAAAATAAATGGTTCTAAGGTGCGGTTTGAATACAGATTATATATGCGTTTACATTTTAGTTTCACGTTGCAGCTCTTTTTTTTTTTTTTTTTCAACTGGCAGCTTTACAGCTTTGAGGGGGACAAAAAATACTGTTCATCACTTATTGGCACTGTTCACAGTACTGTTTATGTACTTTTTCATTAAAAATCGGTCCCCCAGTACTATTTACTCATTTAAAAATTATTTTGCTACAGTGTTTTCAGTTTTCAGTTTTCAATTTTCAGCAATAAGCTCCATCCAAACGGACCCTAAATGTGGCTAGGCTTGATGAAAGTAGTATTCAACTCCACTGATCCATATGCATCATTTCACTCAGAAAAAAACTAAGTGTATAGATAAATCATGTCCAATATCTATTATGGCGTTTCTTCCAAGAGGTACTTTGTTCTACAAAACACTGCTTGTCTATGTACAATTTGCATACATTTGCATGTTATTTGCAGAAATAGAATTTACTGGTCAACCATCCAAAGTGAGGTGCATTACTGTTGAACCATTAAGACCTTACTACATCATTATCCTGTTTGGCTTGACTCTGTTCTTCTTTGGTTGCTATGCCATATTACTAGATGTTAATCGACTTACTATGTGTAAATCAAATCTGACCATTTCCACTTGTATACACTATTAAAAAAAATCCTTACAAAACTGGAGCCACGTGTCTTGGTAACATTTTCTGAATCAGAATATATAAATGGCTGTTGTAATGTGTCCAGGCAAAATCTTTTAGATCAAGATGGACAAGAGTTAGAAATTAAAGGCTGATAACATAAAATAGTAATAGGTTAAGAAATAGATCATTTATGAAATACAAGTACTTATAAATGCAAACCTTCCATGCTCTCCAGGCTGGATACAAAGCATTACATCTTTGTCTGCAAGAACTGCACTTACAGGTATCACTCCACCACCCAAAGCTTTTCCAAGTATCTGGAAAAGAAAATGAAAAAGTTATTATACGTATTGTATCACATTGGAGTATTCAATAAGATTGTTAAGTTAGTTTAAACAAAAAATGCCTCCCAAGCAAAAGAAAGAAGTAATGAAGGTACTGTGCAAATTGCATTTCACATCTCTCAAACTTAGCCTCTATGACAAGATATTCAGATATGACATCTCTTTTTCATCATCCAAGACACATTAGGAATACAATGCAAAGAGGCAAAAATTTTCTCAGGCAGGGAAAACAAAGAATACAAATGTTAGGTTAACTTCAAAAAAGTATATACTCGATTCTATTGTGAATCCTGTTAAAGGTATGCTTTTGTTTCAAGTACAAGTCCATAGTTCCGGAAAGAACCAATTCCCAAAATTTTAATTCTTCACTTTCAAAGCTGTCTTATTCAGTCTTGTGTGACTATTTACGGAATCTCATAATAAGATACTGGTTATGGGTGGATAGGAAGAAGTTTATCAGAATTTATAAGTTCGTTCTTTTTTTTTTTTTTTAATTGATAAGTTATGCATGCACTTAATGGGCATTGAACCTGCAACCTTACCCTCCATCCCAACATTAGGTGTTATTCGATCTAGAGTTCCTTGGCATTAGTAGTTCATAGCTGTAACAAAAAACAATTTGAAGGTAGTTCTGCATATAGACAAGGAATGGTCAAAGTCCATTTTCAAGTACAAGTCCAATGGATGGCAATTATGGCTTTCTGAAAACAACCAAGTTCCTAAGGTTTTAAAACTTTTCTTCCAAAGTCTTCTTATGTGGTATTGTACGATCAAATTGGTTGGGTGGATAAACATAATTCCATTGCAAATTCATAGCTATGATAAATAAAAGGGTAATATAAAAAGCTTCTGCAAATAGACAATGCAATCACCAAAGTTTTGAATAAAGTAAGAAACCTTCATAGTCCCACACACACACACACACAGCGCTGTCATTTCATCATGTGATAGGCCTCTCATTTCAACCCCTAAAGATGTAACAGGATACTTAAATATAAATATTTGATTTGGATACTGAACTGTGGGCAATACATCAATACTTAGCAACCCAGCTTTGTACAGATATTTGAACAAGATATAACAATGTATCCAAAATGGAGAAGTTGACCATATGAGTGTCATGTCCTCTTGATTCGTGAATGCAGAATTGAGGCTAACATGGACAAATCAAAGGGATGCAACATGGGTAATTTTCCTGGTGTAACTTGCAATCATATTGTTGTATAATGGTTCAAGGAAACATCATTATTTAAAATGTTTCTACATTCACATCTAAGACTTGGAAAAAGTCATGAAAATTATAAAGAATCTAGAGAGAGAGATTTTTGGAGGGGATGGGGGGTGCTCACCACTACATCTGGGCGCACTTCTTCCCAATCACAAGCCAGCATTTTCCCTGTTCGTGCTAAGCCAGATTGCACCTCATCAGCAATCATTAAAACATTATATTTTGAGCACAGATCTCTGACAGATTTTAAATAACCATCTGGAGGAATTACAACCTACCAACAAATAAATAATTTTTTTCTCAGGAAAAAAAAGAATTCAAAATCTGGAGGGATGGGACCTTGATTTCCCTCAAAAAGAAGAGGAAAAACATACTAAGAAAAGGAGGCAGTGGCTAAAAAAAATAGGGAGCTTCATATAGTCATAGTTAAAAAGAACCAACAGATATGAAATCGTTAACCAATTCTTGATGAAAGGTCAATGGATTTGACCAGAAAACATGTTAAGAAAGCTTAAAAACTAATTAAACAAAGTTGGTTATTTCCCATTGCCAGTGTTAAATGGTTGGTGGTTCAGAGCAACTTGACACAATTGCTCTGGATAAAGTTGCTCTCTCATTGCCTGCATTAAACAGTCAATTCTCGAAAGTAGCAATTAGGTACAGAACTCACAAAAAAGAAGAATGGGATATTCATTGCATATTCTAGAAATTAAGCACATATTCTTTAAGTGTGTCAAACAAGGAAGAGGAGAGTACCTTCCTGGTACACTAGAAATTCTATAATCTACCTAATGATGAGATATCTGTGTCTATATTACAGGCATGTTACCACAGTCCATAAACAATTCATTTTAGCCAAACAGCTTAGACAAAAAGAAATTCGAGTAACCAACCATCAGCCATGTCCTAGTTCTATGATTTAGAAACTAGACAGATCTAAGAGTCATGCACAACTTTGCACCAAAAGATATACCCAAGTCCCTGTATTACATCTCATAGCCCTAAAGTGAGAAAATATTCATTTCCAAAACACATACCCCAGCCTCTCCTTGAATGGGTTCGAACAGAAATCCAGCTATTTGATCACCATTTTCTGCAACAAATAACAGAAACACGCTATAATCAATAGTTCAATAAACTCACCTCTACGGTTTTGAAGCAGTTCAGATGGATTACAAAAGAGCGTTTGAAGCATGTGATGATTTATATAAATAAGATAATTTATCTCAATTTTGGGTACAGTACAACTAGAACCAATAAAACATAAATTTTAGTGAATCTTAACCTTTGAAGATTTTCTCAAGGGCAACTGCATCCCCAAAATCAACTTTAATATGGCCAGGCAACAACGGTCCAAAACCACGGGTAGCATCATTGTCACAACTCATGGAGATGACAGCCAACGTGCGACCATGGAAGCAGCCACAACATGAGACAATAATTGCCTGCATATGGTTTACTTGAGTAAAATGTCTGAAATGGTAAACTCAACTTGTCCATATAATTGATCATTTACCAAAATAGAGAAAGTACAAGTTCTGGAAGAACAACTAAGTACCCATTAACAACTATAATCCAAAGTAAACCTACACAATATAAGCAAGAATAACTGCTAGCTTTAAACTATATAGAAGGAGTCAGTATACCAAATTAAATAAAAAAACATAACTATCTAAAGAAGTTCACATTTCCAACAGAAATACAGAAGGTTTTAGAACATCAAGCTTTGTATGTTGTTTCACTAGAATTTTTATTTATTTATTATTATTGGTAAGTTATTCATGCAACCACGCAACCAGTGGATGTTAAACCCACAACCTCACCCTCCACTTTGCTCCTACAAAGGAATAAGGTATCATTTGAGTTAGAGCACATTGGCTACATTCTTTTACTAGCATTACCAAATCCAGAAGTTAATATCAATCAATGACAAGATAAAATAAATAAATAAGAAAGTAATGAATTTTGTGATCCTTCAAAGGTAGTGCCAATCTAGAACAAGAAAAAAGAAAGCTAGAATGTTTTCGTCAAACGGTACCAAAAATGAAGACAGCAGCAGTAAAGAGGAGGTTACCATTGGAGGAGCTACATGGACAAGAGTAAGGATATAAATTGATGTATCCACTATCCAGAGGGAGCCAATGTAGTTATTAAAGTACTCAACTATTTCGTTCTGTTTCAGTTAAATCTTAGAGAAATAGAGAGACCAAAATGAAGTGCTCATATTTAAGCATATTTTTCTCTAATAATCATAATCATAGGTTACAAGCATATTCTAAGTTTAGGCCCCATAGCCTAACTCAAGGATAAATGAAGCAATAACCCAAAGCCACAATATTTTAGCACAATCCCACAGAGTCCATGTTTCAAATTGTGACACATCTTGAAGATACATGCTGATTACTTAAGCTCGACTTGCACTTGATATATCAGCCTCTTGCATGAGGGAAAGACAAGAAGTCTTAATCTCTGGTTAAGATTTTAAAATCTAAAAAAAAAAAAAAAATTCATTTGTCAAACTAAAAAGTACACTAGAGCAACTAGACTTAAGATATTGACACACAAAACGCAGTAGGTAACAACTCAATATATTTATTAATTACTTATACTTTCTATATTTAAAACTAATATTAACAAATATATTTGGAATTCCTTAATATCTTATTTCTTCCCACAACCTAAGATGCTTTACCACTGCTGCTTGCCTTCTGAAAGATCATTAGCAGTAAAACAAGGAAAACCTCAAATTTTCTAACCTAAGCTTCCTCTACTTGTCTTTTCCCTGTATGACTTGACATCATACATCAGATCACTCCCAACCCATATATATTACATTAGGCATTTACGAGCAATCAAGTAAAGACAGACAAAAACCTTATAAATAAAAAAGTCAGACAGACAAAAACAACTATAGTACTCAGTAACCTTAATTCAGGGAAAGGAGTTCACTTGCCCCAATATCCAATAAATTGAAATAATGAAAGCAGAACATTAAGATAGTTATCAAAATAAGCGTAATTATCCTGGCATCTACCTCATCTTTGGGAATTTTTTTCTTCTCATAACCCCATTTCCTTGCCAACTTTAGAGCTGTTTCCACACCTTCAGCACCAGTGTTCATAGGAAGTACCATGTCATAGCCAAACATACTCTGCAGATACTTGGCAAATATTGGAAATTTATCATTATAGAAAGCTCGAGAGCTGAGAGTAAGCCTTTCTGCCTGTTCTTTCAACGCTTTCATGATCTTTGGATGACAATGACCCTGCAGCAGTGAAGCTACGGAATTGAATAACAAGAATTCCATTTCAAATCAAATACAGATACAGATACAAATACAGATACAAATACCCAAAAAAAAAAAAAAAAAGAGGCATTGGTCACTTCTTAAGGACTTCTAAGTTTCATAAACTCCAATGACATTGTGCTATATTCAGGTGTAGAGGCAAAAAGCTTCTGCCGGTGACTTGCAAAAATCAGACAAAATAGGATTTTGAAATACCAAGCACAACAATGATACTGTCATGATACAATTAATGGGAACTTTCCATATTTACCTGATTAACTGCAGAGTAGGCTGCAAGGAAATCCAGATATCTGTTGCCCTCTGGATCCCATACAGATGATCCCTTTGCTTGTGAAAAAACAATGGGGA
This sequence comes from Castanopsis chinensis, assembly GCA_032878915.1. Lineage (NCBI taxonomy): Eukaryota > Viridiplantae > Streptophyta > Magnoliopsida > Fagales > Fagaceae > Castanopsis > Castanopsis chinensis. The sequence goes on along the minus strand of JAVQMG010000130.1, from coordinate 25,548,030 downwards.
CCGGGTGGTAACTGCAGTTGATCCAGAAAAGTGGATGAGTTAAGTAAGTTCTCAGGAGGAAATACTCAATAAATCACTCCAACAGAAGGGTATTATTCATGAAAATCAGTCAGAACATAGCCCACTGCAGACTTCTGGAGTAAACAACAATCATAAAAATAAAAAAATAAAAAAAAAAACAAATTCATAATTTACAGAACCCATTAAAACTGCATGATGGAGAATGTGATGATCCACTGACTAGGCATCCATCATCTTTACCATATGCCGTGTACTTTTCATTTTCAAATTTCAACAATCCAGAAGACTTAAGAGTGCGACGTTTTTCCCATACAACCATCAAGGTTCCATTAAAAACTGCATGATGGACAATGAAATGATCCACCGACTAGGCATCCATCATCTTTACTATACACTATGCACTTTTCATTGACAACAACGCAAACGACTGAAGAGTATGACATTCGCCCTATGCAACCATCAAGGTGGTACGTACAGAGGAGCTTATTTCCATATTTTGTCTCTTGGAAGAGAGTTTTATAGACAAGCAAATAAGAGTTGGATTAATTCAAGGAAATCCGGCCATCAGATTAGATTTTAATTTAGAATAAACGCAATGATATTATTCAAATGGAAAGCTTACAATTTATACAAAGATACTTAATGTTCAAATGCTGAAAAACAGGACCCAGCCATCCTAAAAACATGGACCAACTCACCATTAACTCAACACAGGACTTGAGATTCAGTAGTCCCTTACGACCACGACTACCACATCTAACTAACAGCTAAGGTTTTTCTTATTCAAATAAAACAGTACATTCCCTTCCTACTTCCTCTGCATGCACATAATACTCCCTCCCCCGTTAGGATGACCCTTGTCCTCAAAGGCATAATTCTAAAATTGCAACTTCATATGATCAAGACTCTCCCACATGACCTCTGCTAGAGATAATCCTCGCCAATTCATATGGATGTCCAAACAATCCACATCTGCTGATATAAAACAGCTTGAAGCCTGATCACCAAATTATTGTCTGTATCCAATACCGACAGTAACTAAGGTGGAGAGGACACTTTAGCTCCAATCTTCTCTTTGTGCAAGGACACATGAAATATAGGATGCACTTGTGACTCAGGGGGTAGCTCAAGCTTGTACTTTACCTGGCCAATTTTCTGAAAGACTCTAAATGGACCATAACATTGTGGAACTAGCTTGAGGTTTCATTTCAAAGATACTGAGGCTTGCCTGTAGGTCTGCAACCTCAAATAGACCCAGTCACCCACTTTTCTTAGTGATGAAAATAGTAGACTTGTTTATCTGAGCTTGAGCCTCCTTAGGGTTTACCTTCAAGTTTTTAACAATATGGTCCCTGTGCAGTAGCTCTTGCTCAACTGCCACAGCCTTTGCTGTGCCTCTGATATAACTTAACAATGAAGTTGGCTTTTTACCATACACGACCTTAAATGTGTTCTTTTGATTGCAGAATGCCAACTTATGTTGTAGCAGAACTCGACCCAAGATGACCATTTCACCCACTGCTTTGGTTTGGAGCTAGTAAAAACACCTCAAGTACATTTCCACAGTTCAATTGACTACCTCAGTTTGCCCGTCAGCCTGAGGGAGACAGGATGGACTGAAATCGAATTATCTAATGAATTGTTTAAAATGGTTCAAGGCATCCCATGCAATTTTAAAATGTTATCAAAATAACAACAACAACAACAACAAATATAGTAGATTTTACTGAGAAATAGGTAAATCATCAATGAAGTCCATTGAGATATCCATGCATAACCAATCTGGCATAGGCAAATGTTGCAAGAGGTCAGCATGTGACAGTTGCTCTAATTAATGTTGTAGACAAACTTCACAATCTCAGATGAATTGTTTGATATGTTCTCTCATCTTCGTCCAATAGAAGTTGGATCAGAATCAATGTAATGACTTATGGGAAACCTTCATGTGAACTGTCATGGAATTCGCTCTGTCCTTTTGCAATAAACACAAAATCCTCACCTTGAAATAAATCTTCCCATGAAATTGTTAAGAAATGTGTGAAATCCATTATGACCAATCTAGGAGAATAAGAGTGAGTGTTGTACCTAACCGGAGACTCCACATTACTCCATGGTTTCCTCAAGGAGGGGCTTGCGAGCTCTCACCTTCTTCATGGTGCAGAGTGAATGCAAAAGCTCAGTGATCATCTCAAGAATTTGTGGTTGGTTGGTACAAAGTGATCTGCCATTTTGCTCCAAATGCACCACTCATTGATCCATTCTCTATCTTTGATATCACTTTGGTACATACAAAGGAGTTTCGTTCCCTATTGTGTGTCTTGAAAGAGAGTTTTACAAAGAAGCAAGTAAGAGCTGGATTAATTCAAGGAAATCCAGCCTCCAGATTAGAGTTTACTCAACTATCCAAAAACCATGAACCAACACACTGCTAACTCATCTTAGGACTCAAGACTCAGTACCATGTCTAGCAAAAAGATAAGGTTTCGCTTATTCAAGCAAAACACTACACTTCCTTCCTACTTCCTCTGCATGCACATAACACAAGGCACGTAAGGTAACTCTAGTCCCAACCATCCTCAGCAAGAAGAAGGCCCCGCCTTGTGAGAGCTAAGGCCAACAAAGGTGGGCAGACAGACACCATGTGGACAATGATTTTACCAACTGCCTTGCACCGTGTTTGGGTTATATACCGAGAGAGAGAGAGAGAGAGAGAGAGAGAGGGGGGGGGGGGGGGGGGGGGGGCTGACACTTTCTAGATAATTGCCAGTCTTCATCTGCCTTAAGGCTTAAAAATCTGAGGTAGTCTTAGAATGCCCTTCAGAACATAGCATGATAAAAATCAAATTTCTTTACAATCAGTTATAAGTGTTCAGACCTTCGCCAATGAGCTCCATCTCAACTGGCAAGCAGATGGTGAGGTCATGGGTTCAAAACCCTTTAGGTGTGTTTAACTTTTTCCAACCAAAAAAACAAAAATTCAGATCTTCAAGGAATTGAATCAGGCTATATGATCCTGTGTTTTGTCTATCACACATCTCTCCCTGATAAATTAAATAGTTCTAATTACTTCAAGACAGCTAATCTTCTCATTTCATGAGTATTAACAACAATAAATCAGCACAGAAAGCACGAGTCTTGACCGTGTTATATAATTCACCACGCGTATATACACATTCGGAGTCCAGAATTAGACGAAAATAAGCAAAACCCAGAAAGCAAAACATCAAAAAGAGATCAAAAACTGAAGTCTGATGTAGATAGAGAAAAAAAGGGAGAGAGCTCACTTGTGGGCACTGTATTCATGCTCAAAGTTGATGAGCTTTTGAGAGGAGGAACCAGCAGCAGTAGTAGATTCAGGGACAGCACCAAAATTCCTCCTCCCCCTGCAAATCCTTTGTGACAATATTGATTGCAAACCTCTCCTGCTCGCCATGGAAGAAGCTTGTTCAGATCTCTGTTCTAGATTCTAGTTTCCAGTCTCCTAACACTGACACACAAACACAACACAACACACGCTCGTGGAATCTAAAAGAATGTCGGGAATGATGTTCTTTTTATATTTAACTATTGCTTACACGCGCGCGCACAGTTTCCTCATCATGCTCCTCATTATCCTTATCTATTATATATTGCCACATTGCAATATTTGGATTATAGATAGATAGATACTGCGTATTGGGTCTTTCTTTCTCTCTTTCCCTCTCAACCGTTCCCTTTCATTGTCATTGTATTGTGTTGTGTCACGCACGCGGCAATTCGTTACGCTTTCCAAAGCATATCCTTGACCATCCCACGTGCAATATTATGGTAAGAAGGTAGTTTAAAAGTTTAAACTTTTTTTTGATGAATAATTTTGTGAAAGCAATGGTAACCAATAGCTTTGATTTTTTGTGAATTGGAACGGAGCACAATTTATCCTAACCACTACTTTTTATTTAGGTGAAAGTAATGTGGAATCAAACGCAGTATTTTCCCACTAAATAAGAATAGTAAAGTACCAGTAGATTCAATTGAGAGTTACTATATATATATATATATATATAGTTTTACTAAGTTGTAGGGGTAAAATTCTGACCTACTCAATGTTTTCATGGACTTTGTAGAAAAGTTTGGTCCTAAAATCCTTGCATCCTTCTCTTTAGTCTCGCCAACCTTTGCACAATGTTAGGTAACAAGCCCAACAGCGTGTAAGGCTCAGTGTTTGATGATATCCGCTTAAGAAGTTTTTTTTTTTTTTTTAATTATTATTATTATTATTTTTATATATACTGACATCTAAAAGGATTCTGATCATGTGCAGTTAGAAATGTAATCAAACAAACAAACAGATTCTCAACAACAACACACACACATAAAAAAATAAATAAAAAAAGACAAATTTGCACAAAACAAGCATTTTAAAGTCTCATATGAAAACACCCAAACACCCCCCAATACAGGGAGTATCTTATTTGATACATTTCAAGGGATATCTGTACCAACTTGGTGGTTGGTACCAAGATATCATGATACTTGTAAGAGGAGGGTGCTCAAGAGATTATCTATACATGTTTAAACATGCACTTAAGCAATGTAGGACACTAAGATCATAATACAATTAACCCAAATGTGATAGCATGTCCAAACTTTAAGGGAAAATATGAACATGGGGTAGCTAGTATTTTTTAGATTGATGAAACTAGGTAGACCCAAAATCAACCTAATTTTAGCTTTTATGTTTGAGTGTTTTTGCTTATTTGTTCTTTTATTTTTATTAAAAAGAAAACAAAGATAGACTATTAACATTTGTGTCATATCAATTGACCTGACTATGAAAACAGTGAGTAAGTTCATAAATTTTGCAACCTGTTTAGAATGACTCATTTCTAATCCAAACCAATCAAGTTGAACTCAAACCCAAACACAATCAACCTGACCCTTGGCCAAGTCTAGCCATAGCCCTCTTTAAATTTAAAAATAACATAAAATAGTATAATAGATATATAAAATTTTAAACTTTGGGTCAATAATTATATTTCACTCCAAAAAAATTTTAGATGTTTCCAAATAGCCTAGAAAATAAATTGTTCATCCTCTCCATTCTTGTGGTTGATGGTCCCTCCCAATATATATATATATATATATTAGTGTAACAAAGCCCTAAGTGTTATTGGTATCAAATTGTTTTTGGTAAAAAATCAAATGACTGTGTGCAGGGGCAGAGCCAAGGGGGGGGGGGGGGGGGGCAATTGCCCCCGCTGACTCCTTTAAGAAATGTCTTGATACTTACTATGTGATGTGCATTTAAGTACTTTGTCCCCTGTTAGTGGAAAAAATAGAATAAGCACTCCCACTGTTATGAAACAGCCCTGACACCAAAAAGAAAGAATGGAAAAAAAAGCTTCTCAATTACCTCACACAATCACACTTTCACCTATTTTACTATTCTTAAATAGTATTTATTTCAAGTAGTTTTGATCTTGTCCCATCTATTATACTGTTTACAATACTTTTCTTCCCTTTTCTAATTTTTATTTTCTTTTCTTATTATAATTTAATACTATAAACATAATATTTCTCATAATAAATTTCACAATTGTGAAAATGGTTAACTATGAAGAGTAAACAACTTACATTGATGGACCAACCACTTTATTTCTTTCACAACTCACAGTCCACTATTTTAACAATTTTAAAATTTATTGTGAAAAAATTATGTTTGTATGACAATTCAATTAATAGGTTCTATAGTTAACTTTTGTAGATTGATTTATTTATTTTTATTTATTTTAAGTAATCAAATTATGTGTAAATTTTATGTATTTAAATTAATTTCTCACTTTGGTTTTTAGTAACTATGATTGGTTATTTTTGTTTCTTTATTTTAATAATATGAAATATATACTTGTAGTTACAATTTTTTTTTTTGTTATTATTATTGATTAATATTTTTAGATTAATTTTGTTTTTAGTATTTTTTTTCAATCTTGCTCCCTTAAATTAAAATCCTGGCTCCGCCATTGACTGTGTGTTTGATCGATTTCTCTCTCTCTCTCTCAATTAAAAAATTCCAATGGCAGTGTGTTTGGCTCTCTTTTTTTTCTTCCTATTTTAACTAAATAGTAATTCACACCCTTAAAATTTGGAATTATTTTGATTTTGTCTCACGTTTAGAAATTTGAATTTAGGTATGCCTAGTGTTTTATACTCCACTTTAATTCAAACCTTTCTATTTATATACGTTGATAATGTATCCATCAACTGCCACCTCATCTCAAAACAACATAGTTTTAATGCGTCAAGGCCAAGATGTTTTGTTAATGTAAAAAAAGAAAAAGAAATATCCACATTTGCATTAATTATTTTATTAGTTCCCTTTTATTTTTCTTATATATTTCCCACAACACCAGGACCAAAGCCCATTATGCTCCCACCAGTGAAAGCCCATCCAATAAAGCACCACTATTTTGGGACAATCTTCTAGTTTTGTTTTGATTTGGGTTTTTTTTTTTTTTTTTAATATTTATTTTTAAAATCGATAGTTGATATAAAATAATGGGAGGAATGATGTCCACCCTGATTTTCTTGTTAATAAGGACAGTAAATAAGACCCCTCTTGTCGTGACTTTGTAGTTAAACAACATTCTCTCTCTACACGCTTTTTTAAGAAAGCTACAAAAATGAGTCACACTCCATTACTCCGCCGCAAGGGAAAAAACCACACACTTCAGCAAAAAAAAAAAAAAAAAAAAAAAGTGAAAAACCCAACACATTATTGGACCACATGACAATTTCTTAGAAATGAAGTGGTAGACAAGTCTAACATGAACCCTCTATATTATATACGAGTATACAACAGCGGATCAACAAATGAAAGATCATTTCCAAGTTGCTTACTGGAACACAATATTTTGGTGTCATCATTTTCATTTTGCTTTGTTCAATCTTATTCAATATCTTTTATTGGAGATAAATTTTAAAAATTTCACTATTGGATTATAACTTCTTCTTATATCCTCCGCGCTTGAAAAAATTTAAGAAAATTAAAGATCAATAGCTATGTCATTAATAAATTATTTGAATTGTTAGTTTTTATAGCTTAAAATTATGCATAAAATATAGACTTATAGATTTTATAGTATATAATATCCAATTGACATAAAATTTGAAATGTGTATTAAGAATGTAAAAAACATGTAATTCAACGATTAAATTTTCAAAATATGTAGTAATATTTATTTTATTGAGTAACATTGCAGCCTTAAGCTACAACCAATTTTGTATAATCATCCCATAATTGGATTTTTGGATGGACCCACTACTACACCGATATGCATTAGTTCCTTTGGTAGAGTACAGCCCATGGGTTGGGCTCACCTCCCCAGTCAGCTATGCTGTAACGGAAAAATTATTAGATTCACTAGAAAAATTGCTGAAGTATTACTCCCAACCAATAAAATGATGTAACTTATACAAGTATGTGAGCCAACTTCTTAATTAGCATAAGAAAACAAAATAATAAACCACCAGGTGATATTACGCTTGCATAAATAACAATAATTTATTGATTGAAATGACCATTTCAATAATCCTACAGCAGACCTAATAGTTTCTTGTAATGACGCCAGTGCACCCTCTCCAATTCTTGATGAGAGACCGCAAATGAAACACTCACCCCCCACCCCCTCCACTCTAAATTCAAGATAATCCACAGATTTAGATTGAAATTAATATTAGTGGTTAATTGTCCAAATCCAATATCATTCATAGAAATAATTATCAATGAAACTCTTGAAACTCAATCAGTACCTCCAAGCACTCCTACTAGTGCTTGTATAATAGGAAAATAACCAAAATTTAGCCAGCCAAACCCAAAATTTACCCATATCAAACCATGTAAAGTTGTGTAAAAATGCATTACTACTATAATAACTATGTAAATTTACACTCGCGGTAATTGTTGTGTGAAAAAAAAATAAAAAGAACAAATAAAAAATCAAGAAATTTTGCTAATTTAATAAAATGTCATATGAAATGGATAATCTGATGCTAAGTGTTTTATAAGTGAGCATAAAAAAAAATGAAGTTCTTACGTTAAAATAAACATAAATGTTATGCAAATGTAGAATTGTGTTTAATATTCATTCAATATATATATATATATATATATATATAAAATTGCGATTTAAACTGTGACATTTCCAACGTGGACAAATAAAATACACAATATTGGATATGTATAATTGTGTTCATTTTGCCATTATTCAAGAGGTACTAATATGAATTGGTGACTGCCTTTTATGCGGATTGTTCATATTCTCAAAAAAAAAAATTGCCCAGTATTAATAATGCCCAGCTCCTCTCTCCCCCCAAAAAGGAAAAATATATAGAATGTTAGAAATGCAGAAAGCAAGCAAATTCATTGCATTCTAAGTTTTGATCCCTGAAACTTATATTACAAGTAAATTAATTTATAGCACTGTCTACAAGCGTAAAGACATGTAATTCAGTACCACTCCACTGCTAATCATAACATATACACACCTTCCAACAATTTCACCACCATGCATAACATCACTGGTCAATTCAGATATCCACTAACACCAATGTTACAATGTGCTGCCATAACACCAAATCCTCAGTGATTACCACACACGCCAACTTAATTGGTCATCCGGACAACCACAACGATGAAATCAATTGGAATGTATGGCACAGAAAACATAGAAATTCACAAGAAATATAGTAGGAGAAAGCTCAACAATATATCAAGGATATATTTTCTACTCACCTAGGCTGGCTAAGAATCCTATAAATAGTGCAAGGCACAATGAAATTTGTATCCTATATTGGGTTTTCATTAACAAAGATTGAAGCAGGAATGATAGTTTTTGCCTGGATCGTCCGCATATGCCATCAATCATATGCTAAGGAAGCAGAGCCATGTACAACATCATGTAAACACGATGATTTATCTACACCATGAACCAGAAATTCCAACAGGTAAGGTGCCATAGACCCTTTTGCAAGACAGATAATTAAAAAGGTTGGACATGATAGTTTCAACCAAAATAGATAGCATGGGAACATGAGAGAAAGTGCGGTCGACATTCGGAAGGCAGCATCAACAACAGAGATGCTAGTATACTACGATAATTATGAAAATTTGTATACTATGATATGATTAGGATTAACCTTATTGATAATTGGATAGGTTATAACGAGGGAGGGGGTATTTGAACCTAGAAGATTTCCATTGAAAATATTTGGAGGTGTTAGTTGAGCTAAAGGCTCTTGGCAGATCAGGATGGACAACCAGACTATATCCTAGAAAGCAAACTCAATAAAAACAGAGTAGTTTGCCTTAGCAAAGAGATCCCCAAAATACAATATATTTATATAGTGACATAATATCATTTTGCTTTGTTAAAATAAGAATATTGTCAACACAAATTCAATAAAAATGGATAGACCAACCAGACTATATCCTAGAAAGCAAACTCAATAAAATGGAGTAGTTTGCCTCTGCAAAAAGATCCAAAAAAAAAAAAAAAAAAACATGTAGTGACAATAACATTTTGCTTTGTAAAAATAAGAATCTTGTCAATGCATGGCTCATTTCCAGAACTAAGTTAACCCTAATACTAAAGCTTAGCTGTATTTTTGAAATGCCATAATATTCATCAGTCAGAGGAGATGATGATTAATGGATAGGTTTGGCAACTATGAAAAATCCAATAGCCACTCAAGCTGAACATCTCTTCCCTTAGTCAGGACCAAGGAGAAGTACAGAATCATCTTTGAAAGGAGAGTAATGAGAGCCAGCAGGGTACTAATAGTTGTGATCTTGAGATATGCATCGAAAGTAGACCAGAAGGTGGAACGCATATAACACGTTGAGGAGATATAATTCCAAAAATTATATCTTATAGGCTTTTCAGATACAAAGCATATGCCGACTTGTCAGATGTGATATGAAACTTACTGCACTAAATGTAATAGAGCATGTAGAGAAGCCCAGAAATAATATATATACTTGAGAAATGATGATTTCTTGATTTAGCTTCGCAACAAACTATCATAAACCTAGGATAAGGCACAATATAGAATTATGCAGAGGGAGAGAGTATATCATGTAGTTTATTTAATTGCAGAAGTTGAGCCTCTTTTCCCACCACACTATAAATGTAAACCAAGGAGAATATTGAAATAAGGTATCATCACCGCAGCACTGCACTTGTCACCGATAGAAAAGATTCTTCTAGCAAGAAGCTGAGAGTGAGATGTTGAATGGCCAGAAAAGCAACACATATATTAAAACTTTGACAATTATGGTCATCCTTGAAAACATTTTTGGGCATGAACATCAACTTTATAGAGTATGACAGCATTGGAAATAAGAGGGACTCCACACTAGTCAAAGACATGACCAGATTATATAACACGAAAGGAAAGAAAGAAAGGTCCTAATAGTTCTAAGATACTGCAGATGGAGAATAGATTGACAGATGGAACCCTATACGGTTAAACATAAAACCACCACCAGAGCTTCCTGCACAATCTTGATAGTCACTGCCATGGAAGAACAGGAGGATTCCAGTTGAAGGAGCCTACAAAAGAAGCCCTCTCCAGAACCAAACCTAAAGGAACTAAGGAGAGGAACCATAAGGGAAAGAATTCCAAGATTATAACTATTCACCTTCAACATCTAGATGCTCCTTAAAACTCAGGTGGACATTATAAATGCCTGAATCAAGTTTTCAGCTGCACGCTTCTGTTCAGATGTGCCTGATATAAGAGCAATACGATCCCCACGGGAAGATTTGGAATCAGAAATCTCTATCATTGCACCTGATATCTGGAGGGAAAACAAATAGGTGTTAAAATGTCATTCAATCAAACAAATTTGTTCAATATGTTATATGACGTTCCAAGACAGCCAAATTTAGAGGTAAAATCAAAACATAAGGCATTAGTTTAAATTAGGTACACAAAAGAACATTTTTTTATTATTGGTAAATTACACGTGCACCTAGTGGGTCTTGAACCTAAGACCTCATCCTCCATCCCATTATTATGGGAGAAGGAAGTGCCTTGAGCTATAGCTCGCTGGCTAGGAAAACAAAAGAACATGGTGAATAGACATTTATTTATTTGAATACAAAGAGTCAAACTTATTTGATGGAATGCCAAAATAAGTATGAAATATTAGAAAATCGTCCACTTCAACAATATAGAAGGAACAACGCCATTGCTAGGAAACATATGTATCTTGGATGCCTACCAGCATCTTAAAGGATATAGTTCAGAATGTGAACAAGCTGTAGCAAATATGAACAAAAGTAATACAAAGAATCAGGGTAAACTGCAAGGGATTTTTGGCCCCAAGTCCAATGACTTGATTTCTTAAACATGTTATCACCTCCTTCCCACCATTATATAAGTAACTAAATATTATTATTATTATTTAAGTAACCAAAAAATATAGATTCTATGCCCCTATCCAACAATTCTGAAAATTGAGGTTCAAAATACAGCCATCTTGGCAAATGCCTAAGCAAGAGTTGAAGGTACCATTTTCTACATTATACAAATTTATAGGTCACAGAAACGGAACTCCACAGTAACACTTTAGATTCCCTAATATAGATTAAAGCATGCTAACTAATGGTCAGAAAATAAAATCTTAAACAGGAAGATGAACCAACCTTCCGAAGGTTTGCTATATTGGTCCCTCCCTTACCCATCACTTTACCCACTGCATTGGCAGGGACCAAAATCTCAAGTGTTGAAGGGGGAGGCAACCTGCATAGGCACATGGAATTAAAAGCAGACCCAAATTAAAAATAAGAAAATAAAGCCAAAGGACAATTGTTCAAGAGCAAATCACAAGATAATAATATACTAACCCTCCATACAGCTTGGATGAATATGTGGGCAAGGATCCATAACCATTTTCACCCATCTATCATAAAGAAAGAAAAGGAAAATGAATGTTACAAAAAGGAAGAAATATGTCCCCACTTGAACAAGAAACAAACATCAAATAGAACAACTGAACCACAGTAATTAGGATTCAGTTTAATACTTGCAAATTGCAGCTAACTGAATAAAACAACCACCACCAAAAAAAAAAAAAAAAATTCATAAACCCGTCTCAGATTGAGCGTTAGTCTGGATAGCGTTTTAGGCCTCCAGGCGTTGCGTGCAGTGTTTCATATCTGGGGTCCCGTGCACTGTTCATGAGACCCACAAGTACTTTTTTTCAGCAAAATCAATTGTAAAACTGGGTCCCACAGAACTATTCACACATTTAAAAATTATTTTGCTACAGTATTTTTAGTTTTCAGCAATAAGCAGTATCCAAACAGACCTTGAATTAATTAGAAAGCTCAAATCTTTAAAAAAAAAAAAGAGTCTAAATCAAAGGCACATATTAGAAAAAACCAACAAGGGCTTTCAAAATCATACCAGATTTTACTAACTTGGCAAATTTCCAACCTACTAAATAGAGAACAAGTTAGAATTTTTCCTCTTGTGAAACAAAGTGAGAAGAGGATAGAGGAACTAATAGTATCAAACAATGTTTTAAGAGAAGGGGGAGGGGATATATATATATAAATAGAACTTGTCTCTTTCATAGGCAAGTGGCATACTGCTAGAGCCATACATTAAATGTATTGATTAAAAAATATATATCAATAAAAAGCACTGAGAAGTGCAAAAAATAGTTGAAGCAAGTAACATGTCATAATGCTAAACATCATTTTAGTAAGATAATCACTTCGCTCCATGAATTGACTGATGGTACACAGCTAGATGAGTAGAAGGAATTACAGTAATTACTAGCACTGATCATGACGAACATATATTATGATGGTGAACAAAGTTGTGGTTTCAGCGGCTATATGATAAAAATAAAAAATAAAAGAAGTAAAAATAACAGTATCAGCATACCGACAAAGATCCATATCCATAGAGGCCACTTGAAGAAAGAATTCCCAGTCCACTTCCACTTTCGACCCTCTGATCATAACCCAATGAACCAACAGGGGGAACAGAAGGCAGGACAGATGGAACTGAAAGACCAGGGCCAGCTGAGAACAAGGAATCAGCACTGACACCAGGGTTATGGCCAGCATCTCTATCTCTCAAAACATCATCGCGAAGCCTTAAAACAATCTGGATAAGTGCATCTCTAACACTACCAACTTCTCCAAGCACCTAAAGGAGGAGCAATTTAATTATAATATATGACCTATAAATAAGAAATAGTAAACAACAAATCTGACAGAGTTCTAGAAAACAAACCTCCACAAGTTCATCACTTCCATCAGCACACTTAGGCTTATCACCTTTCGAGATTCGGACATCAGCTTTGGTTCTCTTACGAATCTCATTTATAATAGACCCACTTTTTCCAATGATACACCCAATAACCTTAGATGGAACAAGGAGTCTAATTGATACAGTGTCATCTTCTTCATCACTAATCTTCCCTTGGAGCAACAGAACAGCTTCAACTGCCATGGATTTCAGATCATCGGGAGACTGAAAACAAGGGAAACTTGGCATTATCAACTGGTTTTCAAGATGAATACTATTGTCCAGCACATTGATAGGATGGAGTCGATGTAATTCACCAATGAACAACACAAACATGGACAAACAAGTAGAGACGGCTACTCTTGCTATGATCTTGAACATATTTATGTTATAACAGATACATCTACTTTCTATTTGCAAAAAAATAAATATCAAAATCAGTAAGACAACAAAATAAAAAAAATAAAAAGCATGCCCTCTGTACGGTATAGGAAATATTGAAAATTGCCAAAAATTTCCTCTCACAAATTTTCCCATACAAAAACATAGAACTTCCCCATTATCTAACCATCTATTTTAAAGATTATCAACTATGAAACAGGGCATAATAGATGCATCTATGTAATTAGATTTCTAAAAAAAAAAAAAAACCAAACCAAACCAGAAGAATTAGAGGGCAACACAGCATCCATCTAGTTTGAGAAATTCTGAAGAATATATCATCATTATTATTATTATTTTTTAGGAAGTAAAGCACATACCTCTGTTGCTGCAATTGTGATGATACACTCATCACGATCCTCCTTGGTATCATCAACCTCAATACGAGCACCACTAGCCTGCCTTATATTTTTAATTGTACCACCTCCCTTGCCAATGACACGCCCAATCTTGTCAAAGGGACACAATACTCTTACAATTAACTCCTCAGATCGTGAGGCACCACTGAATCCAGACATCATAGGAAGAGTAGATGAATAAAGGGGCCATGTATTCCCTGAGTCAGTAGCATAAACAGGGAGATCCTGTACATTTGACGCAGCTATGATTGGAGGAACAGATCTAGCGGTGATAGCATCTGCACTTGGAAACAATCCACCTGATGGATAAATAGGGACATCTGATGGGATAATAATACTTGGAGGAGCTTCTTGTACAGTTGTCTCAAGAGGAATCTCTTCTCTAGGAGTGAACTTGTACATAATTGCAGAAACTGCAAACAGCGCTTTCTTCACTGCCTCTGGTTCACCAGCAATCTAATCATATGATAAGAGAATAATTAAAACCCAAAAATCCTTTTTTCTAATTGATTACACATGGATGATGCATCAAAGGGTCTTCAACCCACCACCTCTCTCACCTTGCTCTTACAAGGGAGTAGATGCCATTAAACTAGAACTCATTGGCTAATCAAACCACAGAAAGCATACTGGAAAATAAATTTTGTAAACAAGAAAGCAAACCTTGACAGAAAAATCATAATGAAGGGCATAAATTGCACTACATATTTTTTTTTTTTTGATAAGTAAAGGAAATTTTATTCAAGAACTTAATAAATTGTACTACATATTTTATCCATGCACAATACCCAATTAACAGCGATGGAACTTGGCATGTAAAAAAAATGAAAAAGTAATTGGCTGTTCCACAGTAAATAGTAACCAGGACAACATTTTGTAATCTGAATAATCTATAACAAACTTCAATAAAAAAAAAAAAATTAAAAAGCAATTGAATGAGTTATAGTAATACTTTTTTTTATAAGTAAGAGGATTGATAATATCATGGGAATAACAAGGTATAGTAATACTAACCATGAGAAAATTGTCGAAGTCCAAAGCACAGGAGTGAGTTGGGTCAGTGGCATCCTTGGCTGTGACCTTAATGTTTGTCCTCGTCTTACCTCTCAGTTTTTTTATTGTTGCCCCAGCCTTACCAATGATATTTGCAGATTGGCTAGATGGAACAAGAATTTGACATTCCTCCCTATCCTTCCGCTTCTTGTCAGAATCTCCAATGGAAGCCATAGCATTTGCAATGGCAATATGAACTCTGAGAAGAGCATCCTGAGCAGCACATAAAGGTTCCCTGTTACTGAACTCATCATCAATTTCAACCTCCGCCTTTTCCTTAATATAGCAGTAGATTGTTATGACACGGTCCTTAGCACCTGGATATGGATCCACAACCTTAACTTTTGCCCTCGTCTCTTGCCTAATAGAATTTATGACTTTCCCACTCTTGCCAATAACACTACCAATGACAGCATCTGGGCAAAGTATCCTATAAACAACCACTTCATCATTCCCCTTTTCATCTTTGTCATTCATCCGTCTCTTCTGATTCTTATCCCCATCATAGTCCCTCTGCCCACGATATCGCTTCCCAGTCTCACCCATTTTTCTAATTTCAACTTGGCTCCTGAAAGTGCAAAATCAGTCTAAGTTTATATACTCTTTCCTACTCAACCTAAATGCACCGAAGCCATTTAACAATTTTCACAAAAAATTCATGCTGCACAAACGGTCATGGAAAAGCAAAATTCACCCTTGCTTCAGTTTAATAAATTACATGCCTTATCAGACAAATTAAATCCATCATAGTAAAACTTGAGTTTCTTTTGAACCCAAGTCATGATACTTAATGTCAAAATGCAAAGTTCATTCATTTCTAGTTTTTCAGCATTCAAACATGAACAAATTGAAAAACCACACAAAGCTACATCTGTAACATGTTGCCCACACAAAAACTTATACAAAATAACATGGAAAGAAACCAAGAAAAAAAAATAACTATATTATGGATATTAAAAAAAGAGAGACCAAGAACATTTTAACCAAAACTTTCGCCCAAAAAAATTTGCCAAAGGCTCAGAATAGAATAACATTTACCTTTTCCTCTTGCTCGGATAAACCAGCACAGTTATACCTTTGATATAGTAATTGCTTTCCCAAGAAAAGATTAAAAAAAAGAAAAAAAAGAAACCCAGATTCAAAAAATAAACAAAAATCAAAACCCCACAATATTGCCTTCAAGAACAGGAAAAAAAAACTATCTTTTAGAAAAAAAAAAAAAAAAAAATCTAATTGCAGAGTGTTTCAGAAGTACTAGAATATAAAGCTAAATCAATAGTAATAGTTTCAGGAACGAGAATGATTAATAGATAAAAACCCAAGAAAGAAAGCTTACCTTTCAGATTAGAGCAAAAGAAAAACCCTAGAGAGAGAGAGAGAGAGAGAGCTGTGTTTTCCGTTTAACTCTCTTCGGAAACGCACTATATTGTAGTACTAGTGTTTTTTTTTTTTTTTTTTAAGTAAAGACTGTGTTTTATTATGTGTTTTCGTCAGTATCTTATCAAAGAGTTAAAAACAATCAGGACCGTTGAATAGCATTGAGTTTATTGGGCCCCACATGACTAAGCAGGTATTGAAGGCAAAAAAAATAAAAAGGGCTCCTCTTTTTTGCTGTGAGATGCAGGGGATTAAAGCTCCCTATTTTGTCACCTCCTACACACGATTGTTACACGTGTGGAAACCAGGCATAGAATTACCAAACTTTGCTGTCTCTCTCTCTCTGAAAAAACAAAAGCCAATTGAAGGTAAATCCACCTTGCTGATGTTATTGATTTTGATTTATTATTTTAATGAAATTCATACACAAGTTTTTTTTTTTTTTTGGGTGGTCAGTTTTTTTCTTTGTTCTGTGTATTTGTTCTAATTTTATTAATTGGTTAACAAAATCATTGTGGAATAGATCCGGGGCTCATTTGAGAGCACCGCCCTAAACATTTTGAGACCTTAGGCGAGAACAAAAAATGATTTTTTTTTATACTTATATATAAATTAAATTAATATTTTTATATTATAATATATTTCATTTAAAATCTATTTTTCTTACTTTTTGAAATGCAAATTAACTAATTAAATTTTTATATTCAAGTTCTTTTAATATCTTTTTTTCAATCATATCATTTCATTATTTTGCAATTGTATCATTTCATTTTCTTCTAATTTTTTTTGTGAATTTCTTGCTCATTTGTGATATTTTCATCTAAATTTTGTATTATATTTTGTTTATTACTAATAACAAATTTATCTATTGACCCTTTTTGAGACTCAATTAATTTTTCTTCTTTTTTTCTTTTTTTAAGTTTTTCATATCCAGATTCATATATTCTAATCAAACAATATATTTATAAAAACTAAAATAAAATATAACTTTCAAGTGTAAAACAAATGAGAAATAGAACCTGATTTATATAAAAATATTGTTACAGTTTTACCGAACAATAACAAGTTTTTAGCAATCTCAACCCGCATAAATAAAAACTTATTCAATATATCACCACAAACTAAAATATATATATATATATATAAACACAATATTAAAATTAAAAAAAATTTAAATACAAACGTAACAAAAATTTAAGCACACAACACAAGGCTTATTAATAAGACCCAAAAAAGAAAATCTATCTATTATCTATAACACAAAAAATAACGCAGACTTTAAAAAAAAAGGGAGGCCCAAACAAAGTGAAACGTCCAGCAGGAGGCAGGCCCATTGGACTAATAAAATGAAAAGAAACACTAAACTGATAGCCAAGCGCCCAAATACTATACCTGATACGCACCGTACCGTATCAGGTAACTCGAAGTCCTAAAGCGGTTGGGAGAGGCAGTGACTCCGGAGAGCAGAGAATCAGAGATTCAGAGAAGGAATGAGAGGCGGAGAAAGCTTGCAGCTTGCTTGAGCAGTTGAGAGAGGCGGAGAGCAGAGAGAAAGAAGTAGAGGGAACGGTAATACTAAAAATTTTAGGGATTTGAGTTGTTTTATTTGTTTTGATTTGTGATTGGGTTAATCTCTTGGAGTAGTTTATCTTGTTGATTCTTGGTTTGTCTAGAGGATAATAATGTTATTTTTGGGCAATAATTTTGTTTAGAACAATGTTTAACCGGATCTACCAAAATTTTTGTTTTTTACTTAAAAGGATGTGCAAGTGTTTGAGAGCTTTTTGTTACCACTGTAAAGATGAGACTGAAAAAAACAGCATAGGCTATGTATGTAATCTTAGTGGGGATTTTGCATATTGAAGCACGAGGATTTTCCTAATGCACTCTAAGAATTATCTTATTTAGTCTTTTTATTTTGTGTTTGAACTGGGTATGTATTGGTTTAACTGCTTGTGCATAGATAGGAGAGGACCTGGCAATTGGAGTAGAATAGAGCCGGCGTGGTTTAGGGCGGTTCTAGTGGATTGTTTTGTGAATTTCCATAATTTTTTGGTTGAGAAGAAGATATCTTTTATTTTTCTAATAAAGGAGAGCAGGTTGTGCCACTGAGCTGCAAAGCTCTTAGTGATGAGAAAGTATCTGTTGTGTGATATAGTCGTCATGTTTTATGGAGTAGGATATTGTGGCTTATTAACTTTCTATAAAAATGTGATTTTTGAATTGAGAATGCTGTGAGTGAAATGAATTCTCCGATGGATTTGTCAACTTCTTGAAGCAGTGATGCAAAGACAAGTCTCTTTGCTTAAAATTTCCATATTCCTCTCTTTCTTACTCTTCCCACTGCATTAAATTTTGTTTTAATAGATAAGTTACACACACGCATTAGGTAGGTCTTGAACACATGAACTTGTGGAGTTCAAGCATGTTGCAATCTAGTTAATACACATTAAAACTTGGGTTCAATAATTTGAAAATTTTAAGCAAAGATATATGATAAGTCAAACCTCTTTGTTTTATGTGATGTCTGTGGAAGGAAAGAAGTAGAAGAATTTTTCAGGACATAAGATTGTCCACTCCTATTGGAAACTTACTGATAATTCTCTTTGCTTTTTAATTCTTATGGCTAAAATCATGTTCTTAATATGCTTCTCTCTTAGCCGTTTTGGATTGTTATTGCTGGTCCTTATTCTGTTTTGAATTTTATACCTTGCAAGTATTGGCCTAAGACCCAATCTATTATTCTGGAAATTAATGTAATGTACTTAATGATAAATACCTGATCTAGTCAGCTGTAGTAAGTGTTTTGAATTTGTCAAGAATTAATAGCATAATGCTGCTTGATTAACCCTCTTATGTTACCTGTTCGGTCTAATATATACTATGATTTAAGCACTCCAGTACCAATTGCCAGAATATGTCCAGTCTACTTGGGCTGGTTGTGACATCATTGATCCCTTATACTTGGTATAGATTGTGAGAGGTAAGAAAGTTCTTGCCTTGATACCAAAAGACTGGCATTATGTGCTGTTTGCTGCTGTCTATACTACCAAAACAATCTGTTTACTCTGGTATCCTCTTCTACTTTTTTTATGTATTTAATTCAAATTCGTTCTTGCATTTTTCTGTTCTGAGGGCTAATACAAATGAATGTCAATTTTTTTATGCGTTTCTCTCTCAGATACCAAAGGTAAATACAGGTCAAGATAAACATCTAGGATTTGATGATTTTAAGTTCTGTATGAAATAGCTACTTCTGAAGAAATTTATTTTCTTGTTCCTATTCTTCATAGTTATTAAAACAAAGGACCTTTCTATGGAGGAGTTAGGTATGCTTTCTGTCTTAATTTATTTAATAGAAAAGTTGTAGAATTCATCAAAGGTGGTGCCCAAAATAAGAGAAATTCCATAAGAAAGATTAAATGAAAAAATTTAGGACCGAAATCTAGAGTTTAAATGATACAAAAGTCCCAGAATGAAGAAAATGAGATACTTTCTTGACAATGTTGACCACTTGTAAAGGGGTCTAAGAAATAGAGACAGCAATTTGATCACTAAAAGCCCCCTGCCACTAGAGCATCTTGTTCTTACCAAAAGGGAACAACATACCAAATCTTGCTCTATGATGCTGCCAAAGCATTTCCTACATGCCAACAACTGTAAAACCTATGCTAATGAGTTCGTCATTCTTTCTTGATTTAATTTATGCTACTTGGGGTTCAATGGCTTTTTTCATACATGATGGCAGTCCTCTAAATAAATGGAATCTCTCAATGAAATCCCGTTTTCCTTGTCTTCTGGAAGTGGTTGATAAAATGAAGACAAAATTTATCTTGTTGAATTGAAAATCAAATCCTTCTTTTTTTGATATAATACTACATCAGCCCAGCTGATTCTCCTGCAGCCTCTGGGTGGGCTTTATTTCTATACAGTTATTCAGCTTCTATTAGCCACTATATCTCTTATGAAGTTTTTATTGATTGGCACTTATTTTTAAATTGACACTTAACTTTTACTTCTCATGCTGTAAGGATAGTTTATGAGAAGCAAAATATAAAAATCTGTTTCTTAAATATTAGAAAGAGGAACCTTTTTTTCTTCAATAATTCTAGTTAATTATAGTAATTGTTGGTTGAGTAATCTGTATCCTGCCATGAAAGTAGTTTCCAGGGCTGGACATTACCAATAGTGATTTTGTGAAACAAGCTTAAGCTTGTCTTTATTTAGTTAATTAACTTGGCTCATCAGCAAGCAACAGAGTCACAATTTCTTTTTCTGTTTATTTGTCAGAAATAGTTATAGATTCAAGTGCACGGTTATGGAACTAGAGGCAGAGAAAACATTGATTCAGGCAGAGAGTTCTGATGGGCCAAACTCAAACAGTTCAGATCTTGTAGCTCGTGTAAGGAAACTGCTGTTTCGCCGAATGTTGGTGGGAATTAGAGATGGAAGATTTTTCTTGGGCACCTTCCACTGCATGGACAAGCAAGGAAACATCATTCTTCAAGATGCTGTGGAGTACCGTAGCACCCGACGCTCCTCTACTTCTGCAATGGAACAGCGGTGCCTTGGTCTTATTCTCATTCCTTCCTCCTGTCGTTCATCTTGTCATGTGGGTTGTTCTATTGAAGAGCAATTGTCTCTGCTAAAATTATAGAAGTCAAACATTCTGAATTTCAGAACTTTTCTGCTTGAATCAATCTGATAAAAAATGTGACATTCTTCTTCTTTATGATTATTGGAGATTTGATTTAAGTTTACCATGAAATTTTTGCTTGAAGTGATGTGATGAATCAGACAGTATGACTTATTATCTTCCAGGTGTTCCCTGTCTGCCTCCACACAAGTGTTTGTTTCGTTGTTTATTTTGCTTTTCCATAGGTGGGTGGTGATATGAGTGTTTAGAATATTTTGTACTATGGTTTAATTATGAACTTTATACTTGAAGCAAAGTTGCTTCTACAATTGAGGTTTTGAATTAGACCTTCTACACAGTTTGTGTTGAAATTTGATTTATGTTCACCATTAAGAGCTATTGTTGGTTTTGATTTTTGTCTCCTATTTGGAACTATTTTGATGTTCAAAGAAAATAGATCATTTTAATTGAAAAGGCTTGATATACTGATAACCCAAGGAAAACAAGAAATTGATAAAAGCTTTTGGTTTTGTTATTTGCATGTTGGTTTCCTTCCTGACACTTGCATGCTCATTTTTATGTATGAAAACCAACTTGATGAAATAAGTTTAATCGTCAGTTTCAACTCTTAAGTACCTTTTTCTGAGATATTTAAATAGGTATTGTACAAATCCGATAGGTTTGATTGAAATCTAAAATAAGATGATAATTCTGGATCTTCCAAACTATCATAGAATGTTTGAAGGTGATAGATGTGTAAACTAAACATTGAGAACTCAATGATGAGTTCTACAGTGACGTTTGATTATTTCAGTATCTTAGATTTGAGGACAGAAATTCTATAAGCCTTTTGTGAA
Source organism: Castanopsis chinensis (assembly GCA_032878915.1). Lineage (NCBI taxonomy): Eukaryota > Viridiplantae > Streptophyta > Magnoliopsida > Fagales > Fagaceae > Castanopsis > Castanopsis chinensis. The sequence goes on along the minus strand of JAVQMG010000130.1, from coordinate 25,525,981 downwards.
GCCTGTTTCTCTACAGGGAAAACTCGTGTTTGAATCTTCCCATCTCCAATTATTTTATATTTAAATAAATGTCTATTGGTGTTAATCATAAAAATATTTAATGTTCCTTGTAATTTAAATAGTTTATATTGATGTGTGATTTAGTACATGGCTATGCATGACATACTTTATACATTCCAAATCCAATCCACAAAAAATAGAATCATAATCATGTATTTTTAGGTGTTTTAATTTCCACAGTTCCTTTTATAAATATAAATAAAAGGCTAAGCTATAAACGATTCAAATTTGAATAGATAATAGATATTAGATACCATATGGTCCACACCTAGATGTACTATATAAGAATTGCCTATTTGATAATATCTATGCTTATTTTTATAAATTTGGAAATACTAAGGACTTTATGGAAACCCTCCTCTCTTTTTTTTCTTGGAAAATTAAAGGGATGCAATAATTTTTTTTAGCCTTTGAGAATTTTTTTAGAGAGTTATGGTTTTGTACAAAACTTATATAAACTCCTTAGATATTGTATCTAAATTCTCTAATTACATTCTACCATAGGACTAAAGTCACATAATTGAACTTAATTGTCATTGGGAAAATAACACCTTTTTTACTACAACTACATATAATTGAAACTAACCAAAAACCAGAGGTACATTATGACACAACAAACAACTCACCATAAGTAAAAATAAAATTTAAAATTATAATCAAACATACAACACATTGAAACAAGAACACATTGCAACTGTTTCAAGAACAAAAATTTTTTTGTCACAACTTTTGATGTGTCTAATTGTGAATGACTATTTATTAATTTCACATATAACCAGCATTTTTTTCTCCACCATCTCTCAATATGATACAAAGAATTGTGTTATGAAATTTTAATTTTTCTGTTTCTCAACTTTTTTTTTTTCACTTTAAAAATAAAAGAGTGGGAATTTAGAGCATTAGCAAAGAGTGGTGCTAAATACCTTTTCTCCCGTTCCACCACCACCACCACCACCACCACCACCACCACTGAGCCATGAACCAGTTCCTTAACTCCAACAGACCCACCCCTAAGCCATGGCCCCTTAAAAAACCGTCACACAGATCCCTTCTCCTCTCTCTCTCTCTCCTCACACTTCTCTTCTCTCTCCTCTTCTTCCTCTCCTACTATTCCCTCACCCCCAATTACCGCATCGCTCCCTCTACAAAAACCCAATTCCCCCAATGCCCCATTTCCCAATTAGCCCAAAAATTCCTCTGGTACGCTCCCCACAGTGGCTTCACCAACCAGGTTTCCGAGTTCAAGAATGCTATCTTAATGGCCTCCATTCTCAACCGGACCTTGATTGTTCCTCCGGTTCTCGATCACCACGCTGTTGCTCTCGGAAGCTGCCCCAAGTTTCGGGTTTCCGATCCCAATAAAATTCGGGTTGACGTTTGGAACCATGTGGTTGAGCTCCTCAGGACCGGCAGGTGAGTCCCTTTGATCGCTCATTCTGTGTGAGTGTGAGTGTGTGTGAATTTGATCAGATTAGAATGTGGGTTCTATTGGGTTTCTTTTGATTTCCATGTTTGTGGCATACCAACAACTTTTTTGTTTGGTTGGTGAGAGAATGAATGCTGAGACTGTCTCCATTACTAGGACAATGGTCTTATTAGGCTTAGTGGAATAGAGGTTTTTGTTCTCTAAAATCTAAGTAAAAGTTACCAACTTGAGTCTAAACTTGGTTTTAATTGTGTATTTTGAAAAACTAGAATTTGGGTCTATTTCGCATTCCCTTTTGCTATCAAATTTCATGTTTGGTATCTTATTATTGGATGTCTTCCTATTTTTATTATCTTTTTGTAAATTATAGCTTTATATGAACCTCTTGTTGCAGGTATGTCTCAATGGCTGACATTATTGATATTTCGTCGTTAGTGTCTTCATCTGTTATTCAAACGATAGATTTCAGGGTTTTTGCATCCCTATGGTGTGGGGTGAAAGATTTCGATTGTTTCAATGAATCAAATGAGGAGTCGTCTTTGTTTGATAGCCTGAAGCAATGTGGATCTCTACTATCTGGGCTAAACGGTAATGTTGATAAATGTGTACATGCAGTAGGTGAAGATTGTAGGACTACAGTTTGGACTTACCAAATTGGTGAAAAGGATGGGGTATTAGATTCATTCCAACCTGATGAACAGCTCAAGAGGAAGAAGAAAATTTCATATTCTAGGAGACGAAGAGATGTATATCAGACTCTTGGACCCAGTTCTGCAGCTGAATCAGCCACTCTGCTGGCATTTGGAAGTCTTTTCACCTCTCCATATAGAGGTTCAGAGCTGTACATCGATATTCATGAAGCACCAAGAGATCAGCGGATACAGTCTTTGATTAAAAAGATTGAATTTCTTCATTTTGTCCCTGAAATTTTGAGTGCAGGAAAGGAGTTTGCTGATAAGAACATAAATGCCCATTTTCTTTGTGCACAACTCAGATTGTTAGATGGGCAGTTCAAGAATCATTGGAAAGCTACTTTTCTGAGTTTAAAACGGAAAGTAGAATCTTTGGGACAGAGTCCACTCCCTATTCATATTTTTGTGATGACTGATCTTCCCGAAGGTAATTGGACTGGGAGTTACTTGGGGGATTTGGCTAGCGATTCACGTCATTTTAAGCTCCATTTTCTGAGAGAAGAAGATGAGTTAGTGATAAAAACATCCAAAAAAGTTGTGGCTGCTAAGCATAGCCTGAGGTTTGCATTTGTTCCAGAGAGCATGGGTGGACTAAAAAAACATTGCCCTTCTGAGAGATTACCTGATGTACTTCTATTCATAGAGGAAGCTGTTTGCAGCTGTGCTTCACTTGGTTTTGTTGGGACTGCGGGGTCTACTATTGCAGAGAGTGTAGAGCTTATGAGAAAATTTGGCACTTGTGCAAGCCAAAGTCTGACTGCATTGTGACAAGTGGCTTGGTATGATAAAAAGTAAAAACTAAACTCATTGAAGGTGGTATTAGTTTATGAGAAGAAATTTCTATGGTTAAGGGTTGTAGAAGTATGCTTTACAAGCCTTCCACTTGAATAGTCTTGCAGTAAAAGATGATGGGACCAGCAGTCTTCGGATATTTTTTATGCGTTCTTGCGATTCTTGTGATCCAGCCAGCATTTCATCCAAATCTTCTGTTTGTTGAAGGCACAGAAAACCGTTAGGAAGAAATTTCCTCATGTCAGGATTCAACTCCACTGAGGTTGCAGTTTATTGAAGGTCAATGTAAATATCTTACAGTCTCAAAGAGAAGAAAGAGGATACTTCTCAGATTTGACATGTGATCTGCTCTCTCCCATTTGATCTCCATCCACTCAGAACAGTTAGATCAGTTCCGATTTAAGTTCATTGTTGATCTCTTTTTTCCTCTTCCAGTACATGGCTGTCTACTCAATTAAAGCATGGAAAGGATGTGATCTGTTGCTTCTTCCAAATTCTTACTCAATGGGTCGACCTTTAGATCAACCTCTCTCTCTCTTGGCCTGGTACAGCAATCGGTGTTAATCGCTGTCTTACTGTTTACCAATTACTTAACCACTCATTTGGAGCAGTTGTGGCTGTAAATTATGCGAGCTCTTATAGGTGTTTATTGTCATCTTGATCTCACATCACTCCAAATTCTTTTTATTTCCTTTCGGTTTCACTTTCTAATTCCCTGGCACCTCTTAGTGTTTATAACAGAGATATCCAGGGTTCAAATCTCTTATCCCCCATTGTTGTAACTATCGAATTATTAAAAAAAAAGAATAAAAATTCAATATATATATATATATATATATATATATATATAGTAATTGCCGTGTTGTTGTAGTGTTGTGTTCTTATTCATGTCCATATCTGTGGTTCTTAGGCTATGACCTCTTGAGATGCTTTTAATCTTATCTCTGTGTGTTGGTTGTACTGTACTTGCCCCATTTGTCTATAAAATGACTAGTTATTGGTTCTGCAGGTTTTCCATGGACTGAAGACGAACATAGGATGTTTTTACTTGGACTACAGAAGCTTGGCAAAGGTGATTGGCGTGGAATAGCTCGCAATTATGTTATATCAAGGACACCTACTCAAGTGGCCAGCCATGCTAAAAATATTTCATCAGGCAAACCAATGTATCTTGGAGAAAGAGACGTTCCAGCCTGTTTGATATTGTATCAGATGAAGTTAGTTCCTTTCTTTCCATCTGATGTTATAAACTAATATACTGTATCCACATGCATACATTGACTCACTAAACATGAAAGGGGAGACAAAAAAGCTGCATGAAGCTTTTATAGGCCTGTAGATAACATTGTCTGGTATGCACTCACTGTCATTTGTTACAGGCATATAAGTTTTGGTTGGTTTTTTGAACCTTCATGCATCAGTAGCAGAGAACTAAGACGGCACAGCAAGGCGTATTACATTGATGGGCCAGTTTTTAAATGGTTTTTGTCCTGGAAGTGAGGATATACCCTTTTCCCCTGGTTATTAAAATGATCTTTTACTGGCTTTGTGCAAACAATGTGTGTACCTTTATTTTGTTATAGGATTATTTAGTTGTTAAAGCTTGTCAAACTCTTCCAATTCTCAGGTCCAATTCGACTCCATTCTTTGTGTGATTGTGCTATTTGACTGTCTTTAGAGACAACTATTGCCTTTTCCTTGTGATGCACACTGGAACAAAATCTTTATAAGTTGAAGTTCTTTTTCTTTTTCTTTTTTTTTAATAATTTTTTTTTAAAAAATATATCTTTATAAACTCCCTTCTAGGTATCTGATATAATTCCTATTAATATGTCTACAGTCAGCCGACACTCCGATGGTACCTCTTGATTTCTTATCTGTCAACGACTCACAGGCTGAAACACAGAGCAATCCTCCATTGCCTGCTCCTCCTGCTTTGGATGAAGAATGTGAATCGATGGAATCTATCAACTCCAGTGATGGAGATCCTATTCCTCCGAAGACAGAGAGCTCACAACCTTGCTACCCCGTGGTATATCCTGCTTATATATCTCTCCATACTTCCCCTTTCCTTTGCAATATTGGTCAGGAGGAGACACATGAGGTTCTCAAGCCAAGTGCAGTACATTCGAAGTGCCCAATCAATGTTGATGAGCTGGTTGGCATGTCAAAACTGAGCTTAGGAGAATCTATTGGTCATGCTGGTCCATCCTCTCTTTCACTAAAGCTGCTTGAAGGATCTTCTAGGCAGTCTGCCTTTCATGCAAATCCAGCCTCTGGAAGTTCAAACATCAATTCAAGTAGCAGCCCAATCCATGCAGTTTGATGGACAGCATTTCTGAGCTCAAGATCATGGGTTAGCTCGATGATGGATGAGCTTTACAGCTTACTGTTAATACGGGACTGATAATGTGCAGTTTGGTTTGGTTTAGTTTTGGACTAATAAGGTTGTTTTTAATTAAATTAATTGACTAAATTCAGTTCTTAGCTTGTCGGTCACAGCATCTTAGTGTATCCACCATTAGAGACATTGTTCGAGTCCTTGAATTTTGTGTCTTATATTATTTGTTTTTCTCCTCAGTACTTCAATATTGATCATGTGTGACATTCTACTTTATTCAACCATTCGACTTAGGTGCATGGTACTGCTTCTAAACATCCTAACACATTGATGTTGTGGCTAATTTTTTGTAATTCACAGAAAATATATTTAATCCATCTCTTTGTGACTAATTCAATTAGCTAGTAACACAAATATAAAAAGAGTTATTGGACTAGGGAGTCAAGTGTGAGTGAGGCATTTGCAAAGTTTAGAAAAGGATTTGCCCGTTGTATATTGGGACTTGGGGGAAATGGTTCTGAAGTGATTCCCTTGCTGAATTCCCAGCTGAGACTTGTGCATCTAGTAGGATCAGATCAGATGTGATCCTTTTTATGGCACTGCAGTATGGAGAGTTTTGCCTTGTGGCCGGTGATGTATTTTATTTGGAAACTGCCAAAACAATTCTATCGTTTGGAATAGTTTTAATACATAATTTCGAAGCACAAAGTCGAAATTCCGATGTCTTCAGTGCACATTTGAAACTGATTAACCAGCAAAATCACGAAGAGAAACTTCTAATTATTAACACCATCCCAAACAATTGGATTCCGCTCCCTGAGCCATTGGGACTATGGTGGTTTCCTGGTTTTGAATCCTTTGGCACTTCCAAACAATGGAATATTTAAAAGGTATTATTCGAAGTTTACGCGCTAAATATATGGTCCCAAAAACATTTCGTTTGCTTTTAAAGGTGAAGGCGTGAGATACTGAAATTCTAGAGTATTCGATGTGCACATTTTAAAGGCATTCATGTAATTTGACGTTTGAACGTTTTTTATGGGGTTCCTAGAGGTTCTACCTAACCCCCAATTCCGTGAGGGAGAAGGAATTCAGTGGCACTAGTTGTACAGAGCCGCCAAATAAATGGTGGATTACAATATAAAGCCCATTGGATAATTTGGATCATAATGCCGTAAGGATAAGTAGCATGTAGAAAAGTGAAAGAAATAGATAAGCTAAAAAAATCTGTACATAAAGATAATATAGATAGAATTCCTTTGAAAAATTAGGAGGATGAAAAATTGTGGAAAGATGGAAAAGTGGAAGAATGAAAAATATTTAGTTTTTCCTCTTGTGTATTTGGTTGGATGGGTGGAAAAGTGAGAGAATGAAAAACTCTTTTGTTCGGTTGGAGAGAAAAATAGAAGGATGAAAAATGTAATTTATATAAATTGATTATTATACCCTTCTTACATAATATATAAGAAATAGATTTATTTGTACTCATTACATAATATAGAATTTATCACATCATATATATATATATTATTATTATTATAATGTAAAAATTAGATTAGGTCGTGTTGAAAAAAAAAAAAAAAGAACGTTCAGGTCACTTTGAAAAAAAAAAAAAAGAAAAGAAGAAGAGAGAAGAGAATGTTCAGGTAACGTTGAAAAGAAAAAAGAACGTTGAAGATTAGGTCATGTTGGGGAAAAAAAAAGACAAGAAAACATTGAAAAAAAAAAGGTGGGAAGAGGGTATTTTTGTAAATGTGCTACCATAACACTTTTCTCTCCAGATTTTTCTTCTGATTTGGAAGGAAAAAAAAAATGTGGGCCCGAAAAGAGAACTTTCTCCCCGGTTTTCTCTCCTTTTTATTTTCCTTCCTCAAACGAATAGTGAAAAACAGTATTTTCCTCCCTATTTTCCTTCCTCTATTTTCCATCTTCTCTATTTTCCACCCAAACGGACAGACCCTTAGTCAAGTGGTCATCTATTCTACACTATAGATTCTTTGCTATCTCTATATCTATATATTACAATAGAACTCATATATATATATAGAGTTCTGACAAGTTTTTGATAGTGAAGCCAGGCTATTTAATTGGTAAGAGAGGGTGACAAATTTGATTGGCAAGAGGGGTGGCAGTCTTGATTGGTATAAAAAAGTAGCACTACTTGCCAAAAAGATTTATCCATTTATATTCATAACTCTACTTCTTGAATGACTCACTAAGAATATGCCTAATGAAAACCGGATTGCTTCATCAAAACTTTGCAAAGCAAATCCTTACCGGAAAAAAAGTATAATTAGCACATATTGTTCAAAAAATGTACTCTCCCTAATGAGTACGTGAGGTCTTAATTTTCTGTGATGCAAAGATTCTTAAGTCACATGCCAATTCTACTATTTCTTAAATGTTGCATTGATAATGACTTAGTAAATAGATATGCTAAATTGTCAATTGATTCCATCTTGTTGGCATAAACATCTCTTATTGAGCTTGTGTGCATAAAAGTATTTGGAGAAATATGTTTGGTTTTGTTTACATTTTATATAGCTCCCTCTAATATGAGTGATACAAGAAACATTGTCTTTGTATACTATTGTTGATCTATATTTGATTAAGGATAATCCACAATTTTATCAAACATGTTGAATTACCAATCTAAACCAAATGCACTTACGGCTTGCTTCACGAATTGCCATAATATTTGAGTGATTGAGGAAGTAGCTGATATTAATTTGTTTGCTTGACATCTATATGAAATAGCAATGTTGTCACAAGTGAAAAATTATCATATTTGTGATTGGCCATTGTGTGAATTAGAAAGAAAACTTGCATCAACATATCCAACTATGGTTTTGGTTCATGTGGATAAAATAATTTCATCCCAATCATAATACATGCTTGACTCTATTCCAACGTCTTTGAGTTGATACAAAACTGTACATTGCTAGCAGGTTGATTTAAAAAACTGTCAAATTTTGTGTCATTTTCAAGGAACATTAGAGCACAAATTGCATTGAGGTATGATACTTCGAAACCAAGAGTTCCTTAAGTATTGTATCTTACATTCTCTATTAAATTTTGTACAAAACTTATATAAACTCCTTAGATATTGTATCTAAATTCTCTAATTACATTCTACCATATGACTAAAGTCATATAATTGAACTTAATTGTCATTGGAAAAATAACACCTTTTTTACTACAACTACATATGATTGAATCTAACTAAAAACCAGAGGTACATTATGACACAACAAACTCACCATAAGTAAAAGTAAAGTTAAAAATTATAATCAAACATACAACACATTGAAACAAGATTTTAAAACTTGCAATTGTTTTAAGAACAATTTTTTTTTTGTCACAACTTTTAATGTATCTAATTGTGAATGACTACTTATTAATTTCACATATAACAGCCATTTTTTCCTCCACCATCTCGCAATATGATACATAGAATTATGGTATTAAGATTTTCTTTTTAAAAAAATGTTATGAGATTTTAATTTTTCTGTTTCTCAAAAAAAAAGAAAAAACTTTTTTTTTTTCACTTTAAAAATAAAAGAGTGGGAACTTAGAGCATTAGCCAGAATATGTCCATTCTACTTGGGCTGGTTGTGACATCATTGATCCCTTAGAAAAATTCCCCTATTATGAAATTATTTAGAAAATTGCCCATGTTTTTGAAACTTGATTTGAACAAAATAGAATTCTGTGTAAAACTCAATATCATCAAAATCAAGTTCTGTGTATATTTTTAAGTGTAACTTGATATTAACAATGTCAAGTTCCACTTAAATTTTCAAAAAAATTTAAGTGGCAAAATATGTTTTTAAGTATCTTTTTTTGAGATATTTAAATAGATATCGTACAAATCCGATATGTTTGATTGAAATCTAAAATAAGATGATGATTCTGAATCTTCCAAACTATCATAGAATGTTTGAAGGTGGTAGATTAGGCACTTAACATGGTCAGCTCATTGATGTAAAGACAAGAACAAATTACGGTAGATGGATTCATTGAGAACTCAGTGATGAGTATTAGATGTTTGATCATTTCAGTATCTTTTGTGAAGCCTTTTGTGAAGCCTTGTATTGATATTTAATTGCGAAGTAATCAGTAATCACATGCTTCATATTTGCATTTTAGTGTTATTAAAGTTGGTCTCGTATGTAACTGGTAGCTTGTGTCATTCTGGAATGTAATTATGATTTTTTATTTATGTTTCTTTCACTACAAGTAGGACTAGCACTTCCTTTTTTTTTTTTGGAAAATATTCTCTAACTAATGACTCGTTTTTTTGGAAAACTTTTTTTTCCTAGAAAACTGACTTTTCTTTTTTAATTCATTAATTGAAAGAAGGAGGATTTGAATTTTTAATTCATTAATTGAAAGAAGGAGGATTTGAATTTTTTATTATGAATGTCTCCATTTAAAATACTAGGCAGTCTCAACTAATTGAGCTATAAAGCGCTGGGGAGAGGGGAGGGGAGGGGTGGTGGGGGAGAGATAAAATAACAAATAATTAGAAGACATAAAATCCACATTTCTTGAGGATATAAGATTCAGTGTTCAAATCCCAGCAATAGAATTTCCTTTAAGTTCTTTCATTGGGCTTGTTCAATGCTTGATGAGCTCTAGTCATTGGGCCCATTCTTCTTAGAAAACCCAATGTGAATGATATCGTTAAATCGATCCTGTTGCATACATGTGCACCTAAGTCAGCTGTAACACGATGACAGTTTTATATATTGATGTGTCAATTAAATATAGAATGAAATTTAATATAATTAGAAAGGAAAAAAATTTAATTTCAATTAAAAAATATATATTAAAAAAATAATGATGTATAAAATTGTGAAGTTTGAAAAACATTAGTGGCACAATATTATGAAATCATTTGGTTATATAATAATAATAATAATAATAATAATAATAATAATAATAATAATAATATTATTATTATTATTATTATTAGGGTAAATTCCATTAAACCCCTCTGAGGTTTGAGTTAATACTGTTTAAGTCCAAGACTTTTAAAAAACAACCAACTAGGTCCTTAAAAGACATTTTTATCCTTGACTAGCCAAACCTTCTCATCTCAGTCCCAAACCCTTCTCTCTCTCTCTCTCTCTCTCTCAGGCACACCCACGGCGGCTCCATCTCTTTCTCACCCACAGCCAAGGCATTTTTTTGTCACGGTGATTACACTAACAGAGTGATTACACTAACAAGCATGGATTTGAGCAGGCACACCCACTGCGGCTCCATCTCTTTCTCACCCACAGCCAAGGCATTTTTTTGTCATGGTGATTACACTAACAGAGTGATTACACTAACAAGCATGGATTCGAGCACAAATCACACTACACAGATGCACCATGTCATAGAAAACAAACACACACTCTTAGCCATACAAATTCCAAAACCTGAAACCCCCAAAAATCATCCCATATTACCAATCATACACAGGTTCATATGCACACACTAACAAATCACCAATTAGAACCATTTTGAGACAAACCCTAAATCAAAAAATGCCCACAAATTTGCAAATGATCATACCCCATTTCAAACCCAAATAAAAAATCACCAAATCCTTATATCACATAAGAAAACCAAATCCGTAAATTGACCAAGACCCAAAGAAACAAAGAACCAAACCAAAAGAGAAGAAAAAAAAAAAAATTAGAACAGAGAAAGAGGATAGAGATCAATGGCCACTGGTGTTGGCATCGCCGATGGTGGTGGCGGAGCTCGTGGGTCTTGTCAAATGTTCTCTTGACATTTGACACAAACCCAAACACAAACAAAGACCCAAACCCAGAAATAGAGATACAAACCCAAAAACGAAGACCCAAGCATGTTTGGCACCAGATCAAAGCTGTTGGCATGGAACAATAGCAGTGATGGTGATGTGTCAAATCTCTCCATGGCACTGATTTGAGAAGAAAGTAGAAGATGGTAGTGGAAAATAAGGGTTTCGGCCATGAAAGAGGAGTCTTCAGCCGCTGTGGGTATGGGTGAGAGAGAGATGGAGCCATCATGGGTGTGGCTGAGAGAGAGAGAGAGAGAGAGAGAGAGAGAGAGAGGTTTAGGAATGAGATGAGAAGGTTTGGCTATATAGGGACAAAAATGTCTTTTAAGGACCAATTGAATCGTTTTTTAAAAGTCTTAGACTTAAATGGTATTTTCCCAAACCTCGGGGGGGTTCAGTGAAATTTACCCTTATTATTATTATTATTTGTAAGTCTCATGCACCTAGCCTATGCACTTTTTTTTTTTGATACAAGCCTATACACTTAGAGAGTTCTGAAAAGTGCAAACATGACCTCCGATGAAGTACATGTTTGGTTTTGGCTTTGAAAAAAAAGCTTTTTGGCTATTAATGCTTATTAGGCATAACAAATTTCATATTAATCGTATCATTTAATATATAATTCTTATATTTGATCATTTAGTATTTAGTTAAGAGACATTTAAAAATAAAACTAAAGTTTTGAATAATTTAAGGATGAAATAGTTTTTTTTTTTTTTGGTTGGTATGACAAGTATGTGCAAACCATATAATTAATAGTAAATTTTGAAAAAAATACTTTGCCAATAAAAATATATATATATATATATATATATTTTGAGAAAGAATAAAAATATAGTTGATTGTATAAAATTACCCAAATGTTCCATCAAGTGTAATTTATTATTCTATATAAAGAAGTGTAATTTATTATACACACACAGATTGGGGATACTTCGTAAAAAAATGAATATATGTACTGGCAAGTGTGTTTAACATGCAATTTCTTATTTCCTTATCTATGTACGTGCAAGCTAATGCTAGCAGCTGGCCAGCTGCTGTCTATGCAATATGGTAAGAAAGGAATTCAAGAATTTTCAAGGCTAGAGCTAGAAATTAATGTTTCATTAATGAAATTACTCTTTATGTTAGAGCTAGGGTGAGTACTCTTCAAGGTTTTAAACCATCCCAAGAAAATAGATGGCTTCTGAGATCTTGGGGATCGTCTCATGACATTTTTGTTAGTCCAGTGTAATCCAAACTTATGCTCTGTAACTTTTTGTTTCTATTTTAATGGAAAGTTTCTGATCTGATTCAGGAAAAAAGAAAAGAAAAGAAAAGAAAAAAGCGTGGTCCTAAGCTCTCTCTCGTGTCTTAAGTTTTTCAGTTCGTTTGAGAGAAAATGAAGGGAGGATGGAAAACCGGAGGAAATTTTCCTCCCGGGCCCACAAAAATTTTCCTCCCAAATTGTGAAGGGGGAGAAAACCATGAGATGGTAGCATTTACTTGCCCCCATCCCACCTGAAGGTTTTTTTTTTTTTTTTTTTTTTTCAACGTTCAGGTCACTAAACGTTTTGTTTTTTTTTTTGTTTTTTTCGTTTTGTTCCTTTTTTTTTTTTGTTTCTCTCTCCAAATGATTTTGATACAAATTTCCGGTTAATGTGCCAGTTTGGTGGGCATGACCCTATGGATAAAAAATAAAAACCAACCCATGACTAGGCCCGTTGGGCTAGTGGGTTACTCAAGGGCCTGGACAACACCGGGCCAGACCATGGACCATGAGCTTTTGGTGACCTTGGGCATCCAATAGGCAATGGTGATAAAAGGAATATGGGAAGACTTGCACATGTTTTCCTAAGCCGGGAATCATTATAAACAAGGAAAGTAATTTTATAACCATAAACTTTATAATATTTTTACAAACTATAGCTGTTATCAATTTTTATTGGTTCTTATATGAGCTCACAACTAACATTATTTTTTCACTTATTAATAATCACTCATCACATAAGTGATTTGTAAAAGTTTGCGGCTCCAGTATTTTCCAAAGAAGAATTTTGAAAACTATGTTATTAACATCGAAAGTTAAAAGAGGAAGACGGTAGTATGCTACATATACATCCAATTAACAATGGTCTCAAACAATTGGGATGAGAAATCATTTTTGAAGATGCAACTGGCAATACTATCTTTAGTGACATGGATGGATGGTCAATGTTTCCTGCTTTGTGTTCGTTAGGATAGACTATAGAGAACTAGACTTCCCATTAAAGAAAGGGGGAAGGCTTTCCAAATACTTATTGGCCCAATTGATGAAATCAGAGTGTGTGAATTATGATCGCTTTGGAATGTTTGTTTGATGTTTGGGATGGAAAATATTTTTTTCCCTTGGCTTCCTTTTCTCTAGGATGACTAGTCTACTGTAAATTGATGCTCCTTTCGGTCAGCAGTTATTTTTTATCCACTCTTCTTTTGTTGGCTCATAGCCCAAACTAAACTCATCGAAGTAAATTAAGGTTGATTTTGATGGGCTCAGAGATTCCTAGATAGATTATTCTAAGTCCTCTTCCAGAGGCATGTGCTGAATTCATCATGTTTTCAACCATCATGATGCTTGTGGGGTATGAGGTTGAGCTACTATCAGCTGGTGAATTGTATGTCTGATTGGAGGGTGTGAAAGGAACACTAAGGTATCAGCTCCTACATTGGGGATTGATGGATCTTTATATAGACAACCAAAAGGCTCTTTTTCCATCACTGTGATTATCTAATTGCCCCTAATAACATTCTAATGTAGCAAGGAGCGGACTTCCCCTAATTTGTGTATACAAGGTCTACCTGGGAGAATGTTACAAAGCTACATCCACGACCAAGTCTTGAAAGACCTTGAATATGGTCAGCCCAATTTCTACTTCTAGGTTTATTTCTCCAAAAACCTCTCCTTTGGTATCATTGAATTCTGGAACAATCATAGTTCTTGATCTAAGGTGTGCACAATCTACCTTCAGGTTGTGTAAGGTAGATAGTGGGTTAAGTGAGGACCCCTGATCGGTAAATACTTTAGCTACTATATATCATGTCTTCGGATTTGATAGTGATGTGGAGGCCTGGATGTGTCTTATCCCTTCAGGTGAAAGTTCTTCATCAAAGAAGATGATATGGTTGGTGGCCATATGGAACTTGTAAGATTTTCCAAGCATGTTTCATTTAAAATTTTTAGCAAACTATTATATGAGGTGTCTTTGATGTCAAGATGAAAAGAGTATTGAGATCTAGGCAGGCAGGTTCTTCAGTCTTTGGACGACATTGCATTCACTTTGCATTATTTTTATTAAATTTGTATACTGTTGTTCAGTGAATAGCTATTTCAACATCCATGGTAGAGCTTATTTTCTCCTTTTTTAGATCTCTACTTCATCAGATACAAAGATCTTCCCACCACTAGTTACACCCTATACAATCTCTATTACAGGTTTCCAAATTTAATTTCCTATTTTAAGGACAAGACTTTTTGGGTGTAATTCCAAGGGACTTCCTTTGTCATATGGTATGGGAATGAAGATGGTGGTTGGAATAGTACTTCTGAGGCTTGTGAGGTCTGCAATTCCTGCATGTAGTAGGGGACCGGGGTTTCCTTTGTTGGGTATTCTATTTTGAAAACAGGAGAGTTGTTCCAGCTTATGGTTAATGAAGCTTTCAATGTCATTTTTTAGAGCTCATTGTGTTATGAAAAACAATACTTGCAAACACCCAGAAGGTTCATTATGGAATTGATGAGGAAAGTGGTTAATTTCTAGGTGAAATTTAGACAACTCTCTCTGAGGAACTCCGCAAAATTGCCTCTGAACTTCAAGATAAGGGGTGCATCCTTACAGAGGGAGTCGCAATAACCAAGCTCAAGTGATTATTTACCATAGACATTGGTGTCTAAAAAGTCCAATAATCATGTATGGAAAATGACACGGCCTAGTGTCGAAAGGTCAAGAAATTTGGTGACCTAATAATGACAGGGGAATTGGTAATCGACTTTCCTCCTTGTGTCCCCCATGAATTCATCTTTTTCTATTCTTTTTTTTCCTTTTTACTGACCTTTGACCTCTTCTTATACATCTATTCCTGTTTTAACTAAAAAAGTTGCTTGGAGGGTTGCATGGAAAAGAGAGTTCGCATGAAACTCTCTCTCTTGATAGGCTATACATACAGAATGAAGAGGAAAAAGACTCTTTTCTATTTTATTTATCTTCACACTCTTGCTTTCGAGTTGACCGAATGTATGTAATATATACATATTCCACGTGCAACTGTGCGACCATAACTTCCTCAGTAGTTACAACATAATATTAATAAAATCTCGCTTTGATTTACTCCATAAAATTTTCACATTTACTACAAGAATGTTTAATACTATACAAACTCATATTAATGGTCTATTTATCACTTTCACCTTGATTGTAAAATTGGCTTGTGTTGATATGGGTATTGATTTTTACATGCAGTGCCCAAGTGAAACCTTAAATTTAGAAAGATGTATTGGCAAGCTTTAAATTGATGCTTTCCAAGTGGAAGGGGGACTAATCATATATGAGCTTGTTAGGATTGAGGGATTTGTCACATATGGCCATATAGGCTTGGCCTTCAGGCTTCAGATTTCATATACAAATGAAGGCATCAAGATCTGTGATAGTGCTGAGGGATAAATGTTGTATTAACAGTTCAGCATTTATTGTTTTCCAGTATCTTTTGTTACTCTGCTTCCACCTTTTATTTACAATATAGATGCTATAATACAAGAAACACAAAGGGTTGAGTTGTCGGCAGCAGAGGTTGAAAGATTGAAGGGTATAAATATATATATATATATATATATATATATATATATATATATATATAGTTCTAATCTATGGCGTTCGTTCTTGATAATGTTTTTTATCATCAGACCAAGACATCAATCTATTTTTGGAGTGGGCGAGGATTGAAGTCCAAATCTCTTATTCAACTATCAGAAATTTTACTAATTGAGCTAATTGGAATTACCGAGGTGTAAATACTTATTTCTAGGATGATAAGTACTGTTTTCTTGAAAATTCTCTTGTAAATATACTTTTTCCTACTCTATGGGACATTAAAAAGTGTTAGGGTTGCTTCATTAAGAAGAGGCAATATATTCTATCAAGTTGAATTTTGAATTCAAAATGTCGTGCGGAGTATGTGAAACCTTTAGAAGTAAAATATGCGTTCTTACATTTTGTTTCTAGAATAATCTAGAACAAACCTTTATAAAAATATTTTCTAAATCAATATTCTTAGAGTATTCATTAACTTTTTCATAGACTTTATGAAATGGGTGAAGTTATTCAGAGAAATGAGGAGTATAAAATTGGTAGAAGGAATGCCAAATTGACAAATAATTAAGTAATAAATTGGAGAGAGAATTTACAAATAATTCCTTAATGGAGATACTAAATTACGATTAACTCTCTCTTCTGCTCAATCAATATTGGATGTTGGTCACAAATATCTTAGCATGGATTTGTTGTGCAAATTGCATTTTTACTATAGTAGCTGTGCAAATACACACAAAAACTGTAGTTGTGCATTTTAGTCTTTTTTTAATTCTTTTTTTATTTTCCAAGGATAAAGAAAAAATGAGGATGATGGTTGTAGTGCAAAGAAAGAGTAACATTAAAAAAATTGAAATTTTAATAAAATAGTGTTTAGAATTTCAATTTGATGCACATGTTTTAAAAAATGGTAAGATATAATAGAAGAAATTTTAAAATAGACAAAAAAAAAATTTGCACAAACTATTGTGAATGTTGTTAACCATGTTGGTCATAAGGTACACTTTAAAATCAGAATCCTTAAAAGACGGAGCTTTGGAAAAATATCACTTTTTTTCTTTAAGTCAAGATAACTTAATTAATTTTACTAAGGTTATCATTAACAAATTAAATTAATTATTATTTCTTTTTTCAAAACCACTAGAAATGTGGTTTCTTTTTCTCAATTAAATTAAGTTTTGAGTGGAGACCTGTTGACTTTTTATAATTGAATTTTGAAAATTTGTTGATGGTTAGTTTATCCTCCTAGGGTGATGCAAAAAGGGTAATACACTAATTATTACTTTATATAGTCTCAGAAGAAATTTAAAATAAATTTATCTTAGAATTTTAGTGAGTGTTTTAGAACATTAGCATTGGGAATGTTAAAACCCTCCGAGTTGCTATTTTACTCACCAAGTTCACAAAAACAAGCTCCTACCGTACCGAGTTGATTTTTTACTGTAGCAGTTGCTTGCCTTTTTTAATTATTTTTTCTTATCACTTTTCTCTCTCTCCTTCTCTCATTGGCTGCCTCCCTTTCTTGTCAACTTCTCTCCTCTCTCTCTTCTCTTTCATAAAATAGTGTTTATATTATTTTATTTGGTAGTTATATTATTTTATTGAGTTGTATATAAAAATAAAAAATGGAATGTAAGGTGAATTGTAAAATATATTGGTAAAATAAATAAAGTGGTATTTGAGGATGTAAAATATATATTTTTTTACATCCTCATATGTTAGTGCTCTTAGAACCTAGTGGTAGCGAATACTCTTTCATGCTTTTCATTCCAATACATCTTTGACTTCTTCTTTTTTTCTTGTTTTGTTTCATTTGCCAACTTGTCCTCCCAATATGGTTACATATATAATTATTCATTCCTTCAAACCACTAAAAATTTGTTTTGTGTTCTTTCCTCGTTCACCCATAATGCCTAACAAATTGGAATTCATAAAATGCAATCACACTCTCAATATCATTTACTTAAGAAACTTTAATAATATGATTTAGGAAGCACGGACACGAACACAAGCAATTTTTAAAAAATTATAACATGAAATACTCTGACACCAGTATGACATGGTACGACACTCTAAATAAAATGTTCATACTCCTTAGAATATGACATGTATTATAGACCTCGATATTCAACCATTTAACTTGACCACTATGCATGGAGAAAAAATAACTTGTTTTTTGTATTGTTGATGATGCCGAAAATCGTCAGTAAGTTACACGGTTTTCACGTGCTCGAGACAACACCTACAAAAATAAAAAAGATCTTGCGAAGAGTAACGGTGTGGTACTGGCCAAATACCATTTGAAAGTCAAGTTAGAGAAATTTTCATAACTCTAGAGTGCTAGAGCTGGGGTAAATTATGCGTACCTTCGTTTGTGAAGGCTTTGAGGGTTTTTATAGTAGCGTAGGGTTGACATTCATTCCTTGACGGAGAAGATCTTTCCTTGTAGAGGAGATTCTTATTAATGTGCGTATCTCATGAGACTCTTTCCATGTAGAGATCTTCTCGACATGGGTACGATACTCTAAATAAAATGTTCATACTCCCTAGAATATGACATGTATTATAAACCTCAATATTCAACCATCTAAGTTTACCACTATGCAAGGAGAAACAATAACTTGTTTTTTGTATTGTTGATGATGTCGAAAATCGTCATTAAGTTACATGGTCCTCACATGCTCGAGACAACACCTGCAAAAACAAAAAAGATCTCGCGAGGGGTATCGGTGTGGTACCGGCCAAATACCATCCGAAGGTCAAGTTAGAGAACTCTTTATAACTCTAGAGTGCCAGAACTGGGGTAATTATGCGTACCTTCGTTTGTGAGGGCTTTAAGGTTTTTATTGTAGCGTAGGGTTGACATTCATTCTTTGGCGGAGAAGATCTTTCATTGTAGAGGAGATTTTTATTAATGTGCGTATCTCATGAGACTCTTTTCATGTAGAGGTCTTCTCGATTAAGGTTATTCGTGGAGCACAAGATGTTTCCATTTATACCAATTCGTGGAGTCCAAGCAAAGTTATGTTGGGTCCGTTAGGAGCTTCTTTGTCCCCGTCAGCTTAATCTCGTTAGATCCCTGTTCAAGTCGTCAGGTCCAAAATGCTGTTTGCTTGAAAGAAGAGTCGACGGGTCAAGGTCAGAGTTGTCGGCTTTAAGTGTGTAAACGTCATCTGTTTTATTAAAGTATAGCATAGCTGACGAGTTTGACACCTTTTTAAAATTACCCTTATCAATTGTTAACCACTGATTCCTTCCTGAAAGCATGCGCTGAAGCGGTCAAGTGTTTCCTTATTGTTGGAGAGTTATCGCTCAAAAGGTAGAAATTGTCAAAGAAAAGGTATTAGAGGCAAGTGCAAAGCTTTTTCCTTAAAGCTCATTAATTGTTACGAGTGGTGTAGAAGAGGACCAAGAGCTCAGTGATATCAAGGAAAGAATTTCAATTTTTCTAATTTGAAGGAAGGCAAAGACATTGGAAAACAAGCGCTCATATACGCAGAAATAAACATACACACACGTGTAAAACAAATTGCATATAAATTCATTTTTATTCAAAGAAAATTATTTCCAATAAATGTATATATCCACTTTTCCAAATACACAAGTAGGAATGGCATTGGAACGGGTATAAGTATGGGTATGGGTATGGTATACAAGCAGTTTTAGATCTCAATTGCAATTCATGAAATACAATTCAAAAAAAGAAAAAGAAAAAGTGACTCACTCTCAATTGAAAAATTAAAGAAATGTTTAATACATGCACTTAAAAACATATTTTTTGTTATTTTATTTAAAAACCACGTGGGAATATACATGAGCTCTATCATTGGTCGTTGCGGTGGATAAGGGATACCGTCATCTTAACGTTTCAAGCAGACTACAAACTTTTCTACTGAAGTCTTCTTGACCACTACAGAGAAGAGGAGACTCGGAGAAACTTCCAAGTTTTATGCTACTGGATAGTTCACTATGATTTCCTGCCCGTTTCCACAAAAATACCTTTTCCAAGTCATTAAATAGTGGGAGAAAAGAAGTGACAAAAAGTATTTGGAGGTAAGGGAACTTAAAAAATTAACATATGGTTTCTGGTGTAGAATGGCCTCTGTTTCCTTTCTTCTTTTTTTCTGATCTTAATTTTCTCTCACCTCGTGACAGGAGAACTTGGTGGTGATTGGAATCTTGGAATGGCTTCTGTCTTTCTGTTTGTTTTCTTTTTTCTCTCACACCTTGTGTTGCTTTATTCGGCTGAAGAAGAGATGTACCCCCCAGGCTGTCCACCCTTTGTTTGCGGAAAAGTCGGCAAGATTGGTTTTCCATTCACCAATGACACAAGCCCAGAATGCGGTTTGCTCATCTTAAATGATTGCGGAGATCCACATCAACCGAAAACCCCGAAGATCAAACTGGAGAAGAATGGAACACTACAGTACGATGTTGAAAGCATCTCTCAGGCCAATACCATACAAATCAAGGACCCACTATTGCAGTCTGCGTTGCGTTGCGAATCCCTAAACAATTTTACTCTTCCAAGCTTTCCATTCATCTCTTTTCAACAAATCAAGCCTAACAAGACCCTGACCCTGTTCAAATGCAACCGCTCTCTCAATATTCCTCCCCCTACAGGTTTTAATAGAACAAACTGCAGTAACTATGACATTTATTATAGTCCTCCACATTATAATTTAACGCTCACTCCACCTTACTGTCCAATTATTCAGCTCCCATTGAACTCGCAAAGTAAAAGTGATGACCTCTTTAAATTGTTATCTGGTGATATTTTTCTTGAAGTGCGTGTGACTGGAGATTGTCGCGAGTGTTATATCAAAGGTGGTCAATGTAAGACTGACAACGAAGGAAAATATTATTGTACCAAAGGAACGAAAGGTATGGATACAGGAATAATGCAAAAATGTCTGGATATGCACTGAAATATATTCAGGAAAAAGCGCATATGTTTCCTCATAGTTTTTGGTTGTAGTTATATTTCCTATACGTGTGCTGCTATTTCTGCTCCATGCCATAATCCACTCTATACAGAAGTAGCTTTACCTGATTCGAATTAGTTTCAAATTTAGGTTATAAGATACATAGGAGCTGTTTTTAATAGTTTGTGTAAAGCTGCTAAGATTTCAAAGCATGCCTCTTCAATCATATTCGTAGCTGCGTCCTTTTGATCTTCCCCGTTTAACTAACACAAATTTTGTTATGCAGGGAATATTAGAAGCAGGGTAGTACTAGTGATAGCCTTAGGTAAGATGCCTCTTCAATCAGATATCTCGTTGCAATATATATTGAGTTTGCAATGAAATTAAATTATTCCATCTTACAAGTAATATGTTTTATTTTTCGACACATATTAAGTGCCAAATACAAGCTATCATGATTTTTCTTCTTGAGTATGGCTAATAATCAAAGCTTTACAGTATGTACCAAAATATATTTTTCATGCAATGATAAGTTCAATGCCAATGCCAAGTAATTCTTACATTTTTTTTCCTTCATTGCTAGTCTGGTTTTACCACAATCGAATGCAAATTTTTAAAGTTCAAGAGATTCTCAGCCGGTAATTTGAGTTACACTATTTTATGCACCATATAACTTTGTGATATATATTCTTTGATTACAGTCACTTCATTTGCTGGAATTGGAGTTCTGGTGGTCATAACTTCCTACTTCTTGGGATTTCTCTCACTTACTAAAACTATTTGTTTTTGGAAAAAGCAAACTCTAACCCATCAAAGTGTAGAGGCTTTTATAAGGAATCACGGTCCACTTGGTATTAGAAGATACAGTTATCCAGATATAAAGAAAATGACCAACACTTTCAAATATAAACTGGGGCAAGGGGGCTATGGTGGTGTATACAAGGGGAAGTTAAAAGATGGTCGTTTTGTGGCTGTGAAAGTTTTGAAAGAATCAAAAGGTAATGGAGAGGAATTCCTAAATGAGGTTGCAAGCATTAGTAGAACCTCCCATGTTAACATTGTCACTCTTATGGGCTTTTGCTTTGAATATTCTAAAAGAGCTTTGATCTATGAGTTTGTGCCAAATGGATCTCTTGAAAACTTCATATATAAAGATTTTTCCACAAATGTTGATCGTCAATTGGCGTGGGAAACATCATACAAGATTGCAGTTGGTATTGCTCACGGATTAGAATACTTGCATAGAGGTTGCAACACACGAATCTTGCATTTTGATATAAAGCCTCACAACATTCTTTTGGATGAAAACTTTTGCCCAAAGATTTCTGATTTTGGCCTTGCAAAAATATGCTCTAGAGAAGAGAGCATCATATCAATGATGGGAGCAAGAGGGACTATAGGATATATAGCTCCAGAACTATTTTGTAGAAATTTTGGAGGGGTTTCTCACAAGTCAGATGTCTACAGTTATGGAATGATGGTTTTAGAAATGATTGGGGGAAGAAAGAATATTGATGTTAGTGTTGATTGTACTAGTGAAATATATTTTCCACATTGGATTTACAAACGTCTTGAACTAGATGAAGAACTAGGATTGCAAGGCTTCAATAATAAAGAGGATGAAGACAGTGCAAGGAAGCTGGTAATAGTGAGTTTGTGGTGCATACAAACTAATCCCTCAGACCGACCATCAATGAGTAAAGTAGTGGATATGTTGGAAGGAAGCCTTGATTTCTTGCAAATGCCTCCCAAGCCTTTCTTGTCTTCCCCACCAAGAACTCCAGTAGATTCTTCAACTGCAACGATTTTGTTATGATATGTCTCTATTTTGTCTCAAAGTGCATTTCTTCTTTTGAAGGAAACCTAATGCGACAGTGCTAGTGAAGATCTTTGTGAATTATTTTTATTTTGAGCTTATAGATGAGGAGCCTTTATTAATTGTTTACAATATGAATATTTGGCATGGTGGCTTTTACTATTAACTAGTGTCATTTTATTATTTTGGGTGTGTTTGATTGATATTAGGTGGTCAATCTTTTTCGAAATTATGTTATGGTGCGTTATATATATATATATATATAAAGAGAGAGTGAGAGAATCCTATACACCAAATTATGAAATTACTATAGTGCATTTTGTTATGGTGCGTTTAGCAAACATAATCAACCCAAACCTTGGTCAGTCTTTTTCTAAATTATGTTATGTTGCGTTTTTTGGACGACATTGCATCCACTTTGCATTATTTTTAGTAAGTTTGTAAACTGTTGTTCAGTGACTAGCTATTTCAACATCCATGGTAAGCTTAATTTCTCCTTTTCTAGATCTCTACTTCATCAGATACAAAGATCTTCCCACCACTAGTTACACCCTATACAATCTCTATTACAGGTTTCCAAATTTAATTTCCTATTTTAAGGACAAGACTTTTTGGGTATAATTCCAAGGGACTTCCTTTGTCATATGGTATGGGAATGAAGATGGTGGTTGGAATAGTACTTCTGAGGCTTGTGAGATCTGCAATTCCTGCATGTAGTAGGGGACCACGGTTTCCTTTGTTGGGTATTCTATTTTGAAAACTTGAGTTCAGCTTATGGTTAATGAAGCTTTCAATGTCATCTTTTAGAGTTCATTGTGTTATGAAAAACAATACTTGCAAACACCCAGAAGGTTCATTATGGAATTGATGAGAAAAGTGGTTAATTTCTAGGTGAAATTTAGACAACTCTTTTTGAGGAACTCCGCAAAATAGCCTTTGAACTTCAAGATAAGGGGGTGCATCCTCACAAAGGGAGTCGCAGTAACCAAGCTCAAGTGACTATTTACCATAGACATAGGTGTCTAAAAAGTCCAATAATCATGTATGGAAAATGACTCTGCCTAATGTCGAAAGGTCAAGAAATTTGGTGACCTAATAATGACAGGGGAATTGGTAATCGACTTTCCTCCTTGTGTCCCCAATGAATTCATCTTTTTCTAATCTCTTTTTTCTTTTTTACTGACCTTTGTTGAGCATACTGTGGGAACTAAATGGCAAGAAACTAAAGATAGAACGACTTGTAGCAAGTCTATAAGAAGTGAAGTTAACACGTGTGAAAGGAGCAGAAGTTAGTTAGATTGCTTATGGCACGTGTGATAGGAGTTAGTTAGTTAGTTTCAATTTTAGGCGGCAAAATGCTCTAATACCATGTAAAAGAAAAGAAGAATCTAGAAAGATGAAGAGAGAAATTGTTCTTGTGAATTTTCATTACATTCAACTGAATTAATGAAAAATTCAAGCACAGCCATAGCAGATGAATATGCTAACAATCCTTATTTTCTTCCTGCGAATCAAAATCCAGGGTTTGTTCTCACTTCTCAGCCTTTCATAGGTCCAGAGAATTATATGAGTTGGGCTCATTCTGTGTTTTTAGCTTTGAACTCCAGAAACAAATTTGAATTTGTCAATGGTTCAATCACAAAACCAGATCCTTCTTCTCCTTTGTTCAATTCTTGGAGTCGTTGCAATACCACAATTCTTTCTTGGCTTACCAATTCTCTGAGTGTAGAATTGAAGGCTAGTGTGATGTACATCAATAATGCAAAGGATTTGTGGTTTGATCTCAAAGATAGGCTATCACAAGGTAATACTCCATGATTGTTCTATCTTGAGAAAGAGATTTTCACCTTTCACAAGGTTCTCTTTCAGTCAGTTTTTACTTCACCAAGTTTAAGACATTGTGGGATGAGTTTGCCAATTATCAGCCTTTTACTGTCTGTTCTTGTGTTTGTACTTGTGGATCCAAAGCTTCTTAGTTTGATGCTCAACACAAAGAACATGTTTTTTGGTTCTTGATGGGTTTGAATGATAGTTATGGCAATCTCATTGGTCAAATCTTGTTGATTGAGCCATTTCTCTCATTGAGCAAAGCGTGTTCTTTAATCTTGCAAGAGGAGAAAAGAAGAAATATTGGTCATGGTAGTACTGGTTATAATCTGGAAGTAGCAGCTGCTATGTCTATTAATCAGACTAAGGGTCAATTTCAAACTCATAATGGTGACAAAGGAGGAGGGCAATCCAAGAGAGAAAGGCCTATTTGCACCTATTGTGGTCTTGCAGGTCATATGGCTAACAAATGCTATAAGCTCCATGGATATCCACCAGGATATAAACCTAAAGGGGGTAATAAGGCCATGGCTAATCAAGTTGTTGGAAACTTTGGGAATTTTGACCCTATCACAGCTTTGACTACTTCTCAGGTCAATAGCAGTTCAACTCCTAATGGCTTTCAACCAGATACCTTTTCTACAACACCAAGTATTTTTGGTAATCCTTTTGGAGCTGCTTCCTTCCAGAAAATTCAACAGCCTTCTTTGGCTCAATGTCTAATAACTCAAGCTCAGTGTGAGCAGTTGTTGAACTACCTGAAACTTCATTCAGTGTCTGGTTCAGGAAATGGTACACAAACTTCACATCAAGCAGCCTTTGTCATGACTTCTATGATGCCTTCTATGGTTTCACAACCTTCTTTCACTGCTTCTAGTTCTGTTTCCTCTCCTTCTTCTTCAACCTTTTCAAGTAATCCTTTTTGGCTTCCACCAAATTTGTCTCATTCCATATTTTCTACTCAAATTGCTAATAGGCATGAATTTAAATTCAATGATTGGATCATTGATACTAGAGCAACAGATCACATGGTGCATTCTGTTTCTCAACTTACTTCCATAGTTCATTCCTATGTCTATTTGCCAAATGGGGAAAAGGCTTTGGTCACACAAATAGGCACTATGCAACTTTCCTCAAATTTCATTATCACTGATGTATTGTGTGTTCCCTCTTTTAGTTTCAACTTGATTTCAGTTAGTAAGCTTACCGAACATCTTCATTATTGTCTTATTTTTCTTGGAAATTGCTGTTTCATCCAGGACCTTGCTCAATGGAGCATGATTGGTCTGGGTGGAGAGTGTAATGGGCTGTACTTGCTGCAGAACTCATCAATGCACATTGCTCTTGTTGTCACAGCTAGTTCTTCCTCAGAATTGTGGCACACTAGACTAGGTCACCCTTCATATTCCAAGTTTTCCTTGTTAAGAACTGTTTTAGATGTTAATGTTTCAAATAAACCTAATTGCTGTGATGTTTGTCATTTCTCTAAGCAGAAAAGACTTCCTTTTGTTTGTAGCAATCATGTATCCAATAAGCCTTTTAAGCTAATACATTGTGACCTATGGGGTCCTTTTAATACTTATACTTTTGATGGTTTCAAGTAATTTTTAACAATTGTGGATGATTTTACAAGGTGTACTTGGGTTTATCTTGTTAAGCAAAAATCTGATACTCAATTTTTACTTCCTCATTTTGCTAACATGGTTCATACCTAATTCAATACCAAAATTAAAACTAGTAGAAGTGACAATGGTATTGACTTTTATCTTAAAGACTTTTTTCATAACAATGACATCTTGCATCAGTTGAGTTGTGTTGATACTCCTCAACAAAATGCAATTGTTGAAAGGAAACATCAGCACATACTCAATGTTGCTAGAGCATTGCTTTTCCAATCTCAGGTACCATTGTGCTATTGGATTGAATGTATATTGACTACAGTTTATTTGCTTAATAAAGTTCCTTCTAAATCTTTAGGCAACAAGAGTCCTTATGAACTTCTTTTTCATTCTGCCCTTTCATATTCTCATCTCAGGTGTTTTGTTTACTTATGCTTTGTTTCTACTTTATCACATAATAGGCATAAGTTTGCACCTAGGGCTAGAAAATGTGTGTTTCTAGGCTATCCCCATGGCATTAAAGGCTATAAGGTCTTGGACATTGATTCCAATTCCATTTTCATATCTAGAGATGTTTAGTTTTATGAACATATTTACCCTTTTGTTGATTCAGCTTCACATTCTGTTTCTTTCCTTGATACCTTTGTTTTTCCTCATTGTGTTTCTTCCAATACTGATTGTACTTCTGATCAAATTCCTTTAGCTTCTTCTTCCATTCCTTTACCTACTGATTTTGTTGATTCTCCTTCTCCAATTACTAGTCCTTGCACTGTCCTTGTTGAGTAACATTAGCTTCTGCAGAAACTAATTCTCTTGCAGAAACTAATCCTACTGTTTCCATTGATTTTACTTCCCATCCTCCATCTCCAACTAACCTTAGAAGGTTTGCTAGGCTTCACAACCTTCCTGCCTACGTCTCAGATTACTCATGCAAGTCTGTCTGTACCAAACCTATTTCTGGTTTACCTTATGATGTTTCAGATGGTCTTCACTACTCTCATCTTGGTTCAACTTTTCATTCCTTTGTCCTAGCAGCCAGTTGTAGTCCTTCTGAGCCTGCTTCTTTCAATCAAGCAGTCCAGTTTCCTGAGTGGAGAGCTGCCATGGATAAAGAGATTGCTGCCTTAGAGATCAACAACACTTGGACTTTGACTCAATTACCTCCTAGTAAGTCTGCTGTTGGCTACAAATGGGTTTATAGGATAAAGTATCATGCTAATGGCACCATTGAGAGGTATAAGGCAGGCTTTGTTGCCAAGGGCTCCACTCAACTACATGGTCTAAATTATTCAGAGACTTTCTCACTTGTTGCCAAATCAGTTTCTGTGAGGATTGTTCTTTCCTTAACTGCTGTGAAAGGGTGGTTTTTCCATAAGATGGGATGTTAATAATACCTTTCTACATGGTGATTTACTTGAAGATGTCTATGTGTCTCTTCCACCTGGTTTTCATAGCAAGGGGGAGAATCTTGTATGTAAACTGAATAAGAGTCTATATGGTCTTAAGCAGGCAGCCAGGCAGTGCTTTAAGAAGTTCTTCTTGGGTGATTCATTGATCTTCTTGGGTAATTCATTGTAACAAGAAGATCATTGACTGGTTATGCAGTTTACTTGGGTGATTCATTGATATCTTGGAGGTCTAAGAAGCAAGGAGTAGTTTCAAGGTCCTCGGCTGAAGCTGAATATAGGGCCCTGGCAAGTGTAGCTTGTGAGATCACATGGGTGTTGCAATTGCTCAAGGATTTAAAGGTTGAACATCCCAAACCAACAATGCTGTTCTGTGACAATCAAGCAGCTTTATACATAGCTGCTAATCCTATTTTTCACGAAAGGACAAAACACATTGAAATGGGTTGTCACTTCGTGAGAGACAAGATTATGGAAGGCATAATTAAAACTTTTCATATTGCCACAAACTCTCATGTAGCAGATATATTTACCAAAGCATTGGGTTATTCTTCATTCACAAGGCTATCAGAGAGGATGGGGTTAAAGGGCATTTTTAGTTCAAGACAGAGCAAGCAAGGTGCTACAATTCAAGTCACAAGTCTCCAAGATTGTGACTTGAGGGGGTGTGTTGAGCATACTGCAGGAACTAAACGGCAAGAAACTAAAGATAAAACGACTTGTAGCAAGTCTATAAGAAGTGAAGTTAACACGTGTGAAAGGAGCAGAAGTTAGTTAGATTGCTTATGGCACGTGTGATAGGAGTGAGTTAGTTTGTTTTAATTTTAGGCGGCAAAATGCTCTATTATTGTGCGTGTGTGTGTGTGTGTACACATAGATATAGCTTTGTAAAATTAATTCAGTTGAATGTAATGAAAAATTCACAACAACAATTTCTCTCTTCATCTTTCTAGATTCAGGGACGACCCACACTAAGTCAGGGGGGGGGGGGGCAAAGCTAGTGTATATATATGTGATAAAATTTAAATTTTGGTCCTAATAGCCACCCAATTTAAAAAGAAAAAGAAAAACTGGTATACATATGTAATTTGAAAAATTAAGATTTGTCTTTAAATATATATATATATTTTTGGATCTCCTCTGAAATAACGTCGAGTTCCATTTTGATAAATGTGCTGAAATGTTTAAAAAACACTTATTTTATGTGTTAGACTTTGTTGACATTTTTATAATATTAAATGTCTAAAAAACACTTATTTTATATGTAGTATTTTGTTGAATATGAAATAGATGTTAGTTTCTATTTTCATAAAAAAAAAAAAAATATTGTTTTAAGCTTTGGCCCCCCTCAGGTTCGAATCCTGGTTCCGTCCTGTCTAGATTCTTCTTTTCTTTTACAACCTTTGCCCTCTTCTTATATATCTATATTTGTTTTAACTAAAAAAAGTTGCGTAGAGGGTTGCTTGGAAAAGAGAGTTCGCATGAAACTCTCTCTCTTGGTAGGCTATACATACAGAATGAAGAGTAAAAAAGACTTTTCTATTTTATTTATCTTCACTCTTGGTTTCAAGTTGATCGAATGTATGTTATATATACGTATTCCACGTGCAACTGTGCGGCCATAACTTCCTCAGTAGCTAAAACATAATAACATTAATAAAATCTCGCTTTGATATACTCCATAAAATTTTCACATTTACTACAAGAATGTTTAATACTATACAAACTCATATTAATGGTCTATTTATCACTTTTACCTTGATTGTAAAATTGGCTTGTGTTGATATGGGTGTTGATTTTTACATGCAGTGCTCAAGTGAAACTTGAAATTTACAAAGATGTCTTGGCAAGCTTTAAATTGATGCTTTCCAAGGGGAAGAGGGACTAATCATATATGGGCTTGTTAGGATTGAGGGATTTGTCACTTATGGCCATATAGGCTTGGCCTTCAGGCTTCAGGTTTCATATACAAGTGAAGGCATCATGATCAGTGATAGTGCTGAGGGAGAAATGTTATTAACAGTTAAGCATTTATTGTTTTCCAATATCTTTTGTTACTCTGCTTCCACCTTATATTTACAATCTAGATGCTATAACACAAGATACACAAAGGGTTGAGTTGTCCGCAGCAGGGGTTGAAAGATTGAAGGTATAAACATATATATATTTTAGAGAGTTTCAACTTATGGCATTCGCTCCTGATGATGATCTTTATCATCAAATCAAAATACCAATTGGTTTTTGGCGTAGGCGGGGATTGAACTCCAAATCTCTTATTCAACTATCAAAGATTTTAACTAATTAAGCTAATTGGAACTCACAAGGTATAAATAATTATTTCTAGGATGATAATTATTGTTTTCTTGAAAATTCTCTTGTAAATATACTTTTTTCCTACTCTATAGGACATTAAAAGACGTTAGGGTTGCTTCATAAAGAAGAGGCAATATATTCTATCCAGTTGAATTTTGAATTCAAAATGCCGTGCGGAGTATATGAAACCTTTAGAAGTAAAATACACGTTCTTACACTTCGTTTCTAGTATAATCTAGAACAAACCTTTATAAAAATATTTTCTAAATCAATATTCTTAGAGTATTCATTAACTTTTTCATAGACTTTATGACATGGGTGAAGTTATTCAGAGAAATGAGGAGTATAAATCCGGTAGAAGGAATGCCAAATTGACAAATAATTAAGTAATAAATTAGAGAGAGAATTTAAAAATAAGTCCTTAATGGAGATACTAAATTATGATTGACTCTTTCTTTTGCTCGAGCAATATTGGATGTTGGTCACAAATGTCTTAGTATGCATTTGTTGTGCAAATTGCATTTTTACTATAGTAGCTATGCAAATATACACAAGAATTGTAGTTGTGCATTTAGTTTTTTATTCTTTTTTGTATTTTCCAAGAATAAAGAAAAAATGTGGATGATGGTTGTAATGCAAAGAAAGAGTAACATTAAAAAATTTGATATTTTAATAAAGGGTTGTTCTCCGGTACCCCTAATTTTTTTAGTGGGTACGGTACCCCCACAAGTCTTGGCCGTCCATTTTCATGGATTTAATCCTGACCGTGGATTCATGTTAAGTGAAAAACGTATTACCGGTAGAGCACGTTACCGTATAAAAGCCAAAAATTAACCTAAAACAAAGAAGCAATCTTCTCTCAATTCTGGGGGCAAGCCAAGTAGCAGACATTCTCTCGCATTTTCTCAATGATGAACTCCTTTCAGCATTCTGTCAATCAATGAAGGTAAAACTCTAATTTCCAAATGATTAGTGTTGGCTGCATATCACTACTCTCTCATATGGCTGCATATCATTGATCTCTCATATGGGTATTGGCTGCATATCATTGCTCTCTCACATGGGTGTTAGGTTAGGTACGGAGTGGAACTTGTTATATGATTCAACAAGAAATAATTCTAAGTGGATTGGACTGAGGTCTTTTGAAAAAAAAAAAATAGTCATACCGATGCCATTCAGTTGCTTTGGTGGATCGATCTATTCTAACTATACTTAACTGAAAACGTCGTGAAATATTTTATCGTTTAATTGCTTTGTTTTGGTGGGTTTGTTTTGAAACTATCCTAATTGGTCTGACATGAAGTAGCTAGTTCAAAAAAGACTTTTATTTGGGTGTTAGGTGTTAGGTTCTTATGTTTTTGAGGTATCAGAAATTGTGGGTATTGAGATTTTAATTTGAACTGTAATCATTGCTGCTGTTAAATGGTGTGTTTGATTGATGAAAAAAATGCTGGAAAAAAATGATTTTAAGTTGGGTATTAGGGTTTTTGAGGGTATCGAATTGAGTTAGCTTTTAATTTGAATATTCTTTATATTTTTTAATTAAATGAAGGTTTTGGTTGATGAAATAATGAAGAAAATAAAAAGAAAATTATTCAGATATTAGGCTCTTAGGGAGCAGACGTAATTGTGTGTTAAGTGCTATGTGTTCAAATAGACTGGAATCATCTTTGAGCAAGACTACAAAACTCTGCTCTGCTAAAAAAGAAAGCTGGGATTTTTGAAGTGGGTTATGCTGAGGCAATGGATTGCATGAACAGGGGTTTATGTGTGGTGGTTAGTATTGGGTTGGTGTTGATTTCACTACCACGTTTTGTGTTGGGCTCACTCACCCAACCAATGGTAAGAGCAAAATCACATATTTCTATTAATGTTTGTTCATAGTGTTCCTTTAATATGTTTGGTTCTTGGGAATGTGAGAAAGGAAAATTATTGAAAGTTGCTTCTTTGATTAACATTTTCCTTCATTTGCTTGATTCTCTCTGATAACTGAACTAAGAGTTAGATTTGCTATTATTAAATTTTTTATTTGATTAACATTTCCTTAGTTAATGTGCTACTTGGAACTAGGAAGTTAGATATACAAATTGGGTACTCAGGTCCTTTCTTTATGAAGGTTTCAAGATTCCATTAGTGAGGTCTCTCTCTCTTATGCTTTCTGATCATTTCTTACAGTGGTGAAAGTGGAGATGGAAAAACTGAGACAGCTAAAATTGCAATGCAATACTTGATTGCTCTTGGTGGTGGCTGTTATGGGATAGAGTCTAAAATCCTTTGGACAAATTATATACTGGAAGCATTTGGGAATGCAAAAACCTCAAGGAATGACAACTCTAGCCGATTGTGAGTTTCTTTCTTTTTTTCATTGCGGAAGGTTCTTCTAGGTTTTTCACGGTTTATAGCAAAAAAATTTTGTTGGGAGATGATTGTTAAAGTTTTGCAATGATAATTAATGACTACCGTCAATTTTCACAATTTAGATAAGAGAAGAGCTATGCAATTTGGTTTAATTGTTTAAATATGTTGATTATATTCTGATTTGTGTAGAGGAAGTTGATTGATATTCATTTTACTTCACTGGGGAAGATATGTGGTACTAAAATCCAAACCTGTAAGCATGTTTGATATTGAATAATCGTTGTCATGTTATGCTATTTTTGTGATGCATACCAATCGAGTTTACTGACTTAATTTCTGTTATAACCTCATGCTTAATTTACCGATAATAATTGTGAACTTCTGATAGAAAAGGAAACAAGTTGCCCAATCTAAATGCCTGGAACTATTATATATTCATTTTTCACTTATGAACTTATCAGTCTCCTTCAAGCAGTCAAGACTCAAGAGTAATGCAACTGGTCAATGGCGAGAGGTCATACCATGTCTTTTACCAACTTTGTGCTGGTGATTCATCAATTCTTAAAGGTAGGACTTTCATTTTTAATCAATCCACTCAAGTTTCTCAAAGTTTAATTTTTTAGTTTGGCTAATTCACATTCTGTCATCATGATAACCTTAGAAAATTAGTGAGTCTTTTATCATAGCATAACATATGTATGGAGGGATTTTAGACTGGTGCAGATTTCTAATATGATACTGACCTTAGAAAATTAGTGATTCTTGGTTCAAATATCATAGCATAACATATGTCCAAAACACTAGTTGCAGATCCATGTTAAAGGCCATTTAACATAATTAATGTCCATGCACCTTATATTGACCATACAGTTTTAGTAATTTTCTATGATGTCACCTTGATTACCTACCCATTACATAATACTTTGCGTTATTTTGGTATCCATTTCAGACATAGACATATATGTCTATCCTGTTAAATTGGTCTTCCATTCACCATTTGTTTGGGTGCCCATAACTCATTATCAGATATAATGATTGTGACAATGATATCCATGTATTTGGCATCCATCACTTTGCTATTGGCCATTGTTCTGAAGGGCCATGGCATGAAAGTTTTAAGCAAGAATATGGTATGTATACATTCCAAAAGGTAGAGAAAAGATGCGGTTAATAAGATGTTGGCACCCTTATTATCAAGTGTTGTTCTAAATTCTAATCACGCTGTCACACTTCTTAATGTGATAAAATTGCAGGCTACGAGAAAAACTACAGAGATGGCTACAAATAAAGCTACCACTGCTACTAGAGCTGCTTTTGTCAAAATTGTTTAGATACAGATGGATGGGAAATTTTTCAATACAAATAGCTAAGAGATTGGCTTTGTTTGATTTTGTTAATTTTACTAATTTTCGTATTTTAATGATGTCAACCCAGTGAGCAAAAGCTCATTGGAGGGTGAGAGAGGGAGAAAGAGATTATGTTTAAGGTTTTGTCAAAGACACTGTAACTTGTATATACATTATTTGCATCAATGGAAGGTGAATTTTGAAAGATTGGAATCTTTCTACCTTTTTTATTTTCCCAACATTTTCAATCTTCCCTAAACATAGTGGTTTCTTGTGGGGAACGTGATGCATGTTACTCTATTATTATGTATTCACACTAAAATAATAAATCGTAGGTATGATGCCAACTTGTCTAGCATACGATTAAGGACAACAACACTAAAGCCCTATCTAAAATTTTGGGACCTTAAGTTGCCTCTTTGAATTGATCCAAAAAAGTGGTTTCTTGTGGGGTACGTGATGCAGGTAACTCTATTATTATGTATTCACACTAAAATAATAAATCGTAGGTATGATGCCAACTTGTCTAGCATACGATTAAGGACAACAACACTAAAGCCCTATCTAAAATTTTAGGACCTTAAGTTGCCTCTTTGAATTGATCCAAAAAAATAAACGTTATATCTTTGGATGGAGGAAAACTGAATCTACCATCTAAATCATTACTATTGATGTTTGTCTATTTCTTAGCATCCATTCCAATAAGAGCTTAGAGCTTATGCTCATATAAATATATTAGAGATTGAAGCAACTAAAAGAAAACAAAGCCATGAATTAGATGACTTAGTTTCAACAATAGCCATGAATTTGGAAAAAATAAATAAATAAATAAAAAATCACACAACAAGCCATTGGTCATTATAAAACTACTAGTAAGTGACACTTGTAATGTATGAAAAAAATTAATATAATAAGAATTTTTTTTCACATTTATTTAATTTTCAAAATACGAATTTTGATAATTATGCCAATTATCAATACATGTTTATTAAGATTTAGTAAATGAAACTATATATTTTACCATTTAAAAAATATATGATATGCCAAGATTTTAACAAAATATTTAAATATATAATTTAAATTAAATTTATAAAAATATAAAATAATAATCTATAAAATTTTGAAACTTCAAAAGCTTAGGTAATATTACAAGATCAATAAAAAGAATCATTCTAGGTTTCGAGAGCATTATTGTTATTTTTTAGGTTCTAAGGGTATTTTGATCATTTTTTAGGTTCTAAGGGTATTCTGGTAATTGTTGAGAGTTTTGGGGGTATTTTGGTCATTTTCAAGTTTCATAAGGTATTTTGATAATTTTATAAGTTTCAAGGGTATTTCGAAGTTTTTTAAGGTTTTAGGGTCATTTTAGTCATTTTAAGGTTATACGAGTATTTTGGCCATTTTTTAGGTTTAAGGTGCATTACGATTGTTTTTTAGGTTCTAAGGGCATTACTGTCACTTTTTAAATTACAAGGTCATTCTAGTCATTTTTTAGGTTTCTTGGTCATTTAGGTCATTTTATTAGTATCTAAGGGTATTTCAATTAGGATTTGGGTTTAGAGAGCATTTGAGTCATTTTTTTAGGTTTTAGGATCATTTTTTAGGTTTTAAGGATAATGGAACCATCGAATATGATAATGGAACTATCGAATGTGAGAAAAAAAAAATAAAGGAACCACCGAATGTGACAAAAGAATTGTCAAATGTGATGTTGGAATCACACAATGTGAGGATGAAACCATCAAATGTGAGAAAAAAAGTAAGGGAATTACCAAATGTGAGAAAAGAACTGTTACATGTGATGTTGGAACTGCGCAATGTGAAGATGAAACTGCCAAATGTGAGAAAAAAAGTAAGTAAACCACCAAATGTGAGAAAAGAACTGTCACATGTGATGTTGGAACTGCACAATGTGAATATGGAACAGTCAAATGTGAGAAAAAGTAATTTAACCACTAAATGTGAAATAAGAACTGCCACATGTGATGTTGAAACTACACAATGTGACGATAAAACCATCAAATGTGAGAAAAAAATAAGGAAGCCACCAAATGTGATAAAAGAACTGTCACATGTGATGTTGGAACTGCACAATGTGAGGATGAAATCATTAAATGTGAGAAAAAAGTAGGGAACCACCAAATGTGAGAAAAGAACTGTCACATGTGATGTTGGAATTGCACAATATGAAGATGGAACCGTCAAATACGAGAAAAAAGTAAGGGAACCATTAAATGTAACAAAAAAACTGTTACATGTGATGTTGGAACTGCACAATGTGACAATGAAACTATCAAATGTGAGAAAAAAAAATAAGGAAACCATCGAATGTGACAAGAGAACTATCACATGTGATGTTGGAACTGCACAATATAAGGATGAAGCCATCAAATGTGAGAAAAAAGTAAGATAACTACCAAATGTGAAAAAAGAAATGTCACATGTAATATTAGAACTGCATAATGTAAGGATGAAACCGTCAGATGTGAGAAAAAAATAACCTGGTATAGCAGATTACCTACTAGTGGGTATCGTACCCTGCCTTTTTTTGAGTGGGTAACCCGATATCTTTACCTATATGTATATTGAAGTGTTGTTCAAATAAATGAAAAAGAGTAAGGTTCCAAATCGGAAAATCAATCAAACGAGTAGGAACTAGGTTGAACACGTCCAATAATTGGTCATGCTGCGTTCGTTCCAATCGTTTCTACTGTTTTCCTATAGAATCAAGTGTTTTTGCTTTAGGAAGTAGTCTTTTTTACATTAAAAAAAGAAAAAGTGCTTTTGCTTTAGTACGGTCATTTGTCTTGAAAGCTTGTAACTTTTGACTTTATTTTTCATAAGGTTGGTAGATTAGTTACCCAAGAAGTTTTTACAACATTTTACATGACTAGTTTTGTTGATGTCTAATAAAAGTAAATGTGTTGGTAGTATTGCTTTTAAGTTAGGCAAAAGACTTGCTTCTTAAAAAAAAAAAAAAGGTTAGGCTAAGGACAAATTCTTTTTTTTTTGGGGGGGGGGGGGGGAGGTGTTGCCGGTGACAAACCCACTCTTCGATCTATTAGCTGGGGGGTCCTAGACGACATGTAAAACACGGATTGGCAGTATGAAGGCTGAGAAGATGATGGATCCACTGAGAACAAAGGTCTAGTAGTGTGTGGGTCTGTATTAGCCATGAGAGTTTCAGAGATTTGAGACAGAGCCGGAGGTTAGAGAGAGAGATTTTCTGGCGAGAAGGGAGAGAAGGAAGAAAAGAAAAACGAAAAAACAAATGCTATAATAAACGGTGCACAAATGGTATAAAAAACAAAAGGTTATGTTTAACTACAAAACTTTTTACTTTATTTTGACAAAATTTGTGTTGTTTTTTGGTAATTTATATTATTGTTTTAGTTTTGTAGGTAATATTAAAGATTTTTTTTTTCTTTTTCTAATAAAATTTTGCCTTTTTTTTTCCACTTAACAGGCACAATGGTACTTGTTAACATTCTTCAAAAAAAAATTAGACCAAGGGAGCCTAGCCCCACTTGTGTTTAGGGGCATGCATGCTCGGCAAAAAATTAATCGACTTACCACTATACTGATTTAAACAAAGTATAGAGATGCAAATTGACCTTTTAATAGCCAATTATGTTCAAATAACACGTTCCAATATTTTATAGGAACAAATACAAAATGGCTTTAAAATGACGAGTTTGTATAAATTTTGCGAAACCTTGAGACAGAAAGATAAGTGCATTGTGACATCAATAAGTCTTCAATAGCGAAAACATTTCATTTTTAGGTTTCAAGGGTATTTTGGTCATTTTTTATGTTTTGAGGGTACTTTGGTCAATTTTTAGGCTTCGAGGTTATTTTGGCCATTTTTTAGGTTTCGGAGGTATTTTGGACATTTTTTGGGTTTAGGGGATATTTTGGTCATTTTTAGGTTTTGGGGGCATTTTGGCCTTTTTTTGGGTTTTAAGGGTATTTTGGTAACTTTTAGGTTTCGGGAGTATTTTGGTCATTTTTATATTTCGGGGGTATTTTGGTCATCTTTAGGTTTTGGGGGTATTTTGATCATTTTTTAGGTTTTAGGGAAATTTTGATCATTTTTTATGTTTCGGGGGTATTTTGGTCATTTTTGGTTTCGTGGGTATTTGGGTCATTTTTTTTTGGGTTTTTGGGGTATTTTGGTAATTTTAGGTTTCGAGGGTATTTTGGTTATTTTTTATGTTTTAGGGGTATTTTGGTAATTTTTAGATTTCAGGGGTATTTTGGTCATTTTTTATGTTTCGGGGGTAATTTGGTCATTTTATAGAATTTGGGGGTATTTTGGTCATTTTTTGGGTTTCAAGGATATTTTGGTCATTTTTATGTTTCGGGGGTATTTTGATTATTTTTTTAGGTTTTGGGGGTATTTTGGTAATTTTTAGGTTTCGAGGGTATTTTGGTTATTTTTTAGGTTTTGGGAGTATTTTGGTTATTTTTTATATTTCAGGGGTATTTTGGTCATTTTTGGGTTTTAGGGCTATTTTGGTCATTTTTTTGGGTTTTAGTGGTATTTTGGTAATTTTATGTTTTAGGGGGGGGTATTTTGGTCATTTTATTGTTTTGGGGGTATTTTGGTCATTTTTAGGTTTCGAGGGGTATTTTGGTCATTTTTTGGGTTTTGGGGGTATTTTGGTCATTTTGTAAGTTTTTTGGTTATTTTGGTAGTTTTGAGGTTTTGAGGTATTTTGGTCATTTTTAAAGATTTTAGAATACTTTGGTCATTTGCACTTTAGGGGCATTTTGGTAATTTTGATAAATGGGTAATTGGGTGGGTTGGGGTTTACCCATAATAATTGGGTTAGGTTGAGTTTGAGTTAGAAGCAATTAGTTAAATGAGTTATAATGGGTAAATGAGTTTTATATACCCAACCTAATTTTGCCTACCCCAAACCCACCCATTTGACACCCATACTCAAATGTGAGAAGAAAATAACGAAACCACCAAATGTGATAAAAGAACTGTTACATGTGATATTGAAACTACACAATGTGAGGATGAAGCTGTCAAATGTGAGAAAAAAATAATAGAACTACCAAATGTAACAAAAGAACTGTCAAATGTGATGTTGGAACTGCACAATATGAGGATGGAACCGTCAAATGTGAGAAAAAAAGTAAGGGAACCATTAAATGTGACAAAAAAACTAACACATGTGATGCTAGAACTGCACAATGTGAGGATGAAACCGTCAAATGTGAGAAAAAAATAAGGGAACCACCAAATGTGACAAAAGAATTGACACATGTGATGTTGAAACTGCACAATGTGAGGATGAAACCATCAAATGTGAGAAAAAAGGTAAGGGAACTACTAAATGTGACCAAAAAACTGACACATATGATGCTGGAACTGCACAATGTGAGGATGTAACTGTCAAATGTGAGGATGGAACTGTCAAATGTGAAAAAAAATAAAGAACCACTAAATGTGAGAAAAGAACTGTCACATGTGTTGTTGGAACTATACAATGTGAGGATAGAACCGTCAAATGTGAAAAAAAAAAAAAAAAAGTAAGGGAACCACCAAATGTGAGAAAAGAACTGTCAAATGTGATGTTAGAATTACACAATGTGAGGATGAAACCGTCAAATGTGAGAAAAAAATAAGGGAACTACCAAATGTGACAAAAGAACTGACACGTATGATATTGAAACTGCACAATGTGAGGATAGAGCTGTTAAATGTGAGGAAAGAAAGTAAGTGAATTACCAAATGTGAGAAAAGAACTGTCACATGTGATATTGGAACTGCACAATGTGAGGATAGAACTGTCAAGTGTGAGAAAAAAATAAGTGAACCATCAAATGTGAGAAAAGAATTGCCACATGTGATATTAGAACTGCACAATATAAGGATAGAACCGTCAAATGTAGGAAAAGAAAGTAAGGGAACCACCAAATGTGAGAAAAGAACTGTCACATGTGATGTTGGAACTGCACAATGTGAGGATAGAACCGTCAAGTGTAAGAAAAAAATAAGGGAACCACCAAATGTGAGAAAAGAACTGTCACATGTGATGTTGGAACTGCACAATATGAGGATAAAACCGTCAAGTGTGAGAAAAAAATAAGGGAACCACCAAATGTGAGAAAAGAACTGTCACATGTGATATTGAAACTGCACAATGTGAAGATAGAACCATCAAATGTGAGAAAAAAGTAAGGGAACTACTAAATGTGAGAAAAGAACTGTCACATGTGGTGTTAGAACTGCACAATGTGAGGACGGAACCATCAAATGTGAGGAAAAAGCAACCTGGTGTAGCAGGTTACCTATTAGGTGGGTACTGTACCCCCTTTTTTTTGGGGGGGTACGTTAGAATTACTCTTTAATAAAATAGTGTTTAGAATTTTAATTTGATGCACGTGTTTTAAAAAATGGTAAGATATAATAGAAAATTTTTTAAAATGGACAAAAAAATGTGCACAAACTATTGTGAATGTTGCGAATCCTTAAAAGACGGAGCTTTGGAAAAATCTCACTTTTTTATATTTTTTAAGTCAAGATAACTTAATTAATTTTACTAAGGTCATCATTAACAAATTAAATTAATTAATTATTATTTCTTTTTTCAAAACC
Source organism: Castanopsis chinensis (assembly GCA_032878915.1). Taxonomy (NCBI): domain Eukaryota; kingdom Viridiplantae; phylum Streptophyta; class Magnoliopsida; order Fagales; family Fagaceae; genus Castanopsis; species Castanopsis chinensis. Next base: position 25,485,809 of record JAVQMG010000130.1, on the reverse strand, counting down.
ACTAGAAATTTGGTTTCTTTTTCTCAATTAAATTAAGTTTTGAGTGGAGATCTGTTGACTTTTTATAATTGAATTTTGAAAATTTGTTGATGGTAAGTTTTCCTCCAAGGGTGATGCAAAAACGGTAATACCCTAATTATTACTTTATTATAGTCTCGGAAGAAATGTAAAAGAAATTTATCTTAGAATTTTAGTAAGTGTTTTAGAGCATTAGCATTGGGGATGTAAAACCTCCCAAGTTGCTATTTTACTCACCAAATTCACAAAACAAGCTCCAATCGGGTTGCTATTTTACTATAGCAGTTGCTTGTCTTTTTTAATTATTTTTTCTTATCACTTTTCTCTCTCTCCCTCTCTCTCTCTCTCTCGTTGGCTGCCTCTCTTTCTTATCAACTTTTCTCCTCTCTTTCATAAAGTAGTGTTTATATTATTTTATTTAGTAATTATATTATTTTATTGAGTCGTATGTAAAAATAAAAACTGGGATGTAATATGAGTTGTAAAATATAGTGATAAAATAGATAAAGTGGTGTTTGAGAATGTAAAATAGGTCTTCTTTTTTTTTTTTTTTTTTTTTTTTTTGCCTCCTCAGATGCTAGTGCTCTTAGAACCAAGTGGTAGCGAATACTCTTTCATGCTTTTCATTCCAATACATTTTTGACCCCTTTTTTTTTACTTGTTTTGTTTCATTTGCCAACTTGTCCTCCTGATATGGTTACATATATAATTATTCATTCCTTCGAACCATTAAAAATTTGTTTTGTGTTCTTTCCTTGTTCACCCTTAATGCCTAACAAATTGGAACCAGTGAAGTTGATACCGTACCGGTACGTATACCGGTATTGAAATGATAATGTTTCGTACCGGTTTAAATACCGGCCGTACAGGCCATATACCGGCCAATTTCGGGCAATACTGGCTAGTACAGAAAAAAGCTTTTTTTTTTTTTTTGTTGAAGTTTTGTAATTTTTGAATTTTTGTAAGGGCATAATGGTAATTTATTTACATTAACTTATTAGTATTATTTATTTTCTTTGTATGCAATGAACAATTAAGCTTTCTATTTTTTATATTGTATGTGTGTTTTTTTTTTTCTTTTAATTGATGCTAAAGTCTGAAGCTATGAATAATTTGTTTTGAATTGAGGTAATGTTTTATGATAAACTTTAATATTTATTATAATATTAATGAAATATTATATGCTTATAAACATGGTTCTAGAGATTTTGTGTGTGTGTGTGTGTGTGTGTGTGTGTGTGTATAATATATAAAATAACGGTAAACTCGAAACGGTACACCGGTATTGATCAGTATTCGAAATATGTCGTACTGCTGACCAAATCGGTACAACTTCCGGTATGGTATTAACTTTCTTGATTGGAACCCATAAAATGCAATCACACTCTCAATATTATTTACTTAAGAAACTTCAATGATATGATCTAGGAAGCATAGACACGAACATAAGCAATTTTTAAAAAATTATAACATAAAATGACCGTTATGACATTGGTATAACATGGATACGACACTCTAAATAAAGTGTCCATACTCCCTAGAATATGACATGCATTATAGACCTCGATATTCAACCACTTAACTTTACCATTATGCAAGGAGATACAATAACCTGTTTTTTGTATTGTTAATCACTTTCTGATTCCTTCGTGAAAAGCATGCGTTGAAGCGGTCAAGTGTTTCCTTATTGTTGGAGAGTTGTCACTTGGTCAAAATGTGGAAATTGGTAAAGAAAAGGTATTAGAGGCAAGTGCAAAGCTTTTTCCTTAAAGCTCCTTAATTGTTACTAGTGTTGTAGAAGAGGACCAAGAGGACAGTGATATCTAGGAAAGAATTTCAATTTTTCTAATTTGAAGGAAGGCAAAGACATTGAAAAAACAAGCGCTCACATACGCAGAAATAAACATACACACACGTGTAAAACAAATTGCATATAAATTCATTTTTATTCAAAGTAAATTATTTCCAATATATGTATAATCCACTTTCCAAATACCCAAGTAGGAATAGCCATGGATTGAGTATGGGTCGGTATATCCATACCCGATCTGATTATTATTATTTTTTTAAGAATCCGATTATTTTATTGAACTGTAACACAAGCAGTTTTAGATCTCAATTGAAATTCATGAAATACAATTCAGAAAAGAAAAAAGACAATGCGCAGCCTATTATTAGGTGTGGTCCTTGTGGTGGATGAGTAATACCGTCATCTTAACGTTTCAAGCAGCCTACAAACTTTTCCACAAAAGTCTTCTTGTCCGCTACGGAGAGAAGAGATGACTCGGAGAAACTTCCAAGTTTTATGCCATTGGATAGTTCACTATGATTTCCTGCCCGTTTCCACAAAAATACCTTTTCCAAGACATTAAATAGAGGGAGAAAAGAAGTGACAAATGTATTTTGGAGATAAGGGAACTTAAAAAATTGACATATAGTTTCTGGTGTAGAATGGCCTCTCTTTCCTTTTCTTCATTTTTTCTGATCTTAATTTTCTCTCACCCCGTGTCAGGAGAACTTGGTTTTAATTTGGAGTAAAGAGATTATTCTTGGCGGTGATTGGCATCTTGGAATGGCCTCTGTCTTTCTATTTGTTTTCTTTTTTCTCTCCCACCTTGTGTTGCTTTATTCGGCTATAGAAAACGAGATATACCCCCCAGGCTGTCCACCCTTTGTTTGCGGAAAAGTCGGCACGATTGGTTTTCCATTCACCAATGACACAAGCCCAGAATGCGGTTTGCTCATCTTAAACGATTGCGGAGATCCACTTCGACTGAAAACCCCGAAGATCAAACTGGAGAGGACTGGAACACTACAGTACGATGTTGAATCCATCTCTCAGGCTAATACCATACAAATCAAGGACCCACAATTGCAGTCTGCGTTGCGTTGCGAATCCCTAAACAATTTTACTCTTCCAAGCTTTCCATTCATCTCTTTTCAACAAATCAAGACCAACAAGACCCTGACCCTGTTCAAATGCAATCGCACTCTCAATATTCCTCCCCCTACAGGTTTTAATAGAACAAAATGCAGTAACGATGACATCTATTATAGTCCTCCACATTATAATTTAACGCCCACTCCACCTAACTGTCCAATTATTCAGCTCCCATTGAACTCGCAAAGTAAAAGTGATGACCTCTTTAAATTGTTATCTGGTGATATTTTTCTTGAAGTGCGTGTGACTGGAGATTGTCGCCAGTGTTATATCGAAGGGGGTCAATGTGAGACTGACAACGAAGGAAAATATTATTGTTCCAAAGGAACGAAAGGTATGGATACAGGAATAATGCAAAAATGTCTGGATATGCACCGAAATATATTCAAGAAAAAGCACATATGTTTCCTTATATTTTTTGGTTGTAGTTATATTTCTTATACATGTGCTGCTATTTCTGCTCCATGCCGTAATCCACTCTTTACAGAAGTAGCTTTACCTGATTCGAATTAGTTTCAAATTTAGGTTATAAGATACATAGAAGCTGTTTTTAATAGTTTGTGTAAAGCTGCTAAGATTTCAAAGCATGCCTCTTCAATCATATTCGTAGCTGCGTCCTTTTGATCTTCCCTGTTTAACTAACACAAATTTTGTTATGCAGGGAATAATAGAAGCAGGGTAGTACTAGTGATAGCCTTAGGTAAGATGCCTCTTCAATCTGATATCTTGTTGCAATATATATTGAGTTTGCAATGAAATTAAATTATTCCATCTTACAAGTAATATGTTTTATTTTTCGACACATATTAAGTGCCGAATACAAGCTATCATGATTTTCTTCTTGAGTATGGCTAATAATCAAAGCTTTACAGTATGTACCAAAATATTTTTTCATGCAATGATAAGTTCAATGCCAATGCCAAGTAATTCTTACATTTTTTTTCTTCAATGCTAGTCTGGTGTTACCACAATCAAATGCAAATTTTAAAAGTTCAAGATATTCTCAGCCGGTAATTTGAGTTACACTATTTTATGCACCATATAACTTTGTGATATATATTCTTTGATTACAGTCACTTCATTTGCTGGAATTGGAGTTCTGGTGGTCATAATTTACTACTTCTTGGGATTGCTCTCATCTACTAAAATTATTTGTTTTTGGAAAAAGCAAACTCTAAGCTATCAGAGTGTAGAGGCCTTTATAAGGAATCATGGTCCACTTGGTATTAGAAGATACAGTTATTCAGATATAAAGAAAATGACTGACACTTTCAAATATAAACTGGGGCAAGGGGGCTATGGTGGTGTATACAAAGGGAAGTTAAAAGATGGTCGTTTCGTGGCCGTGAAAGTTTTGAAAGAATCAAAAGGTAATGGAGAGGAATTCCTAAATGAGGTTGCAAGCATTAGTAGAACCTCCCATGTCAACATTGTCACTCTTATGGGATTTTGCTTTGAATATTCTAAAAGAGCTTTGATCTATGAGTTTCTGCCAAATGGATCTCTTGAAAAGTTCATATATAAAGATTTTTCCACAAATGTTGATCGTCAATTGGCGTGGGAAACATCATACAAGATTGCAGTTGGTATTGCTCATGGATTAGAATACTTGCATAGAGGTTGCAACACACGAATCTTGCATTTTGATATAAAGCCTCACAACATTCTTTTGGATGAAAACTTTTGCCCAAAGATTTCTGATTTTGGCCTTGCAAAAATATGCTCTAGAGAAGAGAGCATCATATCAATGGTGGGAGCAAGAGGGACTATAGGATATATAGCTCCAGAACTATTTTGTAGAAATTTTGGAGGGGTCTCTCACAAGTCAGATGTCTACAGTTATGGAATGATGGTTTTAGAAATGATTGGGGGAAGAAAGAATATTGATGTTAGTGTTGATCGTACTAGTGAAATATATTTTCCACATTGGATATACAAACGTCTTGAACTAGATGAAGAACTAGGATTGCAAGGCTTCAATAACAAAGAGGATGAAAATAGTGCAAGGAAGATGATTATAGTGAGTTTGTGGTGCGTACAGACTAATCCCTCAGACCGACCATCAATGAGTAAAGTGGTGGATATGTTGGAAGGAAGCCTTGATTTCTTGCAAATGCCTCCCAAGCCTTTCTTGTCTTCCCCACCAAGAACTCCAGTGGATTCTTCAACTGCAACGATGTTGTTATGATATGTCTCTATTTTGTCTAAAAGTACATTTCTTCTTTTGAGGGAAACCTAATGCGACAGTGCTAGTGAAGATCTTTGTGAATTATTTTTATTTTGAGCTTATAGATGAAGAGCCTTTAATAATTGTTTACAATATGAATATTTGGCATAGTGGCTTTTACTATTAACTAGTGTCATTTTATTAGTTTGGGTGTGTTTGATTGAAATTATTTCTTTTTTAGGTGGTCAATCTTTTTCGAAATTATGTTATGCTGCGTTATATATATATATATATATATATATATATATATATATATATATAGAGAGAGAGAGAGAGAGAGAGAGAGAGAGAGAGAGAGAGAATCCTATACACCAAATTATGAAATTACTATAGTACATTTTGTTATGGTGCGTTTAGCAAACATAATCAACCCAAACCTTGGTCAGTCTTTTTCTAAATTATGTTATGTTGCGTTTTGTATTCTCGCATTTACAGATAGGCTTGGCCACAAATATCTGCATATGAAATGAATTGAAAAGGAAGGTTTAACAATGTCAAATCATTTGTTTTCCTTCTTTTCAATCTTTTGTTTGTCCAGTGGGTCGGTTTGATTTTTACTAACTCTCCCCATTTTAAACCACAAATAAAATGATAAAATGACAACGACTCAAGCAGCGGCATAGAAATGTCAAAGATAAAGTTTGTTATGGTCTTATCATGGCAATGTGCATTGAGTTTACAAAGATTTATGAAATTTTTTTGTGAAGTTGTGATTTCCAATTAGCTTCTATTGGCTTTAATTTTGTGTCAAATTTGATTCTAATTTTTTCAATCATTTCCCTATATGTATGTGAGTTTAATTATAAGGGATGAGTGTGAAAGATCGGTAAAGAATCAAGCTTCAAAATTGAATTAGTGCAATTCATGACTAGCTCGCGAGAAGTAACTCGCGAAAAGGTCACGTGTGAGGCGCATGACTGAAGCTAAAGAGTCATGTTAGGCTATCAAGTTTGCCAGTGTTTCGTGAGCAGGGCCATCACGCGAAGCACCCACGAAACATTCTATTTGGCAAAAAGATAAAATGCTTTACCAATTTCTTTTCCCACATTATAAATACCCTCATTACCCATGAATTGAAAGGAGTGCTTTTTAGAAAGCAAACCTTAGCAAATACACTTGAGAGTTAGAGATTGTCATATCCACAATCATCTACACATTTCCTTGTGGTTTTCATCAACTTCTACGTCTTCATTTCTGGATCCTTGAAAGGTTCATAGCTCAAACACTTACTACACCCAATCTGAGTGTTAAGTGAGGTTTTGGTGCTATAGGGAAGTATTGGAAGGAGCCATTTAGTGGTAGATGCAATCGGGCTGAATTGTGAGATCTGAAAATCTAGAGAAGACAAGATTCCGAGAAGTCTGTTAGTAGTAAGAGCTTGGAGGGCTTAAGTATAAGGGTAGACTAGGTTTGGTGGGTCTTTTGTTATTCATGTACTCCAACTTTATTCTCTAATGGATCGATTTCGACTTGGAAGGTCGCGGAGAGGTTTTTTGCCGAGTTCTTCGGTTTCCTCTTTAATAACACATCTTAGTGTTATCTTGTATTTGCATCTCTCTTCCCTACTCTTTAAGATTTCATTTTATTGTTGATTGTGGTTGGATATGGCTTAGAGTAGTGTTATCAGTTCGTTGCGCATAGTTACTCTTGTTTTGCACTTTGTTTAAGTTAGAGTAAAAGAAATCTAACTGTAATTTTTAATTGAGGGTTTGAACAAGCTCTTGTGTTTTCACATAAATCTAAGCTTTCAATTTTTAATTAAGAAATTTCATTTTAGAGCCTTTAGCTTAATGGTACTCCCTAATATATCAATCTTCAATAGACATGTTCAAGGTTTAATCCCCCTTCCTCTATTATCGAATTATTAAAAATGGAAAAATTAAGACATTTTCAATCAAATTCAAATCCTTCCTCTTATTCGCAAGTAGGTAAGCATGGAAATATTTCCACTTTGAATGAAATTGATATACGAAAAGGAGCTTAGAACTAATGATCTCATTTTATAATCGCTCCATAAATTTAATTGTTTTAAGATCAAATTAAAGTCAAATATGTTTCTTGTTATGTCAATACAAATAATTTTTTAAAAATAATGTTTGTTATTCTGGATTTTATAGAAATAAGTATTTAGTCACAGATATTTATTTTAAATTTATTTCTTAAATTAAATACAAGAATTTAAGATTAGAGTTTATCTTATCCCAATGACATTTGATTTAAAGGGTTATACTACTCAAATTGATGCATGCATGATAGTGAGAATACGTAATAATTGCCAAAAATCCTGTATCTCTACTATAGTTTGGTCTTGAACAAACTATATATATGTGTTTCTCAACAGAGATTTATTTTGTTGTGTTTGGATGTGCTTCAAGATCTTGCTTGATCGGTTGCTCCTTTTGTACTAGTCTTAGGATCATAATCCTTTGCACTAGGCACAGGGATTAAAAACCCAATTCAATGCTTAGGTTACTTAGAAGTTTCCTCCTGGGACCCTCCAAAAAAAGAGAGTACTGAGCGCTCACCGCCCCTCATCCCTAACAAGAAATCTACACCATTCTTATAATTTGATTGCTGACTTTTTTTATTCGTTCTTATAATTTGATTTTTTTAAAAACAAATATCACTGTGAATGGACTTTGAGTATAAAATTTATATATCCTTAGACTTTTCATTTTTAATAATTAAATTTTATTTTATTAATAAATAATTAACTATTGGACATTAAGTTTACAACAAGTTTTGTTGTAAAATGTTATGGGCATAGGTTTCAGCGTGTAAAAATTATAAAAAACATTTTCGGTTCAATTAATAATAATTTAAAAAAAAAAAAAATATAGTAGATATAAGCCCACATAATTTTTGGTTAATTTGCATTTTCCGTAATTCCTCCATCTTTTGTGTGATTGTGTCTCCTGAATTATTCTCCTTTCATATCTCCTTTTTTTTACCGTGCATTCCTCTCTTGTCCTGACTTTTTAAAAACTTCTCCTACTTAGGAAAGTCCACTTTGAGGGTTGTGTGGAAAAGAAAGCTTGGCTTGCTGGAAGGGTCTCTCTCTCGTTAATTCACAGAATTTTCATTATACACACATTCATTATTTTTCTCTCAAATTATAAATTTTCTGTTTGAAGTTGGTTGGATAGTGGATGCACATGCTCAAACTCACAGATAACAAAAAGAGGGAAAATGGAGAATGAAGTCAATCAATGTGCTGATGCATTCGCTAAGTTTGAAACCATTCTATTTTCTGACTATGTTAATATATGATGGAGGACTTGTTGACTTTTGACAAAGCTAAGCTTTTTTGTAATAACTTTATTGGTTTACCAAAAAGAAAAAAAGCGCACGTTTTCTCTATTTTATTTATCTTCTTACACTGGAGGTTTCACATTGATTGATGCACATGGTATATATATCTACCTAGGTTTGACTTGTTTTCAATATTTTTTTTAATTGAAATCTCCTATTATTTTAATGAAAAATTGCCACATTAAACATTAACTAAATAAAATGTAGAAATTAAAATACACTACCATTTGTCATTATATACTTAAAACAAAAAGAGATATCAAGTTGAAAATGCACCGGAAGTAAAGCCAAACTCTATCTACTCTACATGCAACTATAATTTCCTTTTTAGTTATTAGGAGCCGTTTGGTTGGAGATTTCTAGTATCGTTGTTTAAAATATGTGAAAATTATATTTTAAAAAGTGTTGTGAAAATACGTGTTTATAATATTCATAAAGCAAAAAATGTGTTTGATACCATATTTCAAATAACATGTTTTTAGTGTGAAAAAACATAATTGTGTTTGGTATATGTGTGTGTGTGTGTTTTTTTTTATAAAAGTTGACAAGTCAGCCATCTAGTTGAAATTGAAGAAGATTTATGTGTTGTCTAATCAAGTGGGCCCCATGTTTTTAAAAATATTTACAAAAGTACCATTAAGTGTATGTTTGGCTCCAAATTAAAAAGCCAGTTTATTTTTTCTACTATTTATGGGCCCAGCTGCACTTTTTGGTACTATTTAGGTCTCATTGTACTATTTCAGTCAACTTTTACTTTTATCTACAGTACTTTCAGCAAAATAAGTGGATCCCAAACAGACACTAGGTAACGTTGTTTGAAATCTGAAAACTGATAAGAGGAGTTTTTCAAATTCAATGTTTAAACACCCTAAAATGAGCAACATAATTCAAACACTCCTAAAAAAACATATTTATCAAACGTGTTGTTTTTTTTAGAATCACAATTATCAGTGTTTAAACACGGAATACTATTATTTGGAATCAAATACCAAACAGGTAATTTATTATAGATAACATCACGAGTTTATTTTTTAGAATAAAAAAAAATTACTCCATAACCTTTCCACAAGTTTAAATGCTTGTGAGGTGTGAGGCGTAATGGTCGGGGTTCAAGTTTCTAGAAGGGAATTCTACAAACATATACAGTTAGATTAGGTTAGAGTATAAATTCTATCTTGTATAAAAAAAAAAATTTCATAAATAAACTTAATTTAAAAGATAAGATCCGATTAATTGATACTCTAAGAGCATTCAATAAGTGTTTATTAAATTTTTTCAAACAGAAAAAAGGAATGTATTAAATTTGTCTGTAGAGTCCACTTTTATAGGAGAAATTATTCATTCCTCCAAGAGGACCAAGTCAATATAGGAAAATGCATAGACGTTTACAAAAGTTAAATTTTTAAAAGGTTTGACAAAAGCACTAACCTTTCGTATTTCTCTCGCTTCTCATCATGTATTTTCCTCGCAGAAAAAGAAAAACAAATATCATTAGTTTTTTAATAGGATTGGGAGATGTGATGATTTTTTCCCCTAGTGTTTGTGTCCACGTGCATGGTGATATTATATACTGATCTTTGGAAAATTAGTGGGAAGCATTCAACATTACTTATATCTGATTTAAGTTTTTTTTAGTAGTGATTAGAATTTTTTTTTCCTGTAATAATTAGAAACATATGGGTGTAAGTTAATTTGTCTTTTATGCATACACTTCTACTAACCTTAAAAAAATGTGCATTTTGAAATTAACTAAGTTTGACTACAAACTTGGTTATGTAGCCAATGACTACAATTCTATTCAATATAATTTTATTGGATGTAAATTTTGCCAAATCTACTATTAGATTACATTTTTCTTAAACTCTATATGCTTGAAAGATCCACCAAACAATATTTTTTTATTTTTTAAAATTAAGGGCAAAAACCAAAAAACTAACTGAAACCGATATACCCAAAATCGATTGGGATTTATGTCTACTTGCTACTTTGAAGGAGATAATTCATACAAAGACGACTCACAGGGTTATAGCTTTTGTTTTGGCGGACCACTAGCACCGAAGATGATTGTAAATACTTTAAAAAAAAAAAAAAAGTTTGAAAATACTTTTGGGTAATACAGGGGTGGTGCCCTGAAATAAAAATTTGAACACCGTGTCCCTAAATTTTATTTAAACTCAATTAAAATAAATTTGAATATGATCATTTTTTTTTTTTTTGAGAAACACACACACACACACTCACATATATATATATAAGAGAAGGAAATGAGATAAGAGAATACATTCACACGCCAATACTAAAACTACATGCGACAATAGTATCGCAGAACTCTGGCTTACTTTACTATTAACAGCGGAATGAAACTGTTTTTCTCTGCACTTTTTTTCTTCATAAGCAAAAAATTACACTACTGTTACAACCAACAGATCTCTATCCACATATGTAATTCTTTTCTCATTCTCCTTCTCTCTCTCTCTCTCTCTCTCTCTCTCTCTCTCTCTCTCTCTCTCTCTCTCTCTCTCTCTTATATTTTCTTAGTTTTTCTCTTTGTTTGATCAAATAGTTTGATAAATGCTTTATATATTTCAAAGTCCAAGAAGTCTTTTAGTGCTTATTCAAATTCTAAGAGAGTGACCACGTGTATAATTAAAACGCCATACACTTCAAAAGCAAAAACTTAAATTAGTTACTTTTTTTTTCTTAGTTCCACATTTACTCCTAAGTGTGTTACTATTTTTCTTTATTATATATTTTTATTTAATTGATATTAGATATAAATATAATAAGTTATTGTTGATTTGACAAATATGTATAATTAATTATATTTGTTTATGCATTCAATAATTGTTGTATTACCGATCTTTGAACTATTAATAACTTTTTTAGACTATTGTACAATATAGTTATATTGTATACTAAATTGTATTTAAAATACTATTTTATATTATAGTATATAATATGGAAGTTGTATGTATAGGAAAAAAAAATTATCATTTTATTTTTAGTTGCCCCTATGACAAATGTCTAGCTTTGCCATTGCTGACCCCCCTAGAAAAAAAAATCCTAGAGTTGCCACTGGGGTAATATTTTATCCAAAATTGTTTCATATTAAAATAATGGCAAAAATTATGCTTCGTAACCCTATATTTATGGGTTGTTTTAAATTTGGGCCTTGTTCTTTGTTTGTTTTTTTTTTTTTTTTTAAAAAAAAAAAAAAAAAAAAAAAAACTATCAGATAAATTTCCTATAACTTCCTAGTCCTAGATAAATACAAACTTCTCACCTGTTTCTAAAAGTAAAAACCTCCAATCCCATGACTCACAACTTCCCACCCCACGTCTAACAAACTACAAACAAAAACTCTTCCCAATTTTCCCAAATAGATGAATGTGGTGTACAAGTTCCCATTACAAACAAATAATCTTCCCCTTCCTATCACAAACTACAAACTCTTCCCAAGGATTACTATTCCTAATTGAAATATGAATTGTGTCAGGTGGCTACTCTTTGTATAATGCAGTGTTTGTGGTTTAATTGAATAGAAGAGCCAAAAAGTTTTGTGCGGCACTAAGGGAAAAAATGTGATTTTTAATGTACTCCTTTTTTTTTTTTTTTTTTCATTTTTTCCTTTTTAATGATTTATTTATTATTTATTTTGGTGTTTGAACTCTTTTCTCTTCACATCCATTTGAATTGCCTTTTTTTATTTTTATTTTTTTTTCATTTTATTGAATGTTGTCGAGAGTTCTTTTTACGTTTCTTATACCTTAGACATGCATTTTGATGTTATTTGATAACGCTTAGTCTAGGCTTTTTCTAAGAAGGAAGTTGGGCCTAGTGCTTCGCGGAATTGGCTCTAATGTACCATTCTGCCGCTACCAGTTTGTGAGCAAACATTGAGTCCAAAGTCCAAGGAAAGACGCTACAAAGTGGGCTTATCCTCTGTTTCTGCCGCAAAAAGAACTTTTCTTTAGTTTCTGCTACAGGTCTAACTTTTCTGCTGTGCAGTAAAACTTTCTGCTATGCAGCAAAACTTTTTACTGTACAATAAAACCTTCTGCTGTGCAGTAAAGCTTTCTGTTGCACAGTAACACCTTCTGCTGTGCAGTAAAGTTTTTTGCACTTTTCTGCAACGTGAATGACTACTCTTCATTTTTTACTGCAAAAATACTTTTCTACTTTCTGCACATAAACAAATTTAAAACCCAAAGAAAATACCAATCAAGAAAATGTTAGTTCTCATGGGTTAGCATATTCTCAAATATATACATACATATATTCGTAAATACACTTATACGGATTTACACATATTTTTTGCAAAACATGAGTAACAATGTATATGTGTATATACTTACGGCAGGATAATGATTAGTTCGTGTCAAAAGTAAACACATAATAACAAAGAAATAAGAAAGCTTCAGCAAAAAAAGTTTATCTAGTATAATAGCTAACACGGTAAATATAATAAAAAAATGTTACAGTAGAATAACTAGTACAACAAGTAAAGATACAACAACAGGACAACTAATGCAACAAACATGATAAAAACGTGCTACAGCAAAATGACTAAATACAGCAAATATAAGTTCTAACGAGTGAAATCAAATATATTTGCAATCGACATCAAATATTGAATCTTCCTATTGAATAAGTAAACCGAGAAGGAACCCAAACTTCAACTTGAACAACCATGTCATAGGCTTTTGCCATCAAAGTTGTGCATTTTGAAGAATTGGTCTAAGTGGCTACTAACTACTACTTTTAGGGGACTTCAAAGCGTGGGTTTGATAAGAGAGAGGAAAAAAATGGTTTATTGATGCATGCTCATATTCTTGTCTTGTTTTCTCTCTTCTTTTTAGTACTTTCTTTCTTTCTTTCTTTCTCTCCATTCTTTTTACTCTTAGTTTCTTACTACTCTTTTGCCATGGGTTGTTCCCCCTTTTAGTCTCTCCATTTCTTGGGTCCCTCTCTCTGGGTGCTTACTACTCTCTTACCATAGGTTTCCCCCTTCGGTGCTTCTCCCCTTCATCCATGGCTACCTCTCCCTTTTATAGTGAACTGATTTAATGGGATTTCTCCCTTTTACCCCTAGGGCTTCACCAACTGTTTTTGGCTTGTTATGGGCATTCCTTCAAGACTACCCACCAACCCCTTGGTTGCCTGGCCACTACCTCTGCTCAGAATACATTGCAACCCCACTACTTATTTCGTGACAAAATTCCATTTTGTTTGTTCTTGCTGTATACCTCTACCTCTGGGTTCAAATAGATAAAGATTAAGCTATCTCACTACCTCACTACCTAGCTCTATGGCATGCATCAGATGGTCTCAACCATCTAGTACTTCTTTTGGGTAAGATACCATCGCAACAAGGTATATTCCCAAAAGAAGTCATGGCTGAAAACCAAATATGGACATCATTTCCCCCCACCACCAAGCCACAACCTATGAATCCCTTTGACCATGGGCCCACCTCCCTTGGATTGGCTGAGTTCAGGTTGGTGATGCTCCAGCCCTTGTTTGCTTGCTCTGCTATCTTTTATTTTTATCTTCTTTCATTCCCACGCCGTTTCTGCCATAGCAGATTAGTTTAGTTTAGTTCTGCTGCGTGTTTTTGTCTTATTTCTTCATGCATTTCCTGTTGTATTTGTTATTTCCTTTAATTTGGCTTTTCTTTCCTTCATGCAGTTCTTGTTGCTGATATGCCCTGTTGTTTCTTGTTTCTTTTCATCGTGCTTCTACATATTAGTTTTCATGCTTATCTTTTTATACAAAAGGATTTGGGCCTTTGTGGGCCAAATAATATTGATTGGATCAAAAGGGTCTTGCGCCCAATTTGTCTTTATCTACCGAAGCTATTGTATTGGAGAATTGTATTTTGCGGCAAAGCTGTATTTTGCTGCAGATTTGTATTTTCTGCAAATCACTTTTTCTTGCATTTCTTTCTTTGGACCTCCCTTACTCTTTGGTCTTCTTGGTGGGCCTTTGGGCCTTGCTCTTTGGTCTTCTTGGTGGGCCTGTGGTTTAATTGAATAAAAGAGAGAAACACACATAAAATATAACTTGTTTCAAGTTGCTGTATATAAGTAGTGTGCATGTGGTTTAATTGAATAGAAGAAAGAGACACACCAGTAATCTTTGTATGGTCCTAAGGAAAAAATGAACACCGAAATAGCATTAAAATCACATGTTCATGTAGATTTGTTCATTTTTTGTTGTTAGCCTTTGACACTCTTGGTTGTATTAGCAGCTAGAAAATGGATAATATTAGTAGACAAACGTGTAAATCTTAAATTGAGATAAATGGAAAATTATGACACTAAACCAAAAGAATATATATAAGCAAATATTCTTCTTTGACTCATCTGATTTTTTTTTCTAGTTTTCCTACTTCTTATATTCAATTACTATTTTAAAATATTTGTTTTGGTTTCTTATATTAAATGTCTCTCAAACTGTAAAACATGCATTTGTGATAATGAGATGTTACTATTGCAGCCAATTGGCTATGCTCTTGATATCATGCATCCACCAAATCAAGAAGGCACAACATAGCTGCGATGATGTTTCAAGCCATTGGCTCCTCCTGCTTCTTCAATTTCTCACCAACAACCAACTAACACCTATATGGTGAAAGCCTAACTTCACAAATATGTATTTGGCTATCTCTTGGGCCACATGACAATTTCTTTTTGTTTGGTACTTATATCTCTTCTTTGATGTCAAAACGTTCTTCTTCTTTTTTTCTTCTTTCTTTTTTGAATTCAATAATTTTGCATGTACTTTTTTGAGAAAAATATGACAATTGAGATCTTTCTTTTGGTTCCTTTCATTTTTACTTCTTCATTTTGGCTTATGTTAATGGCTGTTTAGAAATTTCTTTCATTCTTTTTTCTTTCTTTGCGTCTTTCTGTTGAGAATGATGCTGTTTCAAAATGGCTTACAAGATTAACACAAAGATTATGTTCAAATTCTTCATTTGCATGTTAGGTGCCCAAGTTATTGAATCTTAAATTTTTATTTTTATAAAATATGCCTACTACACTGAATATTTTCTATTAGTTTCATGTTATTCACATATGTGAAATTTTTTAGAACACTTTCTTTTAATTTGAAGCTATATGCCTATAGAAACCATTAGGGAATCCTTAAAAGAAAAAACAATAAAGAGGAAAAAAAAAAAATAGAAACTAAAAAGCCTTCAAAAGCACACATATAGGGTGTGTGAAACATAGAGCCTCATGCACTCACGGAGCACGTGCAATGATGCTAGTCTATATATACTATAAAACTAAAGCCTCTAATTTTTTTTAATAAACTTTTTTTTGGACTTCCAAAGAGCTTGCCAAGTAGGATTTGAAGCCACAATATTTAAAAAAGACTAGTCACTAATTTGTGCGACGCACAAAATAACAAAAGCTATGTATATACTTATCTCAAAGAAATAATAGCTTCAAAATGAATAAATCTTCACCTTCTACTCATAATATGGCTAAGAGCATATTGTGAAACTAATTAGAAATGAAATCAAACATTTAGGAAAATTAAAAAAAATACCTTATCAATTTTGTAAAAATGATAGAAGAAATAAATATATGCAAATTACTCAATAATCAACTTCTAATTGATAACCTGTGCAGTTTGATGGTCTTAAAACAAATAAAAAATCTACGCACTTTGATAAGGGAAGGAAAGAATTTTTTGTTTTGTTAATCTACTAAAATTCTATTCCAAAATAAGATTTACATCAACACTACAATGTACATAAACAATTAATCTAATTCATGTGTTAACACATACAAATTACAAAACATGAAGAAAAAAATTTCCAAACCTTTTCCATAAGAGAAATGATATATTCACAATATTTTTACAACAAATCCTAAATGGCAGGTTGTTACTAGTTGTTATTGTTGGGGCAAAAAAGTAATCATAGTGTTAGGTTTAAATTTGAACCAATAACAACTAATCACCTGTGATTTGTTGTGAAAATATTGTAAAAATATTATGGACGTAGCATCTCTTTTTTCATAATTGTGCAAAAAACTGAAAAAGAGATGGGCGTTCTTTTTTTCCATACAAAATTTTTATGAAGGTTCGGTCTGAAAAAAGTAATACTATCCAAATTCTTACACCAGCCTATTGAAATAAAACTAAAATCAATCTAACTCACAAATGAATTGGGCTGTGACATCATCACAAAGACTATAACCATTTAAAATATAAGAGTGGTAGAAGTAGAACTAACAGCAATTTAATCAGCTGTAAATATCCAACAATGATGAAAGAGAAATTTTTGAAAAAAAAAAAATGAATAACAAACAATTCGCCTTTCTTGGCTTTATATACCTTCTAACAAAAAAGTTCTTCACTGCGTTTTCATCACCTTGTGTGTTATTACTTAAAAGAAAAACTTTTCTTTAATTTCTTGCAAGCAACTTAAGATTGGAAATATTAACGGAACCATATATATAACTTATGAAAGAAATTTTAATAGACAAAAAGGGTCCAGAGAACAAAACCTTCGAAAGACAAAATTTTAGAGAAAGGTGATGATGGCTCAAGCTTAAGCATCTTTTAAAATAAATAAAAAATACCATAATGAATATGTGGAAGGAGAGCATCTGATGTGGCTGTAGTCTTTTCTTTTTAAGGCAGTGCTTGCAACAGTTACTCCACGTTCCGTCCTTTTTTATGGCGTTCTTATTGTTAGAGATATTTGAAAGTGTTGTAGTAGTCAGCAGGAACGCTATACCGCATGGAGGTTGGAGATTTAGAGTCAGAGAGGGACTGCTTCTACATTAGGTATCTTTCTGCGTTAGTGCTACGATTTTTTTTTTTAAATTTTATGAAGAGACTGCGTGCGTGAGTTTAAGGGTTTAGGGAAAGGTTAGAGATATATAAAGAGAGAGGGAGTTCTACTGCATTAGGAGGGGGAGTCGGAAGAGATATAGAACTGTCGGGTTGTTCTTTTAAGAAATAATTAAAAGTCGGGGATTAACATGTTGTATTTGGCTGATGTCCATAATTGCAATTTTCACGCTTTGGGACAGGCAGAAATTCTCTTTTGCAAGAGAGGGTCACCCTCTACGGTGGTTCATGAGAGAGGAGGGGCTGATCGCAGGGATCTCCACTGTGAAGGTGGTGATGGCCGGTGAGAAGCTGAGCACTTGGAGTTTGGCCATGGAGGATTTGGATTTAGAGAGAGAGAGAGAGAGAGAGAGAGAGAGAGTGTGAGATTGAGAGAGATATCAAAATATGTTGCTGATTTATTTGTTGGGTGGCTCAGTCTCTGATCCACTGAAGAATTGACCTGGTTCACTTAAGCCCACTTCATGTAAAATCCCAAGCCAGTTTTCCCAAGGCCTTAGCCCAATCCAAACCCAGCTCCATACATGGCCCAATCCGAAAAAGTACAGAGTCGAAACCACTTCACCTTAATAGTTAAAACACACCAGCCCACATACATTTGTGAAGTCAACGTAGCCCAACCCCAAAATTGAAATTAACAAGCCATCGACCCAAACAAAATATTTCCCATGTTCTCAAGTCATGCCCAACCCAGCCCATTATATTCCAACCCCGAATTTGATTAGGAATTAGAATTAGAAACCCTATATTATAGATATTGTTTTATTTGGAGATTAGTATTGATGGGAATTCTACACTCAAGAAAGTTTTTGACTTTTTTTTTTTTTAATATTTTTTTTTATTTATATAAGATAAATTTCTACTCTAGCTTAATCTAAGTGGATATGTGTGTGAAGCTCTCTCTTGGTGACTTGAACCCCAACTTTTGGCCCCCACACCTCACAAGTATTTATACTTGTAGAATGACTACTGCACCAAGGATGTGCAGTGGTAAGAAAGTTTTTTACTTTAAAATGACAAAGTGCGTATTTTTTAATGTAGCAAAATTACAAATTTAATATTTAACTTTTACATGTTGTAATCCATTTCTCAACTTGTTCTATTGACAGGCTTATATTAGTGATACTTGAATGTGATTGCAATTTATGAAGTGAACAAGATGGTGATTCTACAAAGTTTCAAAAAAAAATTGATATTGAATGCAATATACAACTCACACCAACAAAGGAACAAAGAAAGAAGATACAAAATACTTTAAAGTTGTCTTCCAATTTATTAGAAATATTGATCGAGTTGTTCTTTAAATTTTTCTTTCATGCATTTATTTGATAATTGAGGATGTCAAGCATTGGAATCCTAAGTTTAATTTTAATTTAAGTTTGATTAATATTTTACATTTAGTAACTTAATGTTTCATATCATGGATAAGAATTTCTAATGATAAAGTTTTTAATGATTGAATAAGAGATCTGGGGTTTAATCCTTACCTATACCAAAAATTGATTGGTGTCTTGGTTTGATAATAAAGAGCTATTATTAGGAGCAGATGTCATAGGTTAAAAAACTTAAAAAAAAACCGGAATCTTAATGTACAATCAAAAAGGAAAAAACAAAGAATTATTATTATTATTATTATTATTATTATTATGCAAAATCAAAATTAGATTTTACTATTAATTTAAGCCACAACAAATTAGAAATATCAGTTAAAGCCTAAGTGTCCATTTGGGAACAACTTATTTAACTTAACTATTAGATTACCAAAAAAAAAGAAGGGAGCCAATCTAACCAATTGCTAAGCCTTTCCGAACCAACAGGCTCTTCCCTACTTAAAATAGTGTGGATATATAATGTCTATCAACATAATGCTACATGTACTCCATTTGTTTCACTTTAAAATGTTATACGAAAAATATTTTCAGCATTTACCATGGTTATTTCTCTATAAATTTTGGTTAAATCTGAAAATAATTTTTGTTTGACCATAAAATCATTAATAAAATGTTGTAAAATGTTTTGTCTTTAAAAATAGGATAAAATATTTAACAAGAACATACAGTAGTTCTCTTTCGATCCTCTCATTGGTTGGTCCCCAATCTGGTGGGTTGGACCATCGAAGCCGATGGTCGGACAACCAAAATTGATTTTCCAGCCGCTAGATCAGTGGCTCTAATGGCTAAGCCTCCGTTTTTAGTGGTTTGTCCAATTGTACATGAAAAATTTTACACGACATACTAAACACTTGAAAATATTTTATTAAAAATATTTTTAATCGTAAAATTCTGTTATTAAAAATATTGTATATTTACGTAAAACGAAACAAACAGAACGTTAAGAGTTTGGATTTAACACAAAATTATAGAAAAGCATTGGTTTTGGAACTTCATTGATCCTATTGGTGTAAATTCAGTACCCTAATATTTTTGTCCACTCTGGGGTGCTCTAGAAAGTTCTCCGTAGAATAACGCATGACTCTACATTGACAAGTTGGTTGTTCTATCTATCATGTCATTGTGGATAAACCGCGACGATAATGAGAAAATAAGTGTCCATGAATCTTCATGGGCTTACTAGTAGTGCAAACTCAATCTCCCTACTAATTTACTGTCTTTTTTATTTGCATGTGCAATATTTTACAGGATAAAAGGCAGTGCTTTCTAATTTCTATCAACAACACTGACATTGATAGTAACTAAACGACCTCACTTACTTAACTAGTTAACTTGTGCATATAGAGAATACTAGGCTATAACAGTGGCTATGACTATATATGAAAATCTAATTTCGAAATTCTTATTTTATATGACTAAGATATGCTTAAAGAAACAAGGAACATACCCATGAAATCGATCATGAGCCAATCTTCCGAAAACCAACCAGCAGGTTTGTGAAAATAGGTCTCCCCATAAGGTGGTGTTGGTGTTTTAAGAGACAGCAGACAATCCACCGGTATCAGAATTTGAGTCACCAAAGTCAGAAATTGCAGGAAAGTTGCAATTTTTCAAACCAAATATAGGATTCACTGTGGAGGCCAAAAAAAAAAAAAGCATACAAAAGAAAGGGAGAGAAATTGTAAAGTTGAGAATGCTAGGAGACTTAATATTTGGTAAAGAAAATGAGACACAAATGATATTGAAACCAAGAACTAAAGTTTGATGCTTATATTGCAAGAGGAAAGGTCCCTTCCCTATTCTAAATCTATATAGAAGGATATATATATAGTTGTCACAAAGGCATAGATTTCGCATTCTTCTTTGTAAATCTGCTGATGATGAATATTATACATGTAACTTAAAACCAATTTGAAATTCTAGAAAATCTTTTTATAGGTTAATGAATTATCTGTCAATTCATGTGTATTTTGAAGTAAGACATGGTTTGATAAGGTGGAAATATAGGATCACAACTTTTTGAACATACAACTTTGCCACAAATCTAATGTAGCGGACTGTAAGTGATGGAGGGAAAAAAAAGGGTTCATACAAAGAGTTGGTAGTCTTAAAATAACTTAAATGCTCTATGTTTTGGGATACATATTTTTGTTGATTTATTATTTATTTATTTATTACTTCTAAAAAAAAAGGTGAAATTCTTGTACATAAGTTGAAAGAAAAAGATGTTGACAAAATGGATTTTTTTGGACATTAAAAGTCTTTAACCTATACTCCATTTCCTAGACCATAATTTTTGTTCCACTCACAATCATCCACATCATGATATTAACAAAAAATATGATTCAAAAGTTGTGTATAGATATTTTCTCTTATATTATATCTCACTCTATCTCAAAAGTTGTTTACAGCTTTTATGTGCGGAATGCGCCTTTTGGACAACTATATATCTTTGGCTTACAAGTCATCTGAAACTATCTTTTATGTGCCTAGCTAGTGGAAATCTATCTTTGGCTGTTCATGGTGTGGTGCGGTGCAATTTTAGACCATTTTTAGCACTGCATTTTGTGGTGTGTTTAACTAAAACCATAATTACACCACACTTTATTTTTATGGGCACATGTATAGTGTGGTGCGGTTTAAAGTTTAGCCAAAATCATAACCGTACCGTACCTCATTTTTGTGGTCACATGTGTGGTGCAGTGTATAAAATGCGGTTTGAACGGTTTGAAGTTAGTATATTTTTCAAATTTTGGGTTTTTCTTAGTCCAAAATTAATTTTTCCTTTATTTTGGTCCAAGTTTTAAACTATTGAACTAATTTTTCTTTATTTTGGGCTGGTTTTTCTAGTCAACACTTGTTAGGATTATCAAACTATTTTTTTTTTAAACTAGGGTTATTAAAATATTAATAATAATTAAATATATTAATATATAAAGAGGGTGTGGTGTGGTGTAGTGTGGTTTGGTTTGGTTTATTACGGTTTTCTTATTAATAAACCACACTGCCCTATGCGATGCGGTGCACTGTTACTTGCGGTATGATACGGTTATGCCATTTTGTGGGGGGTTTTGGCGCAGTTTTTGTGGTTTGTACAGTTTATGCAGTTTGGTGAACACCACTTCTTACAAGTCATCTGAATCTGATTGAGTCCCAAAATGTTGAACATATAATTTGGTCTTGATTACTTTACCACCCAACGTACACAATTTGTACTTTAGAAATAATAAAAAGTAAACGATTTTTAAAAAAAATATTTTAGGTAGAAAAAATTAAACAATTTGATTTAGGGACGGAAGCACTTGGGGCTGAGGGGGACCATCCCCTCCCCCCCCCCCCCCCCCCCAAAGTCTTTAGTATATATATTAACATAAAAATTTTACTTTTGGCTCTAAAATTAATATACTTACCCCCCCTCTTCCAAACAATTTACAAGCTGACTCATGAAACCAAAAATGAAAATAATTATCAAATCATACCTTATTTTGGTTGCCCCAAAATATCAAGAAAAACATTTAACTAAACATTTAGACAATTTACAAATCTGAACAACAAGGAAAATCTAAAAAACAATTCACATATATTCAGATAATAAAAAAATCTTTGGACACGGTCTAAGTAAAAAATCAATTATAACAAATTAATCATAAATCCTAGTAAAACAAATCACAAAAACTCAATAATCTTTATCAAATTTCTACCTCTCATTTAAGAGTTCTTTGTCCCTCTCAAATGACTCCACCCCATAGTCATATAGACAACTCTTATGTTGCTAATCACACCATCCACACACTAATTAGTGTTACCGGCAACTAGGATCAGTTGGTGTCTTCAACTCAACCAATGAAAAAGAATTATTTTTTTAAAGAGCTACTACTCTTGAACACAACCTGTGGAATTTTTTTTTTTTAATGATAGAATTTTATTAATTTTTAATGTTTTATTAACTTTGGGACACACTTGGCATGCATGCATAAATGTAATACACGTGTGAAACAACAACAATCTACTATTTTGTGCCTTACCTAAATTGCCACCAGAGCATGTGTGTGATTAGTTTATTGGTAATAAACTTTGTGCCTTGGCTAAATTAATGTAGTGATGGGAAAAAATTTATTATTTACATAGTTGAAGACTCAAAGTTACCATTCATTATCATGTGATTGTTTAACATATCTCTTTTTCTTTTCTTCTTCTACTACTTTTTCAAAATAGCAATTTTTTAAAGGAAAATATCTCTCATCTTTATGTTACCTCAACCTTAACCAAGTAATTTTAAAAAAAAAATCCTTAACTAAGACACCAATAATTGGCTCACCCCCTTTTTTTGTTGAATATTAGTGCATGATGTTGATTAACCATTATTTTAGTTGCTTTATTAAGTAATACTAGACATGGATTTGAACTTGTAACTATAGTTTTTTTTTATTTTTATTTTTATTTTTTTTATAGAATCTTTTATATATAGCATTATGAAGTTATTAGGTATAGAATTATGTGAAAATAATAAATAGACTTTTTTTAAAATTTATAAAGTGGATAGAGTAAAAAATTGGTCTAACCTTAATCAGACCTTGAAAATATTAAGACGTATCAATTGACTCACAGAACTCTTGATTATAAATATCTATTATTGATTTAAAAAAAAAATAATGCTAATAATGCATCATTGTCATCTTCTAGTATTAATATTTTAACATTTTAAAATCCTGAACAAAGAACTTTGCCCTCCCTCCTAAGTTTGAATCCTGATTCCGTCCCTAATTTGATTGGGAATTAAATTGCTAAACACAAGCTAGGATGTTTGACTTGAAAGCTGGGTGAAATAACCATAACTATGGGTAATGGAAAAAGTTCCTTGTCAAATTAAATCAAAGATATTTGGGAATAAATTGTGAGCTTACTTGTGTGCCAATAACGATTCACTTTCAAACCCCAAAGATTTGGGTAGAGTTTTGTATTTGGGGTTCCAATGTTGGCTACTTGGCTTGTTCCAATAGAACTATAAAAGGATAGAAAAATGAGAAAATAAAAAACAAAATTTTACTTTTTCAAGTGTGTTTGGTTGGAAAGATGAAAAAGTAAAAAATAAATATAAAGTTTTTTTTTTTTGGTTGAGAATGAAATATATATTTTTATGAAGGTGAAATTATCATATTGATCCTTACATATTTGTCGTCGCTTTCAAAAGCCGGCTCAACAAATTTTGAGCCAAAGTGGAAACTTATCTTATATTTAAATATTAATTTAAAAAATACTTATTTTTTATTTAAAATCTATTTTTCTTACTTCTGAAATGCAATGACTACTTAAGTTTTTGTATTCAAGTTAATCTAACATTTCTATTTCATTGATATTATACCTAATCTACTTAGTGCCAGTTTGTTTAAGCTTTTAGAAGCTGAAATGTGCTTTTTGAATCCAAATTTATAAAATGTGTGTTTGGTAAAAATTAAAAGTTGCGTTTTGTAAAAAAGCTGCGTTTTCATTTGTGAAGGAAAATCGCGTTCAGATAATGGAGTTGGGAGGAGCCTTTTTCCAAAAGCCCATGCGCGTTGAGAAATCATACCGTTGGACTTTGGCTGAAGTTACAAAATTAGCCTTTGATAAATAAAAAACAAAAGCCTCACGCCATTCCTCTCATCTCTCTGCTCTGCACTCTCACTAACAAATTTCCAAATTCAAACACAAAAAAATCTATAACAAATTCCCAAATCAACTAAGGAAAAAAAAAAAAAAAAATCAAGCCCTTACAAAAGAAAAAAATCATCCCCGTTGCTGGTCTGATTTGATCCCGTTTGCTCTGCTCTGATTTTCCCGATCTTATCTAATCCCCTTTGTGAGTGGTTGAATTTAGAGAAAAAGAAAAGAATCAAGAAGATCAGGGTGAAGAAGTCTAATCCCCTTCGCCCTTAAGTAGAATCTTATCTAATCCCCTTCGGCCTTTAGTAGAATTTTACTAACTTAAATTTGAAAAACTTCTTTCTACCTATGCAATTATAACCGGTATTGTTAGTAATATTATGTAAACAAAATATGCATTTGGAAAAGAATCAAGTCTCTTTATTATATAATTAAGTACATTAATTGAAGTGTTTTCATCTATTTGCAAAACTTCTTTTAAGACTTTTAGTTCTAAGTCCCGATGGAGCAAAATTTGTCACTTAATGAGGTGATGGAGACCCCATTCCAAGTCCCTCATCCTATCTACCGTCGACAAACTGATATACTTAACAAAATTTGACATATGCGATACATATACTAAGTTAGTTCATGGACAAGCCTTGAGTACCCAGTCTAGATGTAACGCATTGAGTATTGAGATATAGCAAACAAACACCATTTGATGGTTCAATCCAATTGCAAGCATATTATGACACAAGTTCAGCTAAATGCAAAGACACTCGTAAATTAATTACGGGATAAAGCATACTACTTGGTAAATCACTTGTTTCCCAGAAAACCAAGAAACAAAAAACAGTCTGTCATTCAATAGCTTAGCTATATGTGGCAAGGTTGCCATTCATATAGATTCAAATCCAGGCTTCTATGAATGCACAAAGCACATAGAAATAAACTACCATATGGTACGTGAGAAACTCTAAAACGAGTTAATCACAGACAGAATTTCTTCTTGGCAAGTTGGGTATCATGAATATCGACCCCAACTCTAGGGCAAGTGTTGAGGAAGACTAACCCAATATAGCTATTGTCGAAACTTATCACATTGCAAAGACATATTGACCATAACATTGCAACTGTCAAGCTTGTAGTTCAGAAGAAAAGAAGAAAGAAGACACAGAAGCGGTGTCGTTTTATGCTAAAGTCCCAAACTTAGACCCAATCTTTTTGGATTTTTAAATTTTAGGATCAATAAAAAATTTCAGTTTTCGCTCAAATAATAAATTTTCTGTTTGAAGGTGGTAGGAATAGAATATACACACGCTCAAACTCACGAAGCTAACAAAGAAAAATAAAGTAGAGAATGAAGAGCAATAATACTCAAATTTTCTATTTTATTTACCCAAGCGATATTATTCGTAGCAATAAAGAAGAAAATAATTTAAAAGTACATAATAAGTTAATAACCCATGGTACAAGAATTTATTTATTTATTTATTTTTATGTATAAGTGCCTAAGAGTCTAAACGTTGCGACAAGCCATTTCCAAGGGTACGGGTGGATCGGAAAAGGCTCCAGTTGAAATTTGGTTGAAAACAAACTTGCTAGCAGCTTCTGACTTCTGTATAGTGAATTTCATCCCAATTTACTCTAAGGTGTTCACATGAACTAACAAATATTTGGCTTCCATTGACCGGTAATTTTTCTCCACA
This sequence comes from Castanopsis chinensis, assembly GCA_032878915.1. Classification (NCBI taxonomy): domain Eukaryota; kingdom Viridiplantae; phylum Streptophyta; class Magnoliopsida; order Fagales; family Fagaceae; genus Castanopsis; species Castanopsis chinensis. The sequence goes on along the minus strand of JAVQMG010000130.1, from coordinate 25,459,715 downwards.
ACCGCCATTATTTTGTACGTGCCTCCGTAGCCACAACAAGCAACGAGGGGAATCTCAAATCCTGATATTTTCAACAAAACAATTAATAAACTTTGAAATTTTGTTTCATTAATAAAATATTTTAAACGAATGAATAAAAATGATAAATGTTAATAATCATTTAAATCTATAAGATCCATCATCATTATTAACGATGATTATCATTAATAACAGGGACAAAACTAGGTTTGGACCAAGGGGCGGTGGCACCCTTGGCGTGTGTATATATATATTTTATATATATTGTTAAAAAATAATTATAGTATATAGTTTAGTTTTTATAGAATATAGTTAAAATTTTATGTTAACTTCATAAAATTTATACCCGATTCCCTATGAAAAATCAAATTGGCCCAAAGAGACCTCAAGAATTAGAAATAACTGGCCCAAATCTATAGACCCCTTAAAAAACAAAGGTTAATTTAATACACAGACTTGAGTAATTAGCATAACATTAAAGGTGTCGGATATGGATCTATGCAATTAAAACAAATTTCTGCATACAAAAGAAAATATATTGACCAAAAGATATTTTTAAGATATGCAAATTTTGCCTCCAAATATTCACATGTTCAATTATGAATGAATGAAGTCACTAATCTATTTCTTGATACTTCTTTATTTTTACTAAAAAAATATAAGATAACCTTCAATTATCACCCAAAAAAATGGCATAAGATAACCTTTATGTTGCAATCCCGTCACCACAAGTTGTTTAGTTGACCTAGAGTTATAAATTTTATTCCAAATCACATCTCACATTATTTTTATTTCTCTTCCACATTATATTATGAAAAGCAGAACGGAGATGATAATTCTTCTGATCATGCCACTTACATTTATATAAAAGACCTGGTTGAAATTCCTCACAAGCTTCATTGTGCATCAGAGGACATATGTTGGCATTACCATGAAGGCAAGGGTCATCGTATTGAACAATGCATTAGTTCATTATTTTTATTCATTGTCTAAAACGGATGGTCAATAGCATATAGGAAGCGATTTTCTGATTTCTCCACAATGAACGATTATCCCAAACACAAAATCAATATAAACCATATTTTATAAGCAATGTTCCTCACAGATAGACAAGATGGAAAGAGAAGCACCAAACTACTGTTTTCCCAAAGATATATGATGAATCCACTTAAATAAATTTGGAATTATTGTTTTCCCAAAGACAATATAATGACAGATTGGTGCTAAATATGCAAAATTCTTGAGCACTCTGTGGATCACTTTTTGCTCCCTTGCCCTATGGCTTCAAAATTGTGGAATATGGTTTTCAATTTATTTGGTGTTCAGTGGGTTATGCCACTAAGAGTTTTGGATATGTTATCTTCTTGGCAAGGTCGTTTTGGGCATCACTAGTATAAAAGAATTTGGGAAGCATGTCCTCATTGCTTAATGTGGTGTTTATAGCAGGAATGCAATGCTAGAAGTTTTGAGGACTGTGAAAGAACCATTCCTGATCTGAAGTTGTTTTTTCTGAATTCCTTATTTCATTGGCTGCCATATTCGGGTTCCCTTTCCTTCACTTCTCTTTTAGATTTTATTGATCATTGTAATTTACATATATGACTATGATGGTCTCTAGTATACTCCCTGTATACAGTGTTATCCTTTTAAAAAAAGTACGTTATTTATCAATAAATAAATTAATTTGGAACTAAAAGAAGGCTTTTGAGAATTAATTGGCTAACTTATGGCCGTAGATGGGTGCACGAGAAACATACATTCATGCATCACAAACAAAGGGCTAAAGTTTTTATTTCAGTAAATAAAAGTCACATCAAAGTAGCTCATCAAAATGAGTTTGTTTCATGTGTATCTTGTATAGGTTAAGTGAGATTCAACCACTGAACAAAGAGAGAGCGAGACATGACTTACTCATTGTATGTATTTGGGAATTTCGCCTTTTCTTAGAAGGGAAAGAGAGTACTCAGCAGTGTCAAGAAGGTCTTCAATGTTATGCAGGGATGTCTCTTCAGAAGCCAGCAGGAAGATAGCACGAACCTCTGCTTTCTTAGCCAATCTTGCTGCAAAAGTGAGTGGAAGCTTTGGAGAGTTGATGCTCCGCAATATCTGGCGATAAAGAGAGATAACTCGTCCTCTATTCCTCGCCAAATCCTCTGCTGTTGCCCATACGAGACCTTTTGCCATTTCTCTGAACTGGAAAAAATTCACTATGTACTTGTTTTCTAATAAAGCGGTGGGGTTGAATTCATCCAATACAAAAAGAGTAAAATGTTATCATCATTAGATATATATGTTCCTTTAATTTAATGCAGATTATTAGTGTCCCTCTTCCGACAGAAAGAACCTTCACATAGCAAAAATAGAAAATTTTGATTGTGTCCTGTTTTGGTTTTTAAGAGACGCCCAAAATCACAATAAAGTCCTCATAGATATGGTGATGAAATTAATAAGGCATAACAGCAGAAGTACTGGCTAGACTACAAGCGTAGCATCAACATTCAAGATATGGAAATGTGCCCTTACAAAGGCATCATTCAAACAAAAAAAATATGAACCAGGATTGCCTCAATGCATACTTGACACACACACGGTTGAGACCAAGACGCACCAACTACACTCCCTCCCCCCGAAATAAAGTAGCTAGTATACATGGCTGAATTAAATAAAGCTAAATTCAGCATCATTGACAACCAAACCTTAGATCTATCCCAACCTCACCCCACTTTATTGTCACTAGGCTCTGCCCAATTGATAGGTAAGGTTGTCCCCATCTAAAACAAGTGTATGAAACTGAATATTTAAGTGAAACACTTCTTTTTTAACAAATCTAAGTCAACTAGTATCTGTCTACAAAATCAGTGTTTTGTTTCTGAACTCCATTATCATCAAGCCCATGCAATGCACTCTTGTTGAAGACATTACAACCTTTAAGGTCCACTTCCAGACAACCTCTCACTACATCATAGCTGGAATTTTCTATCATCACCAACAGAATCATGCAGTTTACCTCATTTATCTCCTATTACACATTTCTTCATCCAAACAGAATTAAAATATTTGTATTACCTCTTTTTTTTTTTTTTTTTTTTTTGGGATAAGTAAATAAATTCATTAAAAATCAAAAAGAAAAAAGCACTGCCCAAGTACACAGGCTGTATACAATAGGGAACCAAAAAAAAAAAAAACATGAACAAGAAAAGAAAATCAGCTACTAATGAAAGCTCAAGGAATAAAGAAAATCTAGAAACTATTTGTGCCAAATGTTGCAAGAAGTATAACTAACAAGGACAAATAAATTATCAGTTTTTTTTCTTTTAAAGACGTGGAAGGGCCCTTTGGACCCACTCCTGGGGAGTAAACCATTGATAAAAAATTATTAGTGATGAAGAAAGAACAAAATAATCACACTTGTCCACATTAGAAAAAACACAATTACAAACTATAGAATGTAGAGCCAACAATCACTAGAAAAAGAAGAAAAAAAATACTAATTGATTAACTGTAATTATCAATAAATAAGATAACCCATCACAATTGCTTTTTCATTGACTAAACAAGATTTTCAACTAATGGGAATAATTTCTTATTTATGATAGTACAGGTGCATGTGGTGATTGCTGAACTATCTGTCAACCAACATCCACATGGTTAACCATACGAACCAGTAGTCAGTGACTCCCACAGTCTAACAGGAAACAACTATCAAATGGTCAAGAGGCTAATTTTCTACATGACCACCTGATGAAAATAGTGCACCACAATGAGATAATATTCTCAATCAAAACATTCAAAAGAACATTAACTTCACCTCAATATACAAAGCAAATGCAAATTTGAGGTTTTTTGGGGTAAGTTCACACACAACCATGGGATAAACTCTCTTATGTGGAAATGAGGTACCATTTGAGCTAGAACTAAATGACATTTCTCTTTTTTTTTTTTTTTCTCAGTTAGATTGAACCAAAAAAATTGCACAGCCAAAAAATCATGAACAAATTATTCATAATTGCCAACTCTGATAATTTCTCAAGATATCATGAGTAAAATGAACAATAAATTCCTCATAACAAATCAAATGCAATTGGAACAACAAGATTCTAAAACCATGTACACACTTTAAATGCCTCATTGAAGACGTTCATATACAACAACAACAATCCTCATCAAAGAATGTCAACTTGAACCTAATGAACAATAGCACAACCCTATCAAAACGACACAAAACTAAAACTAGCTCTACTGATGGGAAATTAAATCAATAATAAAACAGAAACACATCTATTCATAAGTATATGACATAAATGCTTACTTATATGTGCTTAACCCTTCAAACCCATTAAGACAGCCCTGAAAAAGATCCAAAGCAGTACTCAGACTCCACTTTAGTCCATCAAAAACCTCTTTCTTAACTACATGATTACCCTAAACGATATGAAAACCCAATTTTTTAAATATTAAGTTAAACGATCTTTAAGCTTCCAAAATAAGCTCCCACCAAACCCCTCTAACCCCAGCCCTAAAGACCACCCAAATAAAGTCTCAGAATGAGTTTTAGGAGTTGAAATACAGTTTCTGTGGCTTATTTTGATTTTACAAAATTGCTTTACCAATATTGCACTAAACACAAGACCTTTCTAAGCCTAAAACCCGATTCTTACGAACTCCAAATAAATATAATTCTAAAATTACCAAACTTCTCACTAAACATCATTTTATACTGCACAAATAGGTCCCTAAATACTGTTTTTGAATTCCCAAGCTTTCATCTTGAACACTCCAATTTTTTGATATCTTAGAGATCCATTTTGAGAATTGTTGGCCAGCTTTAAAAGGAGTATAAAAACCTTGTTTTTATATCACAATGAAAAACATTCGAAAGTTACTCATATCCCAACTAAAAAGCTACTACGGCCAAAATGCATGTCTAAAACTATGGACTTTTGGTTTCAACAATCTCATGGAAGGCTTAAAATTCCCAGACACATTACAGCAACATAACTCAAAAAAAAAAAAAAAAAAAAAAAAAAAAAAAAAAAAAAACTCTAGTTTTTTTTTTTTTTTTTTTTTTTTTTTTTTTTCGACACCAATCCAAGCAATCTAAACAGAAATTTGGTATTTTTATTTTGAGCCCACTAAACTTTTTAACTAATCCAAACACTTCATAATCAAACCATTCTCCTTTTCTATGATTAATTTGTTAGAAATATGGATCTTACCTTAAAATTTATTGGTTGCCGAAAGCCGTAGGATCTTTTCTTCCCAAGGTTGTGTCTTTTTTCTCACCTCACCTGCGACTCCGAGTGAAGAGGAAAGGATTCTTATGTGGGCCTTGGTTTGATGAGGAGAACTGCGTGGTGGGCTTCGGATAAGGAGACGTTTGTATTGAGGTTATGGGCTGGGTTTTGGGCGTTGAAAGGTCTATATGTGGTTTAGGCCCAATTGGAGAGGGACTAGGATTATAACTTAATTGGGGAGAGGGGTCACGAGTCAAATCCTTTGGAATTACGCGAGTGGCGGAGAGCATACCCAAAATTTCCTCAGTACTAAGAAACGGTGGGCGGAACCTCTCCCTCGTAGGAGCCCCTTTCTCTCGCTACAGTGCGAGCACTCTCTCCCCTTAAGGGACTCATCTGGGTTTTGGTAACCCAAAAACCTCACAGAACGTCTCACAGCCATGGATCAAGACCTTCTAGACGGCATCCAACATCTCAAACTCACCAAGGAGGAAGAGGAAGACATCACCATCTCAACGGCCAACAGATCAGACCTTCTCGAGGAGTGCGCATTAAGCCTATTTGGTCGATTACTCGCCGAGCGACACTAGAATTTGCGAGCACTGAAAAGTACACTCCGGTCAACCTGGAGAATGGGTTCTGACCTTCGGATTGTGGAAGTTGGGCAGAACATTCTTCAGTTCAAATTCAATTTGAAGTACCAAATGGAGTGGGTTGAAAGGAATGGCCCATGGAACTTTGGCAACAATCTCTTGCTATTAACAAGATGGAGAAAAGGGCTGTCTGTAGCCACCATAACCTTTACCCACTCCCCTTTTTGGATTCAGGTTTGGGGTCTCCCCTTTGATTGCATGTCAGAGGAGGTGGGAAAAGAACTGGGCGGTAAGCTGGGTAAGTACTTAGAGTCAGATAAGCGTTCCTGGCTTTCGGAGCAAGGTAAATTTGTCAGAATTCGCGTGGATTTGCCCATTGATAAACCACTTCGAAGGGGTGGTAATATAGTCAATTCGGAGGGGGAAAAATTTTGGGTTTCCTTTAAATACGAAAGGTTGCTCAATTTTTGTTTCCTCTGTGGTCTTCTCGGACATGACAAGAAGCATTGTCAAGTGGTTCCAAGTGGCTCAAGCAGCACCAAGCAATATGGGGACTGGCTTCGGGCAAATGGCTCTGCTAAACTCAACTCGGAAAAATCAAAGATCCACTTTAGCAACAGACCTGGGGAAAGGAAGGATAATAGCTCAGAAAATGGAAACACTATAATTCAAGTAGCTTCCAATTCCACAGATATGGAGGCGGAACAAACTGAGCTTCCAACTCCTCCGAGAAGCGACTTGCTGCCCAAGGACAACAAGGCATCAGGGAGTTCTAACACATCAAATTAGCTGAAATATGGAACTGTAAGTCCCTTGAACCCTGCGCCTCAATCTAGAACATCTCAATTTGAAATTCAAAAAAGTCTCGGTTTGGAAATGGAAACTGGGGACGGCACTTCCTCTGTGGGCTTTCAAAAACCCCCCTCACCCGAAGCCCAAGAAGTTTTAAGCCTACTAAAACAACCAAAAGAAGCCCACCACACTAGTAAGACACCACGCACCCCACAGGGCTCAAGTAAAGGAAGCTTAAAAAAAATAGCTAGAGCCCAAAGACCCAAAACCCTTGTGGACTCATAGGATCAAAAAGACCATGCAAGCTTTTTCTATCTGATGAAGTTGAGGAACAACCCCATAAGAAAATCCGTGACACACATACACTCCCCATAGAAGCAAACAGCTCTGAAGATGGATCGGCGGTGGCTGCTAAGCAGCACCACCGGGAGCAATGAATTCACTATGCTGGAACTGCGGGGGAATTGGGAAATCCCGGACAGTTTTCGCGCTCCGCAACTATGTGAAGCGCTAGAATCCCAAACTTGTCTTCCTACTGGAGACAAAGCTAAAATATAATCGTATGGAGAAGGTGAAATATAAACTTGGCTTTTCAAATGGCTTGATTGTTCCTAGTAGAGGTCGAAGCGGTGGTTTGGCTCTTCTGTGGTCTGGGGATACAAATCTTGAAGTCAAAAGCTACTCAAATTTCCATATTGATGCCATTATCACTGAACCAGAGAATGGCTTATCTTGGAGGTACACTGGATTTTACGGGCATCCAGAAACCCACCTCAGGGAAGAATCTTGGAAATTTCTCTCCTTTCTTAATAGTCAATATAGTCTCCCTTGGTTTTGCTGTGGTGACTTTAACGAAATTCTTTCTATGAATAAAAAAACAGGTGGTGCCCAACGATCCCAACGCCAAATGGAGGGGTTCCGTCAAGTGATAAACAACTGTTGTTTCCAGGATTTGGGATATTGTGGGCCAGACTTTACTTGGTGCAACATGAAGGAAAGCAATCAAAAAATTTCCCTCCGTCTGGACCGGGCCTTTGCCACGTCAGATTGGCTGGAATTTTTTAAGAATGCAAAAGTCCACCATCTCACTGAATCAACCTCTGACCACTGTATACTAGCTATTTTTGAGTCTCCACCACAAGTTCATAGAGGCAAGTGCAGATTTCATTTCGAGGCAATGTGGACCAAAAGGGAGGATTGTCGAGACATCATTGACTCGGCTTGGAATTCTGGTTCTCTCTCGGCCTCCCCTGAAGACATTTCCTCCAATCTCCAAAATTGTGCCATGGCTCTTACTAGCTGGAATCAAAGAGTGGTGGGCAACATCACAAAGAAAATTCAAGAGAAAAGGAAATTGCTCAACACCCTTACTACTAATGATCATCAAGGCAATTTGGGAGCAGAAATTAACCAGCTCAGAATGGAGATCAATGATCTTCTTGATAGTGAAGAAGTTATGTGGCATCAGCGCAATAAGGTGCACTGGTACAGAGAGGGAGACCAAAACACCAAATTTTTTCATACTCGGGCATCTGACAGGAGAAAAAAGAACACCATCCTTGGGCTCTGGAATGATGTTGGTCAATGGTGTGAGGACAAGGCTGACATTGCAGCCACAACTGTGGCTTATTTTGAGAAAATCTACTCCTCTACCTACCCTACTAATATAAATGAAGTCATTGGCTTAATTCCTAGACGTGTGATAGATGACATGAACTCAGAACTCACTAAGATGTTCACAAGTGAGGAAGTACACAAGGCTCTACAGCAAATTCACCCGACAAAAGCCCCAGGACCTGACGGTATGTCTGCTATTTTTTTCCATAAATATTGGGACATTGTGGGTGCTAGTATTACAAATATGGTTTTGAATGTGTTGAATTCTAATGCTCCCATGACTGTGATTAATAAAACAAATATTTCTCTTATTCCAAAAACCAACCAACCCACCAGAATGACGGAATTTCGCCCTATTAGCCTATGCAATGTCACTTATAAACTCATATCAAAAGTTTTGGCTAACAGGCTTAAAGCTGTCATGCCGAGCATCATATCGGAAAACCAAAGTGCCTTCACTGCGGAACGACTAATTACTGACAATGTCCTAGTAGCATATGAATTCATGCATTATCTAAAAAACAAAAAGGGGGGAAAAGAAAGCTTCATGTCAATTAAAGTAGATATGAGTAAAGCCTTTGATCGGGTTGAATGGGACTTTATTAGGAGGATTATGGTGAAGTTAGGTTTCAATAATAAGCTGATTGATCTTGTCATGCATTGTGTCTCTTCTGTATCTTATTCAATGATCATTAATGGTGAAACTTTTGGCCATATCACTCCAACCCGGGGCATCCGGCAAGGCGACCCCCTTTTTTCATACCTTTTCTTACTTTGTGCTGAAGGTCTGTCAGCACTTATCCATGAGGCAGCCTGGAAAAAGCAAATCTCAGGAGTCTCAATATGCAGGGGCTGCCTTATAATTACCCATCTCCTCTTCGCCGATGACAGCCTTCTTTTTTGCAAAGCAAACGAGCAAGAATGCCAAAAACTTGTCAGCATACTCCAAAGCTATGAAGCGGCCTCCGGACAAAAAATTAATACTGACAAGTCCTCTGTGTTCTTTAGCCCAAACACCCCACAAGAGACAAAAGAGTGCATCTTGAGATTACTTGGGCCGATGCAGGATTCAAGGCATAAGAAGTACTTGGGGCTTCCCTCCATCATTGGGAAATCAAAATCCCAAGTGTTTGCTGAAATCAAAGACCGTGTAGCAAAAAAGTTGGCTGGTTGGAAGGGGAAACTTCTTTCAATTGGGGGGAGGGAGATCCTCATCAAGGCGGTTGCACAAGCGGTCCTAACTTACACCCTGAGCTGTTTTCAGCTCCCTAAGGCTCTATGAACTGATTTGGAAAACATGATGCGTAACTTCTGGTGGGGGCAGAAAGACAAAGAGCACAAAATTTCTTGGGTTAGTTGGAAGAAAATGTGTAAATCAAAATTCCACGGTGGTATGGGATTCCGAGACCTTCAAGCCTTCAACCTAGCCATGCTAGCTAAACAAGGCTGGCGAATTCTCACCAAACCTGACTCTCTAGTGGCCGTTTCCAAAGAGGCTCTTGGTCCCGCACTCGGACGCCGAGGACAAATTCGTGAGGGCCTGGCTCCCCAAAGCGAACAAACGCCTTTGTGTCGAGTCGTGCACTCACAGATTCAATTAGGAAAAATCCCTTAAATAGTAGTATAGATAATAGGGACAGAACTAGGTTTGGACCAAAGGGGGGTGGCACCCTGGTTTTTTTTTTTTTTTTAATACATATTGTTAAAAAATAATTATAGTATATAGTTTAGTTTTATAGAATATAGTTAAAATTTTACGTTAACTTCTTAAAATTTATACCTGATTCCCTATGAAAAATCAAATTGGCCTAAAGAGACCGCATGAATTAGAAATAACTAGCCCAAAGCTATTGACCCCTTAAAGAACAAAGGTTAATTTAATACACAAACTTGAGTAATTATCATAATATTAAAGGGGTTGGATGTGGATCTATGCAATTACTTCACCCTTGTGAGATGTAAATTAAAGTTTTTTTTTTTTTTTTTTTAAGAAATAATTACAACATACTACTAACTTGCAGCTCGAACCCTTTTCCCCGTAGACCTCCAAGCACTTTGTACATGGGGAGGTACCAATTCAACTACAAGGTCTTTGGTAGATGTAAATTAAAGTTAGGGTAAATTACAACTTACCCACCTGCGGTTTAGTCGAAATTTAAGTTGCCTACCTGTGGTTTGAAATTTGACACTTTACCCACCTGAGGTTTGACTAAAATTTAAGTTGCCTACCTGTGGTTTAAAATTCCATGATGAAAGTGTTCCGATGGATAGTTTTTGATCTTATTTAATCTTGTATTTTTATGTTTATTGTGTTTTTGGAGAAGAAAGACATAAAAGTAGAGCAAAATTACATATTTAGCTCTGTTTTTAATGAAAGTGGGTTATAGAAATCTAATTAAGCAAACCTCAGGTGGGTAAAGTGTCAAATTTCAAACCACAGGTAGGCAACTTAAATTTTGACTAAACCACAGGTTGGTAAATTATAATTTACCCTTAAAGTTAATTGGTAATTTTTTTAACCTTTTTAAATATTACAATCTAAGCATGATTTACCTCAAGGTTCTCAATGTTATCACAGAGCAACTAAGGCATCTCTCTCTCTCTCTCTCCAAAGAAAATTTGATTGATCTTATTAATGATGATGTTAATTAGAAAATGCTTTAAACTTTAGAATTGGAAAATTTATTAGCCCTTTCATTTTATTTTATTTTTTAGTTCCCGAGAAATTACACTCATTTTAGTTATAAGAATTAAATAATAATAATAAAGGCTAACTATGTCTATATATAACATAGGTGATGATATAACTATATATAATATAAGGGAAACAAATTATGTTATGAAAAACAACTATCTTTTTTTTGGTGAATAAATTATAGTGTTGCTTATTTTTTATAGAGTCGAATTGAAAACATTAATTTTATGCCAAAATGTTTGGTTTTTAGTTTTTACATTTTCTCAAAGCTATATTTTTCTCTCATTGTCATAATCATCATTTTTTTTTTTTGGGATTTGAAAGTAGATAGTAGATTATGACAACATATTTTTGTTTATATAAGAGAATGGGCGGTAGTCTCTAGCTTTAGAGTCAAGAGAAACTTTTATGAAATTTAGTACATAAATCAGTCATATATGATTTTTGGAATTAAAAAAATCGAGTTATATATTTAGAAAATTTTGAACTATATTTTGTTAACCTGAAATTGAAGTTAGTTTAATTTTTTCATATATTAATTTAATGTTGAATCTTTTTATAAATTCTAAGTAATTATAAAATGATGAATTTTTTTTTTCACACTTTGGCCTTTAAAGGTGAAATTTTGGTTCCGTCTTAGGTTTCTTTTTTTTTTTTTTTGACAATTTGATAGCTGAGAGAGGGAGGGTTTAATTTCTAGACGTTGCCATTGGAAGCATTAGGATGACTCCATTCCTGATTATTAAAACTTTTTTGATATATAATTTTCAATGTAAAATAAAAAATATCAAAAAGCTTACCATATTCCTCGGGTTTACTAAATAGAGTTTTTTTTTTTTTTTTTGGATGGAAACTAAATTGAGAGTATTTGACAGAGCAGACGTCCACATATGTGATTGCACTTTGCAGCTAACGAAAGATCCTTCCTGAGTTGAACTATGGCCTCCTTCAACTTGTGGTTGAAATATTGAGCTACATCATTACAAGGCTTTGCAACCATAGCTGTCCCTTTGAGTTGATAGAAAAGGCTCCAAAATATAGAGAAGGCAGCCAGTTAGTCCCGTGTTGCGGATCCAAAACGATCTAGCTGCCAAGCTATATATATTCTACATCATAGCTCCAAAGAAAACAAAATTTATTTACCAGATTTTATTTTTATTTTTTTGTTGTAATTGGTTTAATTAACAAGTGGATGTTACTTGTTGTAGTAATAGGCCTACTAAATCAGCCCATTATCAATCACCAATCATAGTATAAATTAACCTTAACAGTTAACATGTTTACTAAATCAGGGATAGAAGCATTGACTTCCTCAATTTTCATGTTACTTAAGAACCCATCATGGGCATTAAATTTGCATATATTCCTCCTACGAGAAAAACGAAGGTTCAAGTCTAATGCAAAAAGGCAGTTGATAATATAGATGATTATAAGCACCGTCAATTCTCAACAAATAAATAATAATAGGAACGAAATGAAGTGTTTACCCAATGACCCATTTTGCCTTATGATTTGTGATCTGGATTTGAACTGCTTGAGTTGTGAGAATTGGACATCGAGGTAGAAGGGACAAAATCCACCAGGAGCAGGTACAAGTTAAGACAAAATTCTATGAAATCCATCGAATAGCCAATAGGTCAATCTATGTATTTTATGCTTTGTATAAGACAGTGGTTTCCTAAAGCCCTGTTTGGTTGTACTTGAAAAAAAAAAATGTCTGGCATACCTCTAGTAAAAATTTAACAGGATATATCCTTTTTATTTTAAACAGAAGCTACCACGTCACATAATAGGTTAATCTAAGTATTTTCTAACAATTTGCAAAGAAATTTCTTCTTCTTCACTCTTTTTTCTAAAGATTACAATAGTTCTAAAATCTGATTTGGCAGGTTGGTAAAAAGAAAAAGGGAAAAAAAAGAAAAAGAGAGGGAGAACTTGGGGCAAAACATATTTTTCTTATTGCTAGTTTTCTATTTAGGTGCTGAGTTTTAAAATTTAAGAGTCAATGATGTTAAAAAAAAAAAAGGATAATGTGAGCAGTAACAATGTTAGTCTTGGGTGTGCTCCGTTGGTTTTTGCTTAAAATTTAATGAGGTTTCGTTAAGTTTTAATCTCAACATTTGGTTTATTAGTGAGTGATGTGATATATATATATTTGGCTACTAGATGTAGTAGTTTTTGTTCAAAATAAAATGAGATATTTTGTTAAATTTTTAATGACGTAAGCTAGACAAAAAAATAAAAATGTTATATCTACAACATTTTCATAACAAATTATATGCGTTAAGTTGTTACTTGTTGTTATTGTTGAGGTAAAAAAGTAATACCTATGATTTGTTTTCACCTATGACTTGTTGTAGCTATGATTTATTGTGAAAATGTTGTGAGTGTAGAACGCACAATCACACTCCCAATCCCTTCTCACTCCTTAGCCCCTCTGTGCTTTGTCTGTCGTCTGTGGTGAGATCGGCAATGACCCCAAAGGTTGTCACCCTCTATTGTTTCTTCTCTCTCCTTCAGGTATCGCCCTTTTTTGGCTTTGACCCTTCTCACTCCTCAACCCCTTTAGGTTTGTTGCCAATAACTATGGATTTAAGAGTCAAACAAACAAAATAGAAAATTTATACAGAAGGTCATAACAACTTCAAGATTAATGCTTAATTGCTTGTTCCCTTTTTAGATGTTTAGATTTTCAGCTAGTTATGGAGCCAAGGTATAAGAGGGGTGACACTTTTTATCTATATCCATGAACTCGTCTATTACCCACCTTATTTAGATAAGTCTTAACCCAGCCCATTTGAGTATTTGGATTAAATGGATAAAGACCCATTTAATTATTTAATTAGATGAGTTTAAATAGATAAATCCACTAACACCACTAAACCCATCTAAAATTTAAAATTAAATAAACCCACAAATACCCACGAGTCCTTTTAAAACCTAAAACTTACATAAACAGTCTTAGCTTTGAACACTTTCCCTCAGATTTTACAAGGAGAAAATGGGCAATTGGCCACAATTTCCAAACAATATAGTTAGTAGGCACCAAAACGAAAGTATATATTATACTAACATCTCGACTCTTAGAGAGTCGATTTTGCCTTAAGAAATCGAGTAACAAATGGTCGATTTCCTTGCTCTGGTTAGGTTCGATGTGGAGATTTTCCATGTGGCAGCCACCTAGAAATCGAGTTTCCACGTGGCAGCCACCTAGAAATTGAGTTTATAAAACTCGATTTCCATATGAGGAATTAAAATACTCCATTATATTGGCATTTGAGCCACGTGGACTCCAGCTAGAAATCGAGTCTTAAAGAATCGGTTTGTATAAAGTAAAATCGACTCTTTGAGAGTTGATTTTCAAGCTGTAGTCCAGTTAAGTCACGTGGTTAGGGCAGTTGTTCTTTAGTCTCCCATTTTGTGTTTTCTGGGTTCTATCGTTTCCCACACCAAATTCTATTTTCTGGGGCAGCAGCTCTCTCTTCCTTACTCACTCTCCCTCTCTCTCACTCTCATACAAAACTTCAAATCAAACTCACCCTCTATTTACACATCCTCATGTCAGGTAAGGTTTTTATAGCATACACTCTTTCTAGTTGTTAGTTTTTTTTTTTTTTTGGTTGAATAGTTGTTAGTTACATATATATAATGTTAGGGTTTTTTAATGGGTAGTTGTTAGTTACATATATGTAATGTTAGAGTTTTTTTGTGGGTATGTATCATGAGTTTTTTTGTTTGGTTTGTTATTTTTCTTTATATTTTTGATAGCATGATTGAAGATTTGTGTGTTTAGTTTTTTTTTTTATTTGAGTATGATTAATGGTTTTTTTTATTGTTTTGAAACAAATGATAATGGTTGAGTATATATGCAATTGTGGGGTTTTTATATGCATATGATGTAACTAGTGTATATATTTGGTAGGCTTTTTTTTTTTTTTTAAATAAAAAGTAAAAAATATTTAAGATATATTTGTATTGTTAGCCTCTTTTCATGGCTATTTTTGTTGTTGTTTGGTTTAATATTTTTCATTATTTTTTTGCTAGAATGATATGAAATTTTGTAGTGGGGGTGAGTTGTGTCTTTAGTTTTTTTATTTGTTTGAGTAAGAAATGATAATGATTGATTGTGCTTGTATGTGATGTGGAGTGAGTATATGCAAATATGGGGTATGTTTGATATAAGAAGTTGTAATTTTTGTACTTTGAGTACATAAAAAGTTTTGTAATTGTGTTTAAATATGTCACTAACATATTACCTTGACTTTAATAGGTTCACAATCTCTGAAGAATATTGACATAAATGTATACTACGGTGGACCCCTTTTCAATCCTGAACAGATTGACGAATTCCCATTTCAAGGGCCGAGTATCGAATGCTATTACATGATTATACGTCGTAGGTTGAAAACATTGAATGATTTGAAGATGAAAATAGTGGAAGAACTGAGTTTGAGCCCTACTTGTTATGACATAAATATTATTTATCGTTACCCACAAGAAATCCTTCATGACCAGATAAATTACAAGTATATGGCGATCAAAGAAGATAAACATGTAAAGGTCATGTTTAATAGGATCCATAAAATGCCCCAAGTAAATGCTGCTGAGTTGTACATAAGTTCCAAGCGGCTCGCAGAAGTTGATGTCGAGGAGTTGCAACAAACAACTACATCTTTGCAACTTACAGCCTTAGATGATGGATGCACTACAATGGGAGGTTACACACTCTCATCTCAAGATTATGCTGCCAATACCTGTGAAACACTCCAACCTCAAGAGACATATTTAGGGGTGGAGGACGAAGATCATTTTATGAATAATGATGAAAATCTTGATGATATAGATGAGTACGAAGAGAGGATTGAGCGAGGCGACTTTGACAAGGATGTGGATGATCATGAACTTGCTCCCAATTTTGAAGAGGAAAATATGGAGTGCCATGATGAAGGTGATGCGGACGAGGATATTGGAGTCCAGCATGTTACAAATACGATCACTGCCTACACACCTCCTGTCGAGTCATTGTGAACCAGTTGTGAGGAAGTTTCGAAGCCAAAGACCCACGGATGAACAAACACCTGCGAATTGTGAAACAGGCTTTAGGCCAATTTTATAAAGCGAAGGTAGAGCAGATCCCGAGGGGACAGAACTACCATGCCGACTCCCTGGCTACTTTGGCATCGTCGATAGACAACGAACTCCCACGGCTAGTCAGGATAGAGCTGGTGAAAGAGCCGAGCATCAAGGAAAAGAAGGAGGTGTTACAAGTCCAGGCCACCGAGAGGTGCTGGATGGATCCCATAATCGAGTTTTTAGCTGAGGATAAAGTCCCGGATGCACCTCAAAGGCAAAGGCGCAGCTACCCGAGAGGCTCTCGGCAGTGGTAAACCTCATCACTCTAGGAGAACACCCCTCCCGGACTTTGTCCGTATTATGTACACCTCATGCCCGGGGTTCCACCGGGCCATCCTTCCACAAGCCGAGATTGCCGGTGCCAGGCAGTGCCACTGCCACCTTGGAGACCCTTCTGCCGGGAAATGGACATGCTAGACGAATCAAGTTCCGATGCCACCATCGTCCCCTTTTTGCTCACAACTACCCATCCACTTAGAAGGAATGGCATTAGACTGCCCATCCACTGAGCCAGAAGATGACCACAACAATTCATCAAGTTGTGGCTATAAATAGGAAATGAGGGATCAAAGTTTGGGGGGCGAAGAAAAACAGAGGGAAGGAAGAGGAGGAAGAAGAAGAAAGTAAGAACATTCGAGCTGCTAAGCAAGGGGCCACCCCATTGCAGGAAAAACCAAAAACCTACCACATAAATAGATTGTGAGCCCAATACTTCATTCAGGCCCAATCGCCGCTTTTGGGTGCGCACCTATATCATGTGTTTTTAGTTGCACACACTTCACAAGTAAATCTTTGCTAAGCTTTGTACATGAGATTGTGTGTAAACTAGTGTGGCCATCCAAGATTATACACTTTGTGATGATTGATGCAAAATTCTTTGAGTTTTGGTTTAAATTTTTGAGAAGAAAAATCAAGAACTTTGGTTTGAAAACTCAAGTTAAAGATGATGTCTTTTGAAAAAATTTTGGAATCATTCTCATGCATTACATGTCATGAAAAATCTTTTGAAAATTGATTCTACAGAAAAAATTTCTAGTTTTTCAAAAAAAAATTGTCTTTTGGAGTCTCGATCAATCGAATCTGTTTTTTTATCAATCGAAAATTTCTAGGTTTTTGAAGCCTACTTCTGCCTAACTCGATTGGTATTCGATTGATGCTCGACCGATCGAAATTGAAAAATTTTCAGTTTTAAGTTTTTGACCAATCTTTTTCATGCATCATTTATGTTTAGGATTCGCATGCATTGTGATAATGCCAAAAATCGTCAGTGAGTCGCAGTCCTCACGTGCTCTAGACAAAACCTGTGAGACAAAAACAAAGAAGACCTTATAGAGAGTACCGGTGTGGTACAGGCCAAATACCCTCCGAAGATTAAGTTAGAGAGAATTTCTACAACTCTAGAGTGCCAGAGCGGGGAAAATAACTCGTACCTTGATTTGTGAGAGCTTAGGGGTTTTTATAGTTGTGTAGAGCTGACCTTTGTTTCTTGGTGAAGAAGTTATTTCCTTGTAGGGAAGATTCTCATTAATACACGTATTTTATGGGATCCTTTCCTTGTAGAGATTCCTCTAATTAAGGTTAGTCGTGGGATTCAAGATATTTCCTTGCATAGATGTTTGTGGACATCAAGCTAAGTCATGTTGGACCCATCGGCCTCTTCACCTCGTTAGTCAATTACCTCGTTTGAAGGCTTCCCTTTGGCTTTATAGAGACGCCCTTCGAGTACTGTGGGGTCGTCAGCTTCATGGTGTCGTCAGCTTCATGGTGTCGTTGCTTTGGATCTCTATCTACTTATGTGAAGCTGACAGGTCCATAGGAACCGTCGGCTTCCTTGTGTGTCATGCCTTGAACAAGAACACCCTTATCAGTTGGCCCCTGCTCCATGGCTCCGTCAGCTCCAACTGAAGGGTCATGGAGTTCAACCATTAACTGCAATTTATTTATTATTTTTTGGAAAAGAAGGTGTCATTAATTGCCTTTGAGCAACCTTTATTAAATGCTAGAAGACACATGGCACTAGCCGATTGGCCTCGTTTCTAATCAAAAGCATTGCTTCATTTCTTGTGCTTTTTCGTCCTATAAATAGTCTCTTACCTCCTCCCATTCCTCCTTATAACATCTTTGAGAGCCTTAAGAGAGACAGAGATATCACATCGTTGTCCAAGCCACCTGTTTTGCCACTGTCACTCCTCAGAAGGACCGTTGCTTTCAATCCATTCATATTTTTGTAAGTTCTCTTCTCTTTGCTTTTATTTATACTTTTGCAACCTGTCCTTTTTATGTTTTGAGACCAGTCAAGATAGGTTCTTAGAAAAATACCTTCGTCGCATGTAGGTGGATAGATGTCAGATAGGGAAGCGACCCGTGAACTATCACTATCAGCCCGTGAGGGTGTGGACTATAATGAGGTCTTTCCATCAGGACGCGAGCCTGAGGAAGATTCTCCTCAATCCCCAAAAAGGGTGTCGTCCACCCAATCCTTGAGTGATGAAAATGAGGAAGAGGATGAGGGAGACATTGAGGGAGGTGACGAGGGAGACATTGAAGGAGGTGATGAGGGAGAAGAGGATGAAGAGGACAGGGAAAATAAGGAGGATGACGAGGGAACCCCTTCTAAAGGAGGAGATCCAAGGGGTCAGGAAGACGGTGGTGCCCATCCCTTCACTCTTCCTGCAACATGGACAGTCAATGACTTTTACCCGAAGATGTCCAACAAGGTGTTCAACGTCCTTCCAGACAATTACCAAATCTCGAAGCACATCTCTATCCGTCTACTTAGGAAGTTTAAAAAGTGTTATTCTGGGAAGACCGCGGATGTGGGCATGTACGATACCATGTTTGCCGCAAGACTAAGGCTGCATAAACGAAACTACACCGTCAGTTGCCAATTATTTGGGCTTATCCATTAGCCAAATAGCTCTTAATGCTTGGAGAATATTAATCAAAGCTGAAGTAATTTGGGGCCAACTTAGCAACGGGAACAGTGTGCTTACCATCGACGAGTTCTTCTACTGCTTCAAACCCCATCATACTACCTCGTCTCAAGGAGTTTATCATTTCCTAAAGAGGAAGGCATCGCTTAGGTTAGTGTCAAACATGCCTGATTCAAGCAGAAATTAAGAGAGCATGTATTTCTTCATCCAAGGGACGGTTTGGGTGTGTAAACGGGATGAATGGGATAGCATGCCCCAAGGGTTTGACAATACATGGGGTATTGTGAGGGATTCAGGTGTGACACCAGTACCACACCGGTACTCTCTGTAAGGTCTTCATTGTTTCAGTTTCGGAAGTTCTATCGAGAGCATATAAGGACCACAACTCACTAATGATTTTTGGCATCATCACATTGCATTGTTTTCTATATCCATCTTGTATTTTTGCAATCATATCTCTCATCGTTTTCACGCATAACATGCATACACTTTGCTAAATTGGGCACTCAACTTGATCTAAAAATTGATTGATTAATTTTTGAGTCCTTTGTACATTTTAGTATATGCTATTTTTCTTGATGTGTTAAATGCTGAAAATTGATTTTTTTTTTTTTTTTGAGATATGATGGATAATAATGTGCAAATATTTCCTCTACTCGTGCATTTGTTTATGGGTCACATAGTGTCAAGTTTGCATTTATTGAAAAAGAGAATATTTCTCTTCATGTGTATCCTCAACTTAGTTTTTAAGTTTGGTTTGTGCGTCTTTATTTTCCTCATCTCCTAAATTTTCCCCAAAACTATTTTTCCTAACACTTGGGTTGTTTTTCCTATTTTTATAGGGGGAGAAACTTGTTTTTAACCTTTTGGTAGGACATATGTGTTTCATTTGTTTAGAACATATGTTATTCTTTTATGTAACTGGTTAATCCTTTGACAAAATGCATTTTACTTGTAATTGGATAGATTTAGGACGTGTTAAATGCTTCAGGAAACTGTGTTTCAAGATCAAGTATTGAAGTCATCAAGCTTGTCCAAGAAACAAGCTGAAAAGTGCAAGTTCATTAAGGCTCAATAGCTAGCTCGACAGCTAGCATATGTCGAGGTTTAAAGAGCTGTTCCAGCCCCATGGCTCAACAGCTTCTCGACAAGTGCTCGACAGGTGCTCAACAGCTTCTATCTGTCAAGAATTAAGAATTTCATAATCTTGATCTGATTTTCTTGGAATCTGTGGATGTGTCTTTGGGCCTTCTTTTCTCTTAACCCTAGACATATAAAATGATTATTTTAAGGGCCGTCAAAGAGTTCACAAGTTGCACAAGTATTGAGAAATCCTTGTTCAAGCAAGTTGTGATCGGAGACAAAGTTCTTGCCTTAGTTCATCTTTCTTGTGAAGAAGTTACTGTGTAATGTGCACTGTAGGGTTTTGTAACCAAGCATCTTCATGATTTTCATCGTGTGGATGAATTGAAGAACTTTGCAACTAACAATCTTCTCTAGTTGGTGATTGAAATTGCGTACTGGGATCCGCGTAATTGGTTAGTCGCGTAATTGGTTAGTCACGTACTTGGAAGCCATGCATTGAAAGGAGAAATTATCACTACAGAACAAGCCAATTGGGTATTGGGGTAAGGGTTCAACTGTAGGTTTGTAAGGTACTTAAGATTCCTTTATTTGTAACTGCTTGTTGTGATAATAGTGAAATTTCGAGAGTGGTAACCTTAAAATCACCCGATGGGGTTTTTTCCGTGTAGGTTTCCCCCATTTGTAAACAAATCACTATGTCATTTAATTTCCGCTGCATACTTAGTTTAATTGGTGATTTGTTTGTGCTACCACACGTTTTGCATGTTAAGTTGGTTAATTAATAACTTGACTAATTAATAAATTAATCCATCACATGGGGTTAATACGTTTATGGCCTATCAAGTGGTATCAGAGCAGGCACACTCTGATTAGTTATAATCTTAGTTGTGTGATCCATTGACCCCTGTTGTCATAGCTATAACCGGCTTGAAGAGATCTTTGTTTTCAAATGCATCTTGTTTTTCTAATCTCTATTTGTTTGAGTGTCTCAGAAAATACAATTCTAAAAGTTATTTGAATTTTCTTGTGAAAACTATTGGAAAAAATCTCAGCTTGAACAAGAAGAAACTAGACTGTCTCAGAATGAAAATGTGCTAGGGAGTTTGTCTGAGAAGAGTGAAAATTAAAGGTCTAGCTCGAAAAAGGCAGATGAAAGAAAACACCATTCCCACTGATCTATCATCTAAGCACGAAGTGTGTTTTATGATGAAGTTCGCATTTAAAGTTATGGACACGTGCTTGTGGTACCTTGACAGCGGTTGCTCAAGACACATGACTGGAGACCGATTTCTCTTCAAGGTCTTCGAGTCTAAGAAATGTGGCATTGTCACTTTTGGTGATGGGAGCAAATCACAAATAAAGGGGAAAGAAATTATCTCTCTACCTGGACTACCGAACATTGCAAATGTTCTATATGTGGAAGGCCTGAGGGTGAACCTGCTGAGTATAAGTCAGATATGTGATCAAGACTTCATGGTGCTATTCTCCAAGGGAAAGTGTCTTGTCATGGATGAGTCTGGAAAGAAACTCATAAGTGGTGTTTGCACTGTAGACAACTGTTATAGATTGCCTCTTTTTTCTATAGAGCTTGAATTTTGTGATTCCTTAGTTCTCTTTTTTCTCTCATGTTTACTATTTACTCTTTATTTGAATTGTCTTTGGCAATACGTGACAAAAAGGGGGAAAAATAGATGAAATGTGGGAATCCTATTTAAAAAGATTTTTATAATGTTTTGTTTAGGGGAAGATAAATTTTTTTTTGAAAGGTGGAGAAAATAAAAGTTTTTGATGTATCTAACTTAGGGGGAGAGTTAGTTTGCATATTTGTTATTTGTTTTAATTTTGATTATTTATTGTTTATATGTCTTTCTTTCCACACATGCAGTGATGTACTTTTTTTTTTCTAATGTTTCTAGAAAGACAAATACATTCTGATCAAAACCTTCTACCTCTTCCTGCAACTTCTAGGTTAGGAATCTTAGATTGGTATTTGTGATGTATTTTGGCATTTTATTGTATTTGGTAGTTCTTGTATTTGACAATTTTATTTTGTATGTGAGTTTTGTCACGGATTGCCAAAGGGGAAGATTGTTAAATTCTAAAAGTTTAAAACAATTGGCAAACCGTGAACACAAACTTGTCTAGATATAGATCCTAGACTCTGTAGGTATTATTAGACAATGCTCAAGGTGATACAAGTTAAGATTCAAAAACATACAAGCCGCAAAATAAGGAATTTGAAATCTGCCTGGTTCGATCGGTCGAAAGACAGGCTCGACCAATCAAAATATAGGTCTGTAGAATTTTAAGTTTGACCCAACAGCAGTTCAAGCAAAAAAAGGATTAGGGTTTCAAATCTATTTCTTCTAGTATATAAAGGAAACCCTAAACACATTTTTATAAGGCTTTTCAAAAAGTGAAGAGTATGCCTCTTTTGTATCTAGGGTTTTGTACCCAAAAAGCTCTCTCATATCTTCTACCGGTGTTATTCCTTGAAGAATCTCAAAATCCGGTGTTGTAGAAGTTGATGCCTTCTCTAGTCATGAAAGGCGCTAACGATCTAAACCTTCAAGGGGAGTCTTGGAGTCACAAATAGAAGAGTTTGTGTTGATAAACCTTTCACTACAACAAAATGTATTTTTAGTGAGGAAAAAATTCGTCACTAAAAGTCCAGTTTTTCGTCACTAAGAACTTTTAGCGACGAAATCGAACTTTTAGTGACGAAACTCATTTCGTCGTTGAAACCCCGTCGCTAAAAGTCCTAGTGAACTTTTAGCGACGAAAATTTCGTCACTAAAAGTCCGATTTGTTATTAAAAAAAAAAACTTTTAGCGACGAAAACGTTTCGTCGCTAAATGTTTTCCTCACTAAAAACACTATTCAGTGACGAAAATATTTCGTCACTAAAAACACTTCAATTTATTAAATTATATTTAGTGACGAACAATTTCGTCACTAAAAACTATTTTCGGGCACATATAGCGACAAAAAAATTCGTCACTAAAACTATTTTTAAGGAAATCCAGCCACATATAGTGACGAAAATTTTCGTCACTAAAACCATTTTTTACAAAATTTTGCTACATTTAGCGACGAAATATTTCGTCACTAAAACAATTTTTTGTTTCTATATTTGTGAGGAAAAAATTCGTCGCTAAAACTTATTTTCTGCTTTTATTTTTTTCATAGCTTTGATATTAACCTGTAACCTATCATTACATTATTAAAATCTCAAAGTTGAACACATTCATAAAAAAAGATCTATACATTTCACAAGTAAAATATAAAAGAAGTATCCAATTCAAACTCCTTCCATACAATAATTGTTTGCAACACATACAATTACTCAAGATGTTTTATAACAATACAAAAAGTATAGCATAATACAATTAGAAGTAATGAAAGATATCCTCATGTCTTCAAGTAATGCCAAAAGTAAATCCCCTAAAAACCACCAATAAGAAATCTGCACAAATATAAAAACAATACTACATTAAAATCATAAAGTAAAAGCATTAACTATGTTATAAAAAACATTTCTAACAATGTATTAAGAGTAGTCACACCAATGAATTAAAATCATAACTCTTAATGTATAAATTATAGAAAGCAAATATAGATTTTCAACTGTAATATAAAATACTAACCAATAAGTGTTTTAATTTGAAGATGAACCACCCTCATAAGTAAGAGCGTCATCATAACCCTTGCTCCTCAAAAAGTTAAGAATATTCTGTTGGACCTCTTCTTGCTTAGCTCGTGCCTCTTGCTCCCTAGCTCGTGCCTCTAGCTCGCTCTCTAGCTCGCTCTCTAGCTCGCTCCTCTTGGTCCCTAACTCGCTCCTCTTGGTCTCTAGCTCTTGCCTCTTTGAGCTCAATTATCTCACTTTCTAGCCGTTGGATGTACTCTACCGAGGAACTAGATGAAGCAGTAGTTACTAGAGAAGAAGAAGGTCTCATACCAAGTCCTTTTACAATACCGGACTTCTTCTTAAAAACCAAGTTTGAGATCTGCTCTTGTGTGAGAGGAATTGCATTAGGATCTTGACAATGATCTTCTTGCACTTTGAGAATAGTTTCCTATCATTTGAAAGAGAGAAAGAAACAAACAATCACAATATTAATATTACATATGTTATAGCTTTACAAACTTGTTAAGGATGGAATGATACACATACATATGTCACTTTATCCTCATGGTGTATCCACATATTTGTATTTGGATTGAAATGAACATCTTTGAAGATTTTTGCCAATTCAGGAACTTGACCGCCATTATTATTTGTCTAATTAATTAACATTCGAGAGTTAGATATAGTTAATTAATCACAACATGTAATATATTGAGGTTTAAGAAGAAAAAAAATTCACCTCCTCATCAACCCTAACAGCAAGTGCCTTTGTCCCACATCTATGTTTCCCTGAAGTTTTATTCCTATTTTTAGAGTTCTTTCTTGATTTTTCCTAACAAAGAACATTCAAGAGACTTATTAAATCATGAATAAAACAGTATACATTTATTTCATCTAAGTATTAAGTTAATCATTTGACAACATAATATAGTAAACATTGGATAATAAAAACATACACATAAATAATTTACCAGCCAATCCTTATTAGTCCATTTCCCATCAATGAGTCCAGTCCACTGCTCAAGTGTGGCATTCTTTGGCGGGTGGCTTCTTGCATAGTCAGCACCATGAGATTCTACAAGCTTTTTATAAGTTTGATGCAACTTGTTGGAGTTGCAACTCAATAATCTTCCACATTTTGTATTTAATGCTTTCGTTACCAAGTTGGAATCTCCTTGTAGCTCAAACTGATCCTGTAAAATGAAGTATATATGTATTATAAAAATATTATTATATGAATTTAATATGCTTAGTGAAAACAAAGACAAGTTAGACGTTATCAATGTAAATTTACCGCTATATTTTGAAGCACCACATCTCTAGTAGCAACATCAACACTTTTCCAATTTTTCACATTGTAATTAGACAAATTACTTCGCACTTGTACTCCAATTTGATTGACAAGCTTGCACGCATTCTTACCAACAGGAGCATCATACTCTGCAGCTATACGTACTGGCAACTTACCACTTTTTTCAACAAGTGCCCGTACTGCTATACCTCGTGTTGTTCCACGAGTATTTCTGCTAGCTGATCCTATTATAATCTCAATATGAATTATCAATGTTAAATTAAGTGAAATATAATCTCAATATTATAATCTCAATAGTAAATTAAGTGAAGTTTAATCTCTATGTAATTACCAGTCGTACTAGTTACTGCGTCGGTAGCCTGCGCCTCTGCACTAGAAGAACTTTGGGCAAGAGGATTTGCCTCAGAAGGTGTTTTGTAGATTGAACTGTAGATTGGACCACCAGAATAGATGCCTCACCTCGCGAGCGTGTAAGCCGTCCTGGTGCCATCTGTAACTAACAAATATACATATAATAGAACAACAAAGTCATTACAAATAATAGAACAATAAAGTTATTATCATTTATTATACCCTATGGAATATCTATTGTACCTTATGGATTATAGAATTAGATGACTCATCATCATTGTCATCGTCACCAATAGGTGGTACATAATCATCATCTACCATAACACTAGCTCTACTTCTTTTCCCTTTTGCACAATTGGACTGAGCAGAATCCTTTAAAGAAGTTGAGATGTGCTTCAATCCCAAAGCATTAATTCTCTCTTGGTTTTGCCTCATTCTATCCAATCTTGCCATCTCATACCTTGGTATATGATGAGAGTATTTGGCCTTTTTGGGCATTTTTTGAAACTATGTATTGACATGAAAGATAAGTACAATTGCTACTAACTTAACATCATAGTCTACACTATTATCCATATCAAGCAATTCACAAGTGCAAAATTTGAATACAAGTACTACTAACTCAACAGAACAAATGACCACATCAATATCCATATCAAATTCAAGATAAGTACAAAACATCTCAATAAAAATTACTAAGACAATTGCTACTTATACAAACATCTCGATAACTTTAAAATAATTGCTACTTAGACAAATATAAAACTTTAAGACAATCACAACATTTAAGACAATTATTATGAACTCTACATATCATAATCCATATCAAGATCAACATCAGGTATGTCATACACTTCATTTTAATTAGCATCTCCTGAAGTTCCACCTTCAAGAACAACCCCAGTTTCAGCATTACCCATACAATACTCAATAATATTGTCCTCAACATTGACAGAGACAACATCAACAATCGCTTCTTGTTGAAATGCGTCACTATCTTCTGTATTATCATTAGATTCTCCACCCCCAACTTCAGGGATATCAAACACTCCCCTATGTTGGATGGATTGCACAATTTTCCAAGGTTCGCCCAATTTGGTATCTTGAAGGTAGAAAACTTGTCTCGCTTGACTAGGAAGTATAAAAGGGTCATTTTCATACCACCGACTTGTAACATCAATGCTTGTACAGTGTGCATCAGTTCTTATTGTTCTCCTTCGACCATTGGTACCAGTATTGTACCATTCACACTGGAACAAAACAACTTTATGGCAAAACACATACTCCAATTCCCAAATTTTGCACACATGACCATAGAAGTTGTGCATTTCTCCTTCATGGTCCCCTTCAGTACATACACCACTGTTTTGGGTTACACGACGATTGTCTAGGTCTCTTGTATGAAACTTTACACCATTAACCATACAAACTGTGTACTCCTTCACATACGGCTTAGGACCATTTGCTAATGACCATAACTGTTTAGTTGCTTTTGGTGACTCGCTAACTTTCAATCTATTCATCTATAATGACAAACAACAAGTGATATTAATTAGTAATAAGCAACGATGAAACTATTTAAATGTTTAATTTCTCTTAGTGTGTGATTAAGTTTCAAATGTCTTACATGTTCTTTGAACCACTTGGGAAACTCTTGTCGTTGGATTTGAGTTATGGCTTCACCAGTAGGATTATGCAATGTGCTTTTATGTTCACTATTAAAAATAAGATGATTTATTTTCAGCTAAGCATTGCAGATAATATTCAAAACTTAATAAAACAATACATGCATATGAAATCACATACTTTAAATAAGGCTCTAACTCAGGACTATTGTACAACAAGTACCAATGAGCAGTATCAAGTAATGCACGAGACAAGTTGCCATCATTCCGCCTACCACTTGTAGGTCGGGCAGTCTGTGAAAAAACTATCAATCCTTCGCTAGATTCACCAAAATCTTCATTTCTTTCTCTTCGATTATGCACAGTTTCGATCCCATCAATATACAAAGACCAATTGTTAATGCATTCTTTGAGAATGTAAGCCTCTGCAATCGAACCTTCTGGTCGAGCTCGGTTGGAAACGTATCTTTTCAATTTTCCAAGATACCTACGAGGAAAAAATACGCACCATGAGATTTTATACCACATGGGAAAGATGTAATTGATGGATGCATCAAATGATTTAATTACCTTTCAATTGGATACATCCACCGATATTGTACCGGTCCTCCTAGAATTGCTTCTCGAGGTAAGTGAACAGCAAGGTGGACCATAACATCAAAGAATGCTGGAGGAAAGAACCTCTCAAGCTTGCACAGTATAAGAACTATACGTTCTTCTAGTTTCTCTAATTCACTCCGCTTTAAGGTCCTTGAGCATAAGTCTTGAAAGAAGCTGCCTAACTCAAACAATACAAGACTAATGTCTTTATGTGCAAATCCTCGCAACCCAATTGGAAGAATTCGTTGTAATAGCACATGACAATCGTGGCTTTTCAAACCAGATAATCTACCATTTTTTGCATTCACTGACCTTGATATGTTGGCAGCATAGCCATCCGGATACTTGACTGATTTCAAAAAGTCATAGAAACCATCCCTTTCATTTGGGCTTAATGAAAAGAAAGCCCGAGGCTTATCATATGATCCATCCGGACGTTGTTTCAAATGCAACGTGTGCCTAAAGTTCATATTTTGCAAGTCTATCCATGCCTTGTCGGTGTCCTTGTTTTTTCCCTCAATGCCCAACAAAGTACCATAAGTACTCTCACTAATGTTTTTCTCCACATGCATGACATCAATGTTGTGCTTAAGCTTTTTATTTTTCCAGTATGGAAGCTTGTACAAAATACTTAACTTTGACCAATTTGGCTCCCCAATGAGTTGTCTCTTCTTGTTACTTGGATGTTTTCCTAAAATTATATTTGGCATTCTATCTAGCTGTTCTTGTATCTTTCCCACTTGTAACTCTAAAGATCTCTTCCGTTTTTCCGATAAACCATTGTGCAACCGACTATGTCTCCAACGATGTTCCATAGGCAAATAAGCTCGATGGTTAATGAATCCAATTTTACTCTCCAAAGCTTCTGAATATGGTTCATCGTTGCAAGTGTAACAAGAATGATAACCCTTTGTCCTCCACCCAGACACGTTACCAAATCCAGGATAGTCATGTATTGTCCACAACAAAGTTGCACGCATTTGAAAATGCTCTTTTCTATAAGCATCATAAGTTTGTACACCTTCTTCCCATAACTCCTTCAACTCATCAACCAATGGTTTCAAATAAATATCAATCTCATTTCCCGGTTGATGAGGACCAGGAATAAGTAATGACAACATAAAATATGGCTCCTTCATAACCAACCAAGGCGGAAGGTTATAGGGGATAAGTATGACGGGCCACATACTATAGTTGTTGTTCATATTCCCAAAAGGGTTAAATCCATCTGTAGCCAATCCTAGCCTTACATTACGAGGTTCGAGGGCAAAATCAGGATGTTGCAAATCAAACTCCTTCCACTCCTCACTATCAGCCGGATGCCTCATTATCCCATCATCCACACGTTTGTCTATATACCATCTCATGTCCTTAGCTCTTTGGCCTGACATGTACAACCTCCTCAGTCTCGGTGTCAATGGGAAGTAACGCAATACCTTATGAGGTATCATCTTACCTTGGGCACGTGTATCCTTGTACCTAGGAGCCTCACACACCGGACATTTATCAAGGTTTTCATTTTCCTTCCAAAATAGTGCACAATCATTTTTGCATGCATCTATATGCTCGTATGACATGCCTAAGTCACGTAATATCTTCTTTGCTTCATAAGTTGACCTTGGAACCAAGTTACCTTTCGGTAAAACCTTTGTTAGCAATTCTAGCATCATATCAAGTCCCTTATTACTCAAATTGGTCATTACCTTTACATTCAACATCTCAATAACAAATTTTAAAATACTATAATCAGTGCAACCCGGATACAACTCATGCTTTGCATCTTCCTCAAGTTTGTGAAAATTACGCACTTCCTCATCTTCGGTTGCATTTCTTGGTTCCCCTCTAATTCGGTCACCTACCAAGGCATCGATACCTTCCATATGATCACCATCAAACATTTCATTATCATGAATGTTCTCGTTTAATACACGAGGTTCTCCATGATTATACCAATTAATGTAAGATTGCATAATCCCACGATGAAGCAAATGTATACGCACAGTTTGAGGAGATTGTCGATAGCAATTCACACAGTGAATACACGGGCAAGGAATATTACCACTACAGTCCATAACTGCTCTTGCAAAATTAACAAATGCATTAACCCCTTCAATATATGGACGACTTAATCTGCCATCAGGTGTCTTACCAATTGTCATCCAACTTCTATCCATGTTCGACTACAATTGCAAAGTGAATGCTACTTTAGTAAAATCTACTTTAGTAAAATAAAGACAACTCATACATAATGTATTCTAACATCTAAATCTATAAGCTACTTAGATAAAGTTCTATCTCAATTAAAGTACTATTCATCACATCTAATTAACAAATTCCATTCACATTTGCAAGAAACTAAAAACACTCCCAATATGAATTTAAACCACCTTATAACACCGTGCAAGCCACCCGCTTGCTCCAACACAACAACCCACCACAAAACCAATCACAAGCATCACAAGTATAGAGTGTTTACAAGTATTGAAATCAATTAAAATACTATTCATCACATCTAATCAACAAATTCCATTCACATTTGCAAGAAACTAAAAACACTCCCAATATGAATTTAAACCACCTTATAACACCGTGCAAGCCACCCGCTTGCTCCAACACAACAACCCACCACAAAACCAATCACAAGCATCACAAGTATAGAGTGTTTACAAGTATTGAAATCAATTAAAGTACTATTCATCACATCTAATCAACAAATCCCATTCACATTTGCAAGAAACTAAAAACACTCCCAATATGAATTTAAACCACCTTATAACACCGTGTAAGCCACCCGCTTACTCCAACACAACAACCCACCACAAAACCAATCACAAGCATCACAAGTATAGAGTGTTTACAAGTATTGAAATCAATTAAAGTACTATTCATCACATCTAATCAACAAATCCCATTCACATTTGCAAGAAGCTAAAAACACTCCCAATATGAATTTAAACCACCTTATAACACCGTGCAAGCCACCCGCTTGCTCCAACACAACAACCCACCACAAATTCAATTTCCAACATCATAATATAGAGTTTTATAAGTTTTTAACTAAAATTTACTTACTTTGCTAGAGCTAAGCTTACAACTTTCAGAAAAAATCCAAAGTTATTGCTGGATCAGAATTGCAATGCCGAATCAAGCCGTAGCTGAACTTTGCTGACATAGAAAAATCACATAAATTTAAGCATGTTCATCCCAAAAATAAGGTTAGCAGTAATATATTAAAATCACAAACCAGAAAAGCAAGAAGGGGAAAAAAATAGATACAAGAATTTATTGTTTTCATACACAATTCACAAAATAAAGTTCTAGATACAAGAATTTCACAGAGTTATAGCGTATTGACAACAAAATATAGTCACCATCCAATTACATACTACTAAAAAATGAGAATGCCTAGAACTTATACCCATAAACAGAATCTAGCTATTAGCCATTTACCCAGAACTTTGTTCCACTGTATAATGACTTGTTGTCCTGAACCTTCTTATCCCATATCTAAACAAAAATAAATGAATTAGTAAATAACAGTCAAAAGCTTCAGCTATAGTCTATAGAGATGTTTTAATTTCCATGGAAATACAATTAAAGCCATTTTAGTTTGAACAAGGTCTAACATAATAATGTAACAGATAACAAATAGCTCATTTAAGTTCTATCAGAATCAAACGGGCATTTATAAAATCAAATGTTAAACACAGTCACTGATTCAATTTCCCAAAATTGACTAGTTTTGCTAAATCAACAACTTTATAAAATGACATAATGTAACAAATTTTGAACTTTACATAAAAAGAAAAAACAAATGTAAATTTTAAAAAAAAAAATTTAAGGGTCACCTCAGAAATGGAATTTTCCAATTCAATGTCCTGGTGGGGAATCCGATCGTATGCTACGTCAAAAGCCAAAACACCTTTTGCACATTCAAAAAAAAAAAATGACAAAAAAAAACCCTTTACAGACTGAATGGAACCCAAAAAAGAAACTCAGAAAATAAATGACAAAAACTCAAAAAATAAAATAAAAAAGAAAAGAAAATTACCGAAGTGTCGCCGTTTTCTCGCCGGTGCGAAGCGTTGCTGAAGGGTGGTGGTGCGAGGTGCGAAGCGTCGCTGGAGTCGCCGCGAAGCGTTGCTGGAGTCGCCGCGAAGCATCGCGGCCTGATGCGATGCCTCACCACGAAGCATCGCGGCCCGATGCGAAGCGGCGCAGTCCGATTAGAAGCTTCGCCGCTCCGATTCGAAGATTCGCCGCTCCGATTCGAAGCTTCGCTGCTCCGATTCGAAGCGTCGCCGCGAAGTGCAGCGTCGCCGAAGCTGGAGTGTCGCCGGAGCTTGAGCGTCGCCGGAGCTTGAGCGTCGCTGAAGTCGCTGGTGCGATTTGAGGGAATGAGAGAGTATCGGCGTGAGGAAATTTCTGAATGAGAGAGTATCGGTGTGAGGAAAAAACAAAGAGTATTTCTGAAAGGAAAAAACTAAGAGTTGGTATATATAAGGTACTTATAGCGACGAATTCATGTTCGTCGCTAAAAGTGCTGCGGTGAGGCTTTTAGCGACGAATCCAATTTCGTCGCAAATACCCCACTAAAATCGTGTCTATTTCTTTATAGCGACGAAATTTTTGCTGATATGGGGTTTTTAGCGACGAAACCAATTTCGTCACTAAAAACCCCACAGCAGCACCTTTAGCGACGAAACCATTTCGTCGCAAAAACTAGAGCTTTTAGCGACGAAACAATTTCGTCGCTATAGCTCCATTTCATTTCGCACCCACAGTTTCGATTGGCGCCCCTAAATGTATCTATAGCGACGAATTTATTTTCGTCGCTATTCATCCCCTTTAGTGACGAATCTTAGTTCGTCGCTGATGATTCACACAAACCTTAAGTTTTTCTTTTTAGCGACGAAAATAAATTCGTCGCTAATAGTCTCCTTCAGCGACGAAACGTTTTTTCGTCACTAAAAGCCTAACTATCAGCACCTTTAGCGATGAAATTTTTTTCGTCACTAAAAGCCTGACTATCCGCACCTTTAGCGACGACTTTTTTCGTCGCTGTAGATCCATATAATTTCGCGCCTCCATTTTCATCTGGCGCCTCTAATTCAGCACACCTATAGCGACGAAATTGGTTTTTCGTCGCTAAATGTTACCAATTTTTTGTATGAATAGCGACGAAATATAAATTTCGTCGCTATAGGGTACTTTTTTGCGACGAAAAAATTTTCCTCACTAAAATTCGTCACTGTAGGTACATTTTGTTGTAATTTGGGTGGAATCAAAGTCACAAGTGTGGGTGCTTATGTTGCAAAAGTTAAAGAAAGAAGTAATCCGTGGACTCGAAGCTATCATGAGTCGTGGTAGTAAGTTCTACGTGTAGTAGCAATAGGATATTAGTAGTCTAAGTCTTATTGTAAACGTCAATTCTTTCTAGTAGATTTTTTTTTTTTTACCTTGAGGATAGTTAGGTTAAATCCTCCCCAAGTTTTTTATTGGTTTGGTTTTCCTAGGTGATCATATCATTGTGTTCTTTATTTTCCGCTGCTTTACATGATATGACTCTATTGTTTTAACCAAAATTTGAATAATAAATCTAAGTATTCACTTGGTTAATAAATTAAGTTAAACAATCTAGTTTACAGGGATCTAAAACCAAATAACAAATTTTTACTAGTTTTTATCTAAGTCCACCACTAACATTACTTTTTTACTTACCACTGTCAAATTGTCAATCTGCCACGTCAACAGGTGTGAAATGTTTTGTCAAATTTTTGGTCTATAGACTTTCAAAAAAAAAAAAAAAATCCACATGGTTCATGCTAATTAGTAGTAATTTTGCATCTAAAACAAGATAATTGAATTTAAGTAAAATATATAAAAGGCCTCAATCTCAATTTTCACCTTAGGCCTCCAAATATATTATATCACCCCTGCTTTAAAGACAAAGCTTGGGTCAATAGTTACAGCAAAGGGTGTAGAGCTTGAATATAGTGTTAAGTTACTTGTACAGGAGATCTTATAAGTCAACTTATATCACCACTTTTTCATAGTTGATTTGCCGAACTAAGCTAGGTCTTACTGTTGGGGTTTCACTCAATACAAAAAACGAAGGCTATAGCCGCATTTGAAAAACGCAGCTACAGAGCCTAAAAACGTAGCTATAGGCTATAGCTGCGTTTTTCATTGCCGCGTTTTCAAACACAGCCTATCCTGCACGACAAAATCCCCCTGCAGGACCTATAGCTGCGTTTTTCCACCCGATTGCTGTGTTTTCCCACTCCCCATAGATGCGGCACCTATAGCTGCGTTTTCTAAAAAACACGGCTATAGACTTGGTTTGGGCCACATTTGAAAAGCGGGTATTGGCTAAGACCTGTAGGTCCAACTTATGAACAATTCCTCATCTTATGAACAAGTACTTCATGAACAATTCCTCATCTTGTGACGGTAATTATTCTTGTTGTGATTGTTTTATCCATGTTACACTTATAACCGCCTAATTAACAACTTGAACTTGATATTGATTAATTGTTTTAAATTAATACTAAGTTGTCCGTGTACAGGCTTTAAACGTGAAATCTTAAAAGAGAAACGTGAAATATTTAAAGAGAAGGGGTCAAGCGGTAAGGCATCCCCCAACCCCCCCCCCCCCCCCCCCCCCCCCCCCCCAACAAAAATAAAATCAAGTAGAGTGTATATGATTGAGAGGAAAGGTTTACAAAAGTGATTTCTCATTGAATAAGAAAATCTCCAATTCATGATCATACATTTATGTGGTCTTCTTGTTGTACTTGGCTGACCATTTTCCTGCTCTGGACCAGAGCTATTTAGGCAAAAGACCTTTGATTATAGCAATCTAAGTTGTCCCCGTAGCCTACTCCCAACATGTCAGAGTACTTCTTACAGAACCCAATCCTATCAAACACCCTACTATCCTGGCCACGGCCACATTCGATCCCACCATTGATAATGTTGATGATTACACCATAACCTGGGACTCGACCAGCTAAAGTGTCTGAAGAAGAAGGTCTCCAATTTCCAGTGATGACATCGTGGCTAGCTGGTTTGTTTCCTTGTGCAGTCATCCAAAACCATATGGCTGTCTTGAATGATATGACGGGGTCTGTGGCTACAAGAATTATAAACATAGATTAGTACAAGAAGTACAATAGGCCCAACTAAACTTGAGCCTAAGAATAACATAATCCAAAAATTCCCTCAAAACTCAAGGTGGGCTATAGGACTTTGAGTTTGGACCCAAGTTCATTTGAGCACCCGAATGGATGGTAGGGTACTTGGGTTTTTACTTTATATATATATATATATATATATATATATATATAGAGAGAGAGAGAGAGAGAGAGAGAGAGAGAGAGAGAGAGAGAGAGAGAGAGAGACGGCGGCTACATGAGAGGCTGAGTGAAATGACTGAGGCCGAGTAGGATAATTTGGTTTTTAGTTTATATATATATATATAGGTGGTTTTTTTTTTTTAATTTGATTTTTAAGCAAGTCGTGAACTGATCCGGGTTCGGGTCAGGTCTTAAAAGAACCTAGACCCAACCCGAACCCTTTTCGGGGGTTTTTTTTTTTTTAACCCAACCTTATTATTAAACAGATCGGGTAAAATCCAGCCCATTAGGATATATAGCATGAGTGAGTAATTATATTCAAGGCTTTAGATCTCTATCTCATATTATCATTCAAACTACCCTATATGTTTGTGACATGGTGATTTAACTTTACTCTAGAAGATGGACCTTTGACCAAAAATGTGGAGGTACCTTTTTGTTCAGATGAAAAACTAGGCTCACTTTGTTCTTGTTGGGTTTCACAAACAGGAGTGGATGGTTTTAAAATCGATGGTTCTAATAACAAACTTTTACTAGTTTTTATCTAAGTTCACCTCTAACATCACCTTTTTACTTACCACTATCAAATTATCAATCTACCACGTCAACAAGTGTGAAATATTTTGTCAAATTTTTTGTCTATAGGCTTTCAAAAAAAAAAAAAAAAAAAAAACTACATGGTTCATGCTAATTAGTAGTAATTTTGCATCTAAAACAAAATAATTGAAATTAAGTAATATTTAAATATATAAATGGCCTCAATTTCAATTTTCGCCTTACGCCCCCAAATATATAATGCCGCCCCTGCTTTAAAGACAGAGGTTGGATCAATGGTTGCAGCAAAGAGCGTAGAGCATGAATATAGTGCTAAGTTACTCGTACAGGAGATCATATAAGTAAACTTATATGGCAACTTTTTCATAGTGAATTTGCCGAACTAAGCTAGGTCTTACTGTTGGGTTTTCACTTCATGAACAATTCCTCATCTTGTGTGGGTAATTTATTCTTCTTGTGATTGTTTTATCCATATTACACTTATAACCGCCTAATTAAAAACTTGAACTTGATATTGATTAATTGTTTTAAATTAATACTAAGTTGTGCGTGTACAGGCTTTAAACGTGAAATTTTTAAAGAGAAGGGGTTAAGAGGTAAGAAATTGTCATATTTTTAAGAGGGGCATCTCCCCCCACGCGCGCCCCCCCCCCCTCCCCCCCCCCCCCCCCCACAAAAACAAAAATAAAATCAAGTACAGTGTATATGATTGAGAGGAAAGGTTTACAAAAGTGATTTCTCATTGAATAAGAAAATCTCCAATTCATGATCATACATTTATATGGTCTTCTGATTGTACTTGGCTGACCATTTTCCTGCTCTGGACCAGAGCTATTTAGGCAAAAGGCCTTTGATTATAGCAATCTAAGTTGTTCCCGTAGCCTACTCCCAACATGTCAGAGTACTTCTTATAGAACCCAATCCTATCAACCACCCTACTATCCTGGCCACGGCCACATTCGATCCCACCATTGATAATGTTGGTGATTACACCATAACCTGCGAATCGACCAGCTAAAGTGTCTGAAGAATTAGGTCTCCAATTTCCAGTGATGACATCGTGGCTAGATGGTTTGTTTCCTTGTGCAGTCATCCAAAACCATATGGCTGTCTGGAATGATATGACGGGGTCTGTGGCTACAAAATCTGGATTCTTTAAGAGATCGACTTTAATGGCTGTTCCTGCTTGATCGTAGTTGTATTTGCTAACATGTCAATGAAATGATCAAAGTCAGGATCAAGGTCTTTGGTTTGTGTGTCACAGTAATACTTCTGGCACATACTAACTGTTGATATATATTGACATGAGCACCATCAATTTCATTTAACTTCACCACTAACATGAGTTTCATTACGTACCAATCACAAAAAATTATGTCAACCATATTTGTGAAAGTTTGTTTTAAAAAAAATTTGCACCCGTAACTTATAATTGACAAATTTATTATTTTAAAGACTTACTGACTAAGTTGGATAGGTCCTCGACCATAATATTGAACTTCAGATTTGTTAACTTCTCTAACAAAGCAATATCCCCATGCATATGGTCCATCAGGTGCATTAGGCGACCCTCCTACACAAAATATAATCATCGTTTGCAATTATAATTAAGTCAATCCCACGTATTAAAACAAACAACTAGTAATCGACGACAAGATTTTACTAGTATTATCATAACTGACGTATGTTTTCATACGTTAGTAAAAGTTACAGCCTAGTATTCTAGTATTCTTAATTATATGAAAAGTAGGAGATACCAAACACAGTTAAATATTATAATATATTGGAGACACTTATTACAATAATGGCATGTTTGTCCTTCTCATTTTGTAAACATGTAAGTCTTTGAGTTATTCTAGCGACACAATATTTTTCACTCGTTGTAATTAGAGTAATTCTAGGGACAATAGTTGTGAAACACCTTGTTAGGTCCTTAACACAACTTCAATAGTACAAAAACTAAGTAAATAACCTGTGGTGCAGTGAGAGGTTTGACCAAAGAATGCCGCAAGCTCCCTTTTACGTGTAGTAACATTACCAGTTGTGCCAAAGGCACCGAAATATCGGGTAGCGTTTATGAAAGCATCGTGAGTGTAGAATCCATTGCTTTTACAGCTTTGATCGTTGCGATGTTTAAGCATACTTTCAAAAAGAGACGAGTTGATGAGGCTGCTAACATCGCCATTACAACCAAGCAAGATGGGAGCTAAGAAAAGTATCAAAGTAAAGAGCTTCATTTTTCTTTTTCTTTTTTTGCTTTGAGAATGTGTACGTAGGAAAGTATAATGGGTTTATGTGGACAATACTTTTATAGCAGGACCAAATGGATTGGTTAAAAAAAATGTCTTTTTTTTAAGGCCCAATCACTGTCCAACGATGTCTCCCATTTCCCTTCTAGGCTCTGCGTTAACAACACAAAAAACAAATCAACCACAAACCAACTACAACAAATCAACTGCTTCCACAACAAATCAACTACAATGAACTAGCCCAAAACACTACTCAAACAACAAGATTACCCACTAAGACAGAATCAGTGTTTCTCAAAAATATAAATAAATAAATAAATAAATTTAAAAGAACAACAAAAAATTTTCACCTTATTTAAGCCAAAGGTCGACTGATTAAGAGCAACCAAAAAAAAAAAAAATCCGAAGGCCGACTGATACAAATACCCTTTCTTATTTTTGAACCATTTCAAAGCCAAATATTTTATCAACCATTCCAACAAAGAAACATCACAACGATTTTAGCAATAACGATTTCATTAACAAACCCAAAGTTATTAAAAACAAAACAAAACAAAAAATAAATCGCAAGTTTTTAATTGGAAAAGAATCGAAAGACTGAAATTATTCGCAAGTTCTTTTACTGAAAAGATTGAAACGAACCTGTGAAGAAGCTTGAGACCAACGGTGAGCTTGAGGGTGAGTGAGAGTGGGAGAGGAGAGTGAGTGAGACCGGTGGTGAGCTTGAGCGTGAGTGAGACCGGCAGTGAGCTTGAGGGTGAGTGAGAGTGAGTGAGAGTGGGAGAGGAGATTGAGTGAAAGAGGGACGGCGGCTGTATGAGAGGTTGAGTGCAATGAGTGAGGCCGGGTAGGGCTAACTATTACAAATATTTATAAACTAAAATTTGGTGATACTTATTACAATAATGAGTGAGCTCAGTTGTAATAAGTTTGACACTTTGGTCCTCAGTTGCTTCACTCTTTTTAAGTCTCATGAAAATGGATATTGAATCACATAACTTGTTATCAACTTTAATTAATCTGTTGATGACTATAGTCGATCTTCAAAATTTTTTGACTAAGATTAAATAATTGTTGTTTATATATATATATATATATTTATATAATTGAGTTATATTTGATGTAACTTTCTATTAATGTTACACTATTCAAAACCTTCATATTAGATTAATATTTTAAAATTTCCACCCTTGTATACTTAAAAAACAATGGGAGTAGATTATCTTGTCATTGTTACTATTGTACTTCTTATTTTTCTTAGAAATTGTTATGTGTTTCATTTTTTTGTCTTTTATAATTAAGTATGATAAAATTTAATCTATGATGTCCGTTCCAAGATAATTCTTTTTTATCATTAAGCTAATACGTCAATTGATTTTTAGTGCAGATGTATGGCTCAAATTCTAAATCTCTTCTTATACGATAAGATACTTTACCAATTAAATTAACTAGAATTCACATTATTATGTGTATGTGTATATCTAATTATATATAGAATGACAAGATCAAATGTAACTTTTTATTAACATTACACCTTACAATACTTTCGTATTATATTAATATTTTAAAAATTCTTTTCCTTGTACTTACAAATCAATGGGAGAAAATTTTATTGTCAACGTTACTATTGTCCTTATTATCATTGGATACCCTATGAAATTACTTAGCAAATTGAGTCATTTAATCTATAGTTAACTTTGATGCTTACTTTTTTTCTAATGGTTAGAAATACCATTAATAGCTAGCTGTCTATAATCCCTACCCATAAGAGTAAAGACCCCTCAAACATTTTGTGCTAGGGGAGGTACCAACTCTTGTAAGAAGTGCAGTAGTTGATACTTACTATTGGAGATTATAAAGTTCGAAAGAAGCATTATTTGTATAACTTCGATGCTTACCTTTTTTTTTTAATATATAGAAATACCTATAGCTGTCTATAATTTGAACCCCTACCCATAAGAGTTAAGACCCCCAAACCTTTTGTACTAGGTAGGGGAGGTACCAACTCTCCCAAGAAGTGCGGTAGTTGATACTTATTTGTATAACTTTGGTTGATAACTTTGATGGGTGGTGGTATCAAAAGTTATATATATTAAATGGTTTCAAAACACCATGGACTAATTTGATACAATCAATAATTGAAAAACAAAATTTCTCCAACTCAACATTCATAAACTAAAATAGTAATTTGACAAAGAAAATATATATTAATTGAGTTT
This sequence comes from Castanopsis chinensis, assembly GCA_032878915.1. Taxonomy (NCBI): domain Eukaryota; kingdom Viridiplantae; phylum Streptophyta; class Magnoliopsida; order Fagales; family Fagaceae; genus Castanopsis; species Castanopsis chinensis. The sequence goes on along the minus strand of JAVQMG010000130.1, from coordinate 25,419,714 downwards.
TATGGTAGTGGAAGTCCTTTGATTCCCTCTTGGACTCGTTTACTAATTCGAGTGGCCTTGTGGTCACGCGTTTCACGTAAATTAGTACCCTTCAATAAGAGAGGCATCTTACTTAGGATAGGATCCTTGTCACCGCAAGGAGACAATTTCCCTTATTCAATTAGATTTAACAATCCTAGGATCTCGTTGAATAATATAAAATCTGTTTGATAAACATTGAATAATATAAAATCATTCAGAAATCATTTTGTAATTTCTATACTAAACTGAATGTGTATATTATACTATGAAAGATTTAAAAATGTATAGGGGAAGACAATATGTTTAAACAAAGTCTAAAATTAATAATATGTATACAATGTTTGGATTCTAGTGTATTACATAGATTAAGTGAAAGCTTAATCATGTGTAGATAAGTTCTACTCGTGAGTTTGTATCATTTGGTATTAAAGTCAAACACCAAATCGAGTAATCGAACGTAACTCATTGAGTATAGGATCAAATGAGTTGCGGTTTTATAATCGGATCTCCTAGAAGCTAGATTAAAATAACTAATAGGTTAATGGAGCCACCAAGAGAAATGACTATCATTGGTCAGTGTTAATAGAGTAAGCCATTATGGATGTCGTCTGTAGAGCGTGATAGTATGTTATAATCCTAGTATCCCACTTGGATTAAGTGTAAGTTTATATATATATATATATATATATATATATATATATATATATATATATATAAGTTCTTGGACACACTTCCCTTTCAAGCCAGTTTTCAAGGAACATGCAAAGAAGTATAAACATAGATAGTACAACAAGTACAATAGGCCTAACTAAACTTGAGCCTAAGAATAACATAATCCAAAAATTCCTTCAAAACTCAAGGTGGGCTATAGGACTTTGAGTTTGGACCCAATTTCATTTGAGCACCCTAATGGATGGTAGGGTAATTGGATTTTTAGTTTACATATATATATATATATATAGAGAGAGAGAGAGAGAGAGAGAGAGAGAGAGAGTGTGACGGTGGCTGTAAGAGAGACTAAGTGAAATGAGTGAGGCTGAGTAGGGTAATTAGGTTTTTAGTTAATATATATATATATATATATATATATATATATTATATATAGAATGACAAGATCAAATGTAGCTTTTTATTACTGTTACACCTTTCAATACTTTCGTATTATATTAATATTTTAAAAATTCTTTTCCTTGTACTTATAAATCAATGGGAGAAAATTTTATTGTCAACGTTACTATTGTCCTTATTATCATTGGATACCCTATGAAATTCCATAACAAATTGGGTAATTTAATCTATAGTTAACTTTGATGCTTACTTTTTTTCTAATGGTTAGAAATACCACTAATAGCTAGCTGTCTATAATCCCCTACCCATAAGAGTCAAGACCCCTCAAACATTTTGTGCTAGGGGAGGTACCAACTCTCGTAAGAAGTGCAGTAGTTGATACTTACTATTGGAGACTATAAAGTTCGAAAGAAGCATTATTTGTATAACTTCGATGCTTACCTTTTTTTTTTTAATATTTAGAAATACCTATAGCTGTCTATAATTTGAACCCCTACCCATAAGAGTTAAGACCCCTCAAACCTTTTGTACCAGGTAGGGGAGGTACCAACTCTCCCAAGAAATGCGGTAGTTGATACTTATTTGTATAACTTTGGTTGATAACTTTGATGGGAAGTGGTATCAAAAGTTATATATATTAAATGGTTTCAAAACACCATGGACTAAGTTGATACAATAAATAATTGAAAAACAAAATTTCTCCAACACAACATTCATAAACTAAAATAGTAATTTGACAAAAAAATATATATTAATTGACTTTTATGGTAGTGGAAGTCCTTTGATTCCCTCTTGGACTCGTTTACTAATTCGAGTGGCCTTGTCACGTGAATTAGTACCCGTCAATAAGAGAGGCATCTTACTAACTTAGGATAGGATCCTTGTCACCGCAAGGAGACAATTTCCCTTATTCAATTAGATTTTAGAATCCTAGGATCAATCTCATTCAATAATATAAAATCTGTTTGATAAACATTGAATAATATAAAATCATGTGTTTCACGTAAATTAGTACCCTTCAATAAGAGAGGCATCTTACTAACTTAGGATAGGATCCTTGTCACCGCAAGGAGACAATTTCCCTTATTCAAATAGATTTAAGATTCTTAGGATCTTATTGAATAATATAAAATCATTCAGAAATCATTTTATAATTTCTATGCTAAACTGGGTAGGGTAATTAGGTTTTTAGTTTATATATATATATATATATATATATATATATATAGGTGGTTTTTTTGTAATTTTTATATTTAAGCGGGTCGGGTATGGGTTTGGGTCTAGTCTTAACAAAACCCGGACCCAACCCGAACCCGTTTTGGGTTTTTTTTTTTTTTTTTTTAAACCCAGACCTGACCCTATTGTTAAACAGACCAGGTAAAATCTAGCCCATTAGGGTCGGGTCGGGGCTGGGTACCCACAGGTCGGGCCTTTACTGCCATCCCTACTGACTCCATCTTCGTCGACCCTATTTCTAGTCCAATTCTTTGTGCAAAATCGTGTTGTTGAGGTTAGGCTATATGTTATGTCTTGTTTTGTGGATGGACCATCTAGGGCAGGACCCACCTCATCATGGCTGAAATATTATACTACGGAAAAATGATGAAAAAAGTTGTTTGGATTTCTAGATGATGGTTAATTTCAAGACAATTTTTTTTTTGTTAAATGTCGAGTTTTAATTTTGTAATTTACAAGGGGTATTGAGGGCTAAATTCAAAGACAAGTTCGGGTAGTGTGAAATTGGAATTCAACGTTATGCGAGCACATTCTCGGTCAACCAAGCTCTAGGCAAAAAATCTCGATATGCTCTAGCCCAAAACCCTACATAACTATATGTAAATTAACCCTAAACTCAGGAGAAGGAAGACACTAAATAAATAAATAAATAAATAACTTTAAATTCAATATTCTTGTCTACCAACACTTTCCAATGGTGAAATCATTGGGAGGAGAATTCATCACCCACCACCAGATCTACACCTGTGTTGTTGGAAATCATAGACTACAAAAATCAATTTTGCAGTCAGCTAGCAATCGACTTGTGATGATGGATTACTTTAAAGACACAGATTGGGTCAATGACACAATAGTTGCAGCAAAGAGTGTAATCTTGAGTTTTAGTGTATATTTAGCATGATTAATTTTGTCAGCTTATTTCATTATTCAACTTATTTTTGCTACTATTCATGGCCCTCAATACACTTTTTGATACTATTCATGAATTTCACTATACTATTTCAGCTAACTTTTACCTTTATTTACAGTACTTTCAGTTTCTATTTCAACAAAATAAGTGTATCTCAAACAAACCTTTAATTTTGTAATGTACAAGGGGTATCGAGGGCTAAATTCAAAGACAAGTTCGGGTGGTGTGAAACTGGAATTCTTGGTCATGCGAGCACATTCTCGGTCACCGCAAAAAATCTCGGTAAACTCTCAATCGACCAAAATCCTGCTACAAAATATTTTGAGAGTTGCTCCAATTGTCTTTTTGGCGACAAACTCTAGCCCAAAACCCTACATAACTATATGTAAATTAACCATAAACTCAGGAGAAGGAAGACAGCTAAATAACTATATAAATAACTTTGAACTCAATATTCTTGTCTTCCAACCCTCTCCAATTGTAAAATCATTGGGAGGAGAATTCATCACCCAACACAAGATCTACACTTGTGTTGTTGGAAATCATAGAGACTACAAAAATCAATTTTGCTGTCAGCTATCGACTTGTGATGTTGGATTACGTACTTTAAAGACAGAGGTTTGATCATTAGTTGCAGCAAGAGTGTAGAGCTTGAATATAGTGTTAAGTGACTTGTACAGGAGATCTTATAAGTCAACATATAACGCAACTTTTTCATAGTGGATTTGCCAAAATAAGCTAGGTTTTACTGTTAGGCATTCACTTCGTGAACAATTCCTCATCTTGTGAGGGTAATTATTCTTGTTGTGATTATTTTGTCCATATTGCACTTATAACCGCCTAATTAACAACTTGAACTTGATATTGATTAATTGTTTTAAATCAATAGTAAGTTGTGCATGTACGGGGTTGAAACGTGAAATTTTTAAAGAGAAGGGGTTGTGAGGTAAGAATTTGTCCTCTTGGTTGAGAATAGGAGTGTAGCTACTAGCTACCATATAGCTTGGGGGCATCTCCCCCCCCCCCCCCCCCCCCCAAAAAAAAAAAAAAATATATATATATATATATATATATTCAAGTATAGTGTATACGAAAGTTTTACAAACGTGAGAGCTCCACAATGCTATTTGGACCAACTTAAAATTATGCAGAAAATTCCTGATTCACGATTTTCGATCGATCGAGTCTATTCTTCGATCGATCAAGCCTTACAGAAATAGAACAGTAATTTCCTGCAATTACTCGATTCCAAACTTACATTAAACCAAACTTTGAGCAAGTCTAAACCTAGACTAAATGTTTTAATCATGGTTTGCCAACATATACAAATTGAAGTTCTAATACATTAATTTCCTAAAGTCTTAGAACCTAAAGTAAGATTGACTTTTACATTTGATGAAGTTTTGGATCATTTGTGGTTTTGAATACTTCATTGGTTCTCTATTGTAGTTTTTTTGTTCAACTTGATAGACAATTTGGTAATTTTACACTCAAAATGAAAATTTTAAGAGTTTATTTGAAGATGCATAATATTAAATGAATTTTAGGCTGTGTTTGGGTCAACGTAAAATGTTTTCTGAGTGTAAAATATTTTCAGGTGAATATTTTTCAGAAATTAAAACATTTTCAGGCGTTTGGTTGCATTCTAAAAAATGCTTTTAAAAATATTTTCTAATGTTTGGTTGTGTTCCTGAAAATGCTCTAGAAAACACATTTTTATCATGTTTCTCACATTTTCCTAGGATCCAAACAAATATTATTACAGGGAATCAAAATTTATAAACACAAAGAAACAAAAATCAAAATCATAAGACCAATCGTGAGAAAGGGACACACACAAACACACACACAGGGATTAAGTGACAAAGAGAGAGAGATCGGTTCATGGGTGACTTGGTAGTGGCGATGGTAGTGGCAACATGGACATGGTGGGTCGATCTAAAGGTGGTGGCTCGATCTAGGAGTGGGTCGCATACTGGGATGTTCGATCCAGGAGTGGGTTTCTTGCACGGTGGACAACTCGGCTCAGGGGTGGGTTGTTCATGGCGGTCCGATTGGCTCAGGGGTGTGTCATTCAGTTGGTCACAAACTCACAGTGGTTCGATCTATTTTCTGATGGCTCCTGCTCTCTTTGTGCTCCATTGTAAGTGTTCTTCTCTCTCTCTCTCTCTCTCTCTCTCGGTTCGGGTAGAAGAGGAAAATAGGTGTTAATGATTTGAAGGTAAATTAGAAATGTAAAATATTTCAAATTTCAAGGATTGATATTTTACATTCAACGGAAATGATTTTCCATTTGACTGAGTTTTCTGGCCAACCCAAACACTCATCATGGTGTAAAATATTTTCTGTATTTTTTTACACCCAAAACAAACACAACCTTAGTCTTAAAAATATTGTCACTACTTATAACTTGATAAGAGATAATAAGCTATTTTTTATAAATAAGTAAATTTTTAGTATCAAACTAGACAACTTTTTTATATTCACTATTTTTTTTTTTAATATCAATTGTAAAAATTAAGCATATATATGTATGTGCGCTTGCACGCATGTGCATGCATGCATACCGGTATTACAGATTATCTAATGATGAATTAGAGGTCATATAGTTGACCAGCCAAACAGACATCCATAAAATTAAAGAAATCTCAGAATGACATTGGCAATGGGGGTGATATTAGCCGAGTTTTTCCAATGCCTAAGTTAATGAAGTGTTTATAAGTGTAAGGGATCTCTTTCATACTTGTTTTAAATTTTGATTCTTCTATATATAGACTGTTAAGCTTTAGATCCCTAAAAACCAGATTATTTAACCTAATTAATTAACCAAGTGAATACTTAGGTTTATTATTCAGATCTAGGTTAAAACAATAAAGTCATATTACGTAAAGCAGCGGAAAATAAAGAACACAATGATATGATCACCAAAGAAATAAACCAAACCAATAAAAAAACTTGGGGGGGCTACACCTTATGTTCTTTTTGTGCATGTGCCACACTTTCTTGAACACAAAATCTTATTATATGCACTAAGGTGTTCATGATTGGCTAATAAATAGTGGTGAGATGGTTATTTATGCCTTTCTCATTAAGTTCCAGTCCTAACAATCAAAAGCATGTGACTTCACAATCAAGATTATGTGATCAAAAACTATAAACAACTCCCACACAACATGCACTACATAGCTAAAACTAACAAAGTGCAGTAAAATAAGCTCATCCAAGCTAAACAAGGTACACAAGCATGTTATGTAAAGATAATAGGTCAACCTTGATTACAAATCCAAGATATATGATGCAAAACACATTTTTCTTTCCTCTTTTTTTTAAACAAAAACAAAAGCAACCTATCATGAAATGCATGAATGTAATGCAATGCAGTGCAAATCCTAAAAGCAAAAAGAAAACAAAACAGAAAAAGAAGAATGGTCACAAAGAGTATTGAAATGAAGCACAAAGACCAAAAAAGCTAAGGATGACTAAGGACACAAAATCACACCAATCACTTGACGAAGTGTCTCAAACTTACTTCTATCAAGAAGTTTGGTGAAGATGTTAGCATTCTAACGTTCAATAGGGATATATTCAAGAGTCACAATCTTTCTTTCAACCAGATCCCTAATAAAGTGATATTTAATCTCTACGTGCTTAGTCCTAAAATGTTGAACATGATACTTTGTTTGGTTGATGTAAATTCTAAAATCTATTTGCTTCACAAAATAATTCTTATGCTTTTGTATGAAGAGATTAGTATCTGCAAATCCTCTTTGAATCCATGCTCAGTGAGATAGACAGGTAACGTAACATACAATGCCCTAGGAGCTTATTTCAACCTGTAAAGTGCTCTCTTCAACTTGTAGACATCATCTGGTCTGTGATGATCAACAAAACCTTTTGGTTGTTCAACATACATCTTTCCTTGCGACATTCCATTCAAAAACGCACTCTTGACATACATTTGGTATAACTTGAAATTCAAATGACTTGCTATGGCCAAGAGTATCCTAATAGATTCCAGTCTTGCAACCGGCACAAAAGTCTCATCAAAATCAATCCCTTCCACTTGTGTGTATCCTTGAGCAAAAAATCTTGATATGTTTCTAAAAACTGTACCGTGGTCATCTGACTTGTTCTTGAAAATCCATTTAGTTCTTATCACATTCACTCCCTTTGGTTTTGGAACTAACTTCCACAAACCATTCCGAAAAAATTGATGAAGTTGATCGTGCATAGAATTAATCCAATTAGCATCTTGAAGTGCTTCATCCATTTTTTTCGGTTCGAATTGGGATAGATAGCATGAGTGAGTAATTACATTCAAGACTTTAGACCTCAATCTCATGTTATCATTTAGACTACCCAATATGTTTGTGACATGGTGATTTAACTTTACTTTAGAAGATGGACCTTTGACCAAAGATGTGGAGGTACCTTTTTGTTTAAATGAAGAACTAGGCTCACTTTGTTCTTGTTGGGTTTCACAAACAAGGGTGGATGGTTCTAAAACCAATGGTTTTGACACAGCATCATTCAAAAACTATAGTTCTTCATCACTATGCTTCTCAATATAATCTTCAGGAAGAGAATCATCAACCTTCATACTCCTTTCTTGAACCGGAGGAGTGTCTTTCGAATGAGATTCTAAACATAGTTCATCATTGATCACCACATTTGAAGATTCCATGACTATTTTAGTTCTCAGATTGTACACTTTATATGCTCTACTGGTGGAAGAATAGCCTAGAAAATATCCCTTGTCGCTCTTTGCATCAACTTTTCTAGATTCTCCCCATCACGTAGAACATAACAATCACTGCCAAATATTTTGAAATATTTGACAACAGGCTTCTTTCCTCTCTAGAGTTCATATGAAGTTTTCTTGGAATCAAGTCTAAAATACACTCGGTTTAGTGTATGGTATGCAGTGTTAACTGCTTCTCCCTAGAGGAACTTGGGCATCTTCTTGTTATTTAGCATAACACAAGCCATTTCTTGAATAACCCTATTCTTCCATTCCACTATTCCATTCTGTTTTGTTTCTTGGGTGAAGAGAACTCTTAATGAGTGCCAATTTTATGTTCTCAAATTCTCTCCCATGATCACTTCTAATTCTGGCTATCATAGTACCTTTTTCAACTTGCAATTTCTTGCATTATTGTATCATCTTTTCAGGAGCCTCAGCCTTATCTCTCAAAAGCACAACCCAAGTATATCTAGTGAAATCATCCACAACAACTAAAATATACTTCTTTCCACCTAAACTCTAAACTCTAGCAGGACCCATGAGATCAATATGTAACAACTCCAAAGGTCTTGAGGTTTGAACTTCATTTACAGACGGATGCTTGGACTTCACTTCTTTACCCATCTGACATGGTCCACATATGCACTTCTTAATCTTTTCAAATTTGGGCAAACCAATAACTGCTTCACACTTGGAGATCTTCTCTAATTGCTTGTGACTTGCATGTCCCAACCATTAATGCCATTAGTCTACTTGATTGATCTTCACACTAAAACAATTGTTGATTATACTTGGTGTTATACCATAATAGTTATTAGCTGTCCTAACACCAATACACATGTAGTCACCTCCTCCATCAAGTATCTCAAATTCATACTTGGCAAAGAGAACATTTAGTCCGTTGTCACAAATCTGACTGATGCTGAGTAAGTTGGCCTTCAACCCATCAACGTACCAGACATCTTCAAATACCAACAACCTCGGAATGTCCACAATTCCAATGCCTCTAATCATAGATTTGCTTCCATCTCCAAAAGTGACTATCCTAATCTTTCCTTCAAAAAGTGTCTTGACTAGAGCTTTATTTCCTATCCTATGCCTAGAACAACCACTATCCAAATACCAAAGACAAGAATCACGTGCTTTTAAGGCGGTTAAAGCTGTATAACACACATAATTATCATCACAAGTAATTATACCAAGATACTCAAGAAAAGACTTAACACATGCAACAAGCCATATAAACCAAAAGTAGACAAGTTGCATTTTTAGCAAAAAGAACTTCAAAGAATCCATGACAATGATCAACTCTTAGATCAAAAGATCTAAACACTAGAGCTAACCCGCTCTGATACAACTTGTAAAGTTTTAGACCGCTTAACACAATATGTTTAACCTAATATTAAGCCAAGTTGATTAACAAGTTTGTTAATTAAAACTAGGTTAAACAAATATGTGTAAAATAAATATAATGCAGAAAGTAAAGAACACAAAGATCTAATGACCCAAGAAAACCTAACAGGTAAAAAACCTGAGGAGGATTTCACCTAATTATCCTCTAGGTAAAAAACAAATCCATTAAGAAAGAATTGAAGTTTGTACAATAAGACTTAGACCACTAACATCTTATTGCTACCTCATGTAGAAAATTTACTACCACAACCACGTGACAGCTCCGAGTCTACAGATTACTTCTTTCCTTAATCTACTGTAACCACAAGTTCTCTTACTTGTGACTTTGAGACTCCACTCAAAGATTTCAGATCTCCTTTAAGTTCTTTAAGCAGCAACTGAAGCAATCATCAAGCTCTTGACATGAATCTTGATCTCGATAACCCTATATGTGTATATAAAGGTAAATACCTCTAGATCTCACAAAAGATTCACAACACAACACTTAAAAGACTTATAAATTGTAGCTAGGGTTTTTCCTTCGATACTTAGAGTAAAACATAAAACCCTATACGTCAAACGGGCTTGGGCTAAATTGTAAATTCTGCAAAAAAATAAATCTGCACAAGATTCGATCGATCGAGTCTAATTTTTGATTGATCAAGCCTTGCATATTTTGTCCAATAAATTCTGCAATCACTCAATTCCAATTTTACAATTAAACACACCTTGAACAAGCCTAAACCTAGACTCTATGTTTTGATTATGGTTTGTCAACATAATACATATTGAAGTTCTAATACATTAGTCCCTGAAGGCTTAGACCTAACAAACTTTATTGCTTTAACCTAGATCTAAATAATAAACCTTGTTAAAGAGATAAAGTGAGAGAGAAAAGACTGAATAGTCTGTGTATATTCATGTATATAATAATGTACAATAGAGAGCCTTATATAGGCTAGGTATGTGTGCAGTACAAGTAATATGAGTAAACTACAAGTACAGTATACTGGGCTAAGCCCAATGGGCTAATCTAGTCTAAGCTATACACTAACATCCCCCCTCAAACTCGAGGTGGCAAGGAGGAAGCCAACTGGAGTTTGGATATAAGATCTCGAAGATGACCAGGCGGGTGAGTCTTGGTGAAGATATCAGCAGGCTGGTCAGCAGAGGAGATAGAGAATAACTTGAGATTGCCTTTCTTGAGATGCTGGCGAGTGATGTGGCAGTCAATCTCAATGTGCTTAGTGCGTTCATGGAAGACATCATTATGAGCAATGTAAATGGCACTACGGTTGTCACAATAAAGAGGAGTGGCAGTGGGTTGGGGAGCATCCATGTCAGCCAAGAGCTAGCGGAGCCAGACAAGCTCGCAGGTGGTGTCGGCAAGGGCACAATACTCAGCCTCAGTACTGGAATGAGAAACCACATCCTGCTTCTTGCTACGCCATGATATAAGGGAAGTACCTAACAGGAAACAGAAACCTGTAATAGAGCATCGATCAGTCGGATCACCTGCCCAGTCTGCATCTGAGTAAGCATGAAGCTCGAAAGAAGACCGAGAGGAGTAGTGGAGACCATGATAAAGTGTGCCCTTGACATATCGAAGAATTCGAAGAACTGCAGCATAATGAACAGAACGAGGAGCATCCATGAACTTACTAACCATACCCACAGCATGTGAGATATCAGGACGAGTAACAGTGAGATAGATCAGACTACCAACCAACTGACGATAGCGTGTAGCATCAGATATAGGTTCACCATCCAAGGGTGTGAGCTTGGCATTGTATTCCAAGGGAGTGGAAACAGTCTTGTTGTCGGTGATACCGGCTTTGGAGAGAAGATCAGAAGCATATTTAGCTTGGGAAAGATAGTATCCATCAAAGGACGAGGTAACCTCAAGCCCAAGAAAATAACTGAGAGTGCCCAGATCTTTCATCTCAAAATGTTGACTGAGGAAGTGCTGAAGAGAGCGGATACTTGCAAAATCATCTCCAGTAATAATCATATCATCAACATAAAGAAGAATAAGAGTGATACCAGCAGGGGATCGTCGGACAAAAAGAGCAGTGTCATGAGGACTCGAAGTGAAACCTTGTTGAGTAACAACTAAGCTAAACTTTTCAAACCAAGCTCGAGGAGCCTGCTTGAGGCCATAAAGAGCACGACGAAGGCGACAAACTTGACTGCCTGAGTGTGGATAGCCAGGGGGTGGCTGCATGTATACTTCCTCTTGGAGATCTCCATTAAGGAAAGCATTCTTCACATCCATTTGATAAAGAGGCCAATGGCGAACAGCAACCACAGCAATGAGACATCTGATAGATGTAAGGCGAGCAACAGGAGCAAATGTTTCCTCATAGTCAATGCCATACTCCTGAGTAAAGCCCTTGACTACAAGACGAGCCTTGTATCGTTCAACAGATCCATCAGCTTTGGTCTTGATCTTGTAAACCCACCTACAACCTACTACAGACTGACCAGGAGGCAAATCAACCATATCCCAAGTGTGATTCTTATGAAGGGCATCTAGTTCTTTATTCATAGCTTGCTGCCAAAGATGGTCAGTATGGGCCTCACGATAGGTGTGAGGTTCATAGAGGGTGGCAAGAGCAAAAGAGTAGTGATAATCAGTAAGATAAGGGGGAGGAATGCTTACCCGGGTGGAACGACGAAGTTCAGGACTAACAGGTAACTCAGGAGAAGGTGGTGCCACAGGATCCAAGACAGGCGGGTTATGTGCCGGGGACAGAGCTGGAGATGAGTCGTCTGGAGAGGCAGCCGATGTAGAAGAATCCTCCACAAGTTCAGGATAGAGAGGGAGGAAAAGATCGGTAAAAATGGGAGACTCAGAGGAAGATGATGCAGGAAACTGCTGAAGACTCGTGAAAGGACGATGTTCCCAAAACTCAACATTACGGGAGACACGAAGCCGATGAGAAATGGGATCATAGCAGCGAAACCCCTTTTGAGAGACACCATAACCAAGGAAACAACAGAGACGAGCACGAGGTTAAAGCTTTGTTCGTTCATGAGGAGGAAGAGAGACAAAGCAAGCACAACCAAAAACCCGAAGAGATGAGTAGTCAGGGATTTGACCATAGAGAAGTTTGAATGGTGATTTGTTATGTGTAGTGGGTAAAGGAATACGATTAATGGTGTACACAGCAGTGAGTGCTGCCTCACCCCAAAAGCGCTCAGGAAGAGAGGCAGAAATGAGAATGGTGCAGACAACATCAAGAATGTGACGATGTTTTCGTTCTGCACGACCATTCTGTTGAGAGGTGTAAGGATAAGACCGCTGAGGAAGGGTACCATGACTGTTTAAAAAGGATAGGAAAGATTTATCATTATATTCTTGGGCATTATCTGATCGAAAGACTTTGACAGTGCGATTAAACTGTGTTTCAACCATTTTATGAAATGTTTAGTAAATAGACACAAGTTCAGACCTATGGTGAAGCAGATAAATCCAAGTATATCGAGAGAAATCATCTACAAATATGACAAAATATCTAGATCCCCCCTCAGTAGGAATCGGTGCAGGACCCCAAATATCAGAATGTATAAGATCAAAAGGTGCAGAAGAAAAAGAGTCACTATTATTAAAGGGCAATTTAGCTTGTTTGCCAAAATGACAGGAAGTACAATCAAAATTTTGAAACTGAACTGAACCTAAATGACCTTGAGAAGCTAATAATTGAAGACGAGATAAGGATGGATGACCAAGACGAGCATGCCAAAGATCAGGTGAGGGGGTGGTAGTGGTAGCAGCTGCAGAAACAACTTGTGAAGGAATCTTCAAGTCATGAACCTCAAACATGCGACCAACCTTACGCCATGTCCCAAGTACTTGACCCGTCCGGGGATCCTGCACATCCACACCATGATTAGTAAAGAGAAGATCTACACCTAATTCACAAAGTTGACCAACAGAAAGCAAATTGAGGGATAGCTTTGGAATATGAAAGGTGTCATTAAGGGATAAACTAGGAGAAAAGATTGTTCCTTTATGACTAACAGGCATAGGAGTTCTATCAGTAATGTAAATAGTGATAGGGTGTGCTAAGGGTGCCTTATCAGAAAATTGGGATTCATTAGAAGTCATATGGTTACAACATGCAGTATCAAAAAACCAAGGTTGTTTACCTGAGGTGACAGAAAGGGCAGTAGAAGTTTGGGATAAAACCTGTTGAACAACTGCCTCAATATCAGCTGTAGTAAGTGAGGAAGCTGAAGATGGACCTGTAGGAACTGATGGATCTGGAGGACATACAGCAGCTGCCCGAGGAAGAGAAGCTTTATTCTACTCTTGCATAAATTTTTGCAGTTTGCGACAAACTGAGATATCATGGCCTTTAGCACGGCAAAACTCACAGCGAGTACCTTTGAAAGGCTGAGAGGTGGGACGCCCAGAGTTTATTCGTGGAGGAGCAGTGAATGCAGCAATGGGAGGCTGTGGAGATGGTGTAGCCAATACATGATCAGATAATGACATGTGATGAGTAGGTCGACGATTCTCCTCAGAAATGAGCTCCTTAACTGCAACATCAAGAGAGGGAGTAGGAGACCGGCTAAGCAGAGAAGCCCTAGTAGGCTCAAAGTCCTCAAGTAAACCCATCATGAAGTGCATGAATTGACGGCGATCTCGATATTTGGCAAAGAGCTCAATGTCCTTGGAACACACTAGTGGAGGATCTGCAGCAGAAAGTTGTTCCCACATAGTAGAAGTTTGAGAGTAATAATCAGAAATAGACTGACCTGTCTATTGGCCCATCTGGTAAAGTTTTGATTCAATGTGGAACTCCAAGCTTGAATCATTAGTACAATTATAGCGATCAGCCAAAAATTTCCAAGCAGCCTCAGCAGTCTCAAGACGAGGAAGAAGATTATGAATGGAGGGAACAGAGGTATTGATAAACCAAGACAGGATCTTACTCTGAATACTCTCCCATTCCTCTAGGCGTTCTTCATAATCATCTTCAGAAGCTGTGGCTTTGGACTTAGGGTTTGGTACTGGCTTAGGAATTGAACCAGTCACATATCTCCACAGTTTATGGCCCTTCAGGAAGACAGTCATATTCTGAGACCATGCATGATAGCTAGTGGGACCATCCAACATAATAGTGATAGGACGTATGATATCTCGATCATTTTGTTGAGCCATAATGAAGAAAAATGCCCAAAAAATGATATTTAGAAACCTCAAATGCAAAAACGGAGCCTAAAATCGGAATCTACGCGAAAAACTGAGCAAGACAGGTCCTGTTGAAAAATTTTGACTTCGGTTAACGGTCAATGGTCAAAGTCAACGGTCAGAGGTCAACGGTCAACGGTCACGGATCAGGGCTGATGTGGCAGGCTGATGTGGCAGATGACGTGGCAGGATGACGTGGCAGATGACGTCACTAGGGCTGACGTGGCAGTGATGTCACTAAGGCTGACGTGGCAGGATGCCGAAGTCCCTGGCGCGTGGAGCGCGTGGCGCGAGTGGGGCGCGTGGTACTGGCGCGTGTGGCGCGTGCAAGGACAGTGGTGGCGTGTGGAAGCGCGTGCAGCACGTGTTCGACACACAGAAACTTTGGGCGGCGCGTGCGGGCGCGTGCAAGCTCGTTTCTGGCTATTCTTGATCAAGTTTTGCTCTGGTTTTGCTGTTCTGTCACTTTATGTCTTTGCTTTGACAGTAGAATGAACAGAACAGTGAGTTCCGAGAGGTGGAGGAACTGTGGCGTGACGGCGGTGACTCGCTTCTGACAGTGGCTACTAGATGAAGGCGAGGGCAGCGGAAGAACGCCGGAGATGTCCACAGGAACCAGAAGGTCAGAGGATGGCTTTGATACCATGTTAAAGAGATAAAGTGAGAGAGAAAAGACTGAATAGTTTGTGTATATTCATGTATATAATAATGTACAATAGAGAGCCTTATATAGGCTAGGTATGTGTGTAGTACAAGTAATATGAGTAAACTACAAGTACAGTATACTGGGCTAAGCCCAATGGGCTAATCTAGTCTAAGCTATACACTAACAAACCTAAGTATTCACTTGGTTAATTAATTAAGTTAAATAATCTAGTTTACAACGATCTAAAACCTAACAAGTGGTATTAGAGCAGGTTAGCTCTTGTTTTTAGGTTTCTTAACCTAGAATTGATACTTAATCTCTGCTATCATGGATAATTTGAAGTGTCTTTCTGTTAATATTTGTGATGATTTGAATAAAAAGGACACTATTATTTCAGTTGATCTTTTTTATGCTTGTGAAACTCTTCGTAAGGAATTATCTAAATCTTTGAAAATTGCTAAGAAATTCAAGGAAGAGTTAAAATTGGCTAATCTTGATAAAGAGGAATTGGTTTTTAGATTAGATGAATCTAATAAAAAATAATGAATTTTTGAGAAATCAAATTTCCTCTCAAGATGAGAAGATGGAAAGCTTGGAGAAAGAGTTAGTTGAATCTAAAGCTAAAATTGAAAATTTGACTTGTACCAAGCCTACTATTGATAACAGAAGTGTTTCTGTTTCTCTTAAGCCTAAAGCTGAAAAAGTTTATATCCCTCCTTTTAAGAGGAGTCATAAAGAAAAGGCTTATGTTGCTAGGTTAAACAAAGGTAAAAGTTATGATGTAGACGCTGAAGTTTCTAAACCTACTGTTAGAGAGCATAAAAAATTAGTTTTTGCGCTTACATGTCACCTTTGTGGTGTTGTTGGTCATATTAGACCAAATTGTTCGTTGTTGAGGCAAAAACCAAAATCTGAGACTAGATTTGTTGTTAAGAATACTGATGTTCCTAAATTCGTTTCTATTTGTCACTTTTATGGTGTACCTGGTCACATTC
This sequence comes from Castanopsis chinensis, assembly GCA_032878915.1. Classification (NCBI taxonomy): domain Eukaryota; kingdom Viridiplantae; phylum Streptophyta; class Magnoliopsida; order Fagales; family Fagaceae; genus Castanopsis; species Castanopsis chinensis. The sequence goes on along the minus strand of JAVQMG010000130.1, from coordinate 25,403,502 downwards.
GTCCTAATTATTATAAATTGAAATTTAAACATTCTATATTTCAATCTAGGATATGTGATGATATATCTCTTGCCACATGTCCATATAAATTGTTTCATATACTTTTGAATAATTTGAGCTTTTTGGCTTGTAAAAGGAAATTACAAAATTTTAGTCTTTCTCAAAAAAATGGTGTAATCCCTCAAATACACTCTGTTTCCCATAGATTTTCACCTACAAAGCCGAAGACTCGTGCTATATGGATGAGAAAAGATTCTCTAAGGTTAGTGTTGCTAACTTGTCCTGGATTTAATTCTTTCAATTATTTGTGGACATGTTTACTTTTAGTTTTTGGTTGTTTTATTTTCTTAGGTTGTTTTAATTATTCCAAAATCTAAAAACATTGAAAATTTTCAAAAAGACAAAAATACTTTATTTTGTGTCTTGTTTTATTTGTTTTGAGGATTACATGAGTTATAATATCTCTCTCTTGATTTAGAACATGCTTGACATTGTGGAGAAACTTGAATAGTATGCGTTATATAAGCGCTAAGCTATTTCTGATTTTGTGTGAGTTTGTACTAGTTTGTACATATGCTCAAGGGTTAATTAAGAAATTGATATTTCTTGTTTGTGTACCCTCTATAGTTTAGTTAAGCACTGTCATGCATTGCATTTGCATTTCTAATCATTTAGCATAATGTGTGCATTTAGCCTAATGTGTGCTTTTAGCATATGCACAACAAGAAAAGTAAGGTGTTGTCTTAAAAGAAAAATAAAAAGAAAAAAATTCTGCACAAAATGTATAAGGCAAAATTCTAAGAGATGTGGGAGTTATATGATGTAACTCTTTAGGTGATAATCACTCTCAAATTTGTGTGATGAATAATGTAGAAATTGTGCTTGATTACTATCTACAAATCACCCCACATGTATATCATGCTTTTTTAGTTGCACACACTTCACAAGTAAATCTTTACTAAGCTTTCTACATGAGATTATCTGTAAACTAGTGTGGCCATCCAAGATTATACACTTTGTGATGTTTGATGCAGAATTCTTTGAATTTTGGTTTAAATTTTTGAGAAGAAAAATAAAAAACTTTGGTTTGAAAACTCAAGTTGAAGATGATGTGTTTTGAAAAAAATTTGGAATCATTCTCATGCATTACATGTCATGAAAATCTTTTGAAAATTGATTCTACAGAAAAAATTTTGTTTTTGGGAGTCTCAATCAATCGAATCTGTTTTTCGATCAATCAAAAATTTCTAGGTTTTTTAAGCCTGCTTCTGCCTGACTCGATTGGTATTTGATCGATGCTCGACCGATCGAAATTGTAAAATTTTTAGTTTTAAGTTTTTGACCAATCTTTTTAATGCGTCACTGTTTGCTTATGTGAAGCTAACGGATCCATAGGAACTGTCGGCTTCCTTGTGTGTCATGCCTTGAACAAGAACACCCTTATCAGTTGCCCCTTACTCCATGGCTCCGTCAACTCCAACTGAACGGTCATGGAGTGCAACCATTAACTGCAATTTATTTATTGTTTTTTCGAAAATAAGGTGTCATTAATTGCCCTTGAGCAGCCTTTATTAAATGCTAGAAGACACATGGCACTAACAGATTGGCCTCGTTTCTAATCAAAAGCGTCACTTCCTTTCTTGTGCTTCTTCGTCCTATAAATAGTCTCTTACCTCCTCCTATTTCTCCTTATTTCATCTTTGAGAGCCTCAAGAGAGACAGAGGTATTGCGCCATCGTCCAAGCCACCTGTTTTGCTGCTTTCACTCCTCAGAAGGATCGTTGCTTTCAATCCATCCGTATTTTTGTAAGTTCTCTTCTCTTTGCTTTTATTTATACTTTTGCAACCTGTCCTTTTTATGTTTTAAGACCCGTCAAGATAGGTTCTTAGAAAAATACCTCCATCGCATGTAGGTGGATAGATGTCAGATAGGGAAGGAACAAGTGAACTATCATTGTCAGTCCGTAAGGTTGCGGGCTATAATGAGGTCTTTCCATCAAGACGCGAGCCTGAGGAAGATTCTCCTCGATCCCCAGAAAGGGTGTTGTCCACCCAATCCTCAAGTGATGAAAATGAGGAAGAGGATGAGAGAGACATTGAGGGAGGCGACGAGGGAGAAAAGGATGAAGAGCACAGGGAAAATGAAAAGGATGACAAGGGAACCCTTTCTAAAGGAGGAGATCCAGGGGGTCAGGAGGACGGTGGTGCCCATCCCTTCATTCTTCTTGCAATATGGACAGTCAATGACTTTTACCCGAAGATGTCCAACAAGGCTACCACTGACGGAACTACACCTTCAATTAGCCAATTATTTGGGCTTATTCGTTAGCCAAATAGCTCCTAATGCTTGGAGAATATTAATCAGAGCCGAAGTAATTTGGGGCCAACTTAGCAGCGGGAACCATCGGCTTACCCTCAACGAGTTCTTCTACTGCTACAAACGCCATCATAATACCTTGTCTCAAGGGGTTTATCATTTCCTAGCGAGGAAGATGTCACTTAGGTTACTGTCAAACATGCCTGACTCAAACAAAAATTGAGAGAACATATATTTCTTCATCCAAGGGACAGATTGGGTGTGTAAACGGGATGAATGGGATAGCATGTCCCAAGGGTTTGACAATACATAGGGTATTGTGAGGGATTCAGGTGTGACACCAGTACCATACCAGTACTCTCTGTAAGGTCTTCTTTGTTTCAGTTTCGCAAGTTCTATCGAAAGCATATGAGGACCGCGACTCACTAACGATTTTTGGCATCATCACATTGCATTGTTTTCTATATCCATCTTGTATTTTTGCAATCATATCTCTCATCGTTTTCACACATAACATGCATACACTTTGCTAAGTTGGGTACTCAACTTGATCTAAAAATTGATTGATTAATATTTGAGTCATTTGTACATTTTAGTATATGCTATTTTTTTTAATGTGTGAAATGCTAAAAATTGAAAAAAAAAATTGAGATATGATGGATAATAATGTGCAAATATTTCCTCTACTCGTGCATTTGTTTATGGGTCACATAGTGTCAAGTTTGCATTTACTGAAGGAGAGAATATTTCGCTTCATGTGTATCCTCAACTTAGTTTTTAAGTTTGGTTTGTGTGTCTTTATTTTCCCCATCTCCTAAATTTTTCCCAAAACAGTTTTTCTTAGCACTAGGGTTGTTTTTCCTATTTTTACAGGGGGAGAAACTTGTTTTTAACCTTTGTTGTTCCTAAGGGGAGTTGTTGCTCTTCATAGGGGGAATTGCCTCTATTTTCTATAGAGCTTGAATTTTGTGATTCCTTAGTTCTCTTTTTTCTCTCCGGTTTACTATCTACTCTTTGTTTGAGTTGTTTTTGTGAATACGTGACAAAAAGGGGGAAAAATAGATGAAATGTGGGAATCCTATTTAAAAAGATTTTTATATTGTTTTGTTTAGGGGGAGATAAAAATTTTTTTGAAAGGTGGAGAAAATAAATTTTTTTGATGTATCTAACTTAGGGGGAGAGTTAGTTTGCATATTTGTTATTTGTTTTAATTTTGATTATTTATTGTTTATATGTCTTTCTTTCCACACATGCGGTGATGTGCTTTTTTTTTTTTTAGTGTTTCTGGAAAGACAGGTACATTCTGATCAAAACCTTCTACCTCTTCTTGCAACTTCTAGGTTAGGAATCTTAGATTGGGATTTGTGATGTATTAGGGCATTTTATTGTATTGGGTAGTTCTTGTATTTGAGCATTTCATTTTGTATGTGAGTTTTATCACGGATTACCAAAGGGGGAGATTGTTAGATTCTAAAAGTTTAAAACAATTGGAAAACCGTGAACACAAACTTGTCTAGATATAGATCTTAGAGTCAGCAGGTATTATTAGACAATACTCAAGGTGATACAAGTTAAGATTCAAGAACATACAAGCCGCAAAAATAGGAATTCGAAATCTGCTTGGTTCGATCGATCGAAAGACAGGCTCGACCAATCGAAATACGGGTCTGTAGAATTTTAAGTTCAACCCAACAGCAGTTCAAGCCCAAAAAGGATTAGGGTTTCAGATCTACTTGTTCTAGTATATAAAGGAAACCCTAAGCATGTTTTTATAAGACTTTTCAAAGAGAGAAGAGTGTGTCTCTTTTGTATCTAGGGTTTTGTACCCAAAAAGCTCTCTCATATCTTCTACCGGTGTTATTCCTTGAAGAATCTCAACATCCAGTGTTGTAGAAGTTGCTATCTTCTCTAGTCATCAAAGGTGCTGACGATCTAAACCTTCAAGGGTGGTCTTGGAGTCACAAACAGAAGAGTTTGTGTTGATAAACCTTTGAGTGGAATCTCAAAGTCACAAGTGTAGGTGCTTATGTTGCAAAGGTCAAAGAAAGAGTAGTCTGTGGACTTGAAGCTATCATAGGGTCGTGGTAGTAAGTTCTACGTGTAGTAGCAACAGGATATTAGTAGTCTATGTCTTATTGTAAACATCAATTCTTTCTAGTGGATTTTTTTTTTTTTTTTTACCTTGAGAGTAGTTAGGTTAAATCCTCCTCAGGTTTTTTATTGGTTTAGTTTTCCTAGGTGATCATATCATTGTGTTCTTTATTTTTTGCTGCTTTACATGATATGACTTTATTATTTTAACCTAAATCTGAATAATAAACCTAAGTATTCACTTAGTTAATTAATTAGGTTAAACAATCTAGTTTACAGGGATCTAAAATCTAACAACAAATTTTTACTAGTTTTTATCTAAGTCTGCCACTAACATCATTTTTTTACTTAGCACTATCAAATTATCAATCTGTCAAATCAACAGATGTGAAATGTTTTGCCAAATGTTTTGTCTATAGACTTTCAAAAAAAAAATCTACATGGTTCATGCTAATTAGTAGTAATTTTGCATCTAAAACAAGATAATTGAAATTAAGTAATAGTTAAATATATAAAAGGCCTCAATTTCAATTTTCGCCTTAGGCCTCCAAATATATTATACTGCCCCTGCTTTAAAGACAATGGTTGGGTCAATAGTTACAGCAAAGAGTGTAGAGCTTGAATATAGTGTTAAGTTACATGTACAGGAGATCTTATAAGTCAACTTATATCGCAACTTTTTCATAGTTGATTTGCCGAACTAAGCTAGGTCTTACTGTTGGGTTTTCACTTCATGAACAATTCCTCATCATGTTAGGGTAATTATTCTTGTTGTGATTGATTTATCCATATTACACTTACAACCGCCTAATTAACAACTTGAACTTGATATTGATTAATTGTTTTAAATTAATAGTAAGTTGTGAGTGTACAGGCTTTAAACGTGAAATTTTAAAAGAGAAACGTGAAATATTTAAAGAGAAGGGGTTAAGAGGTAAGGCATCCCCCCGCCACCCCCACCCCCCCCCCCCCCCCCCCAAAAAACAAAAATAAAATCAAGTACAGTGTATATGATTGAGAGGAAAGGTTTACAAAAGTGATTTCTCATTGAATAAGAAAATCTCCAATTCATGATCATACATTTATATGGTCTTCTTATTGTACTTGGCTGACCATTTTCTTGCTCTGGACCAGAGCTATTTAGGCAAAAGACCTTTGATTATAGCAATCTAAGTTGTCCCCGTAGCCTACTCCCAACATGTCAGAGTACTTCTTATAGAACCCAATCCTATCAACCACCCTACTATCCAAGCCATGGCCACATTCGATCCCACCGTTGATAATGTTGGTGATTACACCATAACCTGGGACTCCACCAACTGAAGTGTCTGAAGAAGAAGGTCTCCAATCCCAGTAATGACATCGTGGCTAGATGGTTTGTTTCCTTGTGCAGTCATCCAAAACTATATGGCTGTCTTGAATGATATGACGGGGTCTGTGGCTACAAGATCTGGATTGTTTAAGAGATTGTCTCCAATGGCTTTTCCTGCTTGATCGTAGTTGTAGTTGCTAACATGTCAATGAAATGATCAAAGTCAGGATCAAAGTCGTTGATTTTTGTGTCACAGTAATACTTGTGTAACATGTCAATGAAATGATCAAAGTCGGGATCAAAGTCTTTGATTTGTGTCACAGTAATACTTCTGACACAAATATTTTTTACAACTGTTGATATATATATATATATATATATATATATATTGACATGAGTAGCATCAATTTCATTTAACTTCACCACTAACATGAGCTTCATTACTTACCAATCACAACAAATTATGTCAACCATATTTGTGGAAGTTTGTATTAAAAAAAAATGTGCCCATAACTTATAATTGACACATATTTTTCCCAACTGTTGACATATATACTTGTTGTGACATGAGCAACATCAATTTCATCTAATTCCACCACTAACATGAGTTTTATTATGTACCAATCACAACAAATCATATCTACCATATTTGTGAAAGTTTGTACTAAAATTAAATTGCATCCCTAACTTATAAATGAAAAAATTGTATTATGTTAAAGACTTATTGAGTAAGTTGGATAGGTCCTCGACCATAATATTGATCTCCGAATTGCCTGTTAACTTCCCTAACAAAGCAATATCCCCATGCATATGGTCCATCAGGTGCAGTAGACCACCCTCCTACACAAAATATAATCATCTTTTGCAATTAAAATTAAGCTAATCTCACGAATTAAAACAAACAACTAGTTTTTCGTGACAAAAAACATTACTAATTGAACTAACTAAAAAGCCGAGATGACTACCTCACTTACCTTGGTAAGACAACTTCATTATCCTAACTTATGTATGTTTTTATATATTAGCAAAAGTTACAGCCTAGTATACAACTTCATTATCCTAACTTATGTATGTTTTTATATATTAGCAAAAGTTACAGCCTAGTATTCTTATATATATATATATATATATATATATATAAGATAGAAATTTTACTCTTAGCCAATTTAAGTGTATATATGTGTTAAACTCCCTCCTAGAGACTTAAACTCCGACTCTTGCTCTCCACGTCCCACAAGTACTTATACTTGTAGAGTGACCAACGCACTAAAAATATGCGGTGGTACTGCCTAGCATTCTTAATTATATGAAAAATATGTGATACCAAACACACACTTAAATATTATATTATATTGGAGATACTTATTACAATAATGGCATGTTTGTCATTCTCATTTTGTAAAACTATAAATCTTTGAGTAATTCTAGGGACAATATTTTTCACTTGTTGTAATTAGAGTAATTCTAGGGACAATAGTTGTGACTAATTGAAACACCTTGTTAGGTCCTTTTTTTGGGTGGTCTTGTTAGGTCCTTAGCACAACTTCAAATAGTACTGAAACTAAGTAAATAACCTGTGGTCTCATGAGAGGTTTGACCAAAGAAAGCCGCAAGCTCCCTTTTACGTGTAGTAACATCACCAGTTGTGCCAAAGGCACTGAAAGATTGGGCAGCAGTTATGAAAGCATTGTTAGTGTAGAATCCATTACTACATCCTTGACCGTTTCGATGTTTAAGCATACTTTCAAAAAGAGACGAGCAGATGAGGCTGCTAACATCGCCATTACAACCAAGCAAGAAGGAAGCTAAGAAAAGAATCAAAGTAAAGAGCTTCATTTTTTTTTTTTTTTTGCTCAAAACAACGGTGTGTATGTAATTATATATAGGAAAGTGTTATGGGTTTATCTGTACTATACTTTTCTAGCAGGACAAAATGGATTGGTTAAGCCTGACTCCATCTTCATCGACCCTATTTCTAGTTCAATTCTTTGTGGTAAATCGTGTTGTTGAGGTTAGGCTGTATTTTACGCCTTGTTTTGTGGATGGACCATCCAGGGTAGGACCCACATCATCGTGGCGGAAATATTATACTACGGAAAAATGATGAAAAAAGATGTTTGGATTTCTAGATGATGGTTAATTTCAAGACAATTTTTTTTTTTTTTGTTAAATGTTGAGTTTTAATTTTGTAATGTACAAGGGGTATTGAGGGCTAAATTCAAAGACTAGTTCGGGTAGTGTGAAATTGGAATTCATGTTCATGCGAGCACATTCTCGGTCACCCAAGCTCTAGGCAAAAAATCTCGGTAAACTCTCAATCGACCAAAATCCTGCTACAAAATATTTTGAGAGTTGCTCCAATTGTCTTTTCGGCGACAAACTCTAGCCCAAAACCTTACATAACTATATGTAAATTAACCCTAAACTCAGGAGAAGGAAGACAGCTAAATAAATAAATAAATAACTTTGAAGTCAATATTCTTGTCTTCCAACCCTCTCCAATTGTGAAATCATTGGGAGGAGAATTTGTAAGGTTGAAATTTATCAACTATTTTGTTGGCTTTTTTCCGTGCCAATTTGCTTGTAATTCAGCACTTAGAAACCCCGTATTTAGGTGAGATTCATGTAAGGGTAGTGTGTGAGAGAGTGTGAAGAAATGCTCAAAATTGTGCAGTGAAGCAGTGACTCGCGGTTGGATCTCGCGGGTGGCTCACGGATTGCAAGCCGCTAGATGATGCACACGAGTGAAGTATGCAAAGAAGATGAACAATCACGCTAGCTGGAGCACTATAGGACAAAAAGTCTAGTCTGGTCATTCTGTTTGCTTGCGACTTGAATTCGCGACTCAGTCAAGTCACGAGGCCAAGTCGCCAGACAGCTCTGTTTTGGAAAAACTGACTCTTCGCATTCCTTTCTCTCTCCAGTATAAATACCCCTTATACCCACGAAATGTAAAGGGCTTTCAGAGAGAATTTTGAGAAAGAAACCCTAGAGAAAAATAAGATTGACTCATCCACAATCTTCACATAGAGACTCTTCAAATTCCTTTACTCTCTTCCTCTCCATTATTACATCCTTGAGAGGTACATTACCAAAACCTTTTCTCACCATACACATATCTGTGAAAAGGCTGTTCGGTGCTTTGGGAAGCAATTAGGAAGGGACCAATTTCATATTGGTTGATGCTATGGGCTATAACGGAATCCGGTAAGCTAAAGAAGAAATAGGTTTGACGCAACCTCATTGGAGTAGGAGCTTGAAGGGCTTAGGTACACTAGGTAGATTAGGCTTATAGGGTCTTCTGCTGTTCATGTATCCCAACTACATTCTTTAGTGGATTATTGACCGCTTGGAGGGCGGCAGAGAGGTTTTACATTGAGGGCTTCGGTTTCCTCTTCGATAACACATCATTGTATTGTCCTTGTATTTGCATCTCTCTTCCCTTAATCTTTGCCATTTAATTTCTGTTGTGGATGTGATTTTATTTGGCTTAGATTATTTATCAAATCTGTTATAAGCTTATATTTTTTTTCCGCACATACTTTGTTTGATATTAAGCTTGAATTGGTAATTTGTAATTTAGAGGTCTAAACGTTCATAGATGTTTTATACACATATTGAACTTTCAGAATTCATCACCTAACACAAGATCTGCATCTGTGTTGTTGGAAATCACAGAGACTACAAAAATCAATTTTGCAGTCAGCTAGCAATTGACTTGTGATGTTGGATTACTTTAAAGACAGAGGTTGGGTCAATACTTGCAGCAAGAGAGTAGAGCTTGAACATAGTGTTAAGTTACTTGCACAGGAGATCTTATCAGTCAACTTATATCGCAACTTTTTCATAGTGGATTTGCCGAACTTAGCTAGGTCTTACTGTTGGGTTTTCACTTCGTGAACAATTCCTCATCTTGTGAGGGTAATTATTCTTGTTGTGATTGTTTTATCCATATTACACTTATAACCGCCTAATTAACAACTTTAACTTGATATCGATTAATTGTTTTAAATTAATAGTAAGTTGTGCGTGTACAGGCTTTAAACGTGAAATTTTTAAAGAGAAGGGGTTAAGAGGTAAGAAATTGTCCTCTTGGTTGAGAATAGGAGCGTACCTATCATATAGCTTGGGGGCACCCCCCCCCCCCAAAAAAAAAAAAATCAAGTATAGTGTATATGATTGAGAGGAAAGGTTTACAAAAGTGATTTCTCATTGAATAAAAAAATCTCCAATTCATGATCATACATTTATATGGTCTTCTAATTGTACTTGGCTGACCATTTTCTTGCTCTGGACTAGGAATGACAACGGGTCGGGTTCGGGCCGAGTTTTTACATTCCCGGACCCGACCCACGGGGCAAAACCCGAGACCTGGACCCGGCCCGATTATTAATCGGGTTTTTTTCCCGGGGCCCAAACCCACCCCGCCGGGCCCCACGGGCCCCGCGGGCCCCGTTTATCTCTTGGGCCCAAATCTAGCCCAACCAAAAGAAAAAAAAAAAAATTTGAAGCCCATTACAATTTTTTTTTCTAGATTCAAACCCATTCAATCAAGTCCACAAGGTTACTAATATAATATATATATATATATATATATATATATAAAAATAAGGGGGGGTTTAGTAATTTAATATAACCGGGTTTTTATCCGGGCTGGGTTTCGGGTCGGGTTTCTGATTTTTTTAAAAACCCATATCCGACCCTATTCTTTATCGGATTGGGTAAAATCCGGCCCATTAGGGTCGGGCCGGGCCGGGTATCCGCGGGTCGGATCTAAATTGCCATCCCTACTCTGGACCAGAGCTATTTAGGCAAAAGGTGTTTGATTATAGCAATCTAAGTTCTTCCCATAGTCTACTCCCAACATGTCAGAGTAACTCTTATAGAAACCAATCCTATTAAACACACTATCATTATAACCATGGCCACATTCGATCCCACCATTGATAATGTTGGTGATTACACCATAACCTGATTTTCGACCAACTGCAGTGTCAGCAGGGGAGGGTATCCATTTTCCAATGATGACATCGTGGCTAGATGGTTTCTTTCCTTGTGGGGTCATCCAAAACCATATGGCTGTCTTGAATGATATGACGGGGTCTGTGGCTACAAGATCTGGATTGTTTGAGAGATTGAGTCCAAGGGCTTTTCCTGCTTGGTCGTAGTTGTAGTTGCTAACATGTCAATGAAATGATCAAAGTCAGGATCAAAGTCTTTGATTTGTGTGTCACAATAATACACAACACATTTTTTAACTGTTGATATATATTGACATGAGCTCCATCAATTTCGTGTAACTTCACCACTAACAGGAGTTTCATTACGTACCAATCACAACAAATTATGTCAACCATATTTGTGAAAGTTTGTATTAAAAAAAAAAAAATTGCACCCGTAACTTATAATTGACAAATTTATTATTTTAAAGACTTACTAGGAAAGTTGTCCTCGACCATAATATTTATCTCCGGATTGCCTGTTAACTTCCCTAACAAAGCAATATCCCCATGCATATGGTCCATCAGGTGCTTTAGGCCACCCTCCTACACAACATATAATCATCTTTTGCAATTAAAATTAAGTCAATCCCATGTATTAAAACAAACAACTAGCATTCCACGACAAAAGACTTTACCAATATTATCATAACTGATGTATGTTTTTATTCGTTAGTAAAAGTTACAGCCTAGTATTATTAATTATATGAAAAGTAGGAGATACCAAACACACTTAAATATTATATTATACTAGTCGCTAACCCGTGCGATACACAGAAAAATTCCAAAAATGAAATATTTATGAAACATCCTAAATAGATTTTTTTTTTTTTTTTTAATTCGAAATAGAGAACTCTAACACTTACGCTTACTTATTACACAATCTAGAAATTGTCCTATAGGATATATGTCCTACCTATTTCACAAAAACATGAATTTGTTCTAACACATCCAAAATCTCCTTCAAGCATAGTTCCTACAACCCAATTGATGCCAGCAATTGAGTTGGCAAACTCCGCAATCAAATCCCCGATCCACAGTTCGTGACAGTAGTGTAACACTCAATAGAGCATGGCAGCCATCCACAATGGGTTTCCTTGGCAATGAATTAATTATGGATTATAAAAGGAGAACCATGACCATCTCTAAATATAATGCCCAAACCTGCATAATAGATGGCTTTGAAAAAAGGCCAGTGCCATGTCTAGTTTTGAGATGAGGAGAAACAGGATCTACAATTGTTGAGCTCACTTAATATTTTAGCTTATGTTTTTTAGCACAATAAAGTTTAAAGATATTTTGGGTTGGTAAACAATTAAAGTTATTTTGGTAATATGTGGGATAAGAATAAGTTATCATCAGGAAAAAAAGAGTATTAGTATTGTATTTATCCTTATTTGTGAGTATTAAATATTTATCCTTAACAATTCCTTTTGAATGGTTCAACAATCTTCTCTTGCTCAAGGCCACATTTCATCTTTCCTTGACTGGCTCTTCATTCACCTCCTTAAAGAGAAGTTCTAATCTCATACAACATAGGAAATTTCAAGTAGAAAAATAGCAAGCATATCTTTGGAAGTCTATATTCAATATCTAAAAAGGCTAGTGTTCATTGATTTTTAAAATAGAATAAAAAACCTTATACGAAAAACGTATCAGTCCAACAACTGACAATGCACACTTCAATGCAATGTACATTCCTTGTATGGCCAAAATAAAATAAACAAACAGCTACTCAAAAACAAAGCAAGATTGCAATAGCATATTTGCTACACTTTTTTTTTTTTTTTTTTTTGGCACAAAGCCATAATTGGGACATTTTTTTTGTTTGGATAAAATTGCCCTCCTATTATTTTTTAATTTGGTTTTTAACTTTTTAAATGTGTCAATTTAGTCCCTGACCTTTTGCTATTGTATTAAAATAGTTCCTACCGTTAAGTGATGGATGAAAAATGCTGATGTGACTAACAATCTTATTAAAATATTACTTTTATCCCACATGAAATTCTACATAAGCTGACACGTTAGACTAATTTTTTTTTTTTAATAAATCAAAGATAAAATCAATCTACTCTCTTTTTCCTCCTTCTAATCTAACTCTTTCCCTCTCTCTCTGGTATGCCTCCATAACCGAAGCTCACCACTCTCTAAGTTCCTTTGACACTACTTGCCACCAGCGGATGGTCTCCAAACCCAAAGCTCTTTGTAGTTTTCTTTCTTGGCCTCTATTTGTCTTTGATCTGGTGCCTAAGGAGAAGCCAAGTGAGATGGGTTTGGTGATTTCAAATGGGTCAGCTTCCAGTGGATGAAGCACTTTGTATTTATCGGTTTTATTCACTTGTGCAAGTCGTGTAGGTGGGTATGACTTGATTTGGATTTTGGATTGTATGTGTGCTGAGTTTGTGTTTGTGTTTGCGTTTGTGTTGGGTTTGTGTCGTGGGTGTGGTCTGATTGGATTGTGGCCTGTGGATCAATGGGTTTCATGGATGTGGTTCGGTCAATTCTAGCCTGTGGGTCGGTGGTGGTGGGTTGTTGATCCGTGGGTTGCTGTGGTGTGATTGTCATGGTGTGATTGTTGCTGTGGTGTGGTGGTTTGCTTGCTCTGTATCAAAGAAGAGAGAGACGAAGAGGAAGAGAGAGAAAAAGATGGAGATGCTGAATTACAAATTGTTCAAGCACTTCTTTAACGTTGACAACGTTTTGGTTTGGAGGTTGAAGAGCTTTGATTCTAAAAGCTTTTGGTTTTTTTTTTTTTTTTTTTTTTTTTTTTTTTTTTTTTTTTGGGTCTATTTGTTTGCTGAGAACCCCACAACAAATATCCATTGCTTTAAATATGATAATTTCGTGGGGGCTTATTAGTGGGAAGGATTGGATTCTGCATTGGTATAGGTTAGCTGATAGGCTCTTTATCTATGGAGGCAAAGAGATTGCAGATATATATATAGAAAAATAAGGAAGTGAGTGTTCTATTTCCAATAGGCAACACTTGAACGTTTTGAAAAACCTCTCGATTGGGAATAGGAAGAATCACCATTAATCAAGAGACAAATTTGAAGAAGGTTTGAATTAATGTTTAATTAGTTGAAAGAATAGCAAAATGTTAATTACAAAAAGAAGAGATAATGCGTACCTAGGAGATGAACAGGTATGAAGATGTGATTCAGAGGAGATGAAGAGACCAAGGAGGGAAGAAAGAGAGTTTGGCGTTAGAAAGGTGAAATTATGAAGTTTTGTGTGTGAAAGAAAAGAAGAGCAAAAGGAGAAGGAGGGGAGATAGAGGGGTTAGCATTAAAGGCAACATCAACAACATTAACGTAAGATTCGCTTTATGGTGCAGATAGGGTTAGAAATTATTTCTTTTTAATAGTATTTTAAAATTATGAGAAATATTTAGAAAAAGTATTTTTAAATTATGGGAAAAATTTAGAAAAAAAAAATAGTGACATAGTTGCTGATGTGGCTCAACGGGAGCGTAGCAACATTAAATGCTACGCTTCAGCTTTTAATAATATACTAGTTGCAAACTCACGCAATGCGTGGGAATATATTATTACTTTGAAATTGTCGTACAATATATAATATATTTTCTCTAAAAATCAAAAAATTTCTAAAAATATTTTTCATCTATCCATCTTTACAAATATATCATTTTAATATTTTAGGTGCATTTGATTGAAATTATTTCTTTTTGAGGTGGTCCATATTTTTCTAAATTATATTATGGTAAGTTGTGTTTTCCTTTTTTTTTTTTTCTTACAACTAAATTCTTTAAGTTTTTTACTAAAAAAAAAAATTCTTCAAGTTTCAAATACATTATTCAAATTTCTCATTTCTTAAAAAAGATATCATGATAATCAAAACTCATCACAAAATTACACTTGATATTACTCAAATAGTTGAGAAACACATTCAAATACATAGCGAGATTGTATTTTAATATAAATTCTAATTTTCACTTTCAAAATAACTAAGTATTATATCAAACAAAAGCTATGAGAGGGAGAGAGAAGGCTTGTGATGGAGAACTCAAAAACACACATAAAATTGTATATTAACCCAAAATAGTGTTATAAAAAAAATATAATGATTCATCAACCTAAAGTTAAGTTGCAAGAAAGAATAAATAATCGAGAAAAAGAATAATCACCTTTTTTGGGAAAGACCTGAATTGGATAAATTTATAGAAAATAAGATGAGAAGAAAAATTTTCAAAATAAAAGATATAGTCACACCAAATTATCCAAGTCATGTTATGTAATTGAATAATATTATATTCTTATATTCTCTCTTTATAATGCAATATGATAGCATTTGACAATATATATATATATATATATATATATATATATATATAAAAGGAAAAGAATAACAACTTGAAAACACAAAATAAAAAATTTTGGAGTGTGAAATTCAATTCAATCCTATTTATATTTTGTAGTGGTATGCATCAACCTAAAGTAGAGTTTTAAAGAACACACAAATTTATTAACCTAAAGTAAAGATATAAAACATAAAAAAAAATCCACACAAAAAAGAAAAAAAAAATATGAGAGAGAGAGAGAGAGAGACTAATAGTAGAGTTCTAAAGAACATGGAAATTCATCAATATAAAGTAAAGATACAAAAAGTATTTAAATAAAAAAACTACCAAAAGAAAAGAAAAACACGAGAAAGAGAGAGAGTACTAACCTGTTTGTGTGATAAAATATGCATAGAGTGAAAGAGATTAGCAAATTTATAGTAAGAGGATAGGGATAAGAATAATCAAAACAAAAGGAAGATGAAGGGATAAAGGAAAAGTGATATTAGTGTTAATAGTAGTGGGAAGATGAAAAGGTAAAAGGAAATGGGAAAAGTTAGAGAAAATGTAACCGTAAACTACAAAATTAATAAATAAATAAAAAGAGTCAAAAAATAAAAGAGAAATGGTTGAAAATAAATAGTTGATATGGCCGCTGACGTGGCTCAATAGAAGCGTAGCAACAATAAATGCTACGCTTCAGCTTTTAGATATATATAGAATATAGATAAATATAGATTGGAGATACTTATTACAATAATGGCATGTCTGTACTCATTTTGTAAACCTATAAGTCTTTGAGTTATTCTAGGGACACAATATTTTTCACTTGTTGTAATTAGAGTAATTCTAGGGACTATAGTTGTGAAACACCTTGTTAGGTCCTTAACACAACTTCAATAGTACAAAAACTAAGTAAATAACCTGTGGTGCAGTGAGAGGTTTGACCAAAGAAAGCCGCAAGCTCCCTTTTACGTGTAGCATCATCACCAGTTGTGCCAAAGGCACCGAAAGATTGGG
The DNA here is from genome assembly GCA_032878915.1 of Castanopsis chinensis. NCBI lineage: Eukaryota > Viridiplantae > Streptophyta > Magnoliopsida > Fagales > Fagaceae > Castanopsis > Castanopsis chinensis. Next base: position 25,387,462 of record JAVQMG010000130.1, on the reverse strand, counting down.
CAGCAGTTATGAAAGCATTGTAAGTGTAGAATCCATTACTTTTACATCTTTGATCGTTTCGATGTTTAAGCATACTTTCAAAAAGAGACGAGTTGATGAGGCTGCTAACATCGCCATTACAACCAAGCAAGAAGGGAGCTAAGAAAAGTATCAAAGTAAAGAGCTTCATTTTTCTTCTTTTTTTTTTTCTTTGAGAATGTGTATGTAGGAAAGTGTAATGGGTTTATCTGGACAATACTTTTCTAGCAGGACAAAATGGATTGGTTAAAAAAATGTCTTTTTTTTAAAGCCCAAATGCCCAATCACTGTCCAACGATGTCTCCCATTTCCCTTCTAGGCTCTGCATTAACAGCAACACAAAAAACAAATCAATCACAAACCAACTACAACAAATCAACTGCTTTCACAAAAAATCAACTACAATGAACTAGCCCTAAACACTACTCAAACAACAAGATTACCCACTAAGACAGAATCTGTGTTGAGCAACAACAAAAAAATTCCGAAGGCCGACTGATACAAATACCCACTCTTATTTTTGAACCACTTCAAAGCCAAATATATTATCAACCATTCCAACAAAGAACATCACAACGATTTTAGCAATAACGATTTCATTAACAAAACCAAAGTTATTAAAAAAACAAAAACAAAAAACAAAAATAAATCGCAAGTTTTTAGCTGGAAAAGAATCGAAAGATTGAAATTAATCGCAAGTTCTTTTACTGAAAAGATTGAAACGAACCTGTGAAGAAACTTGAGACCGGCGGTGAGCTTGAGGGTGAGCGAGCGTGAGTGAGAGTGGGAGAGGAGATTGAGTGAGAGAGGGACGGCGACTGTTTGAGAGGTTGAGTGAAAGGAGTGAGGCTGAGTAGGGCTACTTATTACAATATATATAAACTAAAATTTGGTGGTACTTATTAAAATAATGAGTGAGCTCAGTTGTAATAAGTTTGACACTTGTTTCTCAAAAAAAATAAAGTTTGACACTTTGGTCCTCAGTTGCTTCACTCTTTTTAGTCTCATGCAAATGGATATTTTTTTTTTTTTTCATTTGTGAAAGACTTACAATACTTATCCACACAAAAGGGCCTAACTCTTGTGGGAATAAGCAAGGCTTTAATTTAGTCTGTGGGAAGCAGATGATGGCGGACCAGAACGACACACACATCAAAGCCAAACGGCATATATTTTCATTTGTGAAAGACTTACAATACTTATCCACACAAAAGGGCCTAACTCTTGTGGGAATAAGCAAGGCTTTTAAACTTGAAAATGGATATTGAATCAGATAACATGTAATCAACTTTAATTAATCTGTTGATGACTATAGTGGATCTTCAAAAGTTTGGGACTAAGATTTAATAATTGTTGTTGCTATATATATATATATATATATAATCAACTTATATTTTATGTAACTTTCTTTTAATGTTACACTATTCAAAACCTTCATATTAGATTAATGTTTTAAAATTTCCACCCTTGTATACTTAAAAAACAATGGGAGTAGATTATCTTGTCATTATTACTATTGTACTTATTTTTCTTAGAAATTGTTATGTGTTTCATTTTTTTTTTTCTTTTATAAGTATGATAGAATTTAATCTATGGTATCCGTTTCAAGATAATTGTTTTTTATCATTAAGCTAATACGTCAATTGATTTTTAGTGTAGATGTAGGGCTCAAATTCTAAAACTCTTCTTATACAATAAAATACTTTACCAATTGAGTTAATTAGAACTCACATTATTATATGTATGTGTATATATAATTATATATAGAATGACAAGATCAAATGTAACTTTTTATTAATGTTACACCTTTCAATACTTTTGTATTATATTAATATTTTAAAAATTCTTTTCCTTATATTTATAAATCAATGGGAGAAAATTTTATTGTCAACGTTACTATTGTCCTTATCATCATTGGATACCCTATGAAATTCCTTAATAAATTGAGTAAGTTAATCTATAGTTAACTTTGATGCTTACTTTTTTTTTCTAATGGTTAGAAATACCATTAATAGCTAGCTATTTATAATCTCCTACCTATAAGAGTTAAGACCCCTCAAAAATTTTGTGCTAGGGGAGGTACCAACTCTCCTAAGAAGTGTGGTAGTTGATACTTAGAGCATCCACGTTCGGAAATTCTATCACATCCTATTTTACCATCTCAAAAAGTCACTTTATCAATAATACAATACTGTTTTACAATACTTTCAGCATCCCAACTTTTATTTTACAATACAACACATTAAAATAATATTTCTACACAATAAAATAATATATCCCAAAATCATATCCATTCTCTCCCATCTCTCTCCTCTCTCTAATTTTTAGTTCTCTTCCATCTACAACTTCCACCGGAGCCTTCATTTCTGGCGAAGTGGTGAAATAGTTCGAAGCCATACTCTTATTCAGCCTCTCTCTCAATGCCGAATCTACAACAACACACAAAGAGACAAAATCACACACACCAATTATTCAAAATTGATTCAAAACAAAGAGATCGTCGACTGAACCATGAATTGGAGAAGAATCAAAAGATAATTTTTTCTTAAGACCATTGAATAGGTTCAAGAAAAAAAACACGCATCAATCAAACAAAATCCAATAAAAAACCCATCAACTCAAACACCCAAAACTTCATAGATCAACCAAAAACGCATCAATCAATAAAACCCACAAACAAAAAATCCTAAATTTCACAACAAAATCCTAGATCCTAAATAACCCAACAAAAAAAAATAGAACAAACCCATCATCAATCAAAGAAAGAAAAAACAAAGAAGAAGAGCGTACTCACACTTCCATCCTGATCATTCACTCCATGACGAGCTCGTACTCACACTTCTCATAGATGTGGCACCCAGTCTCACACTTCCATGGGAGGTACAACTCGACTTGCTTTCACTTGTTGAGAGGAAACCACGCCGGAAAACTCTTAGACACGCTAATCTGCAACAAGAAAGAGGAAAAATAATGGGAGTGGTGGCTTGTCGTGGTGTGGTGGCTATGGGTTTTGGGTTTGAAGAGAGAAGGAAGAAAGCAAAGAAAATGAGAAATAACGAGAGAGAGAGAGAGAGAGAGAGGAGAGAGAGAGAAAGAGAGAGAGAGAGAGAGAGAGTTGGAATTGTTTATAATAAAAAGTAGGAGAGAGAGAGAGAATTAAATAATAATAATTAGTTTACCATTCAACTATAGTGCAATTCTACATTTAGAATTTCACTTAAACACGTTGATCTACAACGAGAAAGAGAATAAATAATGGGAGTGGTGGCTCGTTGTGGTGTGGTGGCTATGGGTTTTGGGTTTGAAGAGAGAAGGAAGAGAGAAGGAAGAGAGCTAAGAAAATGAGAAATAACGAGAGAGAGAGAGAGAGAGAGAGAAGAGCGTACTCGCACTTCCATCTTGATCATTCACTCCATGACGAGCTTGTACTCACACTTCTCATAGATGTGGCACCCAGTCTCGCACTTCCATGGGAGGTACAACTCGACTTGCTTGCACTTGTTAAGAGGAAACCACGCCGAAAAACGCTTACGCTGATCTGCAACGAGAAAGAGGAAAAATAATGGGAGTGGTGGCTCGTCGTGGTGTGGTGGCTATGGGTATTGGGTCTAAAGAGAGAAGGAAGAGAGTAGAGAAAATGAGAAATAACGAGAAAGAGAGGAGAGAGAGAGAGTTGGAATTGTTTATAATAAAAAGTAGGAGAGAGAGAGAGAGAGAGAGAGAATTAAATAATAATAATTAGTTTACCATTCAACTATAGTGCAATTCTACATTTAGAATTTCACTTAAACACGCTAATCTACAACGAGAAAGAGAATAAATAATGGGAGTGGTGGTTCGTCGTGTTGTGGTGGCTATGGGTTTTGGGTCTGAAGAGAGAAGGAAGAGAGCAGAGAAAATGAGAAATAACAAGAGAGAGAGAGAGAGTGTGTGTGTGTTGGAATTGTTTATAATAAAAAGTAGGAGAGAGAGAAAATTAAATAATAATAATCAGTTTACCATTCAACTATAGTGCAATTCTACCTTTAGAATTTCACTTAAACACGCTGATCTGCAACAAGAAAGAGAATAAATAATGAGAGTGGTGGCTTGTTGTGGTGTGGTGGCTATGGGATTTAGGTCTGAAGAGAGAAGGAAGAGAGCAGAGGAAATGAGAAATAACGAGAGAGAGAGAGAGAGAGAGAGAGAGGGAAAGTGTTGGAATTGTTTATAATAAAAAGTAGTAGAGATAGAGAGAGAATTAAATAATAATAATCAGTTTACCATTCAACTATAATGCAATTCTACCTTTAGAACTGTACTTAAACATGCCGATCTGCAATGAGAAAAAGGATAAATAATGGAAGTGGTGGCTAGTCATGGTGTGGTGGCTATGGGTTTTGGGTCTGAAGAGAGAAGGAAGAGAGCAGAGAAAATGAGAAATAACGAGAGAAGGAAGAGAGCAGAGAAAGTGTTGGAATTGTTTATAATAAAAAGTAGGAGAGAGAGAGAGAATTAAATAATAATAATCAGTTTACCATTCAACTATAGTGCAATTCTACCTTTAGAATTGCACTATAGTAGTAAGGCAAAAACATTTGGCTTTTTACAATGTCACACCATTTGTTATCCCTTCATGCTGAATGTTCCTAAGCACTTTCAATCATTTTCCTCTCCTTAGCTCCACCACCGCCCCCCTTCTTTTTCTGGATGACTGTCTGCATTCCCTTACATACCAACAATCCAAACAGAAATTATTTTTTCCTATGATAATCTAAAATATATTTAGGTTTAGTGCGAATAAGAAGCAGCTTACAGTAGCTTGTTGAATGTTCAAAAGATACATATTCATTAAACATCTAGAGCATGATTATATATGCATCGAGATTGAAAAAGAAAACTAGAGAAGATACCTTATAAGTAAGAAATTTCAATTTGATCTTTAAATTTGCATCTTCATCAGCTAATGCATCTTTTCCAGAAGTGCTACTGCTACCATTTTCTACCACAGTATTGCTTTTGGCAATTTCGGCAGCTCTCTCCTTGTTTGCCTTGAATAAATTAATATCAACAAAGAAACCTGGTAAATATGAAATATGAGCTACAGATTGAAACCTCGCAGTAGACTGGATAGTATAAAATGACATGTTAAATTTTTATCATTTATTTAGAAAGATGCTTGAAAATGAGCTTACCATATGTTGTCTTAGATTCTCTATATACGCACTGATTTATACCTCATTAGTTGATAACAAAGTAACAAACACACACCCCATACCCCTAACACACAGATTCTATAGACTAAGGGTTCAAAAAGTGCCTTAAGGGATTTGAAGCTCCTTTAGTTTAAATTGCCAACTTTTGGCAATTTCAGTTAAAAGAGCTTTAATTGGGGTCCTTAAAATTTTGGTATGGGTCCATAAAGCTAAACTAGCTTTAAGGCTAAAGCTAGAATTTGGAGCTTCTAGGAAAAGGCCCTACAATTTACTGTTTATGCTTTCTAAATCCAAAACTTTAAAACACCATTCACTATAATTGGAAAAGCACTCAAAACGCTAAAAAAAATTTCAAGTAAAGCTTTATACTGCAAAAGCTCTACTACAAAAGCTCTATAGCTAAAACTCTACTTCCTGCAGCAATGCCAAACTAGTCTAAACGGGTCTAACAACATACAAGGGCTACATCAGGCTGTTGTTGCTCAAAATCCTCTTTGAAAGAATTGAAGTCCCAAACTTAACAGTAGGAGAAACAAAAACAAAAAATCTGATCAATAGATGAATTAGAGATCCCTATCCATTTTCATTGCCAGTACTGATCAGAAGCATTATGGCAAAATTCTATGTTTATGTTGTCTCTATGAATATCAAATTGCATGTTCATGACATATGATTCCATACTAACGGGAAAAACCTTACATCAACTGATTAAACAGTTTGAAAATCACCAGGAAGTTAAGATGGCTGTTAAACAAAGAGAATGTGTCAAATACTATCTTTTTTCCTACTTCACTGTACTAATTCTCAGTCCATGATAAATTTCATAGGATTTTCTAAGCGGTAGAAACTCTTCTATACATCACTCATTTATAGGCAGTCTACCATACCATTCAATGTTTTAAGATTGATTGGAGTTTATTTGGTTCCTTCCACAGATCCATGTTTACTTTTATTTTTTCTATGAGGAACATAAATAACATTGCCTCAGAAAAATTATTATAAGCCCCAAGCATGCACAGCTGAAAAGAAAAATATATATTACTCTTACATTACCACAAGTACTAAACAAAATAATCTTACTACATAATCTAGGACAAGAAGGAGAATAATAAGAAGTAAGGTTTAAAGTAAAAAATAGATTGAGATTGTTATGCAAAGCATAAAAGATGCTTACCTCGATATGATGGCCACAATCCTGGCTTGAGCCTGAAACATACCAAATATTTTTAAGTTGGGGAGTGCATAACATAAAATAGTACAAAATAACCTAATCAAAGTTTTACATTGAAGAAAAAGATTCAAGTGCAAGTTCAAACAAAACCTCATCTCTTTATGGTATCGTCGAAAGGCAGAGTCACTGTGGACGTGAATGACCATTTTGTACAAAAGGTTGTCACTTGATATGGAATTGACTTTGTGAAAGTTATGGTAACATTTAAATGCAGCAGGGAAACGTTTTTCTCTCATCAAGCGCATCATTTCCTAGTTCAATTGAAAACTAGAAACATCGATAAGGGACAAATGAAGGCTAAGTCACCCAAACAGCATTTATAGAATTTTTTATAACTATTGATGCTTTTATATAAAAAGATCACTCCATGTACAAGATGAAGAATCACAAAGAATCAAAATTTTCAGCTATGAAATTGCAACCAGTGAACTTCCATGTACAGGACCAATGAAGCAAAAAATGTACTAAATAAATCAAGCACATGGGTCCCCATGTGCTCCACATCCTCAAAAATACGCCAATTGCGTTCTCTCTCCACCATATCCACATCAAACATGAGAAATGCAACATTAGCTGATGTTAACAAGAAAAGAAAACATAATTTGCAAACTGTGATGCAATGAAAAACCATCACTACTGTCCAAAGGGAATGCAAAATTTTGTGATTTGACAGAAAATATATGAAAAATAACAATAAAAGATAAGCTATTAACAATAACAATATATGAAAAATATATGCAGTAAAAAAATTGGCAAGCACTAGTGCCCAAAACTATCTAAACAAAGAAGCAGGCAATTTCAGAATTCATCACATTATAAAAGTAAATTTGATGAAAATTAACATTTTAGAAGATAGCAAAAATGGATTGTAGCAGGACCTACAATTTGGTGGTTGAATAATCAGCAGGATGAGATTGTAAAAATTTTGAAAGAACAGATTTATCCGCATTTCTTGAATGGGTGTCACTAGCTTTTTCATCCCCAAACCAATCTGAATAATCAGGGCAAAAGGAAGTGCCAACACTCTGAAGAAGTGCTTTTATTTGTTGCAGTGAAGTTTTAAAGAGGAAAAAAAAAAACATAATTGATACTAATTCTTAATCATCCACTAGAAAATCCTAAGAGAAAGGCATAAATAACCATCTCACCACTGTTACTCGCCAATCATAATATGACATCTGTATGCTTCGGCATAGCAAAAGTGCAATGTCATAAGCTTAACATAATTGGGTATTTCTTTTCTTTCTCTTGTATGCCCATGCATGATATGCTTAATAAAAGAAAATATGTAAAGAAAAAAAAAAAAGCAAAAAGATCAAAAATGCTTTAAAATATGGTTGTAAGCGTGTTTTCTAGGAGACGTGGGAGTTATAGGATGTACCTTAAAGGTGATAGTCCCCATCAAGTAATTATGATTGTGTGTGAGTTAAAGTGATTTTCTCATATCTCAAATCGTCATAACATTAAGACACTTATGCAATCTTGCAATATTTTCACACACAACACGCAATATTCTTTGCTATTCTTGATACATGTGCAGGTACAATGTGATTTGGCCATCACAAGGTTTACATGCGTTAATGTATGCTCACTAAACTGTCTGGACTTATTTTTGAAATATAAAATTGGTTAGACTTGTTTAGTGTGTGTGTGCGTGTTTTGGGATACATGTGTTTTAAAATTCTTGTTGAGAGATGATTTTGAGAGCTTAATGTGTTACTTGGATTTTTGGTTGAGTTGCTTGCATGATTACATTCATGCCTGTGTCTCTCTTCTTTTGAAAAACTGTTTTTAAAGGCATCTCGACACCTCCTCGACACCTCTCGATAGCTAGCTGTCTGTCGAGCTTCTTAGACTTTTTCTAAACGCAGTCTCGACACATTCTCGACACTTGGTGGATCAATCGAGAAACGTTTTGTCTGCTCGATAGCTTCTCGATAGCTTCTGGATCGATCGAGGTTCCTTCATGTTTGATTCTTCTTTCTCGACACATGACCTCGATAGCTGCATCTGTCGAAGTGTAATTTCTCGATAACTGTCTCGATAGCAGGCTCGATACCTCTCGATACCTGTAGTTGTCGAGAATTATTGAAGGTCTATAAATTGATTCTTCGCGATTTCTCAGTCATTTTGCTCGATCTCTCTTCCTCGACAGAACTGTTCTCTCTTTCAAAACACTTCTCTCTCTCTCTCCAAACCTCTTTCAAAGGCTTTCTCAAGTGTTTTTCTCGATTCTCATTACTTGGTAAGCATCTTTTCCCTCATTTTCATGCATTTCATGTTTTTAAAACCCTAGGTTTTGTGTTTTTGAAAATTTTTGGGATTTTTCAAAATTATTGAAGTTTTCATGAAAATTTTGGGTTAGTTTTCTAGATTTGATCTTCAAAACCACATGCATTGCATCACATTAACATTCTAATTGTATTTTCATGAATTTAGATGTGTGCCTATTTGTTGTGTGCTGTTAGGTTTGGATTGGGCTGAGCCCATGATGTTTTTATTGTTGCATGTCACATGTTCATGCATTTTTCATGCATACGTTCTTTCCTTTCAATATTTATCTTCCAATATTGAATTGCTTGGGACTTTTCTGTGTGTCTCTTCTTCTTTCCTCCTCTCTATGTTTGCGTTAGTAGTGTCTATGGCACCTAAACGTAAGTCCATTCCATCCCAGAACCCTCTGCGTTCTAAGGGATCGTCTTCTTTTGATTCTACTCCTCTTTCTATCTAGTTCCGTGATGAGAAAGCCCATAAGGACTTCTCGGAGAACTTCTCTAAACGAGGTGTACATTCGGAACGCCACGTTGTCCTGGCAGACTTTGCCGACACCGACCTTCCCGATGTCATTCACAGTCGGGCTTGGGAGTCACTGTGTGACGTCCCGGTCACATGTCCACTCGTGTTGATACAGGAGTTTTACTCCAACATCCACGGGATCGATTCTTCAGTACCTCTCTTCTACTCTAGCGTTCAAGGTTCGCGCTTTGCTGTCACTCCGGAGTTAGTCTCCGAGGTGCTTCATATCCCTAGGGTGGATCATCCTGATTACCCTAACTGTGAGCGTCTATGGACTGTGTCCAAAGACGAGATGATCTCGGCGTTTTGTGAGTGTCCTTCCACTTGGGGAGATCATCAGTATACACCATGTCGTCCTTTTGCTAAAGGTCCTCGTTTCATTAACATGATGATGACTTTTGTTTTGCACCCACTTTCTCACTACAACTCTATCATAGAGCCTCGTGCTCGGTTTTTGTTGTCCCTCCTAGAGGATCTCTCTATAGACTTTCCTTCATACTTTATCTTTTCTATCATAGATGTCTATAGAGATACGGCCACCTGTGATAAGCTTATTTTCCCTTCTGCTATCACAAGGATTCTTCGCCGTTTTTCCATCCCATTCCCTTCGTCCGATCCTTACCATGTCATGTATGCCATAGACGCCGCTACCGTAAAATGTAGCGAGGCACAGTTTCGATCGAGACAGTCTAATAGAGCCACTCCTTCCTCCCGTCCGACTACCTCTAGATCAGCTCGAGCGTCTGCTGCTTCTTCTTCGAGCGATGTCACCTTAGGAGACATCATGGCGCAGCTTCAGTGCATGGATGCTCGCCTAGATACACTCTCCACGGAGTTGTATCAGGTGAACGTTCGTGTTGGACGCATCGCCAGGCGACAGGCGACCATGGGCGGATTTGCTCCAGAGGCTTCTCCTCCACCACCTCATGTGTCGACTGAGACTGAGGCTGATGATGATGGTGATGACATGATGCTTCTGAGGATGATGATGATGGAGATGCGAGCTCTTCTGCTGAGATGTCTACATGACACTCTACCCTTTGTCACTCGTGACAAAAAGGGAGAGTAGTTTTGGTATGAGAGTAGTCATGCTTAGGGGGAGTGTTAGCATAGGACATTTTTGATAGGAGGAGTGTGGATTGAGGGATGTAGTGAGGTGATCATATGTATTTTTTCTTTTCTATCTTTATAGAGATACATTGATCATGTATTGACATACATTGTACTTATTTTCTTGATATATATATGATGATGTATGTTTTTCTTTCACCTACCTTTACATGTGTTGTTTCTTTTGTCTTTATACACATGTTTCTTTACTTGTACGCAATCTATTATTTCTGTTTCACACAAAAATGCCTTGATGTGTTTTGTTTATGAGTGTTTCAGAAATACAGGTTGTCAAAGTCTACTTGCCATAAACTCTCTTCTTACAAAGTTTTTCAAGAGTTTGTGTTAGGATAGATTTTACTGTGTGTAACATTTGAAATATGAGTTAAAGTGTTTTATGACTTCTCTCATATCTTCATTTGTTTGTTGTGGTTTTGTCACGGATTGCCAAATGGGGAGATTGTTAGGACATATGTAGTTCAAGTTTGTGAACATATATCGCTATTTTATGTAATTGGATTATCCTTAGACAAAACACACTTTACTTGTAATTGAGTAGATCTAGGATGTGTTTAACACCTCAAGAAACAGTGTTTCAAGATTCAGTGTTGAAGCCATCAAAGTCTGTCCAAGAAACAAGCAAGGAAGTGCAAGTTACTAAAGCTCGACACCTACCTCGACACATGCATCTATCGAGCTTTAAGAAGCTGTTTTGCCCCGAGCCTCGACAGCTTCTCGACAGATCCTCGACACCTCCATCTGTCGAGAATTAAAGAAAATAGATTTTCAGTTCTGTTTCAAGTCCAATCCGTGAATGTGTCTTTGAGACTTCTTTTCTCATAACCCTAGACATATAAAAGCATTGTTTTAAGGGCCGTAAAAGAGGATGCAAGTTGCACAAGCATTGAGAACTTCTTGTTCATGCAATTTGTGATCTGAAAGACAAAGTTCGTGCCCTAGTTCATCTCTGATGATTTGAAGAACTTTGCAGCCAACAATTTTCTCTCTCTAGTTGGTGTTTGAAGTCACGTACTGGGATCCGCGCATCTGGTTAGTCACGTACTTGGGAGCCGTGCATTGAAAGGAGAAACTGTCACTACAGAGCAAGTCCAATTGGGTATTGGGGTAAGGGTTCAACTGTAGGTTGGTAAGGTACTTGGGATTCCTTGCTTGTAACCGCTTGTTGTGATAATAGTGGAGTTTCGGGAGTGGTGACCTTAAATCACCCGGTGGGGTTTTTGCCGTAAGGTTTTCCCCATTCGTAAACAAATCACCGTGTCATTTAATTTTCCGCTGCATAACTTAGTTTTGGTGATTTGTTTGTGTTGCCACGTGATATTGCATGTTAATTTGATTAATTAATAACTAGGGTAATTAATCAATCTAATTTATCACAAGGGGTCGACGCGTTTGTGGCCTGTCATGTTCCACAATTTAGATAGTATTATATGAAAATGCAAAGTAAAATCAGGTGTACAGATTAAGTAATAAAAACTGATTAAAGTGTAAAATCGAGTTTATGAAACTTGATTTCCTATAGTAATTCTTGTTTATGTCAGTTTGTTTCAGTAAAATTGCGTGTAGTAACACGCAATTTTACTGATATAAACAAGAATTACTGCAAGACTAATCTTCAACGCAGCAGCATCTAAAGGATTTCGGCTTCAACATAATAAATTACTTCACATTGATGCGATTGAAAGTTGTTGGGAGAAATTAATGCAAAGATGACATTCTAAGCAAGAAATCCACAAACACACACAAAAATAGAGAGACTTGGGTGGTCTTATGATTTACAAGTAAGTTGTAATATCTCAAACTCAAACAAACAGTCACAAAAACTAAAACCCATGTCTTTCCTTCCTAGCTGCTACAGAATGAATTTAAGTTTTCAAAAGCCAATTTCACGACAACCCAATTACAAGAAACAGATGTTATTTATGAAAATAAATTCTAGAAATAAAAGACTGGTGGTATAAATTATTAGATGGTGGTTACCTGAGAATGAGATGGAGCCAGACGCCGGCGGCGGCTGGGGCAATAAATGACACAGCGGAGCTGAGGGGCAACGGCGAGTGAGAGACGCGCGAGAGTGGCACAGTGAGTGAGAGTGGCGCGATCACGACGGTTGTGAGAGAGGCGTGAGAGGCGCGTGAGAGGGAGAGTCAAAGGGTGAGCGACAGAGAGTGGAGAGAGCCGTGAGAGGTCTGTGCGAGAGGGAGGGAGGCATTAGACTTACTGTATTTTTGAAAAAAAAACCCTATTGGAAATCGAGTCTCACAGACTCGGTTTCCAGGTGGCTCCACGCACTCTGCTAGTTTGCACGTGTTGTACACATCACAATCAAATCGAGTCTTAGAGAGTTGATATATAAATCGAGTCTCTAAGACTCGATTTTCAGGTGGACGCCACGTGCATAAAGTGCCACATCATACTAGAATTAGATCATGGAAACCGAGTCTTTAAGACTCGATTTCTTAAGCAAAATCGACTCTCTAAGAGTCGAGATGTTAGTATAATATATACTTTCGTTTTGGTGCCTACTAACTATATTGTTGGGAAATTGTGACCAATTGCCCATTTTCTCCGATTTTACAAGCCAAAACATTCGGCCCTCTCAATGTGTCTCACTCTCCTTAAACACTTTTCCTCAGATTTTCTCGGTAACCAAACAAAAGTAAGGAAATTCTAGAGAGAGATGGAATGTACCTGAATAGCGATTTGAGGTCGGGCTTCGACGGTGGCGCAGAAGGTTGTTGAAGGCATTGTTGAAGGCGTTGTTGAAGACCGTTGAAGGCATCAGATTTCTCAGGTAAGTCACTTAATTCTTGGGTTGATTTCTAAGTTAAAGTTTGCGAGAATTTTGGGTTTGGGTTTTTCGGAGACAAAAAAATATAGGGTTTGGGGTTTTTGTATTTTTTGTTTATTGTTTTGTGATTGTTGCTGACCATGATTTTTTTGGGTTTCCGTATTTTTTTTAATTGTCATAAGAAACAATACTGGTAAACAAGTTCAATGGGCAATATAATCTTTGAATTATTATTATTATTATTATTATTATTATTATTATTATTATTATTATTATTATTATGCATGATAGCCTTTGGAAATGTTATGTTGGGGCTGCTGCTATTTTGGTTTATGTGGCCATTTTATTTTTGTCTTGAAAGTTGTGGATGGTTAGTATAGTTATTTGAGATTGCTAACCAGGTGTTTGATAGAATGCCTGTGAGAACTATACTCTCATGGAACTCAGTCACGGGTTGTTCTTTGTTATTAGTGTTGGTAGTAATGGTTTTAGTACATGCATTTTTTGTTAATGGAATCTTTTAACCTCATAACCAAGAACTTTGTAATACAGTGTGCCTTTTAAGCTTCACGTGGGTGACTAAGGTCTAAAGGTTGATGCCCATAGGTATCTCTAGCATTCTAAACTGATTGTTTGTATAATGATTGAAAAAAGTGATGTTTATACTCACTGATTAGGAAAATAGGTGGGGTTTTTTGTTGATGGATTGTAGTTTTCGTATGTGTGTTTTTTGCTCCTCTCTTTGGATTCCATTTGAAATTATAAAAACAGGTGCTTATTTACAAGCTCACTGATTTTTGGGTAGAAGGGATGAGAGCTACTCTTCCAATAATGTAACTTCAATTGTTATTAGATTTTCATATATATGTTGGCTATGTGCATACTTGTTTGTTTTCTTTTGCATGGTTCTATCATCTTCTATTGGTTTTTCTCTTTGGGATTTTCCCTGTTAGTAATTTTTTTTTGGAAATGTTCACTTGCTCAAATGTATCGTCTTTCCATTCCTGCATCTGGTCTGGGTTTCATTTAGTTGCTGAGAAAAGGTAAATATAGCACCTTATCCATGGTCAAATATTAGACACTCTTCCATCCATCATTGACTCAATAGCTCATAAAAATTATATTAGTGTTATCTTTCCTTGTATTTGAGATTTTATTTATTTATTTTTTTGTATTGTGAGGCAATGTGAGCAACAAGAGCATTTGTCTGTCTTGTTTTTATTTCCTTTCTTTTCTTAGTAATTTTTTGGTTTATCTATGTTTCATCTTTATGATGTATAGGGGAAAAAGAAAGAGAAAAGAATGAATGCTTTGGACTTTAGACTTTTTGTGATTGCGAAGCTTAGGAATTGAAAACTTCCTTTTAGTGACTTTACTGCTACTTACATAGCCAATTTTTTCTTTTGAACATGGAGAGATGGCATAGATGATTTGTGCAAAATGCACTCACAAAGAGATGAAAAACTCGGTCTTCAGTTTGTGTGAAAGGATCATCCAATTGTTAAAAATAAAGCTGGCCACATTTTTGCTTACCTATAAAAAAAAAAAAGTTGTTGGCCACATTCTGATTTTTGTTTCCCAGATCCTTGTATATGTTCATTCTTGTTTGTATGTCTTTTACTTGTACTTATATGGACTTGAATTTTCATTTTGACTACACAGATGAAGGAAAAAAAGGGCTTTATCAAGAGAAGAAGAGCAGGCCTACTTAAGAACTTTAAATTTCAATATTGGCAAAACCTCTGGAGGGGGAGGAAATTGTAATTCCCAAATTTGTTATTTAAGTTAAAAAAAAAAAATTGCATTTATAGATTGGAACTCTATAGCCAAAGTAGGTTACGGCTAGGCTGCTTTTAAATTAAAAAGGTTTAACTTTACCTATGTGCATATAAACCTGTACTTACAAAGTTTTTGTGAGAATTTTATGTATGATGGTGGGAAAAGTTGTTTCTTATCAATAAAGTGTATATTCATTAATATTCTTGTTATTATGGCCTTGTGCTCAAAGTGTACATTTTAACAAAATTTTGTCCATTTTTTAAATCAAATTCCTTCCTTTCTTGGTTATTCTCTTGAGGTCAAGTATTCATCGGAGACTTTTGATATGTAATCCTTGTTTTTAAAAAAATAAAATCCATGTGAAGTGTGAACACCTGGATGTAATTCATGTTCCAAAATTTTAGTACTTGGTCCATGAAAATTCTCACACAAAGAATGCTAATAAACATAAACAAAATTGTATACATTTATTCATTAACACAAAATTAGCTACAACATGAAGTTGCAACTTGCTCAGTGATTCAATTACATAGCAACAACAAAAGGCGCAGCACAATGGCTGGGACAAGTCCATTACATACTTCATTCTTTCCCCATTTACACAAGATATACGGTGATAAATACAAAAAACTTGTCTGTCTGTCCTCATTATTGTTGAAAAAGCCATCAACTAATTCTTGCATTCCCCACAGCCAAAATTGGAATTGGAATGGCCATTTGAAATTGAAAATGCAAGAACTTGACCATCTTCCTGCACTCTATTCCTCACCTCAGCTACATCCTTCTATTCCGTCTTCTCTTATGTGAGTAGGAAGCGAAGGGAATCAGCCCAATCAGAGAGTATCTTGGTGCATTTCTCAATTTGATGAATCATCCTCAAGACAGCATAGTATGCATAAAATATTTAATTAACCTCACATCAAAAGTTTTGAACAGAAATTTTCACAAACATCTTATGTGCATTTCCATAATTAATATTAAAATAAAACAATGAACTATTGTGAAACCCAAACCACAATAGCAATAAACTAAGAAATATTATTAAGCTAAAAAGCAGAGTAGTATTTCAATGAAAGAAAATAAGAAAGTGATCATATTTAGTGTCATAAAACATAAATGAGAGAAAGGAATGAGTCTTAGGTAACGAAATCGAGGAAAGAAAATTAAAATTCGTGAATCTGATGTCAACATATTTCCTTAATGCCAAAGCGAAGAAACCTATACACATTACACACAACTACAAGCATGCAATTTTCCATACAATCACAGTACCATTTTTCAAACGCCTATTGGTATTGCACGGGATCTCAATTCATACAATAAAAAGAAAAAGAAAAAAGAATGATGACCTCATTGTTTCCATTTGGTTGATTCCAAAACCAATTGATGTTCAAGTTTAACACCTCAAAGTATTTCATTTGGCAATGTTGTTCTAATAATATTGTTTAAGTATTGTGGAAATACGTGTAACTGAAAAAGCGTTTTGAAAATACCTGTTGTGTTGTTTAAACAACACAACCAAATAGATCCTTATATTTTTTTTTAATGTGTTTTCTTTCTTTTCATATTCTATGCTGATTGTGCGTGTGCATGGTTTTTTTTTAATACACCACAACGTTTTTATTAAGACAATTTGAGGCTTAAGTCAACCATTTTAAGTGAGGATATTTTTATTGAAAATATTCGTTATTTTATTTTTTATTATAATTTCATTTTTCTTGCTTGTAGATATGAAAAATTACTAATTAAGTTTTTAGATTTGAATTATTTTTTAAAACTTATTGGGTGATAAGTTTTTTTTTTTTTTAAACTTATTAGTTGTCTGTTTGAGATTCTCTTTTAATACAAGCCTGCAAGTAGTGCCAATACTCTGAATGGTCTCACATAAAGCACTACAGCAAATTTAATTTTTCAATTCTAATTTCAACTACATTGCATGCACGCATTCAACACATACATTTCTGATCATGAGTGATAAAAATTCAGTCTCCTTTTCTAATAAAAAAGACAATTCTTAGACTAAACCATTATACGAAAGATAAACATTTAGTCTCCCATTCATTAAAAAAAAAAAAACAATTCACTAAATCATAAACAATCTCTAATTCATCATTTTATACAAATCACTGTCATTCAAGTGACCAAAAATAATCATGTAGCGGAATTTTTCCAACATTTTCTATAATTTTGGAACGTTGTTCATTTTCCTTTGAAAGTACTAGATTTGACGCCAACTTGTATCACAAACGTTTTGACCAACTCTCTTACAAAAATTAGACACTGTTGATCAAGAAGCAGTTTAAACAAATTATGTGAAAATTGTAAAATTTACTTCCAACAAATATATTACCAAAAATGGTAAATTGGAGTTAATTTTTCTTTGTATACATGTGTTTAATAACATACAAGCCGCAATCATACTCAAAATATGAAAATAGTTAAAATTTAAAAAATTTAAAGATTCCAACAAAAGTTTTTAATATGTACTAGTACAATTTGTACGTACCCATTCAATTCAATCAACCAAAGAGAAAATCACTAGGAATTTAGTTCCATTGTACATGTTTGATTTGGTGTATTTGGAGGGAATGCAATCAGCGGACCTTTGAGGACTTGGATAGATCCGATGACCAACTGCTTGCTCTTTTCACTGGTTCCTTTTTGTTTGGTCTAGGGCTTAGGGACTTACATCTAGTGATTCTCTCCTTTTATTCCTTAGTTGTCTTTTTCTTTGTAATTAGTTTTTCCTTTCTTTTTTGTAATTTCTGATTTGCTTTGTGCTACTTTACATAAAGCATTTTTTTGAATATACATTTTTTTACTTATCAAAAAAAAAAAAAAAAAAAAAAAAGGACAAGTCCTAGTCCTATGGGCGAAGAGGAGATCAGAATATATGGTTTGACAGGAAAACCTCATCAATAATAGTTATTAAGTTTAGGGATTCTAAAATAAATTTATTTGAAGCCAAATAAAGATAAAATAACAAGCAAAAAATGTAGTCATAATTTGGTACAAAGTTAGATTAGTATAGTTTATTTTGCGGGGCTGTATATGGAATGCTTGGATCTCTTATGTCGACCAAATACACAAGCTTGCTTCTCTACTGCACATATGTGGATTGTGGAACAACGATATAATTTTATATTGTAGAATGCAATTCAACAATTAAAGGAATATGATGTTTTTTGTACATTGGAAGGATGAGATGTTAACTGGTTGAATTTGTTTAAAAGTAAGAAGAGAGGAAAGGCAAGAGTGATGAAATATATTTATATTTTTGTTTAGAATGGGTACTGCTCTCAATTTTCATAAACTTAAATTAAGATTTGAGATACTTTCCATTAGTTTGACAAAATATAATCAAGAACCAAAGCAATTGAGTATTTACATAGAACATGAAGTGTGTAGAACACAAAGTTTTATATTGGCAGATGATTAACGATTATCAAGTTGCGTTATACTCTCAAGTTATAGGTTGGTAGGACTCTGCCTGCCTCCCCTACTACAGTTCCCTCTCACTCAACACCGATTGATGGTCTAGTGAGGAAAAAATTATAATAAATTGGTGTTCTTTATTAACAGTGTCTAATTAATTATAACTATAAATCTATAATTGATGGTGAAATTGGTGTTCTTACCGCCAAGGTGGTTGCAAAAAAAAAAAATTCATGGATGGGCCACCAAACCTTGATCAACTAGCCAATATGGAGACAAAGCATATCAAAGATGTTTTTTTTTTTTTTAAACAAAGAATTTTTATTCAACTGTGCCTTTTGGCATTATATATTTAGGAGTATACTATCCTCATTGCACACGCTCCACGCGTGCATGAGGCTCTTTTTTTGGGCTAATTTCTATTTATTATAATTTGAGATTTAAGTTTATTTTCGAGGCAAAAATTCCTGTCATTTGCATGAACATCTCTCGTACACATGCAATAAATAGATATGGCATATGTTGGAGGCTAAAAGGATGAAACAAGGAACTATAAACTCCCTCACTCTCTGCTATTAATTTTATTGTCATAAAATGAACAATAATTGGTTGTCTTTGTAAATTGCATTTCTCGGTAAACACCAAAAAGTGTGAGTGATTCCTTCGTGTTAACAACACTTCCAATAATCAAAATAGCAAATATTAAACCCATATTCAAATATATATTTAATTTCTTTTGGTGTAAACCATTTTTCTATATTTCACTGCCCCAAAATAAGTCTATTACATCAAGGGTTAATACAACATAATTAGTATAGTGGTATTATACATAATGTCACATCTAAAAATTAAAAGTCATTTTAATAGTAACTTAAAAGTAGCAAATTATTAAATTAATGTTAATTAGTTGCAATAATTTATAATTTTCAGTTGCAATAGAGACTTTAATACTCAACTGAGTTTAGAAATTTTTTTGCAATGAATTAAATTGAAGAAATCAAAATTTTTTTGTAATAACTTATGTTGTGCCAACGGGCCCAAGGTATGTATTGGGCCAGCCCAAGAGCTCTCGCGGGATTGAAAGCCCAACCTAACAGCATGGATGGTCCGAAGACATGAGAAGGCCCGCCTGTGAAGTAACGTGACATAAAAAAGATGTCATGCATGAGCAGAACATCCCGAAGCATGAAGTCCGAGGATGGCAACGTCCTTGGCCATATGCTGCCGAGGACGAGAAGAGTAATTTGACAGTTCAAGGGCACCAATACTGAGGACCTTGGACACAAAGGCTGAGAAAACAAGGATAGGAGATAAAAATGAGTGATATCAAGGATAAAGTTGCTACCACCGCATTGAAGGCTCTATACCTGCCTCTCTGGCCGCATTAATGAGAAAGTGACGCTTGAGTATTGGAGTTCAGTCTTAGACCTACCGCCAAAGACTTTGGTAGAGTGGGGTGATGGGACAAGTATCTAAAAGAAGCATATGATCTACACGTGGAGGAGAGAAGAAGGAGGAGGAAGGCCTATAAAAGGCGAAGGAAGAAGAAAGGGAGGGGGGGGGGGACAGCAAAAAAAAAGGAAGGACACACACACACAAGAGAGAAAATTGTAAGAAAAACACCAAAGACTAATTGTCCTCGGCATCAATATATAAGAGAGTTTTCATCCACGTACAAAAATTATGCATGTGTTCTATGATCTAATTTAGCTTTTGTGTTATCCAACATCCATAAATCTAGATTCGAAACCCACTCTCTATAAATTCATTGTTTTGGACCGAAGGTACAACTTAGGTCCAGCACAATTTGTGTCCTTACAACTTATATTGAAGAAATCGTTGTAATAATTTGATACCAATTATTTTGCGAAATATTACAATAGAAATTTCAAAGAAACAACTTATTACAATAAATATAACATTGCATTAACTAAATATCAATTATTTTACAATTTATTGCAATGACAAATATGAAGCTAAATATATTATTATAATGATCTAATACCAATTATTTAAAATCTATTGTAATAAAAAATATGAAACAATTATATATTACAATAAAGATACCATTACAATAATTTGACCCAAATTATTTTTATCAATTTTATTGCAATCTATTGTAATGAAATTCGTGAAATAATAGCCAATTGCTGCAAGATATTCAAAGTAGTAATTTGTTTATTGCAACATCAAATATATTATTACATCAAAATTGTCATTAAAATATTTGAAGTTTATTGCAATAAAATTTTTTTTAGCACAAACCTATTACCTCAATTTTTATTGCAACACTTCATATAAACTATTGCAATGATTCTGATGTTATTGCAATGATTTTTTTCATTGTAATAAACATTTTTTTATAGTATAAGACTACTCTATTTAAGCTTGGTGTTTTTACGATCAAGGATATTCCTCCAGAACCAAGAGTGGTGAGGTTTTGGGGAACAATCTTGTAGGGGAAATATTTGGCTTTAAATGTTTTTGCAATGAGGGATTCGATAGATTCTCCAATAGTGTTTTGCCAGCATAGCTTGATTCATAAGGCTAAATCTTTTAAGCCCAAATGTGTAATTTGGATTTTAATCAGTTTTATAAAAAAAGTAAATAAATAAAAAGGCCTTTTCTATCTTCTATTAAATAAATAATATAATAAAAAAACACTTACTTAAAAATGAAAAGAGCCTTGAAACTTAAAATAAAAATAAAAATAAAAAACCTCTGCCTCAAAATAGAGGATGCCTCACTTTGAAATGAGTCGAACTCCTCATGATTTGCAAATTGCTTATCAAATAAAAGCTACATGACAAGTCAACTTATCATAGGCCACAAGAAAATCTGATTAATGCTAGGAGAGCTAGTCTTCTTGAATAAGTTCTCATGATGAGTGATGAAGTGCGTAAGAGAGGTAGCCTTCTTGTAGAAACGAAGTCTTATATTTATAGGCAATGGTTCTGCCCATAACTACTCCACTCCAAGATTGCATGCATGTTTTCACTTCATTTCATTTGTCACCCTTTAAAGCCATTATAACAAGTTTCACTTGATTGCCAAATCAAAATTTCATAACCACTTTTGGTTCTTATAAATAAGAAATTTATTTATTTTATATAAATAAATGCCGCCTGTGTCCATTTAGATGACTTCTAGGTATCTAATTGGACAGTAAATCGTAGTTAAGGTGGCCAAGCTAAAATAATTAACTAGCCTTTTAATATTGGCTTGAAATGATAACTCTGTGCTTGATCTCGATGGGTCCATATTATGATCTAAGACCAATTCAACTATCATTAATTATGTTTATTTTTGCAATATGATATGTTGTTTACCACTGCTTCACCTGATTAAAGACGAGCCCACCTTTTGGTTCTTTGTTTATCAATATGTCAAAGCCATATTGAGTATTCATGATCGTGATCGAAGTAAAGTTTCACTGGTGCATTGCCCGCCGCAGATTGAGCTGGCTCTCTTCGAGATGGTTTGGTTTGTTGACTTCGAACTGGATTGCTTCGAGGTGAGATAGGCTTGCCGAATTGGTTCGAGATGAGCTTAGTCGAGGTGCTGGGTCTGGATGGGTTTTGTAGCTACGTGAGGCATCTCGATTGCAATGATGGCTGTGTCACTTAGATGAAATCAGGAAGACACATATTGCTAAGAAAATTACTACTTAATGGCTTCAAATACATTTTGCAGTTGTTGCATTAAAATCTGCTGGTCTTAAACCTCAAGACCCAATTGAGTTAAATGCTACACCTCGTGCTATTGGAGGGTCTTGGTCTTGGTCTTGAGACCAAACTCAAAGACATCCAGACTTGGAGAAAATGGGAAATTAACCCTCGTTTTTCAACAATATAGTTAGTAGAAACCAGAACGAAAGTATATACTATACTAACATCTCGACTCTTAAAGAGTCGATTTTTCCCTAAGAAATCGAGCATCAGAAGGTCGATTTCCTTGCTCTGGTCAGGTTTGATGTGGAGATTTTCCACGTGGCAGCCACTTGGAAATCGAATTTTATAAACTCGATTTCCATATGAAGCATTAAAATACTCCATTATATTGTCACTTAATCCTCGTGGACTCCAGCTACAAATCGAGTCTTAAAGACTCGGTTTGTATAAAGTAAAATCGACTCTCAGAGAGTCGATTTGCAAGCTATAGTCCAGTTAAGTCACGTGGTTAAGGCAGCTGCTCTTTAGTCCACATTTTGTGTTTTCTGGGTTCTGCCGTTTCCCACACCATATTCTATTCTCTGGGGCAGCAGCTCTCTCTTCCTCACTCGCTCTCTCTCGCTCTCACTCTCATACAAAATTTCAAATCAAACTCATCCTCTATTTACACATCCTCATGTCAGGTAAGGTTTTTATAGCTTACACTCTCTCTAGTTGTTAGGTTTTTTTTTTTGCTGAATAGTTGTTAGTTACATATATGTAATGTTAGAGTTTTTTAATGGGTAGTTGTTAGTTACATATATGTAATGTTAGATTTTTTTTTGTTAGTTACATATATGTAATGTTAGATTTTTTTTTGTGGGTATGTATCATGAGTTTTTTTGTTTGGTTTGTTATTTTTCTTTATATTTTTGATAGCATGATTGAAGATTTGTGTGTTTAGTTTTTTTTTTTTTTATTGGAGTATGATTAATGGTTTTTTTTATTGTTTAGAAACAAATAATAATGGTTGAGTATATATGCAAATGTGGGGTTTGTATATGCATATGATGTAACTAGTGTATATATTTGGTAGGGTTTTTTTTTTTTTTTTATAAATAAAAAGTAAAAAATATTTAAGATATATTTGTATTGTTAGCCTCTTTTCATGGCTATTTTTGTTGTTGTTTGGTTTAATATTTTTCATTATTTTTTTGTTAGAATGATATGAAATTTTGTAGTGGGGGTGAGTTGTGTCTTTAGTTTTTTTATTTGTTTGAGTATGAAATGATAATGATTGAGTGTGTTTGTATGTGATGTGGAGTGAGTATATGCAAATGTGGGGTGTGTTTGATATAAGAAGTTGTAATTTTTGTACTTTGAGTACATAAAAAGTTTTGTAATTGTGTTAAAATATGTCACTAACATATTACCTTGACTGTAATAGGTTCATAATCTCTGAAGAATATTGACATAAATGTATACTACGGTGGACCTCTTTTCAATCCTGAACAGATTGACGGATTCCCATTTCAAGGGCCGAGTATCGAATGCTATTACATGATTATACGTCGTAAGTTGAAGACATTGAATGATTTGAAGATGAAAATAATGGAAGAACTGAGTTTGAGCCCTACTTGTTATGACATAAATATTATTTATCGTTGTCCACAAGAAATCCTTCATGAACGGATAAATTACAAGTATATGGTGATCAAAGAAGATAAACATGTAAAGGTCATGTTTAATAGGATCCGTAAAATGCCCCAAGTAAATGCTGCTGAGTTATACGTAAGTTCCGAGCGACTCGTAGAAGTTGATGTCGAGAAGTTGCAACAAACAACTACATCATTGCAACTTACAGCCTTAGATGATAGATGCACTACAATGGGAGGTTACACACTCTCATCTCAAGATTATGCTGCCAATACCTGTGAAACACTCCAACCTCATTTTGTGAATAATGATGAAAATCTTGATGATATGGATGAGTACGAAGAGAGAATTAAGCGAGGCGACTTTGAGAAGGATGTGGATGATCATGAACTTGCTCCCAATTTTGAAGAGGAAAATATGGAGTGCCATGATGAAGGTGATGCAAACGAGGATATTGGAGTCCAGCATGTTACAAATACGACCACTGCCTACACACCTCCTGCCGAGTCATTCTACGCAAATACTTGGGAAAATATGATTGATCCTTCACGTCTTCAGATTCCATTTGTTTCTACATGGGAAGATGGGATGTATTTTAATAAAGGGTTGACTTTTGCAAATAAAGAGGCGGTGAAGCGTGCATTGATAATATACGCAGCAAAAGATAATAGAAATTTTATAATCCGGATGTCGACCAAAACTAAATTATGCGCCGCATGCATTGACACCAACTGCAAGTGGTACGTTGGGGCATTCATGAAGGCTAAACTTAATGGTCTGTGGACGGTCACGTCCTATGTGGGTTCACACAGTTGTATACCCTTTGGCCTGCGAAGAGACGGTAAAATGATGGATTCTAATTTTGTTGCATCAGAAATTGTGGGAAAATTGCAACAAAAGCACACTGCTCTTATTGATGAGCTTTGGGAGATCATACATACTAAGTATAATCATGACCTTTCTTACTATAAGGTATGGGACGCAAAACAAAAGGCAATTGCTAAGATATATGGGGATTGGGAGGAGTCTTACCAAAGGTTGCGAAAGTTGTTGTTGGCATACTTGGATCAAGATTCGGGTACCCAGTACAACTATTGGACCATACCTAGGCCCATAGATGGTACTACGTTACTGCGCTATGTATTTTGGGCATTCGCTCTATGTATTGCTGCATTCAGATATTGCAGGCCAATGATCAGTATTGATGGGACTCATTTGTATGGTAAATATCGAGGGGTGTTGATGATTGCAATGGCAACCGATGCTAACCAAAATGTTTTGCCTCTCGCCTTTGCTGTTATGGACAAGGAGTCAAGGCCTAGTTGGGGGTGGTTTTTAGAGTATCTCAGGACTTCGATAGAGCATGTGATACTAAACGAGGGCATTTGCATTATTTCTGACCAACATAAAGGTATCAAATGCGCCATTGCAGAATGGCCTAGAGGTGAGGACAGCACAGAACATGTATCTCACCGATATTGCCTTCGACATGTTGCTAGCAACTTCAACACACACTTTGATGACCTGACTCTAAAGGCATTGGCCTTGAAAGCTGGATATGCGACGAGTGAAGCTAAATTTGAGTCCATAATGCAAACCATTAAGGATGTCGAGATTAATGCACTGAGGAGTGTAGACCCTGATGATCCTCATCTTGAACGCTACATGCCATACACATATTTAATGAGTGAGGATGTGGAGAAATGGACCCAGTCACATGATGGTGGAAGACGTTACGGGGCAATGACAACCAATATCTCTGAATGTTTTAATGGGGTACTTAAAGGTGCTCGCGGTTTGCCCATTGCTGTAATAGTTGTATTCACTTGGTCCAAACTTGTTGCATATTTCCACGATCGACATAAAAATATTACTTCTGATCTCTCTCGAGGTAAGGTATGGAGTGATTATGCAATGGAGATCTATACCAAAAATGTCGATAAAACTTCAGGACACACTCTGAGGGAATTTAATCATGAAACTGGTGTATATCAAGTGGTTACCCCGTACAACGATCATAGAGGTGGAGGGGGAAACCACAGTCATGAAGTGCGCGTATTGGATAGAACATGTGGCTGTGGAAAGTGGCAAAACCTTAAGATCCCTTGTTCAAATGCAATTAAAGTTTTGCAGCAATTGCATCATGAAGCGACCAGCTATATTGACGCATGTTACAGTTTGGAGTTTGGACAACGCCATTCACACATATTCACATCAATTTGTGGTGCCAAAGTCAGAGTTCGAATGGAGGGACGTTCGCGAACCACGGTGGGTGCCTGACCCAAGTCTGATGGGGGCCAAAGGTCGTCATGTGAAGTCAAGAATAAGGAATGAAATGGATGGGGTACGGCGAAAACGGGGAAGCCCGAACCCAGATTCGGACTTGAGGGAGATTCAACCAAGGCAGCGATGTGGAGTGTGTCATGAAGAAGGGCATAACCGCAGAAGATGTCCCAACTCCCGTGGGGCTTCGACAAGCGATTCCCGTGGGACTTCGACAGGCTGTAGTGCTACAAACTAGGCAAGTGCCTTTGCTATTTTGATATAATATGCTCAAAACTTCATTTGGTTTTTGTTCTTCGCATTTAGGAACTAACAACCGTATTTTTAATGTTTTTCAAGCAAGCAGATGCTCGATTTTGGAATGGCATTGTACATGAGAGTTGTGGTTATCTTTGATATGGACAAGTGCTAGGCGAACATGTTGTATAAGTATGGACAAGTGTTAGGCGATTATGTGGACTACGTTGTATCGAGAAAGTTGTTATTTTCTTTATTGTTGAATGTTGTTGTAATTGAACTAGTAGCTATCCATGTACTCGTTACATTAGTTGCGTTGTGCAGCTTTTGCCTATAATGCAGCTCTACTAGTACTTTTAGACGTGGTTAAATTTGTATGGTTTTGACCTAAGAGGGCAACTGTAGTGCCAATGAATAGTTATTGTCTTAATGTAGTGGCTGATGTATTCTGGATCTGGTTTACAGCAGGGGAATGGGAAAACTCTCTGGTTTACTGCTGCAGGGGTAAGCAACCAAAAAAAAAAAATCCCAATGGAAATCGGGTCTCTAAATCTTGATTTCCATTTGGATGGCATTAGCGTAAATATAATTTCAACAAATCGAGATTTAAAGACTCGATTTACGTTGGACTAATTTACCAAAATGCCCCTGCAATGGAAATCAAGTTTCAGGAAGTCGATTTTCACTGGTAATTCTTCCAGTGGCAATTGGCCGTAATTATTTTTGAATTCTCGGTCTGGCGTACTCGCCAGTAGTAAACTCGAGTACTTATTTTGAAAATCGACTATCTAATACTCGACTTACACTGGAATTTTTTTTTTTTTTAATTGTCAAAACTGTATTTGAAAATAACAAAAATATGAAATTTAACTTGTACCTATCTATCTTAAACTTTCAACGTGTAATATGAAACTTTTGGAATTAAATAGTTTACGCGCCATGGCATCTTCATAATGAGGCTGACCATAATTACACACCGCAACAATGCATACTATACCAGATCATACATTATTATTATTATTATTATTATTATTATTATTATTATTATTATTATTATTATTATTATTATTATTATTTACATTTTAATTTAGGTTTCAAATTTATTTGGTAAATCGAACTT
The DNA here is from genome assembly GCA_032878915.1 of Castanopsis chinensis. Lineage (NCBI taxonomy): Eukaryota > Viridiplantae > Streptophyta > Magnoliopsida > Fagales > Fagaceae > Castanopsis > Castanopsis chinensis. The sequence goes on along the minus strand of JAVQMG010000130.1, from coordinate 25,360,143 downwards.
CTTATCGTAAAATCTTTGTAAAATATGTGATTGGATATACCATTTGTCACACTAACTCCAACTCATATATATTTTAAATTTTAATTTAGTTTTCAATAATTGTTACAAATCGAGTGTGGGGGATTTGAATCTTGAACCTACTCATAAAAAGATCAAACAACACTTCTTTCCTAAGCTTTAAACTCTTGACAGTAGATAAACGATACAAATGGTTCAAAATCTTTCGTTTCACATTCTAATTATTTTTCAGCAACATTGCAGCAAAATCTTTCGTTTCCTACGTAGTAAATCATTACATTAGAACTTCTACCTCTATTGCAAGCTAACAATTTCACATCGGTTTGACATCAATAATGCACTTGGTTAAGCAACTGTCAGCAATACAGGTAGTAAAACCAGGGGGGGGGGGAACGTTTTGCAGACTTCAGCATTCAAAACAGGCCTGCTAACATGCAATTGTTGTACCGAAATAGTGATACATGGAACACATCCGGAAAATAACTGGCTCCCCTCTCTCATGTCAGGCTCTGGATTCCAAAGCTAAAATTATCTTCTTTTGTGGACCCTGAAACCAAACCGAATCGAACCATAGGAATCGATATTAAAAAAAAGAAAAGCCACACTTCCGCCAATAGGAAAAGAACAAAATAAGAATAATAGTAATAACAACATATGATTCATCACCAACAAGCCTAACAGACCAAAAATGATGGAATTCTTTTAGAATTTGAACTTTAAAATGTCTTGCAACAATTAGCATAAATACATAATACAACTGCAGAAAGAGGAAAGAATTTCAGAAGAATGCATTGTAATAACAATGTATGTTGAACCTTTCATAAGAAAAAGGTTCAACATAGTCAGATATGTAGTGTGTTAGGTTGACATATATTGACCATATCTGGCATAGCATATCAGAATCTTAGCCACAAATACTGGTTTTTTAAGGATTGCACTGAAAATGATAATTGAGATGGTTGCCATTGACCCAGTAATTTAAGTCACTGACCCAGGAAATATCTCTAACCTCTTTTCAAGTCCACAAAAAGAATAGAATAAATAACACCAAAGAAGGAAAAGAAAAACAAATGCTTCATACCTTCAATGAGCCACCTAATTCTCTCAGAGATGAATTCTCCGTTTGCGTCCTAGAAGTGGACTGGGACCCTGAAAGGTATTTAAAAGAAGGGGAAAAAAACATTCATCCAATGTGGGAGATGAACTAAAGAAAAATATAAGCAATGGTATAATAGGAAACATAGTTGTAGGAAAGTATATACTTTCCATCTTAGTGGTGGGAGCAGCAGGGGCAATTACATGGTAGTTAAAACGGTGCTAGTGGTAGCAAAAGTTAAGAAAAAATAATAAAGGGATTCTGTAACGACGATAGTGTTCATATTGTGGTTGGACAGTGGGTGGCTGAGGCAATGTGTTAGTAGTGGAGGTGATGGTGGAAGCAGTAATGAAGTCCATACTGATTAGCTGAAAACCTAAACAGGGTAAGTAACAAGGATTATGAGAAATTCTCATAATAAGTTCTTACTTCTGAAAATCATGGAACTGTAACTTAGACATTTAAATAGCTTATTCTCCGAGCTACTAAGCAATTATTTCAGGTGGTATGACCAACAAAAGTTATGCATGAAATGATTAAAATCCATAACATTTGCAATATACCATGCCCTTAGTTTTGATTAACCAGTGTACTTCATGTCATCTATATGGAAAACAATCAGCTTATTTGCATGCAAGCGTGCGCGCGCGCACACACACACACACATATCTCACAAATGATAAAGAATAAATAAAGCCTAAAAAAAAAAAAGGATCTAATGCTCACATGAAATGGGTTCAGCAGTGAATGAAGCATTTCCTTCTTTAAGAAATTGAAACCCTAGAAACCTTCATAATTTGTGGCAATAAAAACAGTACAAAGTCACACTTTATTCAAATCAACATATTCAAAAAAACCTACAACACTAATCCAATTATTCAATCAAGCAAGTGTTATAGTAAGACAGAGGAATATAATTTTTTTTTTTTTTTTGGTTTCAAATGAACAAATATTTATTTTCTTAATGTATAACTAATAAGTTCCTTGCACTAAATTAGAAGCAGGTAAATGTTATGGTTTCTAAGTTTAGTTGAGCTACTTACCAGGCTAGTCCAAGAAGGCCAAATATGTAAAAAACAGATCCCCAACCAATATTTTGAATAATAGGAGGAGCCAAAAGAAGCCTGCAGGTTTTTACTATATCAGAAACTTACATATTTGAACCATATCATACACCCAAGTTCAACCTTACATAGAGTTGCCAAAACTAGCAACCAACCATTAACCCAAGGATCTAGATGTACTAAAATTTCATATTTTCTTGTCCAGTTTCCAAAAAATTTCTCCACTCAATTCCATAAGATAATAAGATTTAGCTACCTAAATATGCTTATTAGTAAGGAACTCAGTCAGGCAATTAGAAGTGATAGCCAGTAAAATAGCAAAGGAAACTCCAAGAAGTACAAGGAAAATTCACTGATAAAAGCAAATAATAGCAAGACGAGAGATCATGTCTAAAAGTCAAATTTTAAATTAACATGCTACTGGACCAATTTGGATCTCATACATGCCTGGCAATAAGATCAGTTGCAGCTGATGGGGAAACACCTTCTCCTATTCCGACCTAGATATAAAGAGGAACAGAAATCCTTAGTCATAAAATAGACTCAAAGTATCATGATGGCTTTTAGTGAGAGAGGGAGACAGTCAGAGGGAAGACTACATTATCATATGTTACTAAAAGGCCTGGGCAGAGACAAGATAGGTGATGAACTTGAACCATTTAATCAGACCAAGTGTTCGTGCAAGTAAAACTACAAAGAAATGCAAAGTAGTAAATGCTTAGCCTGGTTGGATTTTATTTTTTTGAGAAACAATAGAAGCTGTACTATAAAAGATTTGGAGGAACTTACATACCAATATTCTTGACAAGATTAATCCTGGCATAAATCCAGCAAGCAAAGGAACAAGAGCTGTAGCCAATGACCAAGTCAATACCCCGATCTGAAGAACTTTTCTGAACTAGAAAAAAGATAAAAGGTGAGAAAGATGATGTATCACACTTCCTTAAATGCCCCCAAAACAAAGAAGACATATTTCTGGTGCATGTAACATCTCAAATCATTTCTAACCCTTAAACAAAACAATTGTTTGTTACCATGCCTTTACATGGATTGTCTTTCATGCTATTGCAACAATATAAACTCTGCTTACAGAACAAGTGCAACTTGAAGTTCTTTCTCATATTTTGGTCCTTTGGGGTTAAAAGTGCGATCCAGAAGGGTTAAACGGACAAGGAGGTTAATATTTGCACAGTCTGCAGCTGAGTGTAGTTGTCTATATAAGTGCAATAGGGATGAAATTCATGGTGAGAAGATTCCTCCAAGTTCTGGTGGAGGATTTTGAACAAAATCTAGCAATACAGGATAGAATCAAGTGTCAGGATAGACACTGTAAAAATTATAGCTAGTCCAGAGTTCTTCTCCTATAAATGATACAAGCAAAATATTCTTCAATCTGATTTGGTTAAGAAAATTTTCTACTTTCAAAATGACTGTATGAACATCTTAAGATACAAGTAATGGACTTAAAATTCAATTTTTTTTCACCATATACAACTCAATCAGATAAATTTGGCTACTTAGGCCTAAACTCCAAAAAAATTCCTAACCTTCATAGCTAACATGACAGACATGTTGTGCTACCAATCAAAACCTGTGATAGTTCAACTAAATGTCTACTTAAGAGATGGTATTTGTGCATTACTGCATGTAGGAGACCACAAAAAATAAAATCTCTTTGGTAGGTTATGCTTAACTGGAATGTGGGAAGGTTGCGGATGATCAACTCTATGAGTCCTGATTAGTAATTAATCAACAGTACTCCCCAAATCAATCCCTTACACTAAAGACTAAGGTTAGAAATTAACCTGCCACCAAATATCTTTGCAAGCCAACCCCCAGGCAACTGACTTAATGCATAGCCCCAAAAGAATGATGATTGCACCAATCCAACCACTGATGAATTCCACCCAAACTGGTGTGACATTGGAATTATAGCAATACTCAAGTTCACCTATCCAATGAATAAAATACAAAATGAATTAATTAAATCTTACAAACAACCTGTGAACCATTTGAACAAAAAGGTTTAATTTTATCTCATAAATACAGACCTGCAAACCATTTGAACAAAATGGTTTATTAGTTTTTTTTTTTTTTTTTCTAGAACAACAACTTATCCTTAGTCCTAAACTTTTAGGATCAACTATGGATCCTCAACAAACTAATTAAGGTCAGGCACATGTATTCTTTTTGGTCATTCTATTATATCAAAAGTCATACTCTGTAGTCTATATACCTCCTGAATTGACTTACCCTTTTTTATTACTTCTACTAGTGCTATTTTAGGTCTTCCTCTACCTTTTTTTTATTCATTAGTTTAGAATCAATTCACTCTTCATTCCTTACTGGTGTGAGGGAGTTTATTGTTGGAAAGGAATGCAATTGAGATTTTCTTTCTCTTTGATACATCAGTGCTTATGATATCAGCACAAAATCTATGATGGATGTTGTGTAATGCATTCAATAAAATGCATGGACCTTGTTAAGATTACGATAATGACAAAGGTAATAGTAGCAAGCTCAACATTAATTACCCCCCCCCCTGACGTAGAACAACCACAATAAACAGAAAATAATAGGAAAAACCCTAGGAGTCGGCACCTAATGGCTGCTTGGAGTCAGCACCAAGCAAACTGGAGTCGGCACTAGTGTAAAAGAAAACACACGTTTTTTATAATTATCAAAAGCTGTCTTACAATATTCAGAAAAAGTTTTTAAATAGCTAACAACATAAAGCACAAAAAAAACCCTAATTATTAAATGCTCGGGCTTGCTCAATCTCAAGCCCGATAACTAACAGGCCCCCATCCATAAGGCCACTGGTTGGGCCGTCTTCTTATTCTTCCTCCCATACATGCGTATAATTGGGGGCTTATATCTTGTGTCCGCACCAACTCCTCCCGGGTGAGAAGAACTCGACCCCGTCGAGTGGAAATCTGAAGAGCTCTGGTAGTACTCCAGCAAGTTAGGATCCAATCGCAGTAGCTCATCCCTAGTAATCCATGTGCAATCAGAATTTGGTCGCCCTTGCCACCGAACTAGGAAACGGTGAACTTCTCTATCCCTGGTAGAAACAATCTGCTTATCTAAAATAGCATCAATAGATTCTTTCTGTGCACAGGGCAAATTTAAGGGTAAAGGGGTAGGAATAGGGGCATTCATAGGATTAGGTAAAGGCTCATCAAAAGGAGTATCAGGAATAGCTATAGGGCTGTTATAAGCAACTAGATCCTCAATATTAAAGGAGGAGCTAATACCATAATTATGAGGAAGGTCAATGACATATGCATTTGGGCCCATTCGTTTCAATACTTTGAATGGACTGGCACTACGAGCCTGCAAGTTTTTAACGGTCCTAGAGGGAAACCGTTCAGGTTGGATCCGAATCATGACATAATCCCCTACCTGAAACTCTGCATGACGCCGATGAGTGTCAGCATGAATTTTATATTGAGAATTACTTACCTAAATTTTTTTGTGAATCTCATTATGCAAATCATGAACATGTCATGCAAATGCCTCAGCAAATTCAGAAATCCTAATATGTGGGGACATGGGCAATAGATCTAAGGGCTTCCTAGGTGTAAATCCATGCACAACCTCAAAAGGACTAGCGCCTATAGACCTATTGATAGAGCTATTATATGCAAGTTGGGCTACAGGAAGAATTGAATCCCAATTTCGATTGGCTTCACCCACTAGACACCGAAGAAGGTTGCCTAGACTACGATTGACCACCTCAGTTTGACCATCAGTTTGAGGATAAAATGCTGTGGAAAATTTCAATTTGGTGCCTACTAAGTGCCACAAGGTCTTCCAAAAATAACTCATGAAGCGAACATCCCTATTAGACACTATGGTTTTGGGAAGACCATAAAGCTTGACAATCTCATCAAAGTAGAGTTTTGCAATTTTGGAAGCATCAGAAGTCTTAGAACATGGTAGGAAATGAGCCATCTTAGAGAAGCGATCAACAACTACTAGGATAGAATCATGCTTCCTAAAGGTGCGGGGCAAACCTAGCACGAAGTCCATACTCACATCCTGCCACGGGCGATCTGGCATAGGTAGAGGCGTGTACAGGCCAGTGTTTTGCTTGCGATGTTTGGCTAGTTGACATGTACGACACTGACCAACTATCTTGGCAACGCCCCTCTTAAGACTAGGCCAATAGAATTGACGTTCCACTTCCTCAATTGTCTTATCTCGACCAAAATGTCCTGCAAGACCTCCCGCGTGTATCTCCCAAACTAGGAAGTCTCTCACTGATGACCGAGGGATACATAACTTTTTGGCTTTGAACAAGTAACCATCCTGAAGGGTATAATCATCCAAGGCTGGCCGTGAGGCATTACTTAGGCTAGTGTAGAGCTCCCCAAAATCTGGGCATGATTCATAGTCATCCTTGAGTTGTTCAAACCCAGTAACCTTAACACTCATGATAGACAGCAAAGACACCCTTCGACTTAATGCATCAGCAGCCTTATTCTCAACTCTCGCCCTATGTTTCACCACAAAGTAGTAGCGTTACAGAAACTCAACCCAACTACCGTGCCTAAAATTCAACTTCTTTTGGGAATGGAGGTAGCGCAAAGCTTCATGATCGGAGTAGATATTAAACTCTCACGACAACAGGTAATGGCGCCAATGCCAAAGAGCGCGCACAATGGCGTAGAATTCTTTGTCATATGTGGAGTACTTTTGCTTAGCATCATTCAACTTCTCACTAAAATAAGCAATTGGGTGGCGCTCTTGACTAAGTACTCCCCCTATACCAATACCTGAGGCATCACATTCCACTTCAAAAGGCTTGTTAAAATCAGGGAGACACATGACAGGTGCCTCCGTCATCTTTTGCTTTACTTCATTGAAGGCCTTAGTAGCAGCTTTTGTCCAAATAAACTCTACTTGTTTCATGCAATCAGTGATGGGGGACATAATGGTACTAAACCCTTTGATGAATCGGCGATAAAAGGAAGCGAGCCCATGAAAGCTTCAAATTTCATGGATATTTTTGGGCTCGGGCCAATCCACAATCGCTTGAACCTTTTAGGGGTCAGCAGAAACTCCTTCAGAAGATACGATGAAGCCTAGGAAGACAACTCTATCGGTAAAAAAAGAGCACTTCTTGAGGTTACCATATAAGCTCTCATTCCTAAAGGCCGTACAAACTTGAGTGAGATGGTCTAAGTGTTGCTCCCTAGACTTACTATAGATGAGGATGTCATCAAAGTACACAACCAGGAATTTCCCCATAAAAGGCTTGAGCACTTGAGTCATCACTCTCATAAAGGTACTAGGGGCATTGGACAATCCAAAAGGCATAACCATCCACTCATATAAACCATCTTTCGTCTTGAAGGCGGTTTTCCACTCATCACCTGGACGAACCCTAATTTGATGATAGCCACTTTTCAAGTCTATCTTGGAAAAGATCGTTGCTCTAGCCATCATATCCAACATGTCATCCAACCGAGGGATAGGAAAACGATACTTCACAGTGATCTTGTTAATGGCACGGCTATCAACACACATCCTCCAAGTCCCATCTTTTTTTGGAGTTAAGAATGCAGGGACTGCACAAGGACTCATGCTTTCACGAACAAAACCCTTCCTAAGTAATTCTTCTACTTGCCTTTGCAACTCGGCATGTTCTGCAGGACTCATCCTATTATGAGGCAAGTTAGGTAGGGTCGCTCCGGGCACAAAATCTATGGCATGTTGTATGTCACGCATGGGTGGCAAATGATCGGGGAGTTCCTTAGGGAAAACATCCTTAAATTCCTGGAGCACGGACCTCACTTCTTCAGGTGGCTCCTTATGGGTGTCTCCATGAAGTTCCTTAGCAATTAAGACAAACACAATGGATTTCTGAACTGCTACCCTCTCAAACGCCTTTGGGCTTATGATGTTCAGACCTTTTGCCTTTGGTGCTTCTGGCTTCTTGCTCACGTCGATTGGCTTGGGTTTCAAAGGATTGAGCACAATTTTCTTACCCTCAAACATAAATGAGCAAGAATTGGAACGCCCATGAAGGGTGACATCCAAATCATAAAGCCAAGGTCTACCTAAGATAATATGCCCTACATCCATGGGAATTACGTCACACCATATTTTAGCCTTGTAGGTGAGGAATTGAAGTGGGACAACACATCTTTCTTTTATGGATATGGAGGAAGTATCCACCCAAGAAACTTTATATGGGTTAGGGTGTGGGATCAATTTCAAGCCTAGGCGAGAAACAACATTAGAGGACACTGCATTAATGCAACTCCCACTATCTATAATAACCTTGCAAGTTTTGTCTCCACACTTAGTGTAAGTCTGGAAAATGGCGCTCCTTCGCCAATCATCAGTGTCTCTTTGTTCAGTCAAAGCACACCTTACCACATTCACTCTAGGGACACAACAAACAACATTGGAATCATCAACCTGGGGAGAAAGGGCTCTAATGTACGCGAGGTAGTTAGGTTCCTCTTCCCATTCGGCCTCAATATCTTGGACTTCTTCAACATTTGGATCATACACTAACTCCTCAACATTGTCTACCTTTTCATCACCCTCTTGAATGACAAGGGTCCTAGAGGGACATCTAGCTGCAAAATGTCCAATCCCATTGCATTTGAAGCATTGGAGGCGAGAGCCTAAACTTGAGGGCTCATTGATTACACCTTTACCCTTATCCTCCTTTTCTATTGGGATGCTATTGGGGTTGGCCTTAGGGCGTAAGGCAAGTCTAGATTTGCTACCAAAAGGTTGGGGGTTGGTAGGAACACTCCGAAGCTCAAAACGTCGCCAAAAGATAGACTTGGATGCTAACTCACAATTCCTAGCAAGGTCATAGGCTTCTCTTAAGGTAGTGACTCCTCGGGTGATAATCTCGCCTAGTAGGTTAGCATTTAAACCTTTCTTGAACCTATTGAGCGTGACAACCTCTTCCTCAACTATTCGGATTCGCCTCTTGAATTCCTTGAACTTCTTTATGTATTCGGCCATAGGAGCAGTGCCCTGTTTTAGGCGATCCCATTCCTCAAGGAGGGAACTCCTATAAGTTGGAGGAAGGTAATTCCTCGAGAATGCCACCTTCATCTCAATCCAATCAATAATGGGAGGCTCACGTCTACGCCTAAGGGTTTCCTCAAGGTCCTCCCAAAAAAGGTCGGCTCTCCCAATCAATTTCATCCTAGCATACCTCACCTTTCTATTATCAGCTCAATGGTAATAGTCAAAGAATTTCTCCATTTGACGTAATCAATCAGTGAAAACCCATGGGTCTAGGCAGCCATCAAAGGTGGGTGCTTCTATCTTTTCCTTAGACATCCTATCATCATAGTCCTTAGGGCCATAGTGATTATAGTGATCATGTTCAAGGTTTGGAGCCCTATTAAAGTAACCATGGTTATTCTGCCTAAGCATGTTATCTCCTTCCTGGTTAATGGGCTCTCTTTAAGATGCTTCAATTCGATCTACCCTAACCAGTAAATCACGGACACTTTTTGCTAGATCTCCAATAGTTTGTTCTAAAGAAGGACTAGACTCGGAAGTAGATTGAATTTTAGGGTTTAACATGATGCAACCACTACGTAGATGCATGCAACACTATATTTATGAATGTAGCTGAGATTCCAAAATATTCAAGTAAACAATTCTCAATGTAAAATTGAAGGTCAAGCAAGAGTACATGTAGAGACTAGATCAATGAATTCAAAGAAATAAATTGCAGTCAAATAGGGACAGTGTTCACAATATTGAAGATAACCCAAATAACAGTCAAATTCCACTAAGCTCCCCAATTAATAATGAGAATCAGATATTTCAAAGAAATTGGGTGATTTTTTTTTTTTTTTTTTGGAATTTTAGAGTGGGTACTAAAAGAAAACACAAATAATAAAACAGCTAATTTGAGCACAAAATGGATAGGCCAATGGGGTATGGTGGGATATGCACATAAAAAAATATAAAGATAATATTTTTTAATGAGACAAAATTGAATCCACCAAAAAAAAATAGAGTAAGAATCGTAACCTTATTAATGGCCAACTTATTGCACTCTAGTCATGGGTCGGGCTCCTCAAGTGAATGGATTGACTTGGGCTGAGTGAACCTATGGACAACAATTCAAGCCCAATAAAAGCAGTGGGTTGTCACAGCAACAGTTTTTTTTTTTTTTTTTTTAAATGAAATACAATAAAAGAACAGTAGTTTAAAACAAGGGTCTGCTAAACCCAACTCCAAAACATAAACACTGAATTGAAAAAAGTTACTGGAAACAAAGGAACTAAATGAGGGAAAAGAAAAAAGGAAATGGCGGAGCAGTCACGCAGCGGCGCAGGATCACCGGCAGTCTTCGGTCAGCGCTGCTCGCAAGTGCAAATCAGAGATCTCACATCAGGTCTCGGCGAAGCATGTAGTGGCATGGTGGTTCACGACGGCGCAATCCAGTATCACCGGCGGCTTTTGTGGGCTTCAAACTCCCCCGTTTTCGATCTAATGGCTGATGGGCTTGCGGCGGCTGATGGCTGGTGGCGGTTGGGCTTCGCGGCGGTGGTGTTGGTTTTGTGGGCTTCGGCGGTTGGTGAAGGCTGTTCTCGCGTGGGTCTCTGCTTCTTCTCCACTTTTCTCTTTTTTTTTTTTTTTTTTTTGGTTGTGTGGGCTGTTGGTTCTGTGATCAGAGGCGTGCACGAATGGCAGTCACCGGCTTGGGTGGCGCCGCTGGCTTCTCTGTTGGCTTGAGGGTGAGAAACTCATGTGGGGCTGAGGGGAAGAAATGGATTGCAGGGGCTGGCTTGGGTTTGTTTATGATCTCATGGGGCAGAAACTTGAAAGGTACAGTCATGGTTGTCTACGGTTGTGTTGTATGGATCTGAAGTCTGCTCTGATACCAAAACTGACGTAGAATAACCACAATAAACAGAAAATAATAGGAAAAATCCTAGGAGTCGGCACCTAAGGGCTGCTTGGAGTCAGCACCAAGCAAACTGGAGTCGGCACCAGTGTAAAAGAAAACACAAGTTTTTTATAATTATCAAAAGCTGTCTTACAATATTCAAAAAAAGTGTTTAAATAGCTAACAACATAAAGCACAAAAAAACCCTAATTATTAAATGCTCAGGCTTGCTCAATCTTAAGCCCGATAACTAACAGGCCCCCATCCATAAGGCCACTAGTTGGGCTGTCTTCTTATTCTTCCTCCCATACATGCGTATAATTGGGGGCTTATATCTTGTGTCCGCACCACCCCCCCTAACCCTATGACAAACGCAAATGAGCAGTTCAAAGACATTGGAGCCATTGAGGCATAGTTGGTGCTATTGTCAGTGTTTTACCAATATCTCAAATGATCATTTACCCAAAAAAAAAAATCAGAAAATCAATTTTCCATCTATATAGGTGCATCTGAATTAAAATGCATGTATGTGTGTATGCATAAGTGACATATCTGTTATAGAACAGACAAAATATAAAATTGTTCATCTGAAATTGCAAGAATTTTCACCCATCTGCAAGAGGTATACCAATTGGTCAACCCAAGGAAATATCGTACTCAGAAAATGGTCTAGTAACCTGTACCTGGGCTCTGCTTTTTAACCTAATAAAAGATATGCATCTAGTGCATCCAGTCTGGACAGTGTACATCCTAGGACAAACTTTGGTAAAACCAGATATTTCTAACCCAGAAAATGTCACATTGATCCAGCATTGAACATAAATTTCCTATGTAAATTAACAAATATGATGCAACCTATCACCCCTGGTAGAATATACTGAACATCAATACTTCAACATATGACAGAATTAATACAGTTGTCCTATCCTTAGGCATCACAAAATCAAGATTTACCAAGAAAATAAAAAAATCTTTTTTCGGGTTGGACTAATGGATGGCAAGAACACTACTTATAGTTTAAAACAAGCAACAAGTAGGTTTGGGTCGGACTAATGTCAGTAAGCACAAAAACTACTTGACTTGAAACTGAACAGTTCATTATTGAGTGAAAATATGAAAATTCAATTGCCACCCAATATTTAACATTCAACACTCGTAAATTGTTATTATAATGTCAAACAGTACAAACTATGAAACAACAAACGTTTAGCAAAATTCACTAGGTTGAGATGTACAAGAGCCTAAACCTGCATCTTTGAGATTTTAGGTTCAGTACAACAAGGAAAAGATATAGTAAAAGCAGATCGATGAGAGAGCATTATTACAATGAGTAAACTCTAATCCATTTTTCAACTACTGACAGATTACATTAGTTTCTTGGCGGATGAATGGAAAAGTCCTTAACAATGAATGCCAGATCAAGTAATTACTAAGGCTTTCTTTCTTTATTCTCTTCTACTTCTATTTCCTTTACCTTCCATGCACTGCTCTACTTTTCAGACATCCTTACAAGTCAACCGAGACAGAAGCAGCTCAAACCCATTTTAACATGGGTTTGAACTTTGAATGAGAAATTTAAAGATATATTTTTTAAAAAGCTTTCTTCTTTTTTATAAGTATTTATAAATTTATTAAACATATTTGCACTTTGTACAGTAGAATACTCTGCAGATCAAATGTAGCAAATACACCAAAAGCGCTAGAGAATTACTTTACAAAAGCACTGTCATAATAAAATGACATGCCCATCACCTCAGAAGGCCATGACATGAAATCTATGTTGTGTTATAATAATTGACCATCAAATCACTGAAACTCCAGGCAATCTATAACCACAGGGTTCCATCCAAGCCATTGACTATATATAAATATAACAAATAGAAATAACAAGAGAACTTACAAAAGGGACAGAGGTGGATGATCTACTGGGATTCAAGGCTTGTAGTCGTCTTTCTAATTCCTCCAGTCTAGAAAACTGTGTGTTACTGCTTTCTTCAACCTATCCGACACAATATCGTCAAAAAGAGGAAGAGGGTTGGGAGAAAGTCTAACAGAAACCATTCATATACAAATTTAACAGAGATATGTACCAATTGGCTGAAGTCATTACATAGCTTCTGCTTGATTGCTTCCACATCCTTCACAGCCTGTGATTCTGCTTCCCACACCTGAAGTACATAAAAGAACAATCTAATAGAAAATTGAATAGGGAAATACAACATATGACTCTTATGGAGTAATCCATGTAATTCTCAGTTCGGTATGGCTAAAGAAACTTTTGTTGAGAATAATGCATGTACTTCATCCTTCCCAGCCGTGTATAGAAATGTATTCACTGTACCCATTATCAAATTTAAGTTGATAATTTAACTTGAAACTTGGTCACATTTACTAAGTGCATTTTGTAATAACTCATCAAAACTTGAAAAATTATACTCATCATTTTTATCCATCTCAAAAAGCTTGATTGACTTAAGAGTGTTAATGACTCTTGACTTTCATGGGCACTTAGGAAGCAGAAAAGGAGATTTGATAAATTATTTATATGATGCCAGAGAGTAATTATATCATCCGAAAGGTAAATAATAAGCTCAATCTATTGTTAGATAGGCAAACCTTTCGTGCTTGTTCTTCCTTCAGCTTCACAAGACGAATTTTCTCCGTTGACATTTCTACTTTCTTTCTCAAATGTTCAAGTGCTTAAGGCATGCATCATACGTGATAGCAACAACAAAATCAATCAACTATGCACATTAATGAAGAAAATTTTCATTATTATACAATACAAGAATAACTAAAGATGACAACCCACCAACCTCCTTTTTTTGGCCTAGCAGTGAGTTTCAGCTCCATCGAGAGATTTGCAAATTCTCTTTCAACATCACGAATTTTGGTATAATTTTCTTCAATGTATCTGGAAAGATAAAGCAGAGAACATTAAGGCATTCAATTAATTAAATCATTAATCACACAGCTAATGTTAACAACCCACATGTGGGTAAAGATATGAATCTTGAAATAACTTTTGTAATCCATTTAGTTAGTTAATTGATATTAGGGTGAGTTAGCTAGGATTTGATCACATGTAGTTCATTTAACACAGTTTAATTCATAGAGCACGTGTTGAATTCACGAGCCAATTATCTTGAGTCATGTGGGCCAATAAAATTAGAGCTAGTCTCCAACATATACATGATTGTAATTCTCAATTAGGAATTGAATAAAGAATAACCAACTTCTTGCTTAGTGCACTCCTTCTCTCATAATCTTCTATGTCTCTCTCTTCTATGGATATAGCACACACATAAATGGCATTAGAAGAAAAGGGCTGTAAGGAAAACAGAAATCTATTCAATTTCTTCAACTCATCTGTAACAGCAAACGTATGGATATAGCACACCATAAACTTATTGAAAGTCAGACTAAGCACCTATGGTGGAATGAGGTGGCTAAGCCTAAAAAACCATGATATTGCAGTACCTGGATGTGAACTCCAATTGCTGTCCAGCAAGTAAATGTGAAATTTGGTTCCAAATTATGTTTAATTCTATAAAGTGCAAATCTTACCAAAAGGGGAGGGGCAAGAAGCTCATGAATCTGGATTTCTAAATCAGAAATTAACCACCGATATTGCTTATCAATACTGTGTGTGTCATCTCTAAATTACTTATCAAACAAGTGTTAAAGAAATTAGAGGTCCCAAGGATGTGATTCATACATGGCTTCTTTCAAAAAGTCAACAGGAGGAAAAAAAAAGTGATTGGAGAATGGTCAGTGCAAAGCAGACTCAATTGGATGGCAACATTTATACTTCTTTATTCTGTCCTATCCAAAATCATACTCTATCACCTCCTTAATTAACATGTCATATTTGACTACTTCTACTAACGTTAGTCTTTATCTACCTTTTTTCTATTCCCTTGACTTGACTCAACCCACTCTTTCTTTACTAATGCATTAATTGCCCTCCTCTGCACATGACCAAACCATCTGAAGGAACTATTTTTTTTTTCCACTCATGCCTTACCCAGCTTGACTAATATCTTCTAACCCTCCCCCTTCCCACTCTCTGTCACTATCTCTCAACCTTCTCTTATACAAACACAAACACACATCAATCATCCATAGATTAACAAAAACATATCACCTCAAGAAAATCATTGAACTCTGATTGCTTCTTTGATGCTTGAGTTCCCCATGCCTCATGAAAAATCCGTCCAAGAACAAAAACACCTACAGCAGTGTATCTACAAAAGAAACACCCTGTTCAGAAAACCTTTTTTTTTTTTTTTTTTTGCAAGTACAAGAATTTTATTGCGCAAAAAAAAAAAAAAAATAAAAACACAATGAAGGTCAAGTACACCAGAAGCATACAAGAACCACAAAACAAATTCAAAATTAATTACAAAGATCAAGGAACTCCAAAAAAGAAGAACAATTAAAATCCCCAATGTCACATGTTATTTCCTAATGCAATAGAGATATCATGCTCTTTAGATCAAGACAAAGAATCTCTTGTCCACCCAAAAAAAAAAAGAACAAGACATAGAATCAAAAAAAAGCTATCACTGAATGGGTTGGGTAAGGTGCATTGAATGTGCCTGGCCTAGAATAATTAATCCTGATAAAATGGGGTATATTTTAAAGTAAAGTTACTAACATGTCATATAGAGATTAAGAAAATGTAATAACCATACACATTTCCGAAGCTGTTTTTTGCATATGCTCCACCCTCATGACCAGCAAACATAAAAAGAGAACCAGAATGTTTAAGTGACACCTACAAAAAGCATCATCCTTTAATAAATCAACATGGAGAAAATTATATAATGGAAGTCATTAAGTTGTACTTGAATAACCTATAAACTCAAGCAAAAAAGAAGAAGATGAAGATCCTTCATTACTTCAATACCTAGCAAAGGAAAGAATAGTACACAACTTTTTCAGGGAAAAAGAATTGTAAACCCATACCTCCAAGGTAGCCAAGCCTTCAAATACCATCTCTATCATCCTTGTCCTAACCTGCACATATGAAAACAGATAATTAATCAGTGACACTGCTAACTAAAAAACGAAAAAAAATGAGACACAATTAGTAAGCAAACTGATGAGGCCATCATCCACAAAACTACTGCAACTAGCTAAAGATGACACACAATTCTACGAAAGTTTAGCATGTGGGCAGGACGGGAGGTTAGAGGAAGACATTAGAAATGTGAGCAAAGTACTGTTAACACAACCAAGAGAGACATTTTAAAAATAAAAAGTAGAGCAATAATTTGGAAACCACATTTTGAATGCTACATAAATTCATGGTCCAAATGAAATTTGCACAAAATTCATTTGGGAGACACATCTTGGAAGACAGGAATGGGAATAACATCGTACCTCTTGCTCTGACTTCTCATTTTCAAATTTGGGATAGAACGTAGCTCTTACTTGCGCATGCGTGTATGTAGAGTTATCCACAGTGAAATTTTCCAACATATTACCCCCGAATAACTTGCTCAAACCAGCACTACTTATTTGAGTGGCTGCTTGCCCACTGTTTTCAGTGATGCCAAGCCCACCAATTCTATTACTAACAGCTTCAGCTTCAACTGCTGAAGCACTGCTTGTAGCTGAAGACAACATACTAGTTTTTGACTTCCCTTTCCAACTCTGACCTCTATGCCCACCTCTTCGCTGCAAAGCAAAATCTCTCCCTCAATTAGCCAGTTAAGCTTAGAAATTCAAGTCTAGGGACACCATTGTTTTCTTAAGCAAATTGATTTGATTATTGTTACTACTAGTCGTAGACCCGCGTGTTACGCGTGATAATTTTTTAGATAAAATACTATTTTACTCCCTAGAATTTATAAAGAGTTTTTTTGGAAAAAAAAAATAATTTTATCATATTTTTCATAATCTTGTTTATAATATTTTTTACCATTATCATATATTTATTGGTTAATGATTTGTATTAAATAGACATTAAATAAGAGGTAGAACTATTCAATAATTTTTTTAAGTCATGGTGTATGAAGATTATGATTTTCTATATGTACACACACACGCGCGCGCGCGCGCACACACACACACACACACACATATATATATATATATAATTTCCCTAGTTAGAATTTTATTAGTTTTAAGTTACTATTTTGTATTATTATATTTAATTATTGATTTCATTGCACTATAAATTTATAATGTCCTCTGTATAGCCATTTCTATTTTATTTCTTACTCTTCTTTACCACTTTTTTATTTTCCAAATAATAGTTATTAATTGACGTTTGATTTCATTTCTTTTTATCTTCCTTCATTTATTCTTTATTACTTTGTATGTTCCCTTGCTAGTTGTAAATAGATATCATGGATGGCTTGAATAGTTATAGATGTAGTTACCTTAGTGGTATGTTCAAGGGTTTTTTTTTTTTTTTTTTTTTTCCTTTTGAATTTTCAAGGAAATATGAGAGACATTTCTCTAGTTTGGTCTCAATCAATTAAGATATCCATAATATATTAACGGAAGTAATAATGAGCCTTAAATTTTTTTAATGTATGAAGTGGTTAAGTGGTATGTCAAAGGTTTTATAAAAAAAATTAAAAAATAATTCCAAGGAAATGTAAAAGGCCTTTTTTGAAAAAAGAAATTGTGACTTTTTGAATTGTACAAATATGATTGTTTTAATCACCTTGTTTATAGATTTCATTATAAAGTTATAAACATCTAAATTAAAATAGATGAATATGTAAATGCAAAGGTATATGTAAAGTTACAACAGCACAAGATAAATATGTATAGATATTTTTTTTTTTATTCATGAATTATTATTTCATTGTTTACTTATATATATCTAAATTAAAATATTATTTTGGAAAAAAATCAAAATTAAAATAGATGAATGTGTAAAACATTTTTAGTAGATTGTACTATAAAATTTTTTTTCTCAATATTTTATGTAACTTTTCCCATAAGATCAATATTGTTGGTATCCTTTAAAGATGATACATAATATTTCTGAGAAGAAGAAGAAGAAGAAGAAGAAGAAGAAGAAGAAGAAGAAGAAGAAATAGAGACTATGCTAACACATAATATAAAATTATTAAGTTTGTGTGATTTAAAAATGTGGCCAAAAAAATATTAATGTATCTATGATAAAAAATTTTATCTAAATAATATATAATAGTTCATATTTTTTTAGACTTAATTCAAAAAGTTCATTCTCAATAGCCTTTTTAAGTCTACAAATTTCTCAATCTATGGGCCTATTCACATTCAAATGGTGCTAGCTAAATTATAAATTATATGACCATTTATCACACAAATATATTGATTCCCCCAATGTATGGTAAAGGAAGGCAAGTTTGTGTCTAGCTATTTTCTTGATTTGTGCCGCATAATTTAACAAATATGAAGGCTGTGACTTGATTTAAGTATTATATAAAATAAGATGAGATGAAAAGAGATTAAAAATAAACTATATAGAAATAAACATCAAATTATCCAAGTCATTCTATGTAATATAATAACATTATATTATTATATACTATATGCATAATGCAGTAGGATAATATTTAATTAAAGAAAATATAAAAGATAACAACTTAAAGTACAAAAATAAATTGCATCAACCTAAAGTAGAATTCTAATTGACATAAAAATTCATCAACCTAAAGAATTGATGCAATGAAAAAAAATCAAACAAAAAATGAAAAAATTGAAAGAGAGAGAGAGAGAGAGAGAGAGAGAGAGAGGTAACCTTTTTTTGTGTGAGAAAACTATACATAGAATGAAAAGAAAAATGTCAAATTTATAGTAAAATGTCGAAAATAAGAAGAGTCAAAATAGAGGAAGACAAAAAGTTAGAGAAAGAATGATATTAAGGTAGAAAGTAGTGGGGAGATGAAGAGGTAAAAGGGAGGGAGAGTTTTGGAAAATTAATAATAAACGTAATGGTTAAAAGATATTTTAATTTTTAAATAATGAAGTTTTTAAGTCACCTTAAATGAGAAAATGTTTAAAAATATATATATAACAAAAATTGGAAACAAAAAATGATGATGCGGCTGCTGATGTGGCTCAATGTGAGCGTAGCAACATTAAAAGTTACGCTTCAGCTTTTAATAATATATAGATTACCATTGCATTTTCTCACTCATAGTGGGAACCACATTAAGATTACTTTACCATTAATGATCAATTCTTCATTTCTTCCATTAGCATTATAAATAATACAGTGACAAACAAATTTTCACCAAAATTTACATCAGAATACACAACATGAAGAAAATATGCACATATTCCAGACAGAGCTATATATATCGAAATCAAATATAAAATCCAGAAAATTTTAGAAGTAAACCTAAAATTGATGACTTCTCATACAGATACTGAGGACATGTCCTTGGAGAAAACACAGACACACACACACAATTGCATGATTAGTTAAAAGTTTCGTGGTATCACCAGAACCAGTTGCCAACCTCAATAAATCAGGATTAAAGGCAGCTGAAAGTACAGCTTCAGTGTGACCTGCAGTGACAAATACAGATTTAAGAAAACCAATGAAATGATACAAAACTACATGCCAACAAAGACATTGCATATAACGAGTAAATCTAAGAAAAGGGTTACGCATACAAATTGAATTCATTAGCTGAATTTAGCTCAGTTTCGAAGCCAGGATTAACAGCAGACAACAAAGGAAGGGGGGGGGGTTGATAAAGCACAGAAAAGTGTCTTTGTTGATAAAGCACAGAAATGAATATAAGTTTTCAACTTAAAATTCTGTTCAGGTTGATAAAGCACAGAAATGAATATAAGTTTTCAACTTATCATAAAAGCTCCATGATTAGGACCACAGAAACAAATAGCTCCATCATGCGAAAAAGAGATTAAAAGCGATGGAGAGGTGACTTTTTACTCATAAGGAGAGGCCATGCAAAGTAGAAAAGTTAGCAATAAACGTTCCAAATATGCACGTACAGGCACAGGCACACGCACACACAAAACCCAAAAAGGAAGACAATGAATGAAAATTAGACAGCACACCTATTCCAGCAGAATGGTGCAGGGCTGTGGCCCCTAACTCAGTAGGTATAGCAGGATCGGAAGCAAACTCGAGAAGGTATTTGGCAGTATCAGTATATCCTTGCCGAGCAGCATGAATAAGAGGAGTCTCACCTGTAGATAAATTACAAAAATCAATGGATTAGCCAAAAGATGACGGAGACATATTCAATACCCTATTCCTAAAAGAATTTTTTCTACGTTGCCAACATTGAAACACTGAATGTACCATATTCGACATCACCCATTTCACCCCAAAAGCTGCAAACACAAATGACCATCAACCCCTTCCTATTGGACAATACAATAGGAAATCAACTAATTTCTCTTACTTCCTTTCTTTCCCACTAGTTTCTTAGCAACCAAACAGAAACCAATACAATAAGAATAGATTTAGAGGTAATTACCTTTTTTAAACCTTACGCCGTCTCGTATAATGAGGAGGAGGTCTTGCATGTTCTTCGTCAGATGCCTTGGGCCCAGCTTTGTGTCCATGTTTGTGCCCCCCTGTCCCACAAGGAGGTGCCTTTGATATGCGTTTCGGCCAACCTTCTAGCTCTGCACGTAACCCAACGGCCTGCTCAGGTTGAACATGGGGTGGGTCAATGCCCGAAGAAGCGCCAGTGGACATACTGTGGGAGGGTGGCTGAATATGCATGTCAGGAGGGGTTGGATCAGACCTAGGTCAAAGGATGGAATGGGTGACAGCTCAGAAACTAACCTTGGATTGGGTGGATGGATGTCAAACCCAGGACATGGCTGTGGGATGGGTGAAGAAGGGCTAGTGGACGTACTGTGGGAGGGTGGCTGCGTGTGCATCTTAGGAGGGGTTGGATCAAGACCCAAGTCAAAGGATGGAATTGGTGACAGCTCAGGAAATGACCGTGTGGTGGATGGACGGTTGTCAGACCTAGGACATGGATGCAGGGTGGATGAAGAGATAATGGGGCTAAGGGATGGATGTGGGGTGGGTGAAGGGATGGTGGTGGGGCTAGGGGATGGATGTGGGATGGGTGACGGGATGGTGAGGCTAGGGGATGGATGTGGGATGGGTGGGTGGGGATCGAGGGTAGGGACAACTCTCAGGGTAGGAACAGGCGGACGAGAGCCACGTCCGGCAGAAGCTCTGCTAGTGCTTGGCCTCTTAGAAGTGCTGAGGCTCTGAGTAGATGCTGTTGCAGGAGTAGCTGCCTCCTCATTCGGGCCCTCAGGGATACGAGGTTGTACACGGCCAATCTCCTACACTGCCTTTAGCACACCAGTAATTAAATTGTGGTCCTCTGTGCCCACTGGGTGACGCCTCAACAAACAAGCGTATCCTTCAATCTAGACATGAAAAAACTAGGTATATTAGTAATGCAATACAAAATCAACCATGCTAATTAAAAATTGAAACGAACATAAATTTAAAGTTACCATTAGAATCAATCTAGCACCGAGCACATTGATGAACCTCTGAGTTACCCTTTTGTACCAATCGAAGTACTCGTATTCTAGAGGCATATGACAAAGCACTGCTTCACAACGCCGTTGAAGGCGATTACCCCACTCCATAATATGCGTAGCATGTTTCCACATCCAATCAACACCAACCTTCCCCCGTAAGTCAATGCCATGAAGCACTATATCGGTGTCAACATTACGGGGAACTTCTTGGATCATCCCGAATTGACGAACGACACGATCTGGTGTGTGTTTCTCTACTAGATGGAAACATACAAGTGGCACCGTTGCTGTCCATACAGCCCTTCCTGCAACGCACCACGGCGGAAGGTCCTCCAAATCAGCTTCATATGGCTGCCACACCACCTACAACAACCAAAAAACAAGTACACAACACATTAGCCAACAATGTTCATATTTTGAAGTTCACCAAACCTAGATCTTGTTCCTAAACATGTTAAACAAGGCATTTTCATACCTGGCCTGGCAACATGGAAGCTATTAGCTCGCGATACCTGTCCAAGAAGATGTGGGCGGGCCTGTTTTTCTTGTTTGGGACCCAGAACCACCTACAATTAAGATCAAGGGATCATTAACTTTGTACAACTTTTCCACTTAGAAAATAATATAATTAAAACTATAATGTAATCAATCTATGGATGGTCAACTTAATGGATGGTCAACTATTTATAACCTCAGCCTACCCACCAGCTTTTCAACTAATCATTACAAACGCACTTTCTTGTGTTGCATTTACAATATGTTTTCTAATAAGATAGTTAATCTACTAAAATGAAGCTTGGTTAACTAAACAGCTTTTATACACTTATACAATAATAAAAAACTATAAGTAACAAATATATTAACCTAATCATATGAATATAGACTATATTCATCAGAAATGGTATATATGGGACTCATTTGTTTAAAATTGTTTAATATTGACTTAAATAATTCCTAGTAGCTTTGAAAATAAATAAATAAATTGAAGTTATGACGTGTATGAGGTACAGACTTACTTCAGGGATAGTGGACCACACACTGGAGGACCATAAGCACCCACTGGCGGGCCATGTTCAACCGTCGGGCACAAATATGGGAACCTGGCCCATGCCCAATACTGCACCAACAACAAGCACCCACCAATCTGATTAGCTTTCTTATCGCTTGCCCTGCATAACTCCCGATACAACCATGCAAGGCAAGCACTTCCCCAACTGTACCTTCGTGGGTTGCAAAGGTTTTCCAACTGCTGCACCCACATTAGATGCACCCTATCACCAGATTTGTCCATGAAGATTGTGTCCCCTAGTAGCGCTAGGATGTAGCATCATGCATACTTATGCAACTGATCCTCTTCAGCATTAGACGGCAATGGATTCGCAACAGCTACCAAAAGCCGTTGGATGAGAATCCTCTGGCCATGAAGTTACTTTCTTTGATCATTTACAGGTCGGAAGCCAAGGAATTCCTCGCACACATTATCCCAATCTTTCTGCGTGCTCCCTGTAATGGCCTCGCCATCAACAGGAAGCCCGAGAAGAACCTCCACATCTTGCAATGTGATGGTGATCTCACCATGTGGCATGTGAAAGGTGTGAGTCTCCTGCCGCCACCGCTCCACTAAGGCCGTTATCAGGCCGTGGTAAATCTCTCTCCCCGGGGTCCTAAGGAGTCCCTCCAAACCAAGTGCCTTAATGATGTCAATGACTCGGTTGTCCACCATTGGCTCTCGATCTGAGAACTCTTCAGTACGGGCACGGCATTTAAGGGACCCTGGATCTTGCACAGAACAAAACATGGATTAATACAAACTAGGCAAGTGCGTGTACAATGTATGAATTAAATGCGTGTACTTCGTTAAATCTTTACCTGCCCATTCCAAATAGCTTCTGACCGATGGTTGGGCTGCAATGTCAACACCGACGGGCCAATGGGGCCAGGCTGCGCATGGTCAATCTGTCCAGCATTTGCAGCAGCCATACTGCACAAGAATGATAAGCGATTAGCACAACAATTCTTTGTACTAGGATCCCAGTCATGATGTCCATGATCAATAAGCCATTCATCTCTAATTCTTAAGATACTATCATCATGTGAAAATCTTTATTAGGGGAGAATTTAAACCTCTTCTTTTTATTAGGGATAATAGTTGAAGTAATGATACTCATGACATGACACTATAGATTGTTAGATCTAAAAAATAATCTGATTTACCAAATGGACTCTATCCATCTTAATGCAATGGAGAGGATATTGTTCTAACATTAGAAGGATAATTTCTTATTTATAGGACTATAATTTCTTATTAGTACAGTTTGTTCTTGTGCCTTCACTAGAATCTTGTTGATGCCATATTTCTTGGGGGTTGGTGGTTATATTCAATCTTATTCAAATATTTTGCAACAAATAATTGTGACATTATTTTGGGTATAGTTAGTTTGTGCTTCACAATGCTGAAATTTTTTAATGTTTGGTTTTAATCATGAGATCTGACAATGCTATTTCTAATATATTTGATGAAATGGCATTTGGCATTGATTTTTCAATGCGCGGCACTGCTAGGCATGTTTCACAATCAGACTACAAGGCTCAAATTCAAGTCACTCCTTTTCTGTAATTTCCCCCCCGTGTCTGCAAGTCCAGATTACACTTTGGAATGTAATAGATTTTTAGATTACCTTTTATTTGAAAATTTATAATTTCCTTGAACAACCTTCTAAGCTTTGAAATAGAATTGTTGTTTTTCATCACTTTAAGTTAAATAGTCCAGTACAGAAAAAAGAACTAGTGATTAAGCTTGAGAACTGAGTGAGAGTGGAGAGAGACAATCAAAACAATCATCATTTTGAACAAACACCACAAACCCACATGAAAAAATCACACAAAAATCATACCTGAGAGAACTGGAGAGGCGCGATGACGAAGGTGGAGACGGTGTGAGAGAGGCGTGAGAGGGTGGAGAGGCGCGATGATGAAGGCGGAGACGAAGGCGAAGGCGTGAGACGAAGGCGGAGATGAAGGCGCGATGACGAAGGCATGAGACGAAGGTTGTGAGAGAGGCGTGAGAGGGAGAGTCAGAGGGTGAGTGACAGAGAGAGGCGGGGACGTCTGTGTGAGAGTGAGGAGGCGTTAGACTTAGAGCTATTTTGAAAAAAAACCCTATTGGAAATCGAGTCTCACAGACTCAGTTTCCAAGTAGCTAATAGCTTGTACACGTCACACTCAAATGTCTTTAAGAGTCGATATATAAATCGAGTCTTTAAGACTCGATTTCCAAGTGGAAGAAAGTGCCACATCATACTAAAATAGATTAGTGAAACCGAGTCTTTAAGACTCGATTTCTTAGAGCAAAATCGACTTTCTAAGAGTCGAGATGTTAGCATAGTATATACTTTCATTCTGGTGCCTGCTAACTATATTGTTGGGAAATTGTGGCCAATTGCCCATTTTTTCCTCCAGACTTCGTGATGTGACAAAAGTTAATTGTGGCTGGTTAAGCCATTAATCAGCCCACTTCGAAGTGAAAATGAACCGAAAAGAGAGCTACTTCGAGACGTGTCATGTTTGCTCTGAATAAAGAAAGACGAACACTTTAGATTTTGCAATCCATATGCATAGTTTTAAGCTTCCACTACATTGTAGAAATGCAGTAGATGTTGGATGATTATGTGGGTCACGTATCTATCAATAAGTCAAGTCAATTTTGAATATCTTGTTATGAGTACTATGGATTAAATGATTCAGGAATTTTATCAATCAAAACAAGTTCCTGTAGCTCTTTGGTATGCAGGGAATAATATATGTGTGGGAAATCTTAAATGGAACATGTCCCAATCTGGCACCATAATCTCCCCTAGAAGAAGAATAATAAAGCCACAGAAGCAATATGTAAAGTCTGAAATGTTGGTTCTCTTGGCATGAAATCCTCCGATGCTTGGGCAATTGCACTCTTCTTTGAACTGAAAGCAAACAAACTCAATGAGAAACTATATTCCAACTTGGTAACATAAGATTATATGTGTATGAAATCAAGAGAGCAGGCAAACCTATAGATTGAGTCTGAATGGTGACTCTTGCAGCAAATCAGGCTATTGTCCTTGAAGTTCCTTGCAATAGATTGCTCAAGTGCTTCTTTATAGCATCTAGTCGACGACACCCGTCCACCGGCCCTTGAACCTAAGGTTTCTATCAAATTTTGAACATCAACCTTTGCTCCATCCACACTGCAGCTTGCAAGATAGAGGTGGAAATCGTTATAAAACCCATAGATTTTTTGGGGTTCTATAATCCCAAGTCCATATTTTTTCATGCTTTCCGTGGCAATGTCTCTAGATTCCCTGTGTTTCCAGGTGATTTTGAGTTGTACTTTTTCATTGTTTTGGATGATGGGAGCACACTACCCCAATAACCAGCTAAAGCATGCCACATGTAAACAAATCTGAATAGATAATTAAGTCTCCATGGTCAAAATTATTGAAACTTTTAACTAGATGCTAAATAGATATAGAATTCCATATTTATATTAGAGAACTTATTTAATCCATATTTTGCTTTGATTGAATCAAAAATATCATGGAGATCAATGCATGTATTAGCTGAACCCGAACTCTTGAAATTATTGTTTTCTTTGAAGTCCACCAATCTGTTTGCAAACCTATGGATCAACCAAAGAAAAAAGGTGGGTGATAAGCAAACTGATACAGATTGCTTCTAGTTTATAGAAGGTAA
The DNA here is from genome assembly GCA_032878915.1 of Castanopsis chinensis. NCBI lineage: Eukaryota > Viridiplantae > Streptophyta > Magnoliopsida > Fagales > Fagaceae > Castanopsis > Castanopsis chinensis. The sequence continues at coordinate 25,333,844 of JAVQMG010000130.1, read as the reverse complement.
ATAAACTTCTAAAGGAAGGAAGACTTACTGTGTCCCCTCAATAAATGGTTCATCTTCTTTTTTGCAGAAGTCATTTACTGTCTTTGACCATCCATCATCAATGATCAGAAATTTAGATAAACAGCCTCCTTCTAAGAAATTGAAGAATTCAGAATACACAACAGATCAATAACCTATGGATTAAGTTTCTGATTAATTGGTGCATCTTTTATTCAAGTAACTGACTCAGGCACATATGACTTTCTTATTGTACCTTTGAAGACCCTCTTTGATTCCTTACTGAGTCAGCAAAGCCCCATCTAAAATAGAATTCTTGATTCCTTCAAAGACTTGGCATCAGTTAGTATCTGCATTTTCACCCAGAAATGGTATTGGCAGAACCACTAGGTTCACTGAACAGGTACTCAGCTTCTTTTGCATCAAACTTAATTTTTCCCAACAGAAGTATTTTTCCTAATTCCACTTCCCCGTCACTCATAGACAGTCTTTGTTCTCCCTTCACACTCAAACACTTCAATGTGAGATTGCAAATGTCCTTCAGCTACTCCATAGAACCTCCTTCACAATCTGATCATCAAGGATTTTATCTTCTATGCCTTCTTCATTAACTGCAGTGACAAAAAGCTTCGCCAAATTCCTCTCACACTCAGGTTTCTCAGATGAAACAGATTTCCTCCCAGTGATTAGTTCTGCAAGAACTACCCCAAAATTGTACACATCACTCCGGTCAGTTGACTAACCAGTGTGGAAGTATTCAGGGTCCAAGTATCCTAAAGTGCCTTGAACCAATGTGGTCAAATGGGTTTGATCAATGGGCTTTAGCCTAGAAGCTCCAAAATCAGCAATTTTGGCAGTGAAGTTGTTATCTAAAAGGACATTTGAAGACTTATTGTCCCTGTGCAGAATGGGCACTTCAGTTTTAAAATGCAAATAGGGAAGTCCATTTGCTGTTTCCAGAGAAATCTTCATTCGTTTCTCCCAAGACAGTAAGGAATTTAGAACATGAATTTGATCAAACAAAGTGCCATTACTTATATACTCATATACCAGCAAAGGAACCTCTGTTTTGAGACAAAATCCTAAAAATCTTACTATGTTTTCGTGAATAATCGTGGTAAGAAGACTTATCTCTTTAATGAACTCTGCCACCTGGCTTTGGTCACAAAATTTTGATTTCTTAATTGCCACAATCTGGTTGTTCTGCAATATACCTTTGTAAACAACTCCAGACCCTCCTTGACCAATTACTCGGAGTTGGATGGTAGTTGTTTGTAGCCTTCTTGAGATCTTTTGCAGTGAATGTTCTGGCATTCTTAACAGAACCCAATAGCAATCCACCACTTCTTTCGAAGAACTTCTGTTTATGTTTGATGAACTTTCTTTTCTTCAATCCCCAAAAAGCCAAAGAGCCTCCCACAAGCAATACAAGAAGCCCAACACAGATAGCTACACACATTCAAACATGCAAGACGAGCCTGAGAAGATATTAAATATAGGAATATAAGAAAACTAGACTACATCACTCATAAAACAAAGCTGGCCTTTGGTCCATGAAAGCTTACAAGGCACTGGGTCTGGACGGCCTTCATGCAGGATTTTACCAGCGCTTTTGGTTGATTGTAGGTGAGTCAGTCATCAAAGAAGTGAAAAAAAATTTCACTGAAAGAAAGATGCCTGATTACCTAAACAGGACCCACATAGCACTTATTCATAAGATCCAAGGTCCTGAGACTCTCAGCAACTTTAGATCGATAAGTCTATGTAATACAGTGTATAAAATTGTCACAAAGATCATTGTGGCAAGGCTGAGACCCTTCCTACGTTCAGTTATTAGTCCGCTGCAAACAGCATTTGTTCCAGGAAGGCGAGGCACTGATAATGCCAATATAGCTCAAGAAATAATTCACACTATCAACCGCTCCAAGGATAAAGAGGGATACATGGCAATAAAGATTGATCTTGAGAAGGCTACGATAAGTTAGAGTGGAGTTTTATAAGGGAAATGCTTATTCAAATTAACATCCCAAGTATTTTCGTTGATCTTATCATGAGTTGTGTTTCGTCAGTATCTACTTCCATCCTTTCAATGGAGGGTGCCTTCAGCCACTGTACCCATCCAGAGGAATTAGGCAAGGTGATCCGCTCTCGCCTTACCTTTTCATCATTTGCATGGATTATTTAGGACAGCCCATTGAGGTGAAATGTAGTGAAAACTTGTGGAAGCGGATGAGATCATCCAAAAGTGGACCGGCTTTCTCGCACTTAATGTTTGTGGATGATTTAGTGCTCTTTGCCAAAGTTGATCAGACTAATTGCTCCACAATCAGAGGTTTGTTGGATGCTTTTTGTAGCAAATCAGGTCAAACGGTGAGCGAAGTTAAGTCTCAGGTCTATTTCTCTCCTAACGTAGACAGTGATCTTAGAGAGACTCTTAGTGGCATTCTTGGCTTCCAGTCCACTTCCACCATTGGAAAATATCTTGGAATTCCCATTAAACACCCGGGATCTTCCAATCGGGAATTTAATTTTGTGTTGGACCATGTGAAACAAAAATTGTCAGGTTGGAAGGAAAATCCTCTATCTATGGCTGGGAGAACAGTGCTGATACAATCTTCTTCGTCAACGATCCCATCATATACTATGCAATATGCGTATCTCCTTGGTAAAGTTCTTGATAGCATAGACAGAGTTAATAGGAACTTCCTTTGGGGTTCCTCGGATTCTGATAAAAAGATACACTGGGTAGGATGGGATAAGGTGACAAAGCCAAAAAAAGGAGGTTTGGGGCGCCAGCCAGCTAAAGGGAGAAACACAACTTTAGTGGCTAAGCTTAATTGGCGTTTCCATTTTGAGGCTGGTGCACCGTGGGCTACTATCTTAAGGATGAAATATTGCTCGCCTCAAAGACTGAGGTCTAGGCATGGTGATAAGCTCCCCTGTTCTCGGGTTTGGGCAGCTATGAAAAAAGGGAAGGACACCTTTCAAAAAGGCATTATCTGGAACATTGGGAGGGATAGTAACCTGACTTTCTGGTTTGATAAGTGGACAAGCTCAGGCCCCTTAAGAAAGCTAATTCAGAGTCCTCTTTCGTTGGAGGAGTCTAACTGGAATTCGCTTCAATTGCCCCAAGATATTGCAGGTGGAATACAAGTAACCCCGTATGCTATTGCTTCAAGAAGCCAAGACACATTAGCATGGGCCGGATCTCACAATGGCATATTTGATCTTAAGAGCGCTAATTGGATAGCCTCAGGTAATGAGAACACCCAGGCTTTTAAAGGAAAGTGGATATGGAAGCTTAATATCCTCCCTCAGTATCAAGTTTTTCTTTGGAAGTGATATCACAAGAGCATAGGAGTAAAAGCTTGCTTAGCCTCTAGAGGAATTTGTTTGGATATCACTTGTCCTCTTTGTCTCCAACAGCCAAAAACAATTATGCATGCTCTAAGGGATTGCCAGGTAATCAAAGCTATTTGGTTTCAGCTAGGGAGAGATAGGCTTGATGATAAATTCTTTGTTAGTGACTTGGAGGACTGGCTGGCGGATAATGGTATGTTTAATTACCCCTACTCCCCTAATCAACCCCCATGGAAGTTTGTTTTCCTGTTCGCCATTTGGTCTATTTGGTTAAAAAGGAACCTGTTGGTGTTTCACAATAAATCAGCCCATCATAGTCTGATCCCTGAAATATTGAGCAAATCCTCAGAATTTTTTCGCTGCACTATGTCTCCTAGAAATGCTCCCAGAATGACCACCAAACTCATTAAGTGGGAAAAACCTGCTAGTAGGTGGGTGAAGCTCAACACTGATGGCTCTTCTCTAGGGAACCCCGGGATCGCTGGGTGTGAGGGTTTAGTCCGGGATGAGGATGGCAATTGGGTGATCGGATTTGCTAGAAAAATCAGGAAATTGTCGAGCTTCATAGCTGAGATTTAGGCTTTGAGAGATGGTCTGAATGTGTGTCTGCGAAAGAACTTTTTATTGGTTGAAGTCGAGTTAGATGCCAAGGCTGTTGTCAATATTCTTGCAAGGCCTAATAACTCGAGCGAAGCAAACTCCCCACTAGTAGACAACTGCAGGCACTTGATTGCTCAATTTCATCAGATTCGCATTAACCACTGCTACCGGGAAGCTAATAGATGTGCGGACACCCTTGCAGGATGGGCACTATCCAAGCTCAAGAGTTTGTGCTATTCCATAGTCCACCTATAGACCTGGAATTTGCTCTTCTTTCTCATTTTAATGGACAGTATTACCCCAGGCTCTGTCCTGAGTTCTCTGTTTCAGTTTAGTTGAATGTTAATTCCCTTTTTACCAAAAAAAAAAAAAAAAGCAAAGCTCAGAACTTTGGAAGTCCATGAAGCAATTCTAGCAGTAATTTTATCTATGACGGAATAATATTTTATAGCAGGTTATGCAACACTGTTAAATTTATATATATTGCTACAGTATGATCTACACTTACATAGTGCAAGTCTAATAGTCTTGGTTCTGGATTGACTGACGGTACATCCTGCCCCATTCTTCATCCCGTCTCCTTCGAATCCCCTGGGACAAGCACATTTGAAACCTCCTAAAAAGTTTTGACAAATTTTCTTGCAGGGGTTCAGAGATAAACACTCATTTATATCTGCACATATAGCAAATACAACATATTGGAATGTATCAATACTGTTGATGCAACACAATAAAATCTCAACACAATTGGACTATGGAAAAATTACAACATTAGACTGTAAGAATGTGCTGCACCTATGACCTTGTTATGAGCATACTTAGGGGTAATTTGACTGCTGCACAAGACAGAATGAAATTACAAGCTGATAAGCACAGACAATAAAGGCATTTTGAGGAGGGAGACTGGGTTCTCTTAAGGCCACTACCCTTCAAACAGAAATCCCTTAGACTAAAGCAAGTTGGCAAGCTAGCACCTAAGTTCTTTGGCCCTGTCAAGGTGTTACAGAAGATTGGAACAGTCACATATAAGCTGGAGTTACCCCTACAATCTGGCACACATCCAGTTTTCCATGTTTCCAATTCCCACTACCGCCAGTGGATAATTAAGGCCTCCTTTCACCTGCTCCCAAAGCAATTATGCAGCAAAAAGGACAGTCCAGCTGAGGAGGAAACCAGCATATGAAGTTCTAGTCCATTGGGATAGTTCATCATTAGATGATGCTACTTGGGAGCTGTTACCAAAGCTGCAACAACAGTATCCAAATGTGACTAAAACTCCTCATTAACCACACATAACTCCTAACATTTAATTTGCCAACTTACCATTTAATTAATTTCTTAAAATATCATCTTAATATAAAAATGCTACAACATATAATTTTTTTTCCTTACAACCTAAAACAAATACAATCTTAATGACTTGGCCCAAAAAAAAAAAAATTACAATCTTAACTAGCAAACAACGACCACTAACTTGTAATATTAATTGATATGCAAATAAAATTCAAGCACAGTAAAAATAAAGTGGTATAGTCCAAACACAGATTATTGATTTTCTTTCAACCTTTAATGATAATCATTGTTTTCTGCCAGTACAAGAGACAACACCAAGGAAACTACATAATAGTTGAAATCAACACAAAAAAGCAATGGCTGTACAGTGTAGTTTCTTAAACAATTAAAGACTCTCTAGCTAGTTCTCCTTGGTGCCATATATCTCCGCCAAAACCAATGTTTACTCCAAACTTTTTCAATCATATCTTCTTCCGGAATATTTGAACTCTTTGGAACTAAAAGATATATGAAGACCAGCATGCAAAGAACCACTACAGTGAAGAAGACAAAAAAAATCCTTTCAAGGCACAAATCGTCGGCAGTAATGCATAGCCAGTCAAGAACATACTCAACAAACTTATGGTCATTATCATAGGGTCAGCAACTGAACTAGCTCTCCTTGGGAAATCAACTTCAGTCCATTTTGATGAAGCTACTCCATATCCAACTGAGTGAAGGAGGAGGAATCCAAAAAACATGTATGATACATTATGTGAAGGATACAATACAGCATAGTGCCCATCCAATAGCAAAACAGAAATGGCAAGGAGTCCACAGAACATCGCGAACAATGAAATCACCATCAATGCCCATCGTTGCTTATACCTAGTGACAAACCAGGAACCTAAGATGCCCGTTTCCACGTTCACATATTCAAGAACCATCGGTGCCAAGTAAGATTCATCTATGGAGATTTCAAGATCCATTAGAAGAGCTGGCAAGAAGAAATTGATGGCAAACATCCCTGAAAATTGTAGACACATCTCCCTGACACAACTAATAATCAAATAAAGACGACATTAATGACTAAAGACATGCTTCAACAAACTCCAAGCTCCCTGACTCTCCTCCTTCATTTGTTCAAACTCAGAATCAAAATCAACACCCCTAGTTCTTGTAAATTCTCTTCTTGCTTTGCTAACTTTGTTCATCTCTATATAGTACATTGGGGTGTCATGAGCAAAAAAGGAAATGAGAAGGGGTGGAATAGCCAATACTCCTCGAATCGCAAAACAAATCCTCCAACCCCACTCAAAATCTGCCATTTTAAAATTTTCTGTTAATCCTAAAGCAGTTCCCAACCCATATGAATGTCTATATATCAATTTCAACTTGTCTGCAAAATCAGCTGAAGCAGACTCTGAAATATAGAGTTAAGGAGGTTGTGACAAACATTGACAGTGCCACATTTTAAGGCCCAATTTGAAGCATTTTCAAATTGCATCAACGGCCATTTAGAGGATCATAAGTTGAGTTGTTTGCTGAGTGGCCTGTGCAATGAAATTAGCTCCAATTAAGGATGTTAAACCCAAATTTTGCTGAATTCTGCATTTGGATTAGCAAAAATCCAAGAGGAGTATGTGTCGGCAAACAAGAAAAGCTATAAGGTAGTACATGAAGTGGGAAACCCTTCCAATCTTGGACCACCTCTGAAGAATGATGACAGGGTGGACTAGAAGCTGAAGATACAAATACACAGGATATCCCCATTACAAATGGAGGAGACGTGGAAGAAGGGCTATGATTTAATTGAGGCAAACCATGGCAAGCTAGGCATAAATGCACAAAGGAATTGATCAAAAGAGTAATGGTTTCCTCTCAAGAGAAGCAAGGCAAGGAAGCATAAAATATGTCTCTCTTTTCCTTGATTGAAAATCCAACCCCAAGAACAATGAGGGTTTTGGGTCAAATTAAGGGTCAATGGGAGATGATTCTCTACAACTCGAGAAGCAACCATTCTTTTCTGGATTCATCTCAAGTGTCCAAGATGAGCCTACCAATAGTCACCACCCAAAGTTTTGAGGTAAAGATTGCTAATGGGATGAAATCTGCACCAAAGGCACCTGTAATGTGGTATCTTCGACGGTACAAGGTTAATTTTCCAAGGTACATCTTAAAGTTCACCTTGGTGGATGTGATGTAGTTTAGTGACCCTTTGGTTAAGCACTCTTGGCTTCATCCAATGAGATTACCAGAAACTTATGGAGATAGGGATAGAAGTCATGAAATTGTTCTCACAGTTATCGATCCTATCGAGCCAAAAGCATATAGTAGTAGTCCATTAAGTATTTAAAAGAGTCCCCGACAAACAAATAAAATGATTCAATCTTTTAGGCTATATATCAACAATAGAGGGGCTGCTCATAGTCAAAAGCTACCAGATTAGATGGTTCCTACTGAACTTCCATTTCTACTTAGTTGATTGATTAGGGGTACTGCTGGAACATAATTAATGACAACCTCCATCTCCATATGGTAATCGAAGTCAAACAGGATCAAACCAGATGCAATTCAATCCTTCTTCTTGGAAATGATTCAGAAAAAATAAAAACCACGTTAGACCAAAGCCCATTACTATGGGGACTACCCTGTATAAAGAGAATGACTAAGGTAATTCCAAATAGCAGTGGATGGCTACACTGATTTGAAAAGAAGTAAGCCTATGTCATGCACATTTGATGGGGAATCCAGGTTTGAGGTGGCAGAGTTGGAGTCAAAACATGAGAAGTTTTACTCCTTTGAATATCAATAGGAGTGGTTCATAACAGAGAGGCTATGGTGCCCTTGAAATAAAGCCAGAAAACTGGGTTTGATGGGTAGAACCTAGGAAGCATGGACACAGACATGGGTACGGGTACAGGTTCGGACACAGGTATAAAATGGTAACACGAGCAATTCCTAAAAACCTATAAAAGGAAACAGCTGATACAACACCAGTATGATATAGGTACAACACGGTATGACATGCCAAAGAGGGAAAACCAAAGAAACACAATTATAACACTCACTCTTAGTTTCTGTTTCTCTATCAAAATAATAATAATAATAATAATAATAACTCTAAGTTTCTATTTCTAATTGTGGCAGAATTTTGCAATAATATAGAAATTCATTTTTCTTTTTAATGAATATATTGAAGTTAGCCTGTATACTAATACCACAGCAGGTATAGTTTTGTTGTTTATTAGCTTCTTCATGCTTTAAAAGAAAATTCCAGTAATCATATTTGTCAAATGCAAGTTTCTCTTTGCCAGGAGGCAGGAGGAAATGCATATGTTCTTCTTAGAATCCAATGTCTCGCATTCTGGCCCAGTTTGCTAGACTATGCAGTTGCATGTACCCCAATTCATTTTGTGGTACAGGTCTTGAATTACAGAGCCCGAGTACTTATTGTTGTTGTTTTTCTTGTTAGTACTATTTCTAAATTGGATTTTTTGATCAGGATGGGTTAAATTAGATAACGGTCACAAATTGCAAGAGGAAGCGTAAGGGGAACTGGATGTATAAGAAACCAATTTTTTACACTTGAAACCTTATGTTTTATTCATTTAAAATGAACTTATGTAAACTATATAAGCCTATTCCATTATACCTTACTCCATGGAAACTGATCTACCGCATACATGTTCCTGTATTTTATACCATCATATTTGTTCCAAGTAACACTACTCACCATTTTGTGATTTTATCATTCTTCTTCATCCTGAAAAATTCTTATGCTTCAATTTTTTAATTAATGAAAGTGCAAAACAAGACTGTTTTTCAGTGTTTTAAAAACCACTGTGCCTCACATTTTGCATATTTTTAGGTATTTGAGGATTTGCATTCTATTTGTGGCTGGATTTTGTTAGAAGAATTGCATGTTCCTATCAATCAAAGAAACATTTGCGCTAGCTCTGTCAATTAAGTGAAACTCAATTGGGTTCTATTCAAAAATTTGTGTCCTTAATATAATAATCACCATATTTAACTTAGGTACGACGGTATGAATTATAAAATGTATCTATTTTCATATTTTAAAAGGTAAGCATGCATATACATAGGATTACAAACTAATTTATATTTAAAGTCAGAACTCAAAGAAAATCCAATTAGAGTTTTCAATTAAAATATAAATTTGTGCTATATATCCCTAATTTCTTTTCAAATTTGGTGCCAAATGTACGGACCACACCATAACTATCCATTTAGGCATCTATTAACAATCTATGTAAATTTATAAAATATGCTAAACATAAGTCTTTCCCATTTAGTTACAAATCTTTCTAGACTTTAGTACTTCACGAATCATGATAGTTACAAATTTAAGTATTTTTCTAGACGTTGAGTACTTGACGGTCTTCACCATCTTATGTGTCCTATTGCAGTTGTTTCCAATCCCTTTTCGTGTGTGTTATTCCTTTCCTAAGTTTCCTTTCCCATCTAATTATCTAAATAGACAAGAAATTCACATCTCTTTTTGTAGTCCTTGAATTTAGTTTCTCCTCTTAGCCTCAATCTTTGCCTAACTTCACAATTTAGTTCTATCAAAACTGATATTCTTTCCAATCACCCTTAATGTCGCTGTCCAATGTCTATCTTTTTCAGCCTAAAACTCTAGGTTCCCTTAAGAAGACTGAAGCTTATTTGAGAAGCTTCAACCTCTCTCTCTCTCTCTCTCTCTCTCTCTCATAAGGTCAAAAAAATCCACCAAATTTGTCCTAGATCTCTTTGCAACCTCACCTATCTTTGATGCTAGCAAAGAGGATTTAGAGTCCGGTGTTCATCGAATCACTAGGTAATCAAACTGAGATTCTAGTGGGTGTGCAAAGAGCTCCAGTAATGGCTCTATATTTGGCATTGTATTTGGCATTACTACCATCTTTGCTCTCTACCCTCAAGACGTTCATAGTCTTCACTCACCATATGTAAATTTCCATGTTTAGAAAATTTTCTATATATTTTTATACTTGTTTTACACTATAGTTTGTTTGATATCGCAAAATCATCTTGATTTTCAATTTGTTGGATCCCAAGCTAAGAAGCTTGACTGTTTGAACTTGATATAAAGTTTGAGCTTGGCTTGATTAATTAATCAAGCCAAGCCGAGGTCAAACATTGTTTTTAGGCTTGTCTTGAACTCGAACCAAGCTTGAGCATTTAATTTTTATTTAAGAGCTAAGCTCAAACATGCACTATTCGGCTAACCTTAGCTCATTTACAGCCCTACCTAGGGTACTTTGTAAGAAAGATAATATTGAATATCTAAATTGAGCTTCAAAACTGCACCACATCAATGATTAATACATCAAACATATTTGGTCGTGCCTCTCGTGATCCAACACTGTTATAGGTTAGATCTATGTTTTATTGGTAAAACGTAATGATCATTTGAAGTCTTTTCATATACATCTTTTCATGTGTGTTTGCACTACTAATCGTGCTTAGTTTTGTAGACCATTTTCCTAATGAAGATTTGGTATGCAGGACAAGGTGAACTGAAATTGATGCTACTAAGTTATTCTTTTTCAAGGTTTCTCTTGTTGGCCGGGATTAGGGTTTCTCTCCGAGCCGCGTGTAGAATATTGTCCCTTCTAGCCTCTAAACTGATAGGACGGTGGGTTGCTGCGGCTTTGTTATCATCTGGTATTCCTTTTCCCTGGTTAACGTATTTGCCATGGCTGGTCTGGAGGAGATGTGGGCCCATTTTTCTCTCACGGAGGAAGAGGGGGGGGGGGGGCTGAAGTACCGAAAGAGGAAGCAGAGGTTATTCACCGATTAGCAGGTAGGTTCTTTACAAAGAGAGTCCTGAATGTGGAGGCTGTTGCCTGGACCTTTAAACCCCTGTGGAAGATTGGTGGTGAACTAAAAATTCGAGATATAGGTGATAATATTTTACTGTTCGAATTTGATGATCCCCTTAACCTGGAGCGTGTTCTAGAATTTGAACCATGGTCATACGACAAATACATGGTTGTGTTCTAAAGTGTACACGATGTTGAATCAATTCCCTATTTGGAGTTTTCCTAGGCTACGCTTTGGATTCAATTCCATAATGTTCCTGTGAAGAAGCTAACATACGAAACAGGTGAGGGGATAGGAAAATTATTGGTGTGGTGCTACAAGTGGCCGATTCGGAGGATGATGGCTCGGGGGGTGAGTTCTTGCGGGTCAGAGTAACCATGGATATGACAAAACCTCTCCCACGTTGCTCCAAGTTGAGGTCTGAAGGGAAGCAATTGGGTTTGGATGGTATCAAGTATGAGTGACTACCCAACTTTTGCTATTGGTGCGGATGTGTTACTCATGGAAAATGGGACTGTGACGTTTGGCTTCGGAATAAAGGAAAGCTTTGTAGGGAAGACCAGCAATATGGAGAGTGGTTAAGAGCGGATCTTGTTCATCATAATAGGAAAACTGTGGCTGTTATCTCTTGTAGTTCTCGAAGTCAGGCACCATGGTGGAAGAAGAAAACTTATGGTGGGGCAGGTCCGAGGGATCAAGATGGCAACGGAGATGGAAGCTAAGAATACCATGGATAACTTTGATGTATCAAAATCTGGCATTCCTAGTAGGAGCTCGAGCAGGTGGGCAGTGGGACAAACGACAATGCTTTGCCCCTACCAAAGTTTTGTTGTCATTCTTCGGAACTTGAAAACCAAGCAACTCCGCGAACATAATCCTCCAACCCCCCCCCCCCCACCACCAGTCGGCCCAACCAAGACCTCACCTTCTATAGGAAGTCCCAAAATAACCTCCACCTCTTGTAAGGTGATTGACATCTCACCATGTGAAAGATGGAATGTATGGGTCTCGGGCCGCTATCGCTCAACTAGGGCCGATATTAGGCCATGATCTATCTCTCTGGAAATGGCCCTATACAATCCTTCTAGCTCCACCAACTTGATAATATCTATCACCCGATTGTCTAGCATCGATATTTTTGCCATCTCCTTAGAGCTACCACGGCAATCAAGTGGCCCCAGGCAAAATCGATAAAAATTAAAGCGGTTGTTAGAACTAGATATTTCACCTCACCATTCCAAATATTGGTTGATTGATGATTTGGTTGTTGCGTCAGCACTGAGGTATCAATAAGACCAGGGCACACGATCTCTGGTTCCTCATCGATCCGAGGGTCCATACTGCAAAGAGTGCTACTGTGAGATCATTTAAACCCATTGTAACATTTATAATCGATGATTTTACAAAGTAAGGAGAATGTCTGAAAAGCAGATTTAATACGAGCATGCCGCTAGTATATAATAAAAAAAGATTTAATTATATCATATGAAAAAAAAAAAAAAACAAATCATACAAGAATGAAGAAACTAAGTAAATTCAATCATAATTTGACCCCCAATGTTACTAGATAGAGTCCAAATAACACATGAGAGAACCAGCATTGTGCTAAAAAAAAAAAATTTTCAACACAAACATAGATCCCAACTAAACTAAACTAAAAGCATGAACCATCCTCCTTCAAACACTCTCATCCTTCAGACACCGACGGCCACACATTCAGACACCCAAACATTGGAGACACTTACTCACTCTAACAGAGATGCTCCTCTCATCAGCGGCCCGAAGACCCTTAAGGTATGTTTTTTCATTTCTATGTTCATTTATAGTTGGACCCAATTTCTTTGTTCTTCTGATGGATTTTATTTGGTTTGTACCCTTTTTTGTTTGGTTGTTGTTAATTGGTGTGTTTGATTGATGGAAAAAATGCTGGGAGAAATGATTTTGAGTTGGGTATTAAAGTTTCTGAGGGTATTAGAGTTAGCTTTTTAATTTCCATATTCTTGAAACTTTGTCTGGAATATGTCTTCGTGTGGTCCTCCTTTTTAAAATGTATTCCCAAATGCAAATATGGTCAAATTAGAACATGTTAAGCCTCTTGAAGCAGAAAAGAACTAGACATGTTGCACACTCAAGCCTGAAGAATGAAGAGCAATTCTAGGATACATTCTTTTTTTCACAACTTATGATTATATACATTAATCTCAGTAGGCACTAGCAATTTGTGAAAAATTTTGTGATCCTAGACTTACATTGAAGCAAGAGAGAATCCAGGAAGGGCCTTGAGACCTTCAATGAACAAAGTAACAAAAGCATCCATCTTAGGTTAAGGTAGGGTGAAGCCAACCTCAATGCCACCCTCCAAATCTCTACTCTCAGTCAATGAAATGGCTCTGGTAGTGTCAATTGAAATCTCCTCAATCTTCTTGGGTCTTCACCACCCAATCTATAAAGGAAAGAACCCAATACTAAACAAGCCAGATATCGAGTTGTGCACTCAAAAGAAACATGTCTCCTTAGTGTAGAAATGCCTGCATATGGTGAATTTTAAGATAATACAAGCCACATAGAACAAATATTTTTTTTCCTTTCATTTTTTTAGAATATATTATTTCTATAGTGAATTTTTAGATATTCCCTAGCTTCATTTTTAGAAGGTAATGACAAGGGATAACTAAAATTAAAAGCTCTAGGTTGTATGTCTTTTTTTTTTTTTTTTTCTCAAAGGACATTAGATGCTTAATTGCTTATGGTAATTAGATCCGAAGGTAGGGAAAACTGTTGTCATGATTTAGTGAGGAAGTGTTTGAAAGTTTGAGAGTGACGAGTGAGGCCTGAAAGTATGATTTTAAAGGGGCTGTTTGGTTTTAAAAAAAATCATCACTCATCACTACTCACGTAATTTTCATCACTTATCACTTAAAATACCCCAACTCCCTAAAGGTGGCAAGTTTGGCACACTGTTTTCAACTTCTCATAACTCAATTTTTTGTACTTTCTGTGAGACCTATACTTGAGCACCATGTCAGTGAGTTCTGTTAGTCTACCCGCCTCACAAATACACATATATTGCCTAAAAAATATAATAATTATCATCAAATTATTGCACTTTTTTTAACCAATGCCACTCAATTTTTTTCCACGTATATGCTATGCACATGGCTCCAATGCAATGTGCTAGATTATTATTAATAAGTAAATTAGACTATATAATCAAATTTAAGAGTTAATATCATTTTAATTGGTTGGTTAAATTGAATGACATGTGACATTATGTACTCTACTTGTTCCATATTTTGAAAGCAATGGGTTGAAAAACCACTAATAAGTAATATTTTGTATTTTTTTTTAAGGATTTCAAAACTTATGGTAGGAGAATATAGGGATTGGATCAGGTTTGGTTTCCAATTGTGTGCATTATTATCAATAAGATCAGACACTATGCCAGTAGCAAGATTGTGATTCTGTATCAGCTGATCTTGGCAGGGAAACCAAGCAGGATGTTTAAGTGGTATATCTGATCCATTACTTATAAGCCAATTGCTCTCTTTAAGCTTGGTGTTTTTATGATCAAGAATATTCCTCCAGAACCAAGAGTGGTGAGGTTTTGGGGAACAATCTTGTAGGGGAAATATTTGGCTTTAAATGTTTTTGCAATGAGGGATTGAGGTTTTTGATAGATTCTCCAACAGTGTTTTGCCAGCATAGCTTGATTCATAAGGCTAAACCTTTTAAGCCCAAAGGTGTAATTTGGATTTTAATCAGTTTTAAAAAAAAAAAAAAGTAAATAAATAAAAAGGCCTTTTCTATCTTCTATTAAATAAATAATATTTAAAAAAAAAACACTTACTTAAAAATGAAAAGAGCCTTGAAACTTAAAATAAAAAAATAAACTCTGCCTCAAAATAGAGGATGCCTCACTTCTTAATGAGTCGAACTCCTCATGATTTGCAAATTGCTTATCAAATAAAAGCTACATGACAAGTCAACTTATCAAAGGCCACAAGAAAATCTGATTAATGCTAGGAGAGCTAGTCTTCTTGAATAAGTTCTCATGATGAGTGATGAAGTGCGTAGGAGAGCTAGCCTTCTTGTAGAAACGAAGTCTTATATTTATAGGCAATGGTGGCGGTTTTTTCCTGCCCATAACTACTCCACTCCAAGATTGCATGCATGTTTTAATTTCATTTCATTTGTCACCCTCTAAAGCCATTACAACAAGTTTCACTTGATTGCCAAATCAAAATTTCATAACCACTTTTGACTCTTATAAATAAGAAATTTATTTATTTTATATAAATAAATGCCGCCTGTGTCCATTTAGATGACTTCTAGGTATCTAATTGGACAGTAAATCGAGGTTAAGGTGGCCAAGCTAAAATAATTAACTAGCCTTTTAATATTGGCTTGAAATGATAGCTCTGTGCTTGATCTCGATGGGTCCATATTATGATCTAAGACCAATTCAACTATAATTAATATGTTTATTTTTGCAATATGATATGTTATACACCACTGCTTCACCTGATTAAAGACGAGCCCACCTTTTGGTCAGTTGGTTGTGGACCCTACATGCATAATAATAATAATAATAATAATAATAATACTCAAATTGCGATGAATAAAAAATTCTGATAATAAACTAAAAAAAAAAAAGTTAGTTAGGAAATTTTGATTTTGGGTTTGGAATTTTTTATTTAGTAAAAATCTCAATTCTGCTTTGACTCAAACCCCAAAATCACGTTCGAGCAACATAGGGTGAATGAATGACAAGTTAAACTA
Organism: Castanopsis chinensis; assembly: GCA_032878915.1. Taxonomy (NCBI): domain Eukaryota; kingdom Viridiplantae; phylum Streptophyta; class Magnoliopsida; order Fagales; family Fagaceae; genus Castanopsis; species Castanopsis chinensis. The sequence continues at coordinate 25,317,989 of JAVQMG010000130.1, read as the reverse complement.
AGGCTTTCATCCAAACTCTCATAATAGACTAAGGCTAAAGGAAATGAATGGCAAGTTAAACATCATACCTGATCATCTCAATCTATCTCCTCTAGCACCTGGTCATCTCGAACTACAGCCTCTATAGGCTCCAGCACCTGGTCCAGCACATAGTCATCGGCCTCCATGGGCTCCAGCACCTGGTCTAGCACATAGTCATCGACCTCCACGACCTCTAACGTGTAGTTGTCCTGAAATATGGCCTCCACATAGTCATCTCGAACTACATTGTCCACAGCCTCCAACATGTAGTCAGCTCAAACTACGGCCTCCACAGCCTCTAGGATGTAGTCGTCTCAAACTATAGCCTTCACAGCCTTTAGCACGTAGTCGTCTCGGACTATGGCCTCCACAGCCTCCTGCACATAGTAGTCCCGGACTATGGCCTCCACAGCCTCCAAAACGTAGTTATCTCGAACTACGACCTCGAGCACTATGGCCTCCACGGCCTCTAGGACTTGATCGTCCCGAACTATAGACTACATGAGCTACATAAAGAGAGAAAGAGAGAGAGTGTGTGTTAGATTATTCACATCAGCTTGTACAAAAAATTGTCTATTTTAGCCCAAGAATATACTTTTTTATTTTACATAATCGCTTTTCAAAACACCGCAAATCAAATTATCTATTTTACGCTACAGTTCATTAAAATATCAATTTTTCTCATTTTTTGATTGTTTTTCTTTCTTTACACACAACAACCACCATCCACTCTCTTCTTTCATTCTCAAAATACACAAAGAAAGAATAATCAACTAACTGCAAAATGAATAGTGTTAGTGAAAATCTACATGGTTACTATAGCAAACTTGTAAATTCACACAAATATACACAGACTAATATTGTGAGTCATTTTTAGGCAACATTGTTTTTCTATTATACATGGAAAAGCTGTATAAATTCTAAATAAAAATTTTTCCTTCTACAAACCACAAGTGGAGGGGCACATCATTTGTGCTAGTCATGCAAAACAAACATCATAGAGAGAACATTGTTTCTTGATAATTAGACTAGGTCTATAGCTATCTTTTGTTTCCTTCCCCCCCCCCCCCCTTTTAGTTTCTTCTTCTTAGCAACATAGAGTAGAGAAATTAGTCACATGGAGGGTAACGTCTAAAAATATCTATCTTCTTACCAACCCCTTGCACTTTCAAAAAGTAAACAATGACGGCAAAACAATCAAAAGAGTCTTCCTCCCAATCCTATGGTGAACGACAAAACTAAAAATTCCAATGGATCCTCTCACCAGACCAACACATAACTTCTGCCATTAAAGAGTCCCTTGCCCTCCTTAAACAGTAAAGTTCTGGAAAAGTCTCTCTAAGGGAACAATCGTGCACATACTTCCAAAACTTCACTTTGGTACCATCACCCACTTCATATTGTAGTAGTTCAGAAAATTTCAACCAGCCACTTCTAATAAACCTCCAAAGGCTAACACCATGCACTCACCTTTTTCGTGCACCAACCATCACAAACATTCCCATATGTTGCCTCAATAACCCTTCCCCATAATGTATCTATCTGTAAACCATACCTCCATAACCACTTGCCCAACAAGGCAAAATTAAAACTCCTCAATCATCTAATACCTAGCCCCCTAACCTACATTGGCTTACAAACCTTAGCCCATTTCACCAGGTGTAACATAGAATCACCACTAATACTACTCCAAAGAAAAAACTCTCTGTAATTTCTCCATGCGATTGACAACCTTCCTAGGTATAGGAAGATTAGAAAGGAAATACGTAGGTAAAGAGGAGAAAGTGCTTTTAATAAGAGTAACCTTACCCCCCTTAGATAAATAAAGCATCTTCCAACCTTCTAGTCTTCATTCCATCTTCTCTAATATAGGATTCTAGATTGACACCTCATTGAATTTAGCACCCAAAAGCAGTCCCCAAATATTTCATAGGAAGGGAAGATTGCCTACAACCCAATAGCCCCACCAACACATCCAAATTATGTACCTCTCCAACTGGTACCAACTCTAATTTCCCTAAATTAATCCTTAAACCTGAAACCTTCTCAAATCTAGTCAGAATCTTCCTCAAAGTAATTAACTGATTAGGGTTAGCATCACAAAAAATAAGAGTATCATCTACAAATAAAAGATGAGACACAATCATCGAAGTCCTAGATGTAGAACCTACAGAGAAGCCTAAAAATTGTCTAGCAGCTACAACCACATCCAACATATGGCTCAAAGCCTCTTTAACAATATCAAAGAGCAATGGATATAAAGGATCCCCTTGCCTAATCCCCTTAGAGCTTCCAAAAAAATTTGAAGGATTCCCATTAATCAAAATGGAAAATTAACAGTAAAAATGCAACACATAATCTATTTTCTCCATTTTTCTGAAAACCTAAAATGCTACAACATATACATCAGAAAACCCCAATTCACAAGATCATACGCCTTCTCCACATCCAACTTACACAACGCCCCTGTAATCCTCGTTTTCAATCTACTATCAATACATTCAGAAGCAATTAACACGGAATTCAAAATTTGTCTACCTTTCACAAATGTATTCTGTGAATCTAAAATAGGCCCATGTGCCACCCTTCAGAACTGATTAGCCTATACCTTTGAAATAATCTTGTAAATCACACCAACTAAACTGATTGGTCGAAAATCCTTAATCTCCACAATATCTACCATCTATATCTATATATTACTAAAAGATGAAGCGTAGCAATTATTGTTACTACGCTCCTGTTGAGCCACATCAGCGGCCACATTAGCGGCCACATCATCCACTTATTTTCTAATTTTTTTTTCTCTCTTTTAAATCTTTTATTCTCCATATTCTTAAAAATAATAATTAAAAATACATCTTCTTCTCCCTATGAGTCCACATTTACTATTACATTTTTCCCAACCTTTCCACTTCCTCCAACCTTTCCCCTCCCTTTTTGGCTCTTCATCTCCCCACTGCGCTCTTCTTTACCGTTACACTTAATCATTTTATTCCTTATATTTGGACTTTTCTTCTCCCTCATTTTATTTTTGTATAAATTCAATATCATTTCTCTCATTCAATCCATATTTTTCATACGAAAAAACTGAGTGCTCTCTCTCTCTCTCTCTCTCTCTCTCTCTCTCTCTCTCTTGTAGCTTTGGTTGAATTTTGGTTTGGGTTAATACTTGGTTTGGGTAAATTCCACAATCAGTGATCATTATGATACAAATTTGAATGAGCTTTTACCTTATCTTTCCTATGAAATCCCTTCCACTGGTTTTGCAATAGGCACAAAAGGTTAAGGTGCTAACATAGTATATGAGCTTGCCATTTGTCGTGGTGATATCTTAGAGAAAGATATTACATAGGAAAGATATCTATATCTTTCCTACATAATATTACATAACTCAAATAGTAAAATCTCTTTTATCTATATATATATATATAAAAGCTATATCTCTATCTATCTATATTACGTAGCTCAAATAGTAAAATCTCTTTTATCTATATCTATATATCTATATAATAACTAATAGCCAAAACGCTTGACTTTTTATTAACCACTTCTCGTTGCGTCACGTGGCTACATAAATTAATGCCACATTTACATTTAAAAACACCGAAACATTATATCTTTTCATTTGGAGGAATAAGATAAGCGTTTTAGTGATAGTTTCTCTTGGGTAGTTGTTACAAAATAGCAACGCTCTAGATCAATTCTATAACATATAAAAATCATTCGTATCCCTTCATTATTTTAAACATACACAAACTCTCTCTCTCTCTCTCTCTCTCTCTCTCTCTTAAAACTGCATTATATCCTTTCACGTTCCTTACCCAATTCCCTACTCTACATTCTCATCGTCTCCACCACCACCTTTTTTTCCATTTCCATTTCCAATCATGGTGTTTTCAACTTCCTGGTATTGGTCACGTCTCTTTGTTCGGCAGGCTGTAGAAATGGAAGTTGGAAATTTTTCACTTAGTGGGAGACAATACGGTGTGTTGGATTTTGCTCCTCTTACTCTGCATTGCTTTTTTTTTTTAATCATTTTATTTTATTATTTGGATATGGGTTTGCATTAGAGAGTTCAAATGTTAAAGATGATTACAGTTACTTTGTATTGATCCTGATGTTAAGTTTGTCTCATAATTTCACTATATCAGTTATGCTTATATACCACACTGATTCCATTGGCAAAAGTCAATATTAGTTAGGTTTCATCAATTCCATCTTGAGTTTGACCCGAAGCAAATGTGAGTATGTGTCATGTAGGTAAAACATCGCATGGGTTTTTGAAGGGCAATTTGTGATATTAAGATGAAATGGTGCAATCTGTCATCAATTCATAAGTTAAGCCACTTAACAGAATTTTAAACTTTTTAAGAAAAATTGTAGTCCCACATTTAAAACAACTTCTTCTACTATTATTGAAAAAAATTATATTCACCATTTTTCCTGATTCACATATTTGAACTTATTAAACTTTATCCCCTTAAAAATAGAGGTTAGTGACTCTTATATCATTTTTTCCATAAGAGGAATGAAAGCTATAATTGTTAGTGCTTTAAAACAGTGTTGTTCATCTTTATGGGATCTCATATGATTAATAAAATATAAGTTTCATTCACTTTGGTCTATGTTGTTTTAGATTTTATTTCATTTTAAATTCAGTTCTGTCATACAGGACTCTTAAATTGACATGCAATATAGTATATAGTATATTATTAATATCATCTCCTCTTTCTAAGCATTTTATGTGTTTGCTATGCATTGTGTTAAAAAGAAAAAGATATTTGCATCAAAACGCATTATGTAGCTTTTACCGTGCATTGCACCTTTTTACTATTTAACCAAAAAAACCAATTTACAAAGAGCAATTTTGGAAAAGACCCACATATTTCTTGTATTTTTAAGAAAGGTAAAAGAGAAGAAGTTGAGAAGAAGTTACCAAATGAAGAAATCATTTAGTATTACTGTTGCTATTGTTGGTGTAGCTTCATTCCAAGATCTTTTCACTATTTAACCAAAAATAATAATAGAATTACAAATAGCAATTTTGGAAAACACCCATAGGTTTCTTGTGTTTCTAAGAAAGATGAAAAAGAAGAAGTTGAGAATAAGTTACCAAATGAATATGAACCACTATTTATACTTAAAGAATAATAACCCTTCAACAGACACCTTTTTAATTCAATATGCACATTTTTTATCAATAGGCACAATTTCACTTAATAGGCACCTTTTCGTTCAAGAGGTACCTTTAATATATATCCAATATGAAGGGTTATGACCTTTCGATAGGTACCTTTTGGTATATCGAATTTGAATGTTTATGATATTTCAATAAGCACATTTTGGTATATATTACAACTTATTTTGTATATACCTATATATACAACACAAACTAAATTAGAGGCGCAACATTATGCCTCTCATTCCTTTTCACAAAAAAACTACTAAATAAAGCAACATTACTTTTTTTCCCCCTTGAAAATCATCCAATAGCTATTTCCATGCATCGCATGAATTAGCGACTAGTATATCTAAAAGCTGAAGCGTAGCATTTATTGTTGCTACGTTTCAGTTGAGCCACATCATCGCCATGTCACAAAGTTTTGATTTTCCATTTTTTTTTTTTTTTTTGGTTTGCACTTCATATATTCTCTTTAATCAATCCCATTCTCTCTCTCTCAACTCATCATCTTCCCATCAAACAAACGGCTAATGTTTACACTATTAATGACTTTTCCATTAAATCCAAATTCCCTTAAATTCAGCAATCAATCATTCTCTCTCTTTGACTTATCATTTCCTTATCAAAAAAATGGCTTATTTCCCCCATCAAAACATTTAATTGCCTCCCTTTAGATTTAAAACTGATTGATTTTATATATATATATATATATATATATATATATATATATATATATATATATATATATATATATATATATATATATAGGGTGTGAATTGCTTTCTTTCCACCCCATCAGTCACCAAATTACATCTATAATTGGAAGGTCCATTTGAGGTTAGTTGTTCTTTTTCTTCCCCTGAATTTCTTTGCTTTTTTCTTTTTTCTAATTTTCAATTGATAGTCTATCTCTTTGTATTCATGTTTACAATTTTTCTTTATCGTTTTATTGATTTAGTACATGATCATTTGCCTCCCATTTGTTCATTTTATTTTCTAAATGGCTTTGTAATTTTTAAATTAAATACTAAATAAATTCTTGCTACTTTTCTTTTAATCTCATCTAAATCTATTCTAATTTTTAACTTCTTAGGATAACTTGGAATAGGAAACAAAATATTATGATTGATAGGTATGGACCATATGTTGTTCCTCTTTTTCTTTGTATTTGGGATTATAACTTAGTTTAATATGGTTATTTTCATTAATTTTTTGACAAATTATGATGTAAAGGTTTGTATTGGATTTTCTTTTCTAGGGCTGTAAATACCATGTTTCTTTCTTTCTTTTTTTCAATTGATATTTTATTTCTTTGTATTCATATTTACAATTTTTTTTACATAATTGTGTTTTACCCATTAAAATTGTTTGTGTTCAAAGAATTGGAATATGTTTTATTGATTTAGTACATGATCATTTGCCTCTCATTTAATTTTATTTTCTAAAGAGCTTTGTAATTTTTTAAATTAAATACTACATAAATCCTTGCTAATTTTCTTTTAATCTCATCTAAATCAATACTAATTTATAACTTCTTAGGACACCTTGGAAGAGGAAACAAAATATTATGATTGATAAGTATTGACTGTATGGTGTTCGTCTTTTTCTTTGTATTTGGGTACCATTTATCTTCTCAAAAAAAAAAAATTCTTACAGCTTATAACTATTACATCCATTTTATGATTGTGGACATGCATGCAATATTTCTTTATGTTTCCATGGTAATACTAATGTCCATTACTTTGAAATTAAAAAATTCTCTCAATTGAAGCATATACCTCGACGTGATCTCATTCTAAGGAAATCCTGCAAATTAATTCAAATCATGCTAACCAATAGATATATATATATATATATATATATATATAAATACAATGATTTTGTATAGTCCAACATGAATTAAATCATATTACCTTAGTAATTAGCTTAATTAAGCTTATCTAATTCTCAAGAGAAAAAAAAAAAAAAAAAAAAAAAACCCTTAAACTTATATCTTATATCTTATTGTTCAATTTGGTTATGATATGTTACACTTCACTCCATCATACTCCTTAAATATTCAAAAATATAGCAGAAATAACTTAAGAAATATAATAGATAAATACAATAGGAAATCAACTAGGCATTTCTTTTGTACCACAAATTTCACTATTATAATTCTTAAATAATATGTACTTAGATATTCACTATTAGCTCTTTTAGAAATACAATCAATTTTTTTTGCCTTCCTACATATTTCTTCTATCTAACTGGAAAAAAAAAATCCATAAAATTCTCATTTATGAAGGAAATTGTTTTCTCCAATTAACATTTTTGGGAAAAAAAAATAATGAACACGGAAAGTCTTAAATTTTTCATAAGCCTATATGGTAGCCCACAAGTCCTCTATTCAGACTTACTATTATGTTACTACATTGGATTTGATGAGTTTTTTTATAACATTAATTATGCAACTTACCAGTTATAAATACATTTTTCAATTACTAAAACATACAAAGTCTCTTTCTCTTCTCCAACCTTTCTCCTCCCTCAACACTTATGTATCGTATATACATTTTTCCCTTCCACACACACACACACACACACACATATATATATTATATTTATATATGTTCTCTTTTAATCTCTCTTAAAAACAATAAGTATAGTATTTGTGATGGAAATTTTTTTAATTATCACTACATATTTGTGATATTTTTTAATCTCTTTGTTAATTATCACTAAAATTTAGAAATTGCGTTTGGCTTCATTTTGCTAGGTTCTTTTTCATGATTATTAGTTTATATGCTATGAGTTGGGTTAAAGCTGCAAAACTAGGAAAGATCAAACAAGATACAGTTGCTACATGAATATTTTAGAAAACAAGAGTATTATTATACAAAAACAAATATGGATATATATAAACAATTATACCGTGAATACGTTTGCTTTCCCCTACCCCATTTATGCTATTTATTAATTGACTAAAATCAACTACGCTTTTTTATTTTTTTGGAGAAATGACCAACTACACATTTAGCTTCCTTAGTTTTTCACATTTTCTAAATTGTATGGAAAGGAATAATAGAAATCAATATATGTTTTGGGGAGAATTTTTTTTTTTTTGTAATAGTTGATTCTCATACATGAGTTTAGTGATTATCAAAATAGAAACTATTATAATTTTGTTTAATAGTTCTTATGTGATAAAATGGAAGCAAAGTTTGGATAAATTGCTCAGCAGCTTCTCCAAAAATGCAAAATAATGTTAATATTCAAATGAAACCAACAAGATTCATTTTCATGTTCTAGTAAAAATTATACATTTTCCACTTTTTAATTGTGTTGTGTTTTGATACATATCTCACACTATTATAACGTATTACAAAATATTTTGCAATATATAATGATTGAAAGTAAAATGCAACATGTTTCCTCGCCAAAATACACACACACACACACACACAAAATCAACTATGGCACAGAAGAGAGAAATGGTAAAAAGGAAAGTATAAAAATAGAAGAACCTAGGAAAAGTCCTACTATGGCTTTGTGCCAACTTGCAAAAGAAAATGCAAAGGTATAGACTCTGTGTTGGGCATTTTTATTAAGGTTCTGTCACTCTAAAAATACAATGTAAAAGACAGTGGCTAAAAATAAATAAACAAAAGTAGTCCCAACACTGGCTAAACAGGTATATGCTATTAGACAAAAAGTTATTGTATTTGTGAGTGGAAACAGTGAGCAAAAAATGCAGTATTAAGACTCTTCTCAGACACAGCTTGAGTATGAAAGTTCTAAAATACTTCCATAATTTCTTTCTTCGAAACACTCCAACAGGACTAGAAAAAAGCCATGAAAAACCATCCAGGCCAAGAGCCTAATCACCATTAAAACCATTAATCACCCTATACACCTCTTCCTCCTTCAACGGCCCATCTAACCAAAAAGCATATTCCTTAGAAATTCTAGAGAATTTCACATCATCAAGGACAAGTCTATCAACCACAATTTTAGAATAGAGCTACCTATAGAATCAAGAAATACACTCTGTTGTGTCTTCTGGATCCAAAGAAAGCTCCATCCACCATAAGCCTATCTATGGAGTTAAATCTCCTGTGAGAATTGGCTATAAGATGGAAAATTTTAGTATTCCTATCTCATTCTCTAATACAAAGAACTCTAGATTTTTGCTTCCAACAAATTTCTTTCAAAAGAGAAGCTTTTTCTAGCTCACCGGATTCTTTCTAAATCCAACTTCTCCTCCTCTATTAGACCACGACTTTCCTCAATAGTCTCTAATTCGCTAAGGTCTTTCCACAACTATTTTCCTTGTTCTTCTACATTTCCAAAAACCTCCACATTCCATTTTTTCAAATCATTTTTCAACAATTTCAATTTATTTGCCAACACAAAACTCTAAGCACCTTGAAAATGATAAAATTCCCACCAAGAACTCACCATTTCCATAAAGCCCTCATGCTTAAGCCACATGTTCTCAAATCTAAACGGCCTCCTGCCCTTACGATGAAAGGATCCACCCTCTAATACAATCGGAAAGTAATCTGATAAAAGCCTAGACATTCTTCTCTGACAAACAGTAGGAAACCTAGTCTCCTAATCTACAAAGAACAAGAATTTGTCCAGCCTTGCCTTTGACTCAACTTCTCAAAAATTAGACTAGGTAAAACTTCCTCCTTCCAATGGGAAATCAATCAGACCTTGCTCAAAAATAAAATCAAAGAACTCACACATACCAGCACGTTCAGAAACTTAAACAAACAACTTTGGTACCAGTAACTAATCCATTTTTTTTCTTTTTAAAGAGGATCTCTAGTATATCATTATTAAAAAAAACAAAAAAAGAAAACAAAACAAAACAAAACATTGCACTAGTTAACTTAGCAAATAGTCTCCCAAATTCAACTATCATTATGACATTACTCTCTCTCTCTCTTCCTTTTTCTCGTTTCTTTTCCAATTGTCTGAATATACTTGAACCAAGTATTCAATTTCACAACTATTACAAGTTTAATACCATATAAAGACAACCCAAAGTAGTCATATATCCTTTATTAAATCACTAGACAATAAGGAGAAAATTATTGCCAGTGTGTGCTCTCATGCCTAGCACATGTGGTAGCAGTGGTGAGTCCTGTAGTGTCCTTACAGGAGTTTAAGTGACCCCTTGGCATAAGGTCATGTGCTTTTGTTAGTCACCATAGTGAATAAGTGTTGAAAGAGTCTAGTAAGCCCAAGAGACTGACTTATGTTAGAGGAACTCGAGAAATTGTGGAGCAAATTGTCCTTTACAGGAGGAAAACGAAGGCATTGAAATGGGTAGCAACTATACTAAAGCTGCAAAGGCTGTAGGGAGGTACTCTATTGTAATGAAGGTTCTTACTTCCAGAAGTGTAAGTCTGGATGAGTTGAGAAAGAACATGAGAATGTTATGGAAGCCAAACAAAGGTGTTCAAATTTCAAAAATAGAGAATGATCTCTTCCTAGTAGAACTTGGTGACGGTAAGGATAAGCAAAAAAATCCTAGACGTGTGTCCATGGAGCTTTGAAAAGCAATTGGTCCTCATGCAGGAGTTCGAGGGGGAGCTTGCTCCTAAGGATATAGTCATGAAGTGGGCGCCCTTCTAGACTCAAATTTCAATTCCCTCTAAAGAGTAGAACAAAGGAAATGGGTTTGACTATTGAATCAAAGCTAGGGGAGGTACTGGAAGGGATGTCTCTAAGTCAGGGGTGCACTGGGGAAAGTTTTTGCGAGTACAAGTTCGTCTAGATGTTACAAAAAAACTTATCTGAGGAAAGAAGATAAACATTGAAGGAGGGGAGAGTAGATGGGTGAATTTCAAGTACGAAAGACCCAATTTTTTTTTTTTTTTATGGATGTGATTTACTTAACCATGCCATTAAAGACTACCATGAAGGTTAGGTGGAGAAAAGTATGCTTAAAGAAGGGAATTTATAGTATGGGGCTTGGTTGAGAGGGGAACCATGGAGGAGAAACAAGTAGGATACAACCCAGGTTGGATCTGAAAGGGAGTCTGTTGCTCTCCAAAAGTTCGCTGGGGACGATTTCAAAAAGCAAAAGGAGCTGACATGTATGGTTGTCAAATGGGATGGAAGTAGTGAGGGTCACATGCTGTCGCTCTCAGTCGTGGATCACAACCCATCAATGGGGGAGATACCAAAGTCAGAGAAGCTAAAAGGTGTGGGGGATGGCTTTCACAAATTTAGTAAGGTCAAAGGGGTGGCTGGAAAGATTGATGAGAATGTAGCCCAATTAAGTGAAATGTCATCGGGTTTACAAAGATCCCAAGCTGAAAAAGAGGCAGGTATGCAATGGGAAGTTTCTGAGACTCAAAGGGGCGAGTCTAATTTTCAATTTAAGCAGGCGTCAAACTCTCTCCCAACTGTGTCTGAGGCGAAGGAAGGAGGCCCCAAGCCCGAGTTAGGTCCAATGGCAATGACATACGATCCAACGATGGGCTGGGTTGCGGAAAAAATGGGCCCAACAACCAAGCATTGGAAATGGTTGGCAAGGGGCACTAAAACAAGTGAGTCCATTAAAACTGGAAGCCCAATTAAACCAAAGAGAGAGGGCCTAACTCCATTGAATGACCTTGACCCAAATGCAACAGATCAAAAAAGACGACGAGGAAAAAATAAGCTCAGTGAGGTTTCAAAGAATGAACAAATGGTAGGCAGAGTAGCGGTGGCTGCGGAGCAGCCCCGCCGAGCCAAATAACACTCTTGGCGTGGAACTACCAAGGCTTAGGGTCAACCCTGGCGGTTTGCATACTCATCAACAAGGTGAAGGCAACGAACCCAACGCTAGTTTTCCTAGCTGAAACGAAGGCCAGCATGAATCACATCAAAGGTATTCAGCATAAGATAGAGTATTCCTAAGGGATTACGGTCCCCTGCAATGGTTGGAGCGGCAAATTAGCTTTATTGTGGAAGGAAGGCATTAAAATTACCTATAAGAGATGTTCAAACTCCCATATAGACATGATAGTCCATGGGTCTTTGTCCTCTGAGCACTGGCGAGCCATTAGATTTTACAAACATCCTAATGCAAACAGACGGTACATTTCATAGCAACTTCTTGAATCTCTTAATGCTCAATGTAATATGCTCTAGGTTGTATTCGGTGATTTTAATGAAATCCTATTTTCAAATGAGAAATTGGGTGAAATGTATAGGGAGACAAAACAGATGGAGGCCTTTCAGGATTGTCTAAATAGATGTGGCTTAGTTGATTTGGGTTTTGTTGGGCAGAAATTTACTTGGTGCAATGGTAGGTTCGGTGAAATCAAAACAAAACTTAGGCTTGATAGGATGGTAGCTAATGAAGAATGGATGAAGTGCTTCCCAGATGCTAGAGTATTTCACACCGCAATGTCAATCTCAAACCACTGTTTCCTTAAACTGAGATTGAGCAATAGGCAAAATCGAAGGAATTCTAAGAAGAGGTTTATGTTTGAGGCAATGTGTACAAGGGATGATAGATAAAGAGAGGTGGTGGAGTTGGCTTGGGATTCTAATAGAAGTGATCCTAATATAGAACTCTCTGACAGGCTGAAGTGGTGCAAGGAAAAACTTCAGAGTTGGAATTGGAGAGAGTTTGGGAATGTGAAGCACACAGTTAAACAGAAGCAAGAGCAACTTCAACTTCTAGAGTCCCTAAACAACCTCCATGATAGGGCAGAGGAGGTTCAGAAATTGAAATCAGATATAAACAAGGCCCTGACCAAAAAGGAAATCATGTGGAGCCAAAGGTCAAAAGCGATGTGGATGAAATGGGGAAATCGGAATATGAAATGTTTCCATGCCACAACTAGTCAAAGGTGGAGAAGAACTTGTATTATGGGACTTATGGACTCGGATGGAAAGTGGCAGGAAGACCTAAGGAGTATTGAAGGTATTATTTTGGACTACTTTACTTCCATCCTATAATCAAATCATCCATTCGAGTTTGATGCAAGTCTCAATGTGATAAACCCTAGAATGACTCCAGCCATGAATGCAACTCTGACTACTGAGTTTAGGGTGGAGGAAATATGGAGTGCACTTCATCAAATGCATCCAACAAAGTCCCTAGGCCCTGATGGTATGTCTCCAATCTTCTACCAAAAGTATTAGGATATAGTAGGACCGAATGTTATTGATTGTGTTCTAAAAACCCTTAATATGGGTGCGATGCCTAGTGGACTTAATGAAACCTATATCTGCCTCATCCCAAAGGTAAAATCTCCCCAAAAAATTACTGATTACCATCCTATAAACCTATGCAATGTGAGCTATAAGATAATCTCAAAAGTCCTTGCTAATCATTTAAAAAAGTATCCTAGCTGAAGTAGTCACTAAATCCCAGAGTGCCTTTGTCCTAGGGAGGTTAATTTCAGATAATGTAATGGTGGCCTTTGAAACAATGCACTACATTAATAGGAGGAGAAAGGGTAAGAATGCTTTGATGGCCCTAAAACTAGATATGAACAAAGCTTATGATAGGGTGGAGTGGAGGTATTTGGAGGTAATAATGAGAAGATTGAGGTTTAGTGAGAGATGGATTTCTTTAATGATGATGTCTCGATACTAATCAATGGGGAGGCCAAAGGCAATATTGTTCCATTAAGGGGTCTAAGACAAGGAGATCCAATATCTCCATATTTGTTCTTGTTGTGTGCCGAAGGGCTGTCTGCCATGTTAAGAAAGAACGAAGAGCAAGGAAATATCCTGGGAATTTCAGTGAATAGAGGGGCGCCATAGATCTCTCACCTATTTTTCGCAGATGATAGCATTGATGATCATTCAGTTGCTACCAAAAGAGCTTAAAGACACACAAGCGGGAGTGCTTGTACTTGCTGGAGAATCCAAGAAAGAAGGAGTCTGTAGTCTCAGAGCTTGCATGTGGTCATGTCAGTAAGTTTTCTACTGGTGGGCAGCATAGGATGTTAGTGGTCTAAGTCGCTATTGTACAAACTTTGATTCTTTCATAGTGGATTCAGTATTACCTTGATGATAGCTAGGTTAAATCCTCCCTAGGTTTTTTACCAGTTTGGTTTTCCCGGGTCATCATATCTTTGTGTTTTTTTTTTATATATTCCGCACTTTACATTGATTTGATTATATGATTGTGTTAACCTAAATCTGGAATCTGGACTAAGTAATAACTTGGCTGGTTAACTAGGTTAATCCAATTGTGTTTTAAAGGGTCTAAAAACTTTACAAGTGGTATCAGAGCAAGTAGCTCTTGTGTGTAGATCTTTTAATCTCTGAGCTGATCCTTGACCCTAGTTGTCATGGAACACGGACACTCTCTTATTATTCCTCCTCACTTTGATAGGAATAATTATACTTACTGGAAAGTCAAGATGAAAGCATTCCTGAAATCCATTGATGAGAGAGTCTGGAACTCTGTTGAATACGGATGGGAGAAGCCTACTACTCTTGTGAGTGAGTGGCAAACTTCTCAGAAAGAAGCAGCCGCCTTCAATAGTAAAGCTATGAATGCTATCTTTAATGCTGTTTCTATGGAGGAATTTAAGAGAATCTCTAATGTTGAGGTTGCTCACACTGCTTGGAATATCCTCCAGACTATGCATGAAGGCACAAAGGCTAATTAAGATCAATAAGTTGCAACAATTAACAACTAGATTTGAAAGCATTAGGATGTCTGATGATGAATTTTTTAATGAATTTTATGCTAAACTTAATGACATTGTTAATTCTGCATACAACTTGGATGAAATCTATGATCAACCTAAAATTATTAGGAAGATTCTTAGATCTTTAACTGGAGATTTTAGACCCAAAGTGACTGTCATCACTGAGAGCAAGGATGTTGACTCCATCCCTATTGATGAACTTGTAGGATCTCTTCAGTCCTATAAATTGGACCTACCTAAAACTAGCAAATCCAAATCAATGGCTCTTATGTCTATTGATGATGTTGATGTTGGTGGATTTGATGATGAGCTCTCTGCTACAGAGATTGCTTACCTTGCCAAGAACTTTAGGAATTTCCTTAGAAATGGCAACAGAAGGGCAAGAGGTAAAAACATTGATGAACCTAGAAAATTTAGGAAGAATGATCCCACTAAGGTTAACAAAATTGAAAAACCTAGAGAAAAAGTAGGTCAATCTTCTAATAATTCCATGGGTCCTTAATGTTTTGGATGTCAAAGTATGGTCACATGAAATCTGAATGTCCAACATTCTTGAGGTCTAATGGTAAGACTGGCTGTAACCCTTAGTGATGAAGAAGTTTTTGATGACAAGTCTGGTTGTGACGAGGATGGAAACTTCATTGCTTTCACTGCTACTGCTGTAGTCAATGAAAGTGTGACTGTTAAAGAGAACCCTTCTGATGGGGAACTCTCTAAGGATGCAGATCTTCAAGAAGCTTACAATAAACTTTGCAAAGTTGCTACAAAGGATGCCATGAGTGTTGAATTAGGCTTAAAGAAAATTGTATCTCTTGAGCTTGATAAGAAAAATTTGCTTGTGAATTTGTTTGATGCTACTAAACTTTTGAATAATGTGAAGACTGAGAACGTGCTTTTGTTTGATAAAGTTAAATCTTTGGAACATGAACTATTTGTTGCTAGAGAACAAACTAATAGGTCTACTAGTTCCATTCTTGATCAGATGTTGAGGGTTCAAAAATCTCCTTCTGACAAAAATGGTTTAGGTTTTGTAGAAAGCATCAAAGTGTCTGCACCTAATTCCACCATCTTTGTTCCTTCATCTTGTTCTGAACCCCCTATGAGTGAGGTTATGAGTGAGGTTGTCAAACCCCCTATGCGTGAGGTTGTCAAACCCATAGAAGTTTCACCTCCCAAGAAGATTAGGGTTGATCTGAAAGAGTCTAAATCTAAGAAGTCTACCATTTCTAAGGACAAGTCACATGATAAGTCTGCATGGGTTTGTCATTTTTGTGGAAAGTCTGGGCACATTTGTCCAAACTGTTACAAGCTACAAGCTGCTAAAAGAGCAAACAAACCAAAAGTGCATGTGCCTCAAGCACAAGATCCTATGGTACTCATTGGTGAATTGGTAAAGGCTCTAAACCTTTATTCCAATCCTGGAGTTGGAAATCATTCCCATGTGAATAAGAACTCAAATGCTCGAGGTGCATCTAAAAAGTTTTGAGTGCAAAAAGCTTAATCTAATTGAGTCTTTCTGACATGGTCCTTGTGCTTTGTTGCTCTACTCATTGTGACCATTTTTTTGTCTCTAGGATTTGAATTGCATTACATTCATGCATTTCATTCTAAGTTGTTTTTTGTTAATAAAATAAAGGGGGAAGAAAATTGTGTTTTGCATTTATTTTCCTGGTTTTGAAAACAAGGTTGGTCAATTTATTTTCACATAACATGTCTATGTACCTTGTTTAGTTTGGATGAGCTTATTTCCTGCACTTTACTAATTGAAGTTTTGTAATGCATGTTGTGTGGGAAGATGTTTATAGTTCTTGATCACTTTGTTTTGATCTTGAAGTCACATGTTTTTGACTGTCGGACTTGAACCTTTTGAGAAATGCATAAATAACCATCTCACCATTGTTCACTAGCCAATCATGAACACCTTAGTGCATATCGTAAGATTTTGTGCTCGAGAAAGTGTAGCACATGCACAAAAAGAACATAAGGTGTAGCCTCTGTTTAAATGCTTAAAATTTGTGTGTACATTATTGGACTTAATGCTAAATCAAATAAATAAAATTGGTGTGTATATTATCCCGGCTATTTTTAATAAGGTTCTAAACAATTAAAATTTGTGTGTACAATATGAGGCAAAATCAAGAAACTTACATGATTGCAAGCTTATGATCTAGGAGATTTGGGAGTTATAAGATGTAACTTTTTAGGTAATAGCCTCTTTCAAATTCTTTGTGATGAATTTTATAGACTTTGTGGTTGACTTCTATTTACAAATCACCTCACATGTATCTCAAGTTTTTGCTAGTTGCACACACAACACAAGTTACTCTTTGCTAGACTTTGTACATGTTATTGTGTGTGTTTTTGGTTTGACCAACCAAGTTTGAAAATGCCTTGAGTTTTATGCAAAATAGATTTGATGCTTGAGAATTCAAGGAGAATGTTTGAAAATCTTAATTTTGGGAAAACTGGGTTCAAAACATGTGTTTTTGAAAAGCATTTCATCTTATACTCATGCATTTTATTCATAAAATTCAATGCTTTGAGGAGTTTCTGCAACAAATTGCTCTATATTTTCAAAAACTGATTTTTCCAAAATTTCGACCGGTCCAACTTGTTTTTTGATCAATCGAAATTGCAATTAAAATTTTGGTCAGCCTTTATCTGTTTTGATCGGTGCTTGATTGGTGTTGGATCAATCGAAGCATTTTCGACTGATCGAATATGTTTTTCGATCAATTGAAAATCGTGTAGAGAATTTTTTTTTAAAAGACTGATTTTCTTCTGTCCAACTCATTTTTCAAAAGTTTTTCAACTTTTTCTCTCTCTATACAATTCGGTCAAGGCTCCAATCAAGATTTTTGTCATTTTCCTCCGATCTTTTTGCAAGGTTTTCCTCTCCCAAGGCCGGTAAGACCTTGTTACCCTTTCTTTTGCATTTTATTTCATGTTTCATCCATAAATTCATGCATTTAATGGTGATTCTCGGACCTATGCATATTTTGGAGTTTTTGATGATTCAAGCCATATTTTCTTAAATTGATAAATGGTTTTTTGTCATACAATGTTATAATCATGATCAATGATGTTTAACTTGATCAATTTAGTGTTTTGTGAGGAATTGAAAATTCTAGGGCTTGTATTTATTCAAATTGGGGTTTTTTTTGTTCAAATTGAGTTTAATTGATGAAATTGGCTTGTTGGTTTGATGCATTTGATCAGTATAAACTGTTATCTAACTTGTGTGATGATTAATTGGTCAATTTAGTAAAATTTTTACAAGTGGTTTTTCAAAATTTTGGAGTTTTTGTTATAAACTCTTTGCTCAAGCCAATTTTGTGATTCTAAACTTAAATTTGAACTTGTTATCACTGCATTAGAGCATGCATCATGACATTTATCTGTTCATGCATCATATAGATTTTTTTTATATTTTTGTTATGCTAACTTGCAATTTACGCTTGTGTTTTGTTTTGTTCTTTCTCTTGTGTCTCTGTCCTTACCCAAGCACCATGCCTAGGAAGACTAGAGCCCATAGGACACCCTCCTCTTCTTCTACTCCTTTCTTTGTGGGCACTTTGTTTCCAAGAAAGAGAAAAGCCGAGAGCTTTGTGAGATACTTCACCTTAAGAGAAAGATTTAGGTTGAGCGTAAGGTTTTGTTAGATGAGCTAAATCCTGCCATTAGGGCAAACTTTGAGCGTCAAGGCTGGTTGCCACTTTTGGATATTGATTATCCTCTTCTAGCAACCCTAATCAGAGAGTTCTACTCGAATCTCTATCCACATCTCTGATTCCATCACTTTAGTAAAGAGTTTAATACGAGGTGTAGAGTTCACCATTACTCCTAATGTAATGGCGGATGCTCTTGGGGTACCTGTGGTCTAGCATCTTGTTTACCCGTATGTTGAGTCTCCTCCCCTAGATGACATCATGTCATACATCACTGGTACTTCTATCCGATGGGGTTCTGATCCTCGGATCACTTTTGTTGAGCTCACTGAGTCTACCTATCTTACCTTTAGGATAATGTGTCATTCCTTGTGGCCTATCTCTCATCTGCACACCATTCTTTTGGAGCGATGTGCATTTTTGTATGCTCTTATTACGGATGCTCCTATTAGTTTTCCTCATTTGTTTCTTTGTTCTTTGAATGAAGTTTATAAGAGTTCCTCTACTGCTCATACTCTTTTTCATCCAGTTTTCATTTATAAGATTTTGTTATTTTTAGGTTTAGATGACTTCCTCGCTTCTGAGCCCGTACACATTATTGCTCCCATAGGTGCCACTTTTCTTAGGTAGAGGGCTGCTTAGATGAGAGAGCGCTCTAAGCATCCTCGAGTTGAGCCTTCTGGTTTCGCACCCTCTTCTTCTTCTACAAGTTTTACTTCTGGTGAGGTGTCTGCTGATCTTGTAGCTGCTGTTGCTATTCCTCCACCATCTACTTTTGATGACTTTGACATTCGTCGTACATTAGAGACTGTCGTGACCATTCAGGCGGCTCATGGTCAGATATTGGTGGACATGCTTGATGAGCTCTGTGCTTTGCGAGCAAATTTGGCGCATCTTAGCCGTTCGCCTTCGCCACCTTCTTTTGATGATGGATTCTAATTTCCCTTTGGCATTCCGTCACAAAAAGGGGGAGTACTTTTAAGTAGTACTTTTGAGTACATCTTGGACACTTGTAAAGGTTTTTTGTAGTTAGGGGGAGAGATTTTTTTGTGAGCCTGTGGAGATTAGATTGTATCTAGGTGCTTCACTTTGTATTTACATTTTTGGCTCTTGATGAATTCATTGTTAGGGGGAGATACATTTATTTTTATATACGTTTCTTGTTTCACTACTTATTGACTTATGTTTATGAGTTATTCATTGATATACATCTAAATTTTGTGTTTTGTGAAATCAAGATTTTTATTTGGTTTACTTGTATTTTTCACACATACGTTTATGCGTTTTGTTTAGTGTTTCAGGAAATATACAAGTTGATTCAATTGAGCTGCTATCTACACTTGCAACTGATGGATAGTAGTTAGGATTGGATTTGTTAAAATGGGCATTTTTTGTAAAGGGTTTTTCGTTGTAATCTTTGAGCTTTTGTATTTTGTCACGAAGGATTATCAAGAAGGAGATTTCTTCAAGAGCTTGATGATCATTCAGTTGCTGCCATAAGAGCTTAAAGATACACAAGCAGGAGTGCTTGTACACTTGTTGGAGAATCCAAGAAAGAAGGAGTCCGTGATCTCGGAGCTTGCACGTGGTCGTGTCAATAAGTTTTCTACTGGTGGGTACCAATAGGATGTTAGTGGTCTAAATCGCTATTGTACAAACTTCGATTCTTTCATAGTGAATTCAGTTTTACCTTGAGAATAGCTAGGTTAAATCCTTCTCAAGTTTTTTACCGGTTTGTTTTTCCTGGGTCACATATCTTTGTGTTTTTTTTATATATTCCGCACTTTACATTGATATGATTATATGATTGTGTTAACCTAGATCTGGAATTTGGACTAAGTAATAACTTGGCTGGTTAACTAGGTTAATCCAATTGTGTTCTAAGGGGTCTAAAAACTTTACAAACATAATTAATGATAGTTGAATTGGTCTTAGAGTTATCATAATATGGACCCATTGAGATCAAGCACAGAGTTATCATTTCAAGCCAATATTAAAAGGCTAGTTAATTATTTTAGCTTGGCCACGTTAACCTCGATTTACTGTCGGATTAGATACCTAGAAGTCATCTAAATGGACACAGGTGGCATTTATTTATATAAAATAAATAAATTTCTTATTTATAAGAACCAAAAGTGGTTATGAAATTTTGATTTGGCAATCAAGTGAAACTTGTTGTAATGGCTTTAAAGGGTGACAAATGAAATGAAGTTAAAACATGCATGCAATCTTGGAGTGCAGTAGTTATGGGCAGGAAAAAACCGCCACCATTGCCTATAAATATAAGACTTCGATTCTACAAGAAGGCTAGCTCTCCTACGCACTTCATCACTCATCATGAGAACTTATTCAAGAAGACTAGCTCTCCTACCATTAATCAGATTTTCTTGTGGCCTTTGGTAAGCTGACTTGTCATGTAGCTTTTATTTTATAAGCAATTTGCAAATCATGAGGAGTTCGACTCATTTCGAAGTGAGGCATCCTCTATTTTGAGGCAGAGATTTTTTTTTATTTTTTTTATTTTAAGTTTCAAGGCTCTTTTCAGTTTTAAGTAAGTGTTTTTTATATTATTTATTTAATAGAAGATAGAAAAGGCCTTTTTATTTATTTACTTTTTTATAAAACTGATTAAAATCCAAATAACACCTTTGGGCTTAAAAGGTTTAGCCTTATGAATCAAGCTATACTGGCAAAACTCTATTGGAGAATCTATCAAAAACCTCAATCCCTCATTGCAAAAACATTTAAAGCCAAATATTTTCCCTACAAGATTGTTCCCCAAAATCTCACCACTCATGGTTCTGGAGGAATATCCTTGATCATAAAAACACCAAGCTTAAAGAGAGCAGTTGGCTTATCAGGAATGGATCAGATTTACCACTCAAACATCCTGCCTGGTTTCCCTGCCAAGATCAGCTGATATAGAATCGCAATCTTGCTATTGGCATAGTGTCTGATCTTATTGATAATAATGCACACAATTGGAAACCAAACCTGATCCAATCCCTATATTCTCCTACCATAAGTTTTGAAATCCTTAAAAAAAAATACAAGAGATTACTTATTAGTGGTTCTTTTTCAACCCATTGCTTTCAAAATATGGAACAAGTAGAGTACATAATGTCACATGTCATTCAATTTAACCACCCGATTAAAACAATATTAACTCTCACATTTTATTATATAGTCTAATTTACTTATTAATAATAATCTAGCACATTGCATTGGAGCCAAGTGCATGGCATATACGTGGAAAAAAATTGAGTGGCATTGGTTAACAAAGGTGCAATAATTTGATGATAATTATTATATTTTTTAGGCAATATATGTGTATTTGTGAAAATACATTTTGGTGTCTAAATACTAATATTTAAAAATTTAAAAATAAAAAATTTTGTATATTACCCTCACAAGTTAAAAAAACAAAAATAAAAACTCATTTCCCTTGATCCTGTATTTGTTTGTTTTAAAAAAAAAAAATCATTAACAATGTTTTTCATCTTACTTATTAATTGTCATTTGCTCTATTAAATCTCATTACTTTTTTTGCCTTTCACAATTTTTGGTACAGCTCAACTGTACTTTCTTTAAAAATTATTGCATTTGCATCTCCTATAAGAGAAATGCAAATATGATTAAGTGGTTATAATATTATCTAATTTGAATGAAAGATCATTAAAATATTTTGTGGATTCCGATTATAGAGATAATGTTGTGAATAGGTTAGATATTAGAAAAACTAAATTCTTTGAGTGGATGACAGCAAATGCTTTGTATGAAGAGGCAAGGGAATTGATCTATTCTGATTTTTCTTCTAAAATGGGTTGGCATAAAAGAGAAAAGGTTTGGAGATTGAGAAAATCTGGAAGATGTATAGGGCGTATATACTATGCTCATCCTGGAAATAGTGAATGATTTTATTTGTATTGGATTAGGGGCATGTGCTGAGATTGTATTGGATTTGAGCATGTGTTAAATTGTAATTAGACATGTGCTAAGCATTGTATGAAGCATGTGCTATAGTTCTTGGCAGTTAGGTAGTTAGTTAGTTGCTTGGTATTGATTAGTTAATTAGAAGGCAAGGCATGAGTGTATAAAAGAGCATTGTAATGTGAAGGAAGGTATTGATGAATAATATGAACATTCTTTAGTTCTTAATCATTCTTTATCTTCCACCTTTCTTGAGGAGGCCCGGTTGTCCTCGAAATCAACCAAAAAATGCTTTTCTTTAGTGTTAACCATTGATAGCTTAAAGAGTCTTAACACTGATCCATTCCAATTATAGATTTCAAATTGGTGTTTGCCATCCGAGGACATTTTGTAACAGCAGAGAATTATTTTACAATATGACAACCTAAATCTTGATGATTTTCAGATATAGAACTATGCCCTTTGTGATATTGAGCAGATGTTGATGAAAAATGGAAGGCTGTTGCTAGAATTTGAAACAATACCATATCCAGAAACACTCCTTAGACAATGCAACAATAGTATATTACAAGAAGAATTGGATAATGATAGGCAATCTTTAGAAGCAGAGCATACCAAACTTCTTAATGGTCTGAATTTTGAGCAAAAGAAAATATATGATGCAGTCATTGATTCTGTTATAGGAAATAAAGACGGGTTTTTCTTTGTATGTGGACATGGAGGTATTGGAAAGACTTATCTATGGAAAACCTTGATATGCAGATCACGCTCAGAAAGGAAGATTGTAATAACAGTTGCATTATCTAGAATTGCTACATTGTTGTTTCCAGGTGGGAGGACAGCTCATTCAAGATTTCAAATACCAATAAATGTAATAGATGGTTCGACATGCAGATTTAAACAGGGTTCACAAGCTGTAGAATTGCTGTAAAAAACAAGTCTCATAATTTGGGATGAAGCTCATATGGCACACCGAAACTGTTTTGAAGCTGTAGATAGTTAGTTGAGAGATATTTTACGTTTTCATGACCCAAAGAGTGGAAACAAATATTTTGGAGGAAAAGCAGTTGTTCTAGGTGGTGATTTTCTTCAAACATAACCAGTTGTAAGTAAAGGATGAAGAGAACAAATTGTTGTGTCATCAATTAACAAGTCTGCTTTATGGAATTATTGTAGGGGTTTTATTTTGACAAAAAATATGAGGCTTGAACAAAAAAAAATGTTTATAATAAATCTAGGGAATTTGCTGAATGGATTTTGAAAATTGAAGATGGTGAATAAAATAATAGTGAAGGTGAAGCATTGATTGAAATACCACATGATTAGTAATTTGATCTGCTACTCATCATATTAATGATATTTTAAATGCCATCTATCCAGAGTTCCAGTCTAAATTTTCTGATCCAAAGTATTTTGAAGAAAGAGCAATTTTAGCTCCAACAACTTATGTGTTGTGGAAGACATAAATGATTTTATGATTGATCTTATTGATGCAGAAGAGGAAACGTGTCTTAGTGCATATTCATTATGTAAAGCTGCGAGCAACATTGTAGACCAAGATGTTTTGTATCCACTAGAGTTCATCAACTCATTGAAATTTCCTGTTATTCCAAATCATAAACCAAGGCTGAAAGTTGGATGCCAATAATGCCACTTCGTATTTTTTACCAAAGTGCTGGACTTTGCAAAGGTAATAGACTTTTAGTCACTCAATTATCTAAATGGGTTTTAGAAGCTCAAATAATATCTCAAGAATAGTTTTATCCCCATTCAAGTCTAAATGGCCTTTTGTATTAAAGAGGGACAATTTCCAATATCAGTTTTCTTTGCTATGTCAATTAATAAAAGCCAGGGTCAATCTTGTCAACATGTTGGCCTTTTTCTGGATAAACCGGTCTTTAGTCATGGACAACTTTATGTTGCCATCTCCTGAGTTACAAGTAGAAATGGCCTTGGGATTCTTACTGAAGAAAAATATTATGGTGAACACTTTCATACAAAAAATGTTGTATAGAAGGAAATCTTCAACAATTTACTTATTGGTAATACTAAACTAGTTTAAAATTGTATATAATGTGATTTATATTTGGCTTATGTTGCAATAGTAGTTTTCCCAATCATAAAAATAATTAAGATTTACTTATCTAAAGTTTCTGCATATATTACAAATTCAAACCAGCATGGAGATCGCACCTCTGAAACAGATATTGATGGAAAAAGACAACTGGCAAGTGAAAATTAGAGTTTTGTGAACATTGGATGCTGTTAATGTAGTGAATAACCATGACCTGATCAGTCTTGATATGATATTGGTTGATAAAGAGGTAATCTCATATTTTGTTCTTTAGCATTTAAAATCTATATATATCTAAAAGCTGAAGCGTAGCATTTATTGTTGCTACGCTTCTATTGAGCCACATCAGCGGCCATATCAACTATTTATTTTCAACCATTTCTCTTTTATTTTTTGACTCTTTTTATTTATTTATTAATTTTGTAGTTTACGGTTACATTTTCTCTAACTTTTCCCATTTCCTTTTACCTTTTCATCTTCCCACTACTATTAACACTAATATCACTTTTCCTTTATCCCTTCATCTTCCTTTTGTTTTGATTATTCTTATCCCCATCCTCTTACTATAAATTTGCTAATCTCTTTCACTCTATGCATATTTTATCACACAAACAGGTTAGTACTCTCTCTCTTTCTCGTGTTTTTCTTTTCTTTTGGTAGTTTTTTTATTTAAATACTTTTTGTATCTTTACTTTATATTGATGAATTTCCATGTTCTTTAGAACTCTACTATTATTCTCTCTCTCTCTCTCTCTCTCTCTCTCTCTCTCTCTCATTTTTTTTTTCTTTTTTGTGTGGATTTTTTTTATGTTTTATATCTTTACTTTAGGTTAATAAATTTGTGTGTTCTTTAAAACTCTACTTTTGGTTGATGCATACCACTACAAAATATAAATAGAATTGAATTGAATTTCACACTCCAAAATTTTTTATTTTGAGTTTTCAAGTTGTTATTCTTTTCCTTTTATATATAATATATATATATATATATATATATATATACATTGTCAAATGCTATCATATTGCATTATAAAGATAGAATATAAGAATATAATATTATTCAATTACATAACATGACTTGGATAATTTGGTGTGACTATATCTTTTATTTTGAAAATTTTTCTTCTCATCTTATTTTCTATAAATTTATCCAATTCAGGTCTTTCCCAAAAAAGGTGATTATTCTTTTTCTCGATTATTTATTCTTTCTTGCAACTTAACTTTAGGTTGATGAATCATTATATTTTTTTTATAACACTATTTTGGGTTAATATACAATTTTATGTGTGTTTTTGAGTTCTCCATCACAAGCCTTCTCTCTCCCTCTCATAGCTTTTGTTTGATATAATACTTAGTTATTTTGAAAGTGAAAATTAGAATTTATATTAAAATACAATCTCGCTATGTATTTGAATGTGCTTCTCAACTATTTGAGTAATATCAAGTGTAATTTTGTGATGAGTTTTGATTATCATGATATCTTTTTTAAGAAATGAGAAATTTGAATAATGTATTTGAAACTTGAAGAATTTTTTTTTTAGTAAAAAACTTAAAGAATTTAGTTGTAAGAAAAAAAAAAAAAAAAAAAAAAAAAGGAAAACACAACTTACCATAATATAATTTAGAAAAATATGGACCACCTCAAAAAGAAATAATTTCAATCAAATGCACCTAAAATATTAAAATGATATATTTGTAAAGATGGATAGATGAAAAATATTTTTAGAAATTTTTTGATTTTTAGAAAAAATATATTATATATTGTACGACAATTTCAAAGTAATAATATATTCTCACGCATAGCGTGGGTTTGCAACTAGTTTATTAATAAGAAGGGAAAATATAATTTATAAACCATCTTTTGTAGGGAACGCTACTACATGCAAGTATTAAGAAAAAATCTGGCTCAATGTTTCCGCCCTCCTTTCAATGTTGGAGGCCGGTATGTGCTGAAAAATTTCTTGGTAGAGGAATCTAAATGGTCCAGTTCATAACCAGCACAAAATCCAGTTCAAGTCAACAACATTTGCCAAAAAATTAGATGATTTTGCTGATTTACCACCTCAATACACTTTGAATTTGCTGATTACAATACAATAGTTTCAGAAAATGGAAGTGCCGTTGAAGCCTTAACTTAAATAGGCAGATGACTTAACTTCTTTGACAGGTATTTTTTATTGCTTTATAAAATTATTGACACTTAACATTTATGATTGACTAGTGTATAACCTGTGCATATGCACGGTACAATTGAAAACAATCACAATTTTATATATATATATGTATGTATGGGTTCCAATTATACCTAGTGTAAGAGATACATTTTTTAAGTTATAGAAATATACATTTTTTTTTTATTGGTAATAAGACTTTTATTGAAAAAATTGAACATCATGTTCAAGATGGTGAACAATCTGAACAAGAAACGAATACAATATAATCAAGAACTAAAGGAGGTTTACTACTAGGAACTAACAGTTTAGTTTTTGTTCCATCAAGAGAGAATTGTGTGTGCTTTCTTCAGGTTTCCATGACATCAAAAGAAGAGAGATTTTAGATGATCTAATCTTCTCTCCTTGTCTTCAAAAGTGCGGGTATTGTGTTCCTGCTAAACTAACCACATCAAACATGTCGGGACCATATTCCAAATGGTTGAACGATGCTTTCCAAACCAGTTTCTCCACATAAAGAAAAAAGAGTTGACTGACCCTGGCATTACCCATTGGATCCCAAACACTACAAAAGCTTCGCACCATAAGGAGTGAGAAAACTTACAGTGAAGAAGAATGTGACCTATTGATTCCCCATCACAGTAGCATAAACAACACTATTAACCAAAAACTGACCTCTCTTGACAAGATTGTTAATGGTGAGTATCCCATCATTAGCTATTGTCCATAAGAACAAAGACACCCGTTTAGGCACCTTTGCACACCAAATGCCCTCCCAAGGGAATTCATTGGTGTTAGGACTAGATAACAACATACAAAAAGAGCGCACATCAAATACACCAGACGTAGTCAATCTCCAAACCAGGTGAGCGCCCCTTTCACCCCTCGACATAGAGGAATAAATAAGCTCAAAAAAGGAATAAAGGAAGTAAAAGGGTTAAGGGGGGTGGACTACTAAAGCAAGTAGAAGGGCCCACAGATGTGGTCTGTGGCATGGTATTCATGATGGATGGGAGAGTTTCTCCAAACATGTGGCCCTAGTGGTGGGTGATGGCACTCGTATTCTTTTTTGGCATGACAAGTGGGTTGGAGATAACACACATAAAATGCTCTATCCTCAGTTGTATGTGTGTTCTAATGACAAGGAAGTTTGCATTTCTAATGTATGATGCTACTATAAGGGTGGAAACGATAGAATTTGGAATTTGAGATTTTGTAGGGATTTTCATGAAAAGGAATTAGAGGCTGCCTTCTCTTTCCTTGAGTTCATTCAATCTCAGATCCCTAGGGGTGTTGGGAGTGACACTTCTCATTGGTGTCTCAATGGGAATGGCAAGTTTGATACTCGGTCCTATTACAATAACATTCGGGGTGCATCTGCCTCCAATTTTCCATGGAAGGGTGTTTGGAAAGTTAAGATTTCTAAGAGGATGGCATTTTTTGTGTGGACAGCGATTCATGGGCAAATCCTTACATTAAATAATCTTATGCTTAAGGGGCGCATTTTGGTGAATCGGTGTTGTATATGCCATCGTAATGAGGAAATTGTGGATCATCTCCTCTGCCGTTGTCATGTAGCTCACTCATTGTGGGTATATATGATTCAGATCTTTGGGATCCAATGGGTCATGCCAGGCTCTGTGGAAAGCTTGGTGTATTTTTGAAGCTATTGGCTAGGAAAATTTAATTAAGACATACGGAATATGGTTCCTGACTGTTTGATGTGAATTGTTTGGACAGAAAGAAATCAGTGCTCTTTTGAGGATACTGAGAAATCCTTGGTTCAATTACAAGCTCTATGCCAGAAGACTTTATTTGATTCGTCTAGGTGTTGGAGCTTCTCGGATTGTTCTACTATCTTGGAGTTTATTTCTTCTCTTAGTATTGCACTTTAAGTTTTTCCTTGTTGTTTAATGCTGTTTGTTGCATTTCCTTGTGTTCACCATCATGAACACCTTGTATTTGCTTTCTTTAGTTTTACAGTTTGTTTAATAATACTCTTATTACCTAGAATAAACAGTGTCTGCCAACCAATCCTAAGGACCATGACGGAAAAGTAAATTCCAGCTCCTTCTACTTCCTTCAGTATTAGATATTACCAAGTCAAAGACCCATGCTTCTTTAGATAGAGAGCAAGCAAACATAGCAAGAAAAAGTTCCTTCAAAGGAATAGGCCCACACCAAGGATCGTGCCAAAAACTAACACGATAACCCTCCCCCACATTATATAGAATTTGACTAAAGAACTTCTCTGTTCCTTCCTTAATACTCCTCCACATCCCACACCCATGAGAACCTCTTACCCCTCTAGTGCACTAGCCTCCTCTCCCCTCACCATATTTGGCTGCTATAACATGACGCCATAATTTGTTACTTTGTTTCCCAAAACGCCACAACCACTTCCCAAGTAAGGCTTTGTTAAACAACCCAATCCTCTGGATCCCCAAACCACCACTCTCAACAAGCAAACAGACCTTATCCCAAGCAACTAAAGGATATTTAAAAACATCCTCTGAGGCGCCCCAAAACAAATTCCTCTGAATCCATTCTATTCTAGCTGCCACAGCCTGAGGGATAGTAAACAAAGATAAAAATTAGGTGGAAAGGCTTGAGAGAGTACTTTTTAACAAAGTAAGCCTGCCACTTTTCGACAAATAAAGTCTTTTCCAACCAGATAGCCTTTTCTCCATCTTTTCTATAATAAGATTCCATATCGACACATCCTTATAATGGGCCCCAAGAGGCATGCCCAGATATCTCATAGGCAATGTGCCCACCTTGCAACATAAGGTACTGGCCAAAGCATTCAAATTCCCAACATTCCCAATAGGAATAATCTCATTCTTACCTACATTAACTTCCAGGCCTGTAATAGCTTCAAGGAAGATCAGCACCATCTGAATGTACAATAACTGTTCCCTAGAAGCATCATAAAACAAAATAGTATCGTCAGTAAAAAGAAGATGAGAGATATGCACATTCCCTTGTCTACTCAGCACTTCCATAACTAATAGGAATAATGGAGGAGACAAAGGATCTCCTTGGCAAAGGCCACGAGAACTACCAAAAAAACCAGCAGGAGACCCATTGACCAAAACTGAGAATTTAACTGTAGAAATACACACCTTAATCCATCCACTCCACCTCGCCCCAAATCTCATCCTTTCCATAAGGAAAAATAAGGCATTCTAGTTCACATGATCATAAGCCTTCTCAATGTCCAATTTAACTATAACACCCGGATTGCCACTCTTCAACCTGCTATCTAAACATTCATTAGCAATCAAAACCAATTCAAGAATCTGTCTTCTTCCCACAAAAGAATTCTGAGAATCGGATATCAGTTTATTCAAAACCCCTCGGAGTCTATGAGCCAACACCTTAGCCAAAAACTTGTAAAGGCTGCCCACAAGACTAATAGGGCGAAAGTCTTTAATATTGACTGCATTAGTCTTCTTGGGGATCAAACACAAAAAAGTGGCATTAAGAGATTTCTCAAAAACACAATGGCTATGAAAATCCTTGAAAAATGCCGTGACATCCCCTTCTAAAACACTCTAGCACTTCTAAAAGAAAGCCATAGAAAACCCATTTAGCCCAAGGGCCTTATCACCTTCCGACTCCATGAGAGCCTCAATAATCTCTTCCTTCTCAAATTCCTTCTACATCATAGACCTCTCAGTTTTGTCTAAACAAGCAAACTCTAACCTGTCAATAGTAGGCCTCCAAGTTTCCAGTGCCCGATATAATTTTTTATAAAAATCCACCACCTAATCCGAAACATTTTATTCATCCTCATAACGTAAATCACTCCCTTTATTTTCATGCACTTTTAATTTTTTCCAAACTTGAGACTTTTACATGTCAACTGTTTTTTCGAACTCACCACCTCCGGCCGCCACCTTTTTCTCCAACCCATAGGTGGTCTTTCCCAAAAAATGGCCACGTAATCTCGTTCCAAACAAAGCCCAACCTCCTATCTTGGTCCCCTCTAGAACCCGTAGGCAACCCTGTCTTGCACCATGGTGGTACTCAAAGATTTCCACAAATATGCCACCTTTGTTAGATCTACTAGTAATCTCCAAAAGTGTAGAATTCTCACGTAAACATATGAAAAAGTGTTGCTTTCAAAAATTCCAGTGATAAAGATTTGCAAAACAAGCAATAATCCAATCCGAACCCAAACGGGCCACCCTACTGGTAATCTCCAAAAGTTTAGAATTTCTCACGTAAACATATGAAAAAGTGTTGTTTTCGAAAGTTCCAATGATAAAGATCTGCAAAACAAGCAATAATCCAATCCAAACCCAAACGGCCCACCCTAATTGAGCCATGGAACTGACCTTGGCGTTCATGAATAGCATAAGAATCTATTCTACCACCATCAAAAGCTAAAGGAAAAGCCTTTGAATCAATTCGAAAGAATGTTGAAGACCTCTCTAACTCCCCTGATTGTGATTTAGGCTTGGGCTGTAAGGATAGAGGTTTGGGTGGCTGTGTGGGATTAACATGTGGGGTAGGTTTAGGCTGAAGGGTTGATGGGTGTGAAAGGTGTTGAGGATAGGAAGTTTTAGGTACAGGTGTTGCGGGGAGTGGTGGTTGAGGTACCTGACCAAATGTCGGCCAAAAGAATTGTGATGGTGTAAAAGGTCGAAAGGAGCCAAAAGGTAGAGGAGGATGATATGGATGGTAAGGATGGAAAGTTGGTGGTGGTGGTGGTAGTGGTTGTGTGTATGGAGGGTGGAGTTGGACAGGTTGTGATGGAGGGGGATGTGTATGTGGTGGTGGTGGTGGTGGTGGTAGTGAGGTAGGGCGAGGAGGCAAAGAAGTCATAAAGCTATCTTAGGGACATGAAGCCGAAAAGATTAAAGGGAAGTTCATAAGTTGAGGTAAGATCATCTCAAAGAAAACACAGAAAAGGAAAAAATACATAAGTTTTACTCCTTTTTTTGGATATACACAAGTTTACTCTTTCCTTTTCTTTTCGTTTATTGGGTTTTTGATGGTTTATTTATATTAGACTCTTTGTTTTTTTTTTCTCACAACATTAACTTACCTAGAGCAAAAAAAAAAACTTAGAGATGATAAATGGCGCAAAATTAGATAGCAATTGAAATCTAATTTAAAATTTAATTGGATTTTTTCTCAGTTTTGGCTTGAAATATACATATAGATATTCTCTAAAGTTATGCTTGACTTTTATGAGTTTGCAATTAATTTTTAAAAAATAAAGAAAATAATAAAAATGATAATTTGATTCTAAATCTATTTATTAAATACCATGGTGTTACCAGATGTGGTTGGTGTATTGGAATCTATTGGAGTCATTGAGTAAATCAATTCGAAAGGCCTTACAACGCAAATCAGAAAAATACAACTGTTGTTAGAAGAGTAAGCTAAACTATTATTTTTACCTCATGTTTTAAAGGTTGTTTCCAGCTCAAACTTAGACAGAATTTCAGAAACAAGTCAGTACAGATAACTTTGTGGGGGGAAATACTGCACTACAAATTGATGCTGATTTCTATAAACATAATGAAGGGCCATTCATTTA
The DNA here is from genome assembly GCA_032878915.1 of Castanopsis chinensis. NCBI lineage: Eukaryota > Viridiplantae > Streptophyta > Magnoliopsida > Fagales > Fagaceae > Castanopsis > Castanopsis chinensis. The sequence continues at coordinate 25,285,727 of JAVQMG010000130.1, read as the reverse complement.
AATAGTCACTTTAACTATTGTGAAAACTTTCAGAGGTAACACTTAACTTACCAATTTTACAAATATATAATTATTCAATATTAAAAAAAACCTTTGCCACAATTTTAATGTTTTTGTAGGTGAGTATCAACTATCATCCACAGGTGCAACAAAGTTCTACATATTAAAATGCACAATATGAGAACTTAACGTCACCCTCTTTGAAAAAAACTAGTCCAATCTCCACTAAACTACACCTTCATCTTTGTTTTCCATAACTCAACTTTTCAGTTTACATAATTATACTGAGGCAAATGACTATACATAAGAACAAAACTCTCATATTTTTCTTGAATCAATTGTCTTTGGTCATTTTGCACACCATCTGCTGTCATACTAGCAGTTAACTACCAGCAGAACAGCATAGAACAGAAGCACAAATAACTTCTTCAAGGAAGTACTAATTTCGTGCAACGCAGTTTGTTGTTTTTTTTTCCACCTTTTTCCTTTGACAATGATTACATATCATAAGTTGTGTTATAAATGTTTTGCCAAGTGCAGCAGTAGATTCCAATATATATATATATATATATCTTCCCTACGGTCATCCACAATTTAGTACACTCCTCTCCCACAACTTAATATGAACATTCAGCATCGTCAATGATTCACCAGGGGGGGGGGGGGGGGGGGGAGAGGAGAATTTTAATGCTATTAGATATACACCAAAAAAAGAGGACATCATATAAGTCATTGTAGGAATAACAACAGACAGTCAATGAGAATTAATACAAGGACCAGTTCACACTGGCACATAAACTAAGCTTGGACCAATAGTTTATGCAATCATGCTAAAATATTCAGCTATAACTACAATTATAGGTGTCCATCTAAGTGGATTTGAAGTAGGAGGAGGGTGATCATAGACTTGTTGGTGTTGGATACTCACCATTTTGACTGTAATAGGCAGTGAAAAAGGACAATACATTCCATAGGCAAACAGACATTGGTTTACATTTCACCAGACAGCTACAAGCTATAGAACAGAAAAATCATTACACATCTCTGAAATGAATAACTAAGATAACAAATAATACTATCATAACTTCTATACCACAATGTTTTAGCCAATTGAACTAATTATACACAATATATGTGTACAACTGTATATGTAAAACATAAAAGGATACTTGATATGCCTCTGACTAATAAACACATGAGCATGGTGAATCAACTTTGCCATAGTATAATGGTGACGTTGCTACTACAACTACTGTGCAAGAAGTTCTGCCTACAAATTTCAGTGCCTTGGATGAGCACCTGCCTATGACTGAGCTTATAGGTATTAATTTAATAATTGTACATGATTGTACTAATTCAATAATTAGCTTGGTTAGAGTATCTGTATGGCTGTGGCTTGCCTAAAAGTGTATTGAATCTTCGCTTTGGCTTTTGGTTGCACGATTAGTTGCCTTTTGGGTCTGATCGTTTTTGGTCTCAGTGTAAATGGCCTAAATTATTTTTTGATCTACTAGGGTCCTACAAAAATGAAATGCTACCATCTTATAGGCTTCACCACAACCATTCAAAATAGCCTCCTACCCATTATAGAACCAGTTCACGTGGTCGTCTATTATTCATGCCTGGATTTTTTTTGATACTATTGACTGTTATTGCTTACTATTTTTATTTAAATGATAAAGGATCAATCTGCATTTTGTATTAAATAGTGATGTAATTATCCAAAACGTAGTAAAATGTAACTTGAAAAGCTTTAGCATCTGTCAAATATTTTGGTCTATTATTCAAGCTGTGGATTGCCTGCAAGTGTGAGAGAGCAACTATGTTTGGTGGCTTCAAAGGCGACAATGCCAATCTGTAGAAGGATGCCCCAAGTGTTGAAAGAGAGTTGCCATAGGTAGGATGCCGATGTCAAGTTTGCAAGGGACCCCTACAAATGAGCTTCATTTTTGTGTCGAAAGTGGTCTGTTGACTTTTCTATTAGCTTCCTTTTTCTTTAGTTTTCATATGCTGAACTCAGTTTTATTTTTTTCTGGTTTGCTATTTTGCATTCCATAATTTCTTTAAGAGATGTCAATGTTGAAACCTCCCAATCACTGGAAGCAGTATACATTAATTCTGGGGACAATCCATTTGAGCTCCTTAAGGATTCTATCAAGTATGTTCACTTAATTGGCCTTTTCTTATATTGTGTGTCAATATAAAGTAGTCAGCTACATAATCTAACAGTTCCACATGTATAATGATGTAGGATACTAGAGAAGCACAAAGGTGCTTTTAGCCATATCCAAAACAAGAGGTAATTTGGACTTACTGTTGACTGTCCTTGGCTGTAAACAAGGTACTCTTCCAATGAAATATTTGGGTCTTCCCTTGGGTGCTAAAGTCAAGGATAAGACAATATGGAATCCAATTCTGGAGAAGATAGAAAGAAGATTAGCAGGGTTGAAACATTTGTACTTATCCAAGGGAGGTAGAGTCACTTTAATTAAAAGCACTCTATCTAATTTACCCACATATTTTCTATCTATATTTCCTATTTCTGTTGCTGTGGCTAACCGAATTGAGAAACTTCAGAGGAATTTCTTATGGGGTGGCATTAGTGATGAACCAAAATTCCATTTGGTTAATTGGGCTACTGTATGCAGTCCCATTGCTTCGGGTGGGTTGGGGATAAGGAAGGTAAGACTTTTTAATGAAGTTTTGCTTGGGAAGTGGCTATGGAGATTTGGGATGGAGAGGGCTGCCCTTTGGAGGCAAGTGATAGCGGTGAAATATGGTTGTGAATGGGGTGGCTGATGTACTAGACCTATTAATGGCCCATATGGTGTTAGCTTGTGGAAAACTATTAGTCGAGGATGGCCTTCTTTTTCTCGCCACATTATATATGATATTGGGGATGGCTCTAGGGTGAAATTTTGGAAAGACCATTGGTGTGGAGAAACATCTCTTGCAGTCAGCTATCCTGAATTATTTTGATTCTGCCGAAATCAAGAGGTTAGTGTCGCTGAGATTATGAAGTTTGATAATGGAACCCTGTTTTGGGATGTCAGTTTCTTTAGGGGTGTGCATGCTCGAGAATTAGAGGCACTGGCTGATTTCATGGACACCATATATGGTACTTCAGTGAGAGGGTTTGGGGAGGATAAGATGTGCTGGACATCCAATAGTGAGAAAGGCTTCATAGTTAAGGATTAGTATAGTCTCTTACTGGGCTCTAATGACTATTCCTTTCCTTGGAAAAGCATTTGGAAACAAAAGATTCCTTCTCGAGTAGCTTTCTTTCTTTGGACTGCTGCTTTAGGGAAATGCTTAACAATTGACAATCTAAGGAAAAGGAAGGTTTGGATATTAGATTGATGCTACGTGTGTAAGTGTAATGGTGAATCAGTTGATCATCTTTTTCTTCATTGTCCGGTTGTAATGGATTTGTGGGCTATGGTGCTTGGTTTGTTTGGGGTGAGCTGGGTTATGCCGCAATCGGTAATGGGGCTTCTAGCATGCTAGCAAGGCAGATTTGATCGTCATCGAAATGGGTGTATATGGTTGATGGTTCCCCATTGTTTATTGTGGTGCCTTTGGAGGGAGAGAAATAGTCGATGCTATGAAGATACGGAGAGATCTATATCAGCTTTGAAACTATTTTTCTTTAGAACTTTAATCGATTGGTTGGCTGCATCGCGAAACCAATCATTTTTATCTTTTTTTGATTTCTTAGATTCTTGTAATTTTTGTTCTTGATTGTTTCATTCCTTGTACACTCCCTGTGTACTAGGGTGTTCCCCTTTTTTTTTGACATCAATAAACTTATTACTTATCAAAAAAAAAAAAAATCCAAGATACTTGACCAATTTGAGAGCATGTGTTTATCGTATTCCAATTAATTAACCTATTGTGTGATTGAATAAGTAGATTCCATTCCACTTGGACTGGTTTGGATGGTGCACTTGGGATGCTTTCTGCACTGAAGTCAGTCCACAAAGAATCAAAGAGGGTCTTCAAAGGTACAATAAAAAAGTCACGTGTTTGAGTCAGTTACTTGAGTAAAAGGTTCACCAATTAGTCTGAAACTTAATCCATAATTTAATTATTGTTCTCTTTTGTATTCTGAAATCTTCAGTTTCTTGGAAGGAGGCTGTTTATCTAAATTTCTGATCTGATCATTGATGATGGATGGCAAGAGACGGTAAATGAGTTCAGCAAAGAAGGTGAACCATTTATTGAAGGGACACAGTAAGTCTTCATTCTTTTACAAGTTTATTTACCTTCTATAAACTAGAAGCAATCTGTATCAGTTTGTTATCATCCACCTTATATCTTTGGTTGATCCGTAGGTTTGCAATCAGATTGGTGGACATCAAAGAAAACAATAAGTTCGAGAGTTTGGGTTCAGATAATACATGCATTGATCTTCATCATTTTATTGATTCAATCAAAGACAAATATGGAATAAAGTTTTCCAATCTGGAAGTGGAATTCCATTTTTGTTTAAGATGTAGTTAAAACTCAGTAATTTTGAACATGGAGACCTAATTTTCTATTCAGATTTGTTTAAGTGTGTCATGCTCTAGCTGGTTATTGGGGTGCTGTGCTTCCTTCATCAGAAACAATGAAAAAATACAATCCAAAGATTGCCTATCCAATTCACTCACCTGGTAACTTAGGAAATCTTAGAGACATTGCTATGGACAGCTTGGAAAAACATAGTGTTGTGATTATAGAACCCCCAAAAAATCTGAGTTTTATAATGACCTCCACAGCTATCTTGCAAGCTGCAGTGTGGATGGAGTCAAGTTTGATATTCAGAATTTGATGGAAACTTTAGGTTCTGGGGTCAGTGGATGGGTTTCATTGACTAGATTCTATGAAGAAGCACTTGAGCAATCTATTGCAAGGAACTTCAAGTACAATAACCTGGTTTGCTGCATGAGTAACAATTTTGACTCAATCTATAAGTTTGACTGCTCTCTTGATTTCATACACATAATCTTATGTTACCAAGTTGGAATGTAGTTGTTCATTGAGTTTGTTGTTTTCAGTTTAAAGGAGAGTGCAGTTGCAAGAGCATCAGAGGATTTCATGCCAAGAGAACCAACATTTCAGAATTTACATATTACTTCTGTGGCTTTTAATAGTCTTCTTCTAGGGGAGATTGTGGTGCCAGATTGGGACATGTGACATGTTCCGTGTAAGATTTCCTACACATTATTATTCCCTGCAACCAAATAACTGCAAGAACTAGTTTTGATTGATAAAATTGCTAAATCATTTAATCTATAGTACTCATAATAAGATTTTCAAAATTGACTTGACATACTGATACATATCTGAACCACATAATTATCCAACATCTAGTGCATTTCTACAATGTAGTGGAGGCTTAAAACCACATGAGTTGCAAAATCTAAAGTGTTTGTCTTTCTTTATTCAGAGCAAACATGATACAGCTGAATTTCAAGCTGCAGCAAGAGCAATAGGTGGGTGTGCAGCATATGTAAGGTGAGATACAAAAGCATAGATTCTGATTGAATTTATATGTCTTTGAATGAGAATGATATTTTATGCTTAGCCTTAACTCTCCAATGGTGAGGAAGAAAATTCTTATGGGTTATTCAATTTCAATATAGTTACAAGCCGGGCAAACAAGATTTCAAAATTCTCTGAAAGCTAGTATTTCCTAATAGATCAGTCTTAAGATCTAGATATGCAAACCAGCCTGCTCGAGATTGTTTATTTTTGGAGCCAATTTTGGATAGGAAAAGGTAAAGTAATTTCTTAAGTTCTTATTTTCTCAATCTAAGACTGAAATATTTTTTCAATTTAAAATCAATGTCTCTTAATTACCATGCGCATTGACTATTAGCAGCATGTTGAAAATATGGAATTTGAATAAGTTATCCGGGGTCATTGGTGTTTTTAATTGCCAAGGAGCAGGAAGTTGGCCACATAACGAAGTAGCTCAAGATATTTGTAATGCCACATCTACTTCTTCATCCACTGCATGTCATGTGAGACCCATGATGTTGAATTTCTTGAAGAGGTAGCTAATGAAAGTTGGAATGGAGATTGTGCAATATGCCTTTAATTAAAGTTGACTTTCTAGTCCACGTTAATTTTACCAAAGAAATTGCATCTAAAATCAACTTCTCTAGAATTACATCAGGTGTATTATATTTCAGGATCTGTTACAAAATTGCCAAGGAAAGGTTTACTCGAACTGTCCTTGAAAACTCTTACATGTGAGCTATATACCATCTCTCCAATCAAGGTAAGTGGTTTAACTGACATTTCTTTCCTATGAATTTTCTTACTATTTAGGTAGATGTAAATCATGTCCTCATGTTGTGAACAGATTTTTGACATGCACAACTCAGGAGGGGCTGTAGAAGCTCTGAACTGCACCAAGGATCTTTCAAGTTGCACAATAAAAATCAAAGGGCAAGGCCGTGGCCTGTTTGGATACTATTTGAGCACCAAAACAAAATGTTGTACGGTAAATATGAAAGAAGAGGAATTCACATACAATACTGAAAATGAATTATTGACAGTTAAAATTCAAGGTTAATACAAATTAGGAGACATTGAACTTGTCTATTGAGGTGTCTATATTGAAGGAATTATGCAATAGATGAGGGGCTTTGAAAGGTTGAATGTGAAGAACATAATGTGGGTATCTGTTCTAAACAAATTTAGATCAAATGTATAACGTAAACAACTTATTTACTTGAATATAAATATGCAATATTGATGTTAGGTGATTTTTTTTTCCCTAAAACAGGAATTGATCTGAGTCTATTTTTATAACTTGTGGGAGTTATGTTTCCATCTCTGACATATCAAGCATCATAGTAAAACATTTCTTCTTTATTGCTGGGCATATGGGAAATATCATAATAAGTAAGCAATGGTAAATATTCTTTTGTGTAATTGAATGATTTTAGAAATAATAATAATAATAATAATCTATATCTATCTGTATATTACTAAAAGCTGAAGCGTAGCAATTATTGTTGCTACGCTCCCGTTGAGCCATATCAGCGGCTATATCATCCACTTATTTTCTAATTTTTTTTTCTCTCTTTTAAATCTTTTATTCTCCATATTCTTAAAAATAATAATTAAAAATACATCTTCTTCTCCCTATGAGTCCACATTTACTATTACATTTTTCCCAACCTTTCCACTTCCTCCAACCTTTCCCCTCCGTTTTTGGCTCTTCATCTCCCCACTACCCTCTTCTTTACCGTTACACTTAATCATTTTATTCCTTATATTTTGACTCTTCTTCTCTCTCATTTTATTTTTGTATAAATTCAATATCATTTCTCTCATTCAATCCATATTTTTCCTAAGAAAAAACTGTGAGTGCTCTCTCTCTCTCTCTCTCTCTCTCTCTCTCTCTCTCTCTCTCTCTCTCTCTCTCTCTCTCTCCGTGGATTTTTGTTCTTTCTTATAACTCTGATTAAGGTTGATGGTTTTTTTTTAATATATGTTTTGGTATTGTATTTTTTAAATTTTACGCCACAAAGTTCTCTCTCTCTCTCTCTCTCTCTCTCTCTCTCTCTCTCTCTCTCTCTCTCTCTCTTTTGTAGCTTTGGTTGAATTTTGGTTTGGGTTAATACTTGGTTTGGGTAAATTCCACAATTAGTGATCATTATGATACAAATTTGAATGAGCTTTTACCTTATCTTTCCTATGAAATCCCTTCCACTGGTTTTGCAATAGGCACAAAAGGTTAAGGTGCAAACATAGTATATGAGCTTGCCATTTGTCGTGGTGATATCTTAGAGAAAGATATTACGTAGGAAACATATCTATATCTTTCCTACATAATATTACGTAACTCAAATAGTAAAATCTCTTTTATCTATATATATATATATATATATATAACTATATCTCTATATATCTATATTATGTAGCTCAAATAGTAAAATCTCTTTTATCTATATCTATATATCTATATAAAAACTAATAGCCAAAACGTTTGACTTTTTATTAACCACTGCTCATTGCGCCACGTGGCTACATAAATTAATGCCACATTTACATTTAAAAACACCGAAATATTATATCTTTTCATTTGGAGGAATAAGATAAACGTTTCAGTGATAGTTTCTCTTGGGTAGTTGTTACAAAATAGCAACGTTCTAGATCAATTCTATAACATATAAAAATCATTCGTATCCCTTCATTATTTTAAACATACACAAACTCTCTCTCTCTCTCTCTCTCTCTCTCTCTCTCTCTCTCTCTCTCTCTCTCTCTCTCTCTCTCTCTCTCTCTCTCTCTCTCTCTCTCTCTCTAAAACTGCATTATAACCTTTCACGTTCCTTACCCAATTCCCTACTCTACATTCTCATCGTCTCCACCACCACCTTTTTTTCCATTTCCATTTCCAATCATGATGTTTTCAACTTCCTGGTATTGGTCACGTCTCTTTGTTCGGCAAGCTGTAGAAACGGAAGTTGGAACTTTTTCACTTAGTGGGAGACAATACGGCGTGTTGGATTTTGCTCCTCTTACTCTGCATTGCTTTTTTTTTTTTTAATCATTTTATTTTATTATTTGTATATGGGTTTGCATTAGAGAGGTCAAATGTTAAAGATGATTACAGTTACTTTGTATTGATCATGATGTTAAGTTTGTCTCATAATTTCACTATATCAGTTATGCTTATATACCACACTAATTCCATTGGCAAAAGTCAATATTAGTTAGGTTTCATCAATTCCATCTTGAGTTTGACCCGAAGCAAATGTGAATATGTGTCATGTAGGTAAAGCATCGCATGGGTTTTTGAAGGGCAATTTGTGATATTAAGATGAAATGGTGCAATCTGTCATCAATTCATAAGTTAAGCCACTTAACAAAATTTTAAACTTTTTAAGAAAAATTGTAGTCCCACATTTAAAACAACTTCTTCTATTGTTATGAAAAAAAATTATATTCACCATTTTTCCTGATTCACATATTTGAACTTATTAAAACTTTACCCCTTAAAAATAAAGGTTAGTGACTCTTATATAATTTTTTCCCTAAGAGAAATGAAAGCTATAATTGTTAGTGCTTTAAAATAGTGTTGTTCATCTTTATGGGATCTCATATGATTAATAAAATATAAGTTTCATTCACTTTGGTCTATGTTGTTTTAGATTTTATTTCATTTTAAATTCAGTTCTGTCATACAGGACTCTTAAATTGACATGCAACATATAATATATTATTAATATCATCTCCTCTTTCTAAGCATTTTATGTGTTTGCTATGCATTGTGTTAAAAGGAAAAAGATATTTGCATCAAAACTCATTATGTAGCTTTTACCGTGCATTGCACCTTTTTACTATTTAACCAAAAAAACCAATTTACGAAGAGCAATTTTGGAAAAAACCCACATATTTCTTGTATTTTTAAGAAAGATAAAAGAGAAGAAGTTACCAAATGAAGAAATCATTTAGTATTACTGTTGCTATTGTTGGTGTAGCTTCATTCCAAGATCTTTTCACTATTTAACCAAAAATAATAATAGAATTACAAATAGCAATTTTGGAAAACACCCATAGGTTTCTTGTGTTTCTAAGAAAGATGAAAAAGAATAAGTTACCAAATGAATATGAACCACTATTTATACTTAAAGAATAATAACCCTTCAACAGACACCTTTTTAATTTAATATGCACATTTTTTATCAATAGGCACAATTTCACTTAATAGACACATTTTCGTTCAAAAGGTACCTTTAATATATATCTAATATGAAGGATTATGACCTTTCAATAGGTACCTTTTGGTATATCGAATTTGAATGGTTATGATATTTCAATAAGCACATTTTGATATATATTACAACTTATTTTGTATATACCTATATATACAACACAAACTAAATTAGAGACGCAACATTATGTCTCTTATTCCTTTTCACAAAGAAACTAATAAATAAAGCAACATTACTTTTTTTCCCCCTTGAAAATCATCCAATAGCTATTCTCGTACATCGCACGGGTTATCGACTAGTATATCTAAAAGCTGAAGCATAGCATTTATTGTTGCTACGCTTTTGTTGAGCCACGTCAGCGGCTATATCACCTATTTATTTTCAACCATTTCTCTTTTATTTTTTGACTCTTTTTATTTATTTATTAATTTTGTAGATTACGGTTATATTTTCTCCAACTTTTCCCATTTCCTTTTACCTTTTCATTTTCCCACTACTATTAACATTAATATCACTTTTCTTTTATCCCTTCATCTTCCTTTTGTTTTGATTATTCTTATCCCCATCCTTTTACTATAAATTTGCTAATCTCTTTCACTCTATGCATATTTTATCACACAAAAAGGTTAGTGCTCTGTCTCTTTCTTGTGTTTTTCTTTTCTTTTGGTAGTTTTTTTATTTAAATATTTTTTGTATCTTTACTTTATATTGATGAATTTCCATATTATTCTCTCTCTCTCTCTCTCTCATGTATTTTTTTTTCTTTTTTGTGTGGATTTTTTTTATGTTTTATATCCTTACTTTAGGTTAATAAATTTGTGTGTTCTTTAAAACTCTACTTTAGGTTGATGCATACCACTACAAAACATAAATAGGATTGAATTGAATTTCACGCTCCAAAATTTTTGATTTTGAGTTTTCAAGTTGTTATTCTTTTCCTTTTTTTTTTTTCTTTTTTTTATATTGTCAAATGCTATCATATTGCATTATAAAGATAGAATATAAGAATATAATGTTATTCAATTACATAACATGACTTGGATAATTTGGTGTGACTATATCTTTTATTTTGAAAATTTTTCTTCTCATCTTATTTTCTATAAATTTATCCAATTTAGGTCTCTCCCAAAAAAGGTGATTATTCTTTTTCTCAATTATTTATTCTTTTTTGCAACTTAACTTTAGGTTAATGAATCATTATATTTTTTTTATAACACTATTTTGGGTTAATATACAATTTTATGTGTATTTTTGAGTTCTCCATCACAAGCCTTCTCTCTCCCTCTCATAGCTTTTGTTTGATATAATACTTAGTTATTTTGAAAGTGAAAATTAGAATTTATATTAAAATACAATCTCGCTATGTATTTGAATGTGTTTCTCAACTATTTGAGTAATATTAGGTGTAATTTTGTGATGAGTTTTATTATCATGATATCTTTTTTAAGAAATGAGAAATTTGAATAATGTATTTGAAACTTAAAGAATTTTTTTTTTAGTAAAAAACTTAAAGGATTTAGTTGTAAGGGAAAAAAAAAAAGGAAAACACAACTTACCATAATATAATTTAGAAAAATATGGACCACCTCAAAAAGAAATAATTTCAATCAAACACACCTAAAATATTAAAATGATATATTTGTAAAGATGGATAGATGAAAAATATTTTTAGAAATTTTTTGAATTTTAGAGAGAATATATTATATATTGTACCACAATTTCAAAGTAATAATATATTCCCACGCATAGTGTGGGTCTGTGACTAGTAATAATAATAATAATACATGCCGCAATTGGTCAATTTGGTTACTAAAGGAAAAGAGGTTAAATTACTGCTACTTAAAATGCTGGCCAGTAACTAACATTGAGATGATACCATCAGAATTGCCGTCCAAATCAATTTGTACCTTAGTTAGAAGGGAATTTTATTCCATGATACTAGGTTACCATTATAGATAAAAAAAATTCCTGACAACAATAGGCTTTCCATTTATAAATATTTAATTTTTAATTTTGGATTGTAACAGGTTTTCTTGTCTCGAATTCATGACTAACTCACTCACCGTGAAATTTTACACTGCATTTGCATATTGGTCTTAACAGAGAAAGAAATGAACCTACTACATGGGCTTCATGCTCTGTCATAGGAAAGGATGTTAGCAGGTGGCTTAGCCTAAAGCCATATGCCAACAGGTGGCTTAGCCTAAAGCCATATGTGTCAACACCAAAACATGTTTTAGACCAAACTAGTTGCGAACCCGCATTTTGCAAGTGATAATTTTTTTTATGATTATGTTATTATTTTGAATATTTTTCAATGTATTACTACTTATGTTGCATTATATATTTATGACCAATATATTGTAGGATTCTAATAGTAATTAGTATTTTTTTTTCACCAAAAGGTTATACATTCCTTCCAAAGAAAGGTAATTACAATAAAACAACAAAATGAAAAACTAAATATATGTTAGTTGTAATAAAAATTAATACAAAAGTTTAATTTATTTATTAGTATGTGCAGCCAAAATTTCGTTGGACTGGACTGTAGTTTATCTTCCATACAACCATTGTCTTGTAAAAATTAATAAAAATTACAAGACAACTAATAAAAATTAGTACTAAAGTTAAATGCAAATACATAATTTGTAGCAAAAATTGTATCTTAAATGTAATACAGGAAAATAAGTGAATGACTGATAACTCAAGACATGGAGTGATGGAGGTACTAACATATATGTGGAAGAAGAGAAGATGATGGGGCAAGTATCTCATGACAACCTATTGCTCCAAACTGCTATAATTTTGTGTCATACTACCAACTTAGTCCAATAATGTGGTAAAATTAAAACTGAGAAAAAGTAACAAACCTCGTTTTACATGAAAAGAAAACATACAATTAGATGAAAGGAACTAAAAGACCAACACAAAATGCTAATCCCCTACACAAGGATATGAGGCACAAGCCTGTCACTTTCGAAATTTAATTAAGTATAATGCGGGTAAAGAGAAGGTATGATAATCTCTCACAGATGAATAATGAAGGTACATGAAACAGAGAAAGAGGTCTTGGGATCAAAAACAATTAAAGAAAGATTGAACAAAGAGGAGACCCATGTAACCCACTTCATTGCCATACCTAGGTTTATACTTGTTTGGTTCATTGTTTGGGTCACATAATCCAGCTCCTACAACCCAAAAATAAACTATCCTTTGTTGGTTCATGTGTTCAGCCAAGAACCAAACAAACCACCCTAAGATAATCCAGTTGGTTTCACTTTTAGGCTAACCAATCTCAAGTCACAACTTACACCAATGGTAACAACCAATCTATATATATCTAAAAGCTGAAGCGTAGCATTTATTATTGCTACGCTCCAGTTAAGCCACATCATCAATCATGTCAACTTTTTTTTTCCTTCATTTTTTAAACAATATTAATATATAAATAAATAGTGTAACTTTACACTTTCTATAACTCATTAAATCCAACTCACTATCAACAACCTTACACATTCTTTAACTCATTAAATCCAACTTACCATTAATTTTACCTTCTTCCAATTCTCAGCTCTTCATTTTCCCCTTCAAAACCGTTTCGCTCTTTTGAAGTTCAAACCCTTCAATTGCCACTCCTATGATTAAGTATGTTATTTTTTACACTATAAATTTCCAGTTGCTCTATGTTATTTTTTACACTATAAATTTCCAATTGCTCTCTCTACCTCCACCTTCGCAAAAGTTGCCAAAGTGGTATCAGATTTGGAAAGTCCCCTTGAGGTGTGTTCTTTCCCTTCTTATTTTTTCTTTTCCCCCAACTTCAGTTTTTCCATTGGATTTCTAAAGTTTGTGGATGATATGTTTTTTTGTGGGTTGCGAACAATGTGATCACTTTGGGGCTATGAGTGGCTAGGATTGTTTTGTCAGTTATTAGAAGGGTTTTCAAGAATTAGAAATCTCTACAACAACTTCTTACTTTATATTCATGTTGTACAATTTTTATTTTATATTTTTTTTTACCTATTCAATTTGTTTATCTTTGATATTTTAGTTTTCTTACATTTGAAATTTGTTTAACTTTATGTAAAAAAAAAAAAAAACAAAGTTTATTGTATTTACCTCTGTTAGTTTTGAAACAATAATAGAGAATACATTGTAATTACACTCCAATTACTACTTTCATATTTTTTAACTCAATGTTTTTTTTTTTTTTTTTTTTGTGAGACCTTTCTCAATTTCTATTTGGCTTCGACAAATATTATGTTTAGCACACTTTTTTTTATTATGTGCAACACATAATAATTTGATCTTGCAATCCAATAGATAATAAAAAATTTACCTCAAAAGTTTGATCACAAGGAATTAGAAAATCTCAAAACATGAATGGGTGTTTATATTTGTCTGATTTTGATAATGCTAAATGTGGAATTTGGTTCTTGCAGGGTTTAGGATCATTGACCTAGATACGTGAGAGTTTAACAATGAAAGTTTCTTAAGTGGTTAGAGACATTTCTAAGGAACTTTAAGGGAAGAAAGAAAGTTTTTTTTTTTTTTTTTAATACTTCCGTTATTATATATAGTATAGATATGTATAGACATTGTTTTTGGTTTTTGATTCTTTATTGATTTCATGATTTAGTTATTAAAAAAAACCCCAAAATAATAGAACGGAAATGGATAATACTTTTAAAAATAGTTCACTTTTTAAGGAGAACAAATTATTTTCAATAATTTTTAGAAAATAAATTATTAATTTTTTTGAGAAATAAATTATATATTATACCTGTAAGGACACAAATTAAGCCTAAGGCACAAGCGAGTGACCGGCCAGCCCAAGTGGCCTACACAATAGAATTTGTAAAGAGTGGGCTTAAAGCCTGGGCTTTCTGGGGCGGTAGCGAGCAATGGCGTTTGGGCTAGGTTCACTATCGGTGTGCAACGGACTGGAGGAATGATTTTTCCTTTCCTCGGACGTGGGCCGAGGGGCTTCTGTCCTTCCCTTCCGCTATCAAGAATAGTGGAAGATCCTCTCTGTAGGAAAATCCGGATCCCCCTTCTTGTGGCATCTCCTGCTCTATTTATACTCCCCCTTCTTTGTCCCTGTTCACGAAGCCATCAATGCAGATCCCCTTTCCATCAATTGGCCTCTTGGAAATCTCCCATTGTGGCCATAAGGCTGTCCCCCGTCCCGTCGGGGGTCACTTCCCCATTAATGCAGCCAGGCAAGTAGGTGTGGAGTAATTAATGCGGTGGTACCAGCTTTATACAGAGCACCCCCATCTTGTCCTCCTCCTCGGAACCCCAGTACGGCTCGTTGAGCTTCAAGAGCTCCCACCTAGATGTAACGTTGCGCTTCTTGGTCCTTGCTTCCATTATTCGAGGTCATATTCTCCTCGGACTCTCCCAAGTGGGCAGTGACTTGATCGGTGGGCCTCTGGGCCCTCACGTTTTGGTGATCTTCTCCCTCCTCTTAGCGTCTTAGGCGAACCGGTGTCCTCGGACCAGGCCCAAGGCCTACACAGCCGTCTTGACGTTTCTGCCCCCACAATACCATATTATAAAATAATTATATATTCTCATGCATTGTGTGGGTCTGCGACTAGTTACAAAATAAAAATGGAGGCAATGTCATTAGAAAATACAAAGTAGAATGAGAATAGAATATATCTTATAACCAAAAATTTCCATACCACACCCTCCTAAACACTGAAATTCTATCTGCAAAACACTTATATCTGTTACATGTGAGTGTTCAAGTACTGCAATATTTCCATCAAGAATTTACCTCTTAAAATCCTATGCAGCTTAAAGAATCTCATATGAGTCTCTCAACATAATACATCAAACCCCACAAAATTATTTCATCTCAAAAATATGATCCATCCAAAAGAAAAAGACAAAAAGATACTTATACAGTGCCTGACATTTCTGTAAACAATCCCACAACACCTAACTTGCAAATTGATCTCATAGCAATGTTTCAAATCCTCAATCAAGTTTCATAACCATCAAAACAATCTAAGGATTAACCTGTGAACCAAGCTAGATAACCATGGACCCACAAAAGAACCATAATCTAGCCAAAACACCATGAACCAAAAAAGATTACCAAATAGAAAAACCATCTATTAGATAAAAACTAACCCAATGCACAATAATTAGAAAAAAATTTGTGGAAAAAAAACTATCAAGGCTTCCACTATAGAGCAAGAACCCACTACCAAAATTACTCAATGATGCCTGGAAGCATTTGACTGGACCTTCATGGCCACTTATGACTCCAACTTTACTAAGCTTACCACAAGCCTCTCTTTTCCATATAACGATACTCTTATCAATGATCACAGTAGGTAACAAAATGACAATAGAATAAAGATAAACTGATGCTATCTAAAGAAAATTATCCTCAGCTACAATCTGAGGTGGTTAACTCTTATATATGATTCATTTGGGACAGATTACAAGTATTGTTCATGTATATGATTCTCTTATACATAAACTAAAGTGGTTGGAGATTACAAGTATAAATGATCTAACCGTTGTGGTATGAAAGTAACGGTGTTTAAAGTCCATTGCCTTTAGGTTACACTTTCCGTTTCAGTGAAGGAACATTTTGAGAGTTTAATTCCTTCAATAACTCTACCTTGACAAAAAAATATATATAAAAAAATAAATAAATAAATTTCCAAAATTTTATGGTGTAAAAATAGGATTTTATTGACAACTAAATGGAGAAACTAAATAGGATTCTATTGACAACTAAATGGAGAAACTAAATTGTTAATCTAATAATAGGCCTTATGGCTAACTTGATTCTTTTTTTGGGGTTAGTCAATAACAAGATAAAAATAGGGCTTTGGTTAGGGAGCAAAACAAAGAAGACATCTATTATTTGTTACCCAAAATACTTTTATTGTAATTCAATTCAATCAAACTGAAGATTGAGAAGACATTTGTCTGAATCTAAAATTGGATGTTCTTTGAGCTATTATTGATTGTTGTTTTTGTTTAGTTTCATTGAAGGTAATTGATTTGGTTCAGATTTACTTTTCTAAAATTAGTCTGAATCTACAATTAGTGTTTTACTTTCTTATTGTGGATTTTCACTGAAATCTTGTGCCTTCTGCTGGATTTTTGAATCATTGGGTTTGGAATTCATTTCTGTTGCAATTTTAGTTTTCTTGCAACCCTCTCTGGAACTTTATAGGGTTGTTTGAAAAAATAAAAGTTGAGTATAATTCCTGTTGTATTGTACTATTATAAAAATAAAATTGATACTATCAATAATGTGTGTGTATACAGTATGCACGACTTTTCATAATTCTATACGATTATTTAGTTTAAATATTTGAAAGAATAAATTTTTAAATATTTATTTTAGTAAATTTAAATATTTTCTTCCTTTGATAGTAATTAAAACCTTCTGTATGTTTTTCTGCTATCCATCTTCATGTATTCAGTCAGTGACCATATCAGAAACTCAAACCAACAAAGAATAATAACATCAAAGAGAAAATGAGAGATTTAATTTTAGTTTGAAGATGAATAGCAGAGAAGATCCTCATCATTTTAGTGTCATATCAAAATAGACTGGGCTGAAATAAATTACAACAATAGTGAACTTGATTGTTTACTGCTTGCCCATACAATTTTTTCACATATCCTAAAAATGTAAAAAAGCAATAATGATCTAATTGGTACAAAAAACATTACAGCATCAGCAAGATGACAGGAAGTTAACCCATGTCCCCTGTTCTGCAAATTCATCAGCCATGTTTCATTGGCATGTCGTGGAAACCATGGCAGTCCTGGTTAAAGACATTGTTTTGAATCTGAAACAGGAACAATAGGTCCTAGAAAGAGGCACCACAAATCAAGTATTATTGTAACTAGCATGGCAGCACCCAGAGCATCAACCGCCACTCTCGGTAGGTCCCATGGTTTGCTAGGTTTCTCATCAATTCTGTACATGTAGTTGAATTGGCATCAGGAAAACTAATGTATGTACAAGAGAGCAATAAATATATTTAAAAACCCTATGGGTATTCCTTAACCTAAGATAGAGGAAAATTTATAGAGTTTGCACTCTTACGTGCGAACACAATGAACAAATGCTTATTTCTGACAATTTAATCGGTTAATACGACTATACTCTATTTTTATAAGTAAAGCATTGCATTAGTTAATACTTAATACAATAATACAAGTGCGAAAGAGAAGGAAATCACCAGTACTTGTAAATCAGAATTCTTACCTCAGAAACATAGGGAAGCTTACAATGAAGTAGATGGCATAAAACAAGGAGCCAACTTTGTACATGGATGATCGGTCCACAAATTGATAATAAGGGAACTGCACATATTCAACACGAAACATCATTACCATTTTATCAAAAAAAAAAATAAGAAACATCATTACCACAACTTTATATCATACATTCGTGGCCCAAATATGTTCAGCATGTAATTAGTTCTTCAAAAGGGAAAAATTCAGAAAGAGAAAGGAAGTGATGTGCATCACAACAAAAAACAGTGCTTATTTCACAACAACAACAACCAAACCTTAGTCCCAAATTTTTTTGGGGTCAATTATGGATCCTTAACATATTAGTCAAGGTCAGCCACATGTATTCTACAATAAATGTCGTCAAATTCTAAAAAACTTCAAATTCTTACGAGTCTCATCATGTTGCAAAAATTGTTCTCAATTTTTCTAGAAAAGGAAAAAGGGAGACTTATTTATACATTCACCCTAAACAATCAGACTTTCATAATAGTAATGAAAAGATTAATAAAAATATTCAGAGTTTAAGCAATATATTCAGAGTTTAAGCAATATATTAAGAGTTTAAGTAAGCTTAGACAAAAGAAATTGATAATAACAATGGAACAAAAACCTTGTTATCACACACATTAGAAATAGCCAAAGTCTCAAGGTATGCTATGAAATAAGAAAGAGCCAAAATTCATGCAGCCTCAAAAATCCACAGAACTTTCTCTGGCAAGTTGGCAATAGAATGCCGTAGTCTGCAAAGTGTCATGTTTGATGTAACATGATAAAATAAAAAGCAAACGTGTGTGAGAAGGAAAGTCGTGTGCGGTACCTGCAAGGAAAGAAATTATCTGATTAGAAATGATAGCAGGTAGTCTAACTATTAAATTAAGCGTTTCTTGTTTCTAACTATTAAAAATATTGAGCAAAAGGCACAACAGAGCAATATGGTTGAATTAAAGAGTAGTAATGCAGCAGTCAAATTGCAGGAACATGTTGACCAAGTAAGCAGTATCAAGGCTGTGATGGCAAGTGATGAGGTGTTAAAGTGTATAGAAGCAATGCCTCATTATCAGACTTTTATGCATTAGGCTGAAGCAATGAAGACAGATGCAC
Organism: Castanopsis chinensis; assembly: GCA_032878915.1. Taxonomy (NCBI): domain Eukaryota; kingdom Viridiplantae; phylum Streptophyta; class Magnoliopsida; order Fagales; family Fagaceae; genus Castanopsis; species Castanopsis chinensis. Next base: position 25,266,621 of record JAVQMG010000130.1, on the reverse strand, counting down.
ATGCCAGCTAGAAGTGGTTACTGTTATTAGCACATGGTCATTGTTATTAGCACGTGTATCATTAGTGGTAGTTACTGTTATCAGCACGTGTATCATTAGCTGAAACTAGTTTGCTTAACTCTTTTCTCCCATCAAATTAGGGAATTAGTTACAGGGTTAGTTAGGTTGTTTACTTTGTCTATAAACAGCAATAGTGGCCTTGTATTTAATCAATTCTTTTGTACTCCCTTTCCCATCTGATCATCAATAAGAAATTCAGTTTATTTAGAGAGAGAGAGTCTTTAGTTTTTACATGGTATTAGAGCTTTGAAGCTCCTTCCATGGCATCCTCTGATTCAGTCGATCCTTCTGATGCAATTCCAGTTCAACTTTCACCTTCCATTAGCAACGATTCCACTACTCCGAAAACCCCAAATCCTTATTTCCTCAGTTCCAGTGAAAACCCAGGCAGTATTTTGGTGACTCAACCACTGCTTGGAATGAGAAATTACCAATCTTGGTCCAGAGCAATGATTCTTGCTCTCACTGCGAAGAAGAAAATAGGTTTTGTCAATGGGAAGATAATAAAGCCTGATTTAGATTCGCCTTTGTATGAAGACTGGGAGAGCTGTAACACGATGGTACTTTCTTGGATGATCAACTCGATACATGTTGATGTATCCAGCAGTATCATGTACTGTGAAACAGCGAGAAAAATGTGGATTGAGCTGCAGAATGTATTTGCACAAGGGAATGGTCCCAGAATTTACAACTTGCATCGAGAAATTTCTCATATTTCTCAAAACCAGATGTCAGTGACAAACTACTATACCAGATTCAAGAGGCTTTGGGATCAATTGGTTCGATATGATCCAGTTCCAGAGTGTTCTTGTGGTGCTATGAAGGCATTGAATACTTCGCATAATAAGGCATATGTTATGAGAATTCTGATGGGATTAAACGAGAGTTTTGAGACTCTTAAGAGTCAGATTCTAATAATGGATCCTTTTCCTTGTATGAGCAAGGTTTACTCACTTGTTCTTCAAGAAGAATCACACAAATCCATTGGACATGGAGGTTCTGGCACACCTCAATCTGATGCAACGACAATGTATGCAAATACAAGAGGAGGTGCAGGAAATGCAAACTGGAATAAAGGAAACAACAAGAGGGAGAAACCTTTCTGTACACACTGCAATATGACTGGTCACACTGTTGACAAATGCTACAACTTGCACGGATATCCTCTTGGATATAAGCCAAAGGGAAAGTCAAATGTTAATGCCAATCAAGTCTCTTCCAAACCAGTAGCAAGTGCAGAGAATTTTCCTATTGTTGCAAATCAATGTCCTATATCTAAGACACAATGTGAGCAGTTACTATCATATCTCAACAATGGAGGTAATCCTGGTGATGGTCATCATGCAGCTTCTGTGAGCACAATCAATACATGCCATGGTGTTGAAGGAACCTCTGGTTTGGCTTCTGATGATTCTATTTCATCTCATTCCAAATTTAACCTCATGTCAGGTAATCACTTCAATTTTACTCCAAATTTAGATCATTCTATATTTTCTGCTAGAACTATTAATAGGAAAACTCTTAGCAAAACTGACTGGATATTGGACATAGGAGCAACAGATCACATGATTCATTCTGCTTCCTATTATACATCCATTCCTTCTAATTTGAACACTTATGTTAATCTTCCAAATGGAGAAACTACTCAAGTTACACACATAGGGACTGTCCAAATTTCAAAAACCCTTGTTTTGCATAATGTTCTTTGCATTCCTTCATTTAACTTCAATCTAATCTCTGTCAGTCAGTTGACAAAATCTATCCCTTGTTGCCTCATTTTTCTTGGTAATCTTTGCTTTATCTAGGCCCTTGCTCCTTGGAGCACAATTAGTCTGGGTAAGGAGTGCAATGGTCTGTACCTGCTTCAAAAGAGCTACTCAACCTCATCTTATGTTTCTGCTTCTATTTCAGCTAATAAAGTTCAGCCACATGTATGGCATTCTAGACTAGGTCACTTGTCAAATGAGAAGCTGACTCAATTGAATAATGATCATGTACCTCTTTTTCATTCTTTAGAAAATTTCCATTGTGATGTCTGTCCTTTAGCTAAACAAAAAAGGTTACCTTTCAATAACAGTACTCATATTTCTGAAAATTGTTTTGATCTGATCCATTGTGATTTATGGGGTCCATTCTTTGTTCCAACTATGCATGGTTGTAGATTTTTTTTTACTATTGTGGATGATTGTTCAAGATGCACTTGGGTATTCCTGCTTCAGCACAAGTCCCAAACTCAAGGCATCTTAAAGCAATTTTGTACAATGGTGGACACACAATTTTCAAGGAAAATTAAAACCATTAGATCAGATAATGGAACAGAATTTCTAATGAAAGATTTTTTTGCTCAAAAGGGCATTTTACATCAATCTAGCTGTGTTGAGACCCCCCAACAGAATGGTATTGTAGAAAGAAAATATCAACACATATTGAATGTAGCAAGGGCTCTCAAGTTTCAATCCAACTAGCCTATGCATATGTGGGGTCACTGTGTCCTTACTGCTATGTACTTAATCAATAGAACTCCTTCTTCTGTTTTATCACATAAAACCCCTTTCGAAGTCCTTTTTGGTTATGCTCCATCTTATTCTCATTTGAGAATTTTTGGCTGTTTATGCTATGCTTCAACACTTTCTAATTCCAGGTCAAAATTTGATGCCAGGGCTAGAAAATGTGTGTTTTTGGGTTACCCTTTTGGCATTAAGGGGTATAAGCTTCTTGATTTGTCAAATAATGCCATTTTCATTTCTAGAGATGTAATATTTCATGAGCACATTTTTCCTTTTGCATCAAACAGCTGTGATTCTTTTGATCCTTTTATTGTTAATGAGGTTGAAGCTCACTCTACTGATCAAGCTTGTACAGACACTTTTGTCACTCCCATTAGTATTACAAAGGATCAAACTTCCTGTCCAAATTCTTCTGTTTCACCTATTCCTAATATGGATCAAACTACTTGTCCAGATTCTTCTGTTTCACCTATTCCTAATACATCTCCCTTATCACTTCTTGAATCTACAAATCATGTTCCTTCTACCTCTAATTCAGATCCTTGCATTATTCCTAGCACTATATCATCTGTTGCTCCACAAGTCAGACAGTCAACCAGGGTTCACAAGACACCTGGTTATTTAAAAGACTATGCTTGCAACACAGTTGTTGCTGCCCACCTTCCAGGCACACCTTATGACATTGCAGAGTCCTTGACATACTCCCATTTAGATCCCTCTTATCAGTCCTATTTGATGACTATTAGTGCTTGTCATCAAGAACCTGATACTTTCTTTCAAGCAGTCCAAAATCCAGCTTAAAGAGTAGCCATGGATAAAGAAATTGAGGCTCTTGAAAAGACTCAAACCTGAGTTACCCCACTGCCTCTTGGTAAAAATCCTATAGGTTGCAAGTAGGTTTATAGAATCAAACTCAATTCTGATGGTACTGTTGACAGATTCAAAGCCCGCTTGGTGGCAAAGGGTTTTACACAAAGGGAGGGCCTTGATTTCCTAGAAACCTTCTCTCTTGTGGCAAAAACCGTTTCTGTTAGAGTGCTTCTTGCTCTTGCTTCTGCCAAGGGCTGGCCATTGCATCAATTAGACATCAACAATGCCTTCTTACATGGGGATCTTGAGGAGGAAGTATACATGAGTCTTCCACCTGGTTATCACAGTAAGGGGGAGTCCATGTCCTCTTCTTCTAGTTCTAATTCAGCCTCATCTGCTCCTTTAGTTTGAAAATTGGTCAAATCCCTCTATGGTTTGAATTAGGCCTCTAGGCAATGGAATGCCAAATTATCAGCCACCATATTGCAGCTTGGGTTTCATCAATCTCAAGCTGACCATTCACTATTTGTGCATACAGATGGGTCTTTATTTACTGCCCTACTTGTCTATATAGATGATATGATCATCACAGGAAACAATCCCACTTGTGTTGCTGCCTTGAAGTCATTATTAGATAAGAAGTTTGAGATTAAAGATCTTGGATCACTCAAGTTCTTTTTAGGTTTGGAGATTGCTAGGAGTGAAAAGGGCATTAGTTTGAACCAAAGGAAATATGCTCTTGAAATTCTTAGAGAGGCTGGTATGATTGGCTGCAAACCTGCCAAGACACCCATGGAACAACAATTGAAGTTGTCCAAAGGAGAAGGAGAGATACTTCAAGATGCTGGACAGTATAGAAGACTCATAGGCAAGCTAATGTACTTAACCTTGAGTAGGCCTGATATCACCTATGCTGTGAATCGGCTCAGCCAATTTTTATCTCAACCTAGGGTGCCTCATATGAAGGCAGTTACAAGGGTTTTACAGTATGTAAAAGGTACACCAGGACAAGGGGTCTTCTATCCTGCAAAGTCAGATCTACATCTCAAAGCTTACTGTGATGCAGACTGGGCAGGGTGTCCCGATACCAGAAAATCACTTACAGGATTTTGTGTTTTCCTAGGCAATGCTTTAGTATCTTGGAGGTCCAAAAAGCAGAATGTTGTGTCAAGATCTTCTGCAGAGGCAGAGTATAGGTCTATGGCAACCACTTCATGTGAATTAACTTGGATATTGTACCTCTTGAGGAATTTACATATTTCACATGATAAACCAGCACTGATGTACTGTGACAACCAGGCTGCACTACACATCTCAGCCAATCCTGTTTTTCATGAAAGATCCAAGCACAGTGAGGCAGATTGCCATATAATTAGGAATAAAATTCTGGATGGCACTATCAAAACCTTTTATGTTTCCTCTCAAAATCAGTTAGTTGATATATTTACCAAAGCACTTGGTGTAGAGAGTTACTTAAGGCTACTGAGAAGGCTGGGATCAATTAATATTTTTGCTCATTGTATTCAATATCCAGAGCAGGTATCAGACTCTAAATCTGCAAGAGCTTTCCTCTTGAGGGGGAGTATTAAAAATATTGAGCAAAAGGCACAACTGAGCAATATGGTTGAATTAAAGAGTAGTAATGCAACAGTCAAATTGCAGGAACATGTTGACCAAGTAAGCAGTATCAAGGCTGTGATGGCAAGTGATGAGGTGTTAGAGTGTATAGAAGCAATGCCTCATTATCAGACTTTTATGCATTAGGCTGAAGCAATGAAGACAGATGCATATGCCAGCTAGAAGTGGTTACTGTTATTAGCACATGGTCATTGTTATTAGCACGTGTATCATTAGTGGTAGTTACTATTATCAGCACGTGTATCATTAGTTGAAACTAGTTTGCTTGACTGTTTTCTCCCATCAAATTAGGGAATTAGTTACAGGGTTAGTTAGGTTATTTACTTTGTGTATAAACAGCAATAGTGGCCTTGTATTTAATCAATTCTTTTGTACTCTCTTTCCCATCTAATCATCAATAAGAAATTCAGTTTATTTAGAGAGAGAGAGTCTTTAGTTTTTACACTAACTATTGAAAGTTTCTTGTTTCAATGCTTACATTGTTCATCTTCCATGATGGAAAGGTATAAGAAGCTCCCAAAACTGTGAAGAAATAGTGGGTCCAAAAGTAATTTCCTACATAGCTAAAGGGTATAATCCATAAACTGGCCTGCAACAAAAATAAGTTTGTCTTTCAGTCCAAAAATAAATACCCATAAAAAATCAGTTTAACGTATTGAGAGGTAGATATGCAAGGCCACTGGATTGACATTATAATTAGGTAAGGGGAGATAAGTACCTATTCAAATGTCAAATAAGTGTTGTATAGACCACCAAAAAGAAAAGTTCATTGCAGGCTATGCTAGTAATAAGAAAATAAAAAAAAAAAAACAGCAAAGATGATTAAAAAGCAGGACAATTGTTATAAGTTCATCTCACAAGAACAACATTTGGAGATTAAATTGCTTATGCAGCTCTTCAAATTTCAAATGACAGTTTTTGTAGCTCTGTGTGAAGTAAAAAAGACATTGGCAATATTAACCCTGCATTTCTTTTTCTTTATTTTCATTAATTAGAACTTATAGCTCAAACACTACAGTAATTCATAAAAATAAAGTAATTCAACATTCATGTTCTAAGAGATTGACTAATATTCCCTGGGTAGAGTAAAGATGGTAAGGGCCTATGCAACAAACAATTTTATATTAGAAACATCTTGAGGACTTGGTGTTTTTAGGTTAAACAAAATCATAATCAAGAGTAGGAACTTTCAGCTTTATGTAAGGACGCAATTCTTATCAGCAAAGTCGTAAACCAATTATTGAGAATGAATGCTAAGCACGTATTTAAAAATTACATATTTCTATCAATGCAATACAAGGTTAAAAAAACTGACAAACTAAAAAACAAATGGTAAAGGGAACCTTCTATGGATCGAACTTAAAATCTTGATAGGTTTTTCTGAGGAGTTCCCACTCTAATTTGATTCTTTTGATAACAGTAGCTTCTTCTTGGAGAGCTAAAATTTTGGACAAGTTCATAGAAACTTCATCTTTTTGGCGCAAGAGTTGTTGAACATTTTCATTAGCCTTATTTGTGTTTTGTTTTGCGACCTCATATTCTGTTTCAGCATCTCTCAATTGTTGCTCTATCCGTTTACGATCTTTATATGCAACCTCCAGATTATCTTTAGCAAAAGCAAGTTGACACACCTTCTGTTTGAGAGCTGCAAATTTCACTTCACAATCCGCAGATAGCTTCTCAGATCGCTCCGAGATTGCCTTAGCTCGAGAGAGCTGGCAAATTGTGTTCTCAATGTTTTCATAAAATCGGTAGAAAATCACCCATTTGGGTTTATCCTGATTTTGAAGGTAAGGAAGAAGCAAGGAAATTGAAGTTTTGAAATCTTTTTTGGTGTTTGTATCAGACATGACTGTAGTAAAAGGGACAGATAGGTATTTTCTCAAGTTCTCAAAAGATTGCTTCAATTGATCAGAAGAAGTGGCACTGGCTGAAGTAGATTTGGTAGGTATGTTCCAATCTTTGATCATTTTAGCCACATCCTCATCCTCAACAAGTTGGTCATGATCCACTTGTTGGAGAGTAGGGATCTCCTAAATCAACAACAAAGGTTAGTGAACAATGAAACAGAATATGGATATAAAAAGAGAGAAATTAAAACAGAATGGGTTCTTACAGGTGTAGCAATTGGAACAATTTCCACATTTGAAACCTTGACAGCACCTAGCTTTTCCCCTTTAGACTTCTTTGGTTTGTAGGAAGTCTCAGAACCATCCATATGTTGTCTTTTAGCTCGTTGACTAGGTTCTTGATCTACAGGTTATTTTTGAATTGCAAGGTCAGTCAGTTGGTTAACTTTTTGAATGACCCTACTAGAAAGAGGTTTATTAAAATTCTTATCTTGTAACAACTGATCAGTCAAAGATTTAAGAGTAGCAATGGGGACAACATCTTCACCTGCAAGAAGATAGAAAATTAGAGCATATTATTATAAGAATAGCAATACGGTTGAAAAGAATAGTGTTACCAGTCAAGTGGTGATATAGAAATGCAAGCAAACAAAATTGCAATAAGATAGAAAATTAGTATATGTTATTGTATGAACAGTAATATAGCAAGTGGTGATATAGAAATGCAAGCAAACATGCAATAAGATAGAAGATTAGTGTATATTATTGTAAGAATAATAAAATGGTTGAAAACAAATAGTATTACCAGTCAAGTGGTGACGTAAAAATGCAGGACATAAGGCATTCAGAGCTTGTGCCATTTTAACATCTTCAATATATTCAGATATGTAACTTGACCACCAACTAGAAAATGCGGGTGTAACATCAGGCATGATATTGAAAGGATAAAATTTGAAAGAACTAAGATCCTTGAGACTTTGCTGGTGAAGCTCAAAGGATTTATCAAGCGAGATAGAATGTCTAACTTGCCAAGGTTCATTGCAAGTTGACCCAAAAGGGACTGGAATAGCCTGAACAAGCCCAAATTGCCTTGCAGCAAGAGAGGGTGAATATGCTTTTGCATCAGCACCAGTATCGGTATGCCCCATCAAGATTAAATCTCGAGGTACCAAAAAACTAGCCCAAATATCGTCCTTGTTAGTATCCACAGTCATCGAAGGCTTTAGAAGCCTAAATCCTTGAGAACCATACTTCTTCTCTTGAAAGGGCCTGAAATCTTCCAACAGTCTCTCTCTCTTCACAGAGGAGAAAGCTTCGAAGTAATCTTTAAATTTCGGGATGGAACCTGGAACTTATCGGCCCAACATCCACATGTCTCCATAAGTATGAGGTGTTGGGATATCTTTGGGCGACGGAGCTAACTTGGGGAAATAAGAGTAAACCCAAAGTTGAATGAACCATAGAGGTCCATAATGAGAATTCTTTGGTTGAGTGGAATAGAGATACATTGATCTATAAAAATATCCAAGAAAAAATGGAGCTCGAGCTACTTTCACATTAGCAGCCAAATTTTTGGCAATAGGTACAAATTAAGCAATACTTGTTTAGAAGAGACATTAACGAGATACTTACAAATCCAGTAGAGGTAAAATGAGCACTCCTCTTGAAAGGATACCAAGTCAGTTTTGCGTTGTGATGAGATGAAATTAGTAAGAGTCACATTGGGGAGCTCATACTCCTTCTCCCATTTATTCATATTAGGATGGCACATTATACCATCCGGTGGAAGACCTAACAAAGCAAACACATCCTCCACAGTTGGGGTCATAAAACTTTCGGGGAATACAAACGAATTGAGGGCAGGAGACCAAAACAGGATTGCAGCAGGAAGAAGAACGGGGTTAATTGGGACTCCATTTGTGGATGTCATAATAGCCTCTCGAATCCCTAGGTTCTGCCATTTCTCATCAAGTCTTGATTGCAAGCGGTTCACCCAACCCTTCCAAGCTAATTGTGATGTTTCGCACCAAGTTTCAGGACAGACCAGGCTTGACCATTCTCCCTACTCTATATTTTGTTTTTGATAAGCAGGACGAATAGCAATATTATGAAACAAAGGGGACATTTGTTCTGGGAAAGTTTTAGAGATGGCAGGACCTAAAACCAATCGACGGGAAGAACGAGTGGGCTCACGCAAAGCTCTAGTCGGAGTGGTAGGAGAAAATAAGATGTCTAGGACATTCGTATGGTCAGCAACAAGATCATCATAGGTTTTTCTAAGATCTTGGTTAGAAGAAGGAGGTTGATTAGCGGTGTTTTTGGTGCGAGACATAGAATACGGAGATGATCAACACCAAGGGACACAGGGAAATCAAGCCAAAAGAAACACAAAAATAAAAACCCAAAAAGGACAAAGAAATCAACCCAAAGAACACAAAGAAATCAAAACCCAAACACAAACTGCAGAAATCCCATAGCACAAGCAAGAACTCAGATCTATGAACTGAAATGAAGAAAGAAAGAGAGATATCACACTAAACTAGCACCACCACCACTCAATGCGAAATCTAAAAAAAAAAAAATACCTTTTTCACTGACCCACCATCAGATGCACAAGATCAAAGATATTTCAAGCAAATTAGAGGAGGCTTCGAGAGTTGGGTTTGAGCAGCTTGATGACGACAGCGGAAGCTGTAAGAAGGGTTAAGGTTAGGGATTTGAGAGAGAGAGAGAGAGAGAGAGAGATCAGAGAAGGAGAGAGCGGGAAAATATGAAACTGAAGGAGAGAGAGAGCGTAAGGTGGTGTTTGGATTTTGCAAAACTCAGTTAACATTAAAAAAACTGAATTTTTTGAGTGATGAGTTAACAAATTCGGAAACTCCCGTGGACAGTTTTCAAGTGATGAGTATGTTAACTCAATGGCGTTGTTGTAATTTTGGACAAGAGTTGAGTCCCACGTGCAGTGTATTGTTACATCACTGCACAGCACCTGAGAAGCTCCCAACGGCACTTTTGTTTACTATCCCACACGTATATTATTCCCTGCATACCAAAGAGCTGCAGGAACTTGTTTCGATTGATAAAATTACTGAATCATTTAATCCATAGTACTCATGACAAGATATTCAAAATTGACTTGACTTATTGATAGATACGTGACCCACATAATCATCCAACATCTACTGCATTTCTACAATGTAGTGGAAGCTTAAGACCATGCATATGTATTGCAAAAGCTAAAGTGTTCGTCTTTCTTTATTCAGAGCAAACATGACACGTCTCGAAGTAGCTCTCTTTTCAGTTCATTTTCACTTCGAAGTGGGCTGATTAATAGCTTAACCAGCCACAATTAACTTCTGTCACGTCACGAAGTCTGGATGTCTTTGAGTTTGGTCTCTAAACCAAGACCAATGCCCTATAAAGCTAGGACCAATAGCACGAGGTGTAGCATTTAAATCAATTGGGTGTTGAGATTTAAGACCAGCAGATTTTAATGCAACAATTGCAAAATGTATATGAAGCCATTAAGTAGAGTAGTAATTTTCTTAGCAATATGCATCTTCCGGATTTCATCAAAGTGACACAGCTATCATTGCAATCGAGATGCCTCACCCAGCTACAAAACCCATCCAGGCCCAGCACCTCGACTTAGGTCATCTCGAACCAATTCGGCAAGCCTATCTCACCTCGACTCAAAGCAATTCAGTTCGATGTCAACAAACCAAACCATCTCGAAGAGAGCCAGCTCAATCTGCGGCGGGCAATGCACCAGTGAAACTTTACTTCGATCACGATCATGAATACTCAATATGGCTTTGACATTTTGATAAACAAAGAACCAAAAGGTGGGCTCGTCTTTAATCGGGTGAAGCAGTGATAAACAACGTATCATATTGGAAAAATAAACATAATTAATGATAGTTGATTAACTAAGGGAAACATCCTGACCCTATGGAGATTATTCTAACCGTCCAAACTTTGACTTGCAGGTGCCAGGTGGCTTTCACTAAGTAGAATACTTCTCAGCACCAGACATCAAAGCAGAATCACACACCTCAATGTTTTGGTGGTCCCTGGCAGCTAGTCATTAAGATTGAAGGATATGCAAAAGGAGTGGCTTTGCCTATGAAGCCAAAGACATGCAAGGGAATCTCATGTTCACTGGAGTCTCAAGTTGTGCAGCAGCTTATGTAACCCAGGCAGTCCAGGAAGCGATGGTGGAAGCAGCTGTCAAAGCTAGGAACCTTGGTTTTAGCTGTATTCTGTTTCTGAGTGATAGCAAGAGAACCGTTGAAGTGACCAACAATGCTCAAACTCCTTGTTGGCAGGAGCAGAACATGATGGCTGATCCTTTCGTATCTTTATCAGAATGGACTGATGTTTCATTCTTGTTTTGTTCCCAAGGTTATAATTTGCGATGTATATAATCTAGCTACTCAGGCAGCCTTAATGCCAATCCACCACTATTGGGTTAACCCAGCCTATCAGTAAGACTTTGTTTTTCCTCTCAATGGTATAAAAAAAAATACAAAAGATTACTTATTAGCGGTTCTTTTTCAACTCATTGCTTTCAAAATATGGAACAAGTAAAGTACATAATGTCACATGTCATTCAATTTAACCAACCAATTAAAACGATATAAACTCTCACATTTTATTATATAGTCTAATTTACTTATTAATAATAATCTAGCACATTGCATTGGAGCCATGTGCATAGCATATACGTGGAAAAAAATTCCTAAATTTTAATTCCAAATTCAAATTCCAAATTCCACCCTTGAATTGTCATTTTAATTCCTAAATTTTACCTTTTGTCATTTTAGTCCTTAAACTTTAACATTCATGTTAATTTGGTCCTTGTAGTATTTGTCTTGTGTTTGATTCCTCACCATGCCTTAAGAAAATTGTAGTATACAAAATTAAGAGCTTGAGAATGAATGTGGATCATTATATTTTATGCTACTTCAATATGCGTATTTGATTTCCAGGGAATATTATTCTAGCTCTCTATGTTAAAATTTTTGTCGAATTGTTATGTTGTGATTGTCATATTAATGGACTTAAATGGTAATTTTATAGATGGCAATGAACAAACTAGTCAATTTGACAGAAATGTTAAAGTGTGAGGAGTAAAATGACCAAAATAATTAAACTTTGTTATATTTGTAATAGTTTAAGTTATGAATTTCCAAATGGGGAAGGAAGGAGGTAATTGTAGTTTACTCTTAAAATATGAATCCCCTTGTGTGCTTTTTTTTTTTTTTTTGTGATTTAATTTGTTATATTTTGGTGTTAAAATAAGCAAAAATCTATATGTAACATATGTGCATGATAAAAATAACAAGAAACCTACCCATAAGTGATAGTCTAATGGTATTAGCACTTTTTGTGGTACATTTTTCAGTTCATTTCGATCCATGCATTCAGCCTATTTTTGTCCACTTTAGTCTATTTCAGTCTATTTTAATCCCCTTCAGTCCATTTGTCCTCTCATTTTGGTGCATTTATGAGAAGGAAAAACCAAAGTGACAACAAGAGAGAACCTATAATTAGGAATTATAAAACAAAACTACCAAAATTTATAAACCATTACAAATCTGTCAAAATAAAGGAGAGAAAAAAGCTTGTAATAGAATTGAATTTAATAACAAAGCGAATTTGAGACAACAATTAAATAAAAATTAACAAAAATATTATTTTTCTTTAGTAGGAAGATAGTCTTCTTTTGTGTCACAATAACTATTATGGTCGTACTTCGTACAATGATGGCATTCTAATTTTCAATTATGAATATAAATAATTTCAAGAATTTTACTAATATCTATCAAAACTATGCCTTGTAATTAAGTAACATATAAAACAACAAAAAAGTATATTGCTTCTCAAATACTATAATACGCCTACTTACATTGGTCCAAAGGACATTGGCTGCCAAGCGAGAGCTTCTTACAATTGGTACACCAGATAACAACCGGTGCACTGAACTTGAACCTCATAGCATAGGGAGTTGCTATAATTAGAAAGTGCATTAATCCGGTGGAAGATTCCTGACAAGCGAACTTATTGATAAAGTTCATTGAAGCTGGTAACAGACCAAGCATGTGGTGCCCCTGTGCCATTTATTAATTTGACATGGTCACGTGGAAAAATGTCTCTTAGTTCTAATAGACATTTTTTCGCTTCGAACTATGGTAGGCAATGCACCAGTAAAACTTTACTTCGATAAGATCGAAACACCATTAGCCATCAACCTATGACAATCGAACTCATTGATAAAGTACATCGAAGCTGGTAACAGACCAAATATGTGGCGCCCCCGCACCATTTAGGACCTTAAGTTAAACTAGAAAACTGTTTTCTTCTTTCTTTTTTTGATTAAACTAAATAACACTTAATCATTAAGTGACGTAAGGTTAAGTATAATTAAAGGGTGATGTGTATTTGTCAAGCATGATTAATATATTATTTTTATGAACCCTACCCTAAAATGGCATGTATATTAAGAAACTATAGAGTTGTACGACTAACTATCTAATTATTGATTAGGCAAGTTAATGGGATGATTATTAAATTTAACACAATCATTAATTAGTGCCATGCTTAAAATGAAGTTTTAATTGATAAGGGAAGTTAGGAAACAACTAGTAAGTCATAATGTTAAGGTGTAATTAACAGTCGGTGTTATTAAGTGTGGATTTAAATCTAAGTTAATCAACGAGATTAAGGATTGACAGGGGTTTAATAATTTAGGTAATAGTAACCTTAAATTTATGCATGCAATTAGTCAATTAGGTAACCTAAGAGAGTGACACATGCCCCAACTAAGTCTACTCTCCCCTTTGCATGGCCGATCATATAGGCCTCTCTCTCTCTCTCTCTCTCTCTCTCTCTCTCTCTCTCTCTCTCTCTCTCTCTCTCATAGAACTATAACTAGTATTACTTGCATAAACTAATTGAATTCGGATTTGATAATGCATCTTCCAGTAGGAATTGAATAGGGATAAGGGGTAGAAATATTAATTTGACCTGGTCAGGTGGAAAAATCTTTTAAATCGAACAAATCAATTATAGCAAGAACGACTTATATTTCTTACTTATTAGCCTGTGTTCAATGTTTAACCCTGATGTGTGGTCTTTCAAAATATATTTCTTCCAAAATTTACCTCAAAATTGAGCTAATGCATAAATCTTTGTTAGTCATTGGATGACTTTAACTTTCATTAATTAAAGAAGTAACACGACAAACAAGTAACCAAGTGTTAAACATAAATGTCGCATCAAAAAATAGAAGCGTTAAACTTCAACGTGGCTTACACGTATTTGCCATGACAAAAGCTAAAGATCTTTGTGTTTATGTTACACACAAACACAAGTGCTTGATATCATTGTTGTCAAAATGTAAATCATATCATGAATTGATTTTTTTTTATTTGACAACCAATTTGTAAATCATGATTTTACTTGATAAGCAATTTACAAATCATGAAGAGTTCAACTCATTTCGAAGTTAGGCATCCTCTATTTCGAGGCAGAGATTTTTTTTTTCTTTTAGGTTCCAAGCCTCTTTTCATTTCGAAGTGGAGATTCATTTCGAAGAAAGTGTTTTTTCTTTTTTTAACATGAAAAAAGAAAAAGAAATGAAAAAAAGAAGAAGAGTAACGCTGTTTTCGTTTCAAAATCGAAGTGATTTGTAAAGCTACATCCATGGCTGCATGGCTTAACAATTGTCAATGGCCTTACACGTGTGGCCAAATGCATGAATAACTTAACAAATGTTAGTCTATTGCTCTAGCAGATGGCCTTAAGACATTACAATGCAATAATACGTGTCTTGCATTTCAAAAAAAAAAAGTGTCTTTTACAAATTGGCTTGCACAATTGCCAAGTCATTGCATTTCAAACTACAGGCACTTGGCATGTGTAGAAGTCTACTTCATGCTCAAATTGACAAGTGGGTTTTGCCAAGCCATACGTGCCTTCTCTCTTTTATTTACAATTTATGAGGAGTTTGACTCATTTGGAAGTGATCATACTAATAAAGAGCTGATGTATTGAAGAAGTACCACGAAAAAATCAAATCTCATGAGAAATTTCTATCACTTCGAAGTGGCCTTTAATTCAAGTTTCAACATTTAATCTTTGCTAGTAAGTCATATTTTCACTTGCAAGATGTTTCTTCCTGTTATTCATCGAAGTATCACAGCCATAGTTGCAATCGAGATGCCTCAAGCAACTTGGAAACCATTCAAACTGCCGAAGGCAATTACACCACAAGTAGTTCATTTAAATTTTAGCCAAACCCCAAATAAGTTGTTATTTGTCCAAAAAATGACACGTCTCGAAGTAGCCAAACCCCAAATAAGTTTTAAATGTTTGTCTTTCTTTATTCAGAGCAAACATGACACGTCTTGAATTAGCTCTCTTTTCAGTTCATTTTCACTTCGAAGTGGGCTGATTAATGGCTTAACCAGTCACAATTAACTTCTGTCACGTCACGAAGTCTGGATGTCTTTGAGTTTGGTCTCAAAACCAAGACCAAGGCCCTATAAAGCTAGGACCAATAGCACGAGGTGTAGCATTTAAATCAATTGGGTCTTGAGATTTAAGACCAGCAGATTTCCCTTTCAAAAAAAAAAAGACCAGCAGATTTTAAATCAACAATTGCAAAATGAATTTGAAGCCATTAAGTAAAGTAGTAATTTTCTTAGCAATATGTGTCTTCCTGATTTCATCAAAGTGACACAGCCATCATTGCAATCGAGATGCCTCACGCAGCTACAAAACCTTTCCCGGCCAAGCACCTCGACTTAGCTCATCTCGAACCAATTCGGCAAGTCTATCTCACCTCGAAGCCATTCAGTTCGAAGTCAACAAACCAAACCATCTCGAAGAGAGCCAGCTCAGTCTGCGGCGGGCAATGCACCAGTGAAACTTCACTTCGATCACGATCATGAATACTCAATATGGCTCATGAATACTCAATATGGCTTTGACATATTGATAAACAAAGAACCAAAAGGTGGGCTCGTCTTTAATCAGGTGAAGCAGTGGTAAACAACATATCATATTGCAAAAATAAACATAATTAATGATAGTTGAATTGGTGTTAGAATTGTCATAATATAGACCCATCGAGATTAAGCACAGAGTTATCATTTCAAGCCAATATTAAAAGGCTAGTTAATTATTTTTGCTTGGCCACCTTAACCTCGATTTACTGTCCAATTAGATACCTAGAAGTCATCTAAATGGACACAGGCGGCATTTATTTATATAAAATAAATAAATTTCTTATTTATAAGAACCAAAAGTGGTTATGAAATTTTGATTTGGCAATCAAGTGAAACTTTTGTAATGGCTTTAAAGGGTGACAAATGAAATGAAGTTAAAACATGCATGCAATCTTGGAGTGGAGTAGTTATCGGCAGGACCATTGCCTATAAATATAAGACTTCGATTCTACAAGAAGGATAGCTCTCCTACGCACTTCATCACTCATCATGAGAACTTATTCAAGAAGACTGGCTCTCCTAGCATTAATCAGATTTTCTTGTGGCCTTTGGTAAGCTGACTTGTCATGTAGCTTTTATTTGATAAGCAATTTGCAAATCATGAGGAGTGTGACTCATTTCGAAGTGAGGCATCCTCTATTTTGAGGCAGAGTTTTTTTTTTTTTTTTTTTTTTAAGTTTCAAGGCTCTTTCCATTTTTAGGTGTGTGTTTTTTTTTTATATTATTTATTTAATAGAAGATAGAAAAGGCCTTTTAATTTATTTTCTTTTTCATAAAACTGATTAAAATCCAAATTACCCCTTTGGGCTTAAAAGGTTTAGCCTTATGAATCAAGCTATGCTCGGAAAACACTATTGGAGAATCTATCAAAAATCTCAATCCCTCGTTGCAAAAACATTTAAAGCCAAATATTTCCCCTACAAGATTGTTCCCCAAAACCTCACCACTCTTGGTTCTGGAGGAATATCCTTGATCGTAAAAACACCAAGCTTAAAGAGAAAGTTGGCTTATAAGGAACGGATCAGATTTACCACTCAAACATCCTGCCTGGTTTCCTTGCCAAGATCAGCTGATATAGAATCGCAATCTTGCTATTGGCATAGTGTCTGATCTTATTGATAATAATGCACACAATTGGAAACCAAACCTGATCCAATCCCTATATTCTCCTACCATAAGTTTTGAAATCCTTAAAAAAAAAATACAAAAGATTACTTATTAGTGGTTCTTTTTCAACCCATTGCTTTCAAAATATGGAACAAGTAGAGTACATAATGTCACATGTCATTCAATTTAACCAACCAATTAAAACGATATTAACTCTTACATTTTATTATATAGTCTAATTTACTTATTAATAATAATCAAGCACATTGCATTGGAGCCATGTGCATAGCATATACGTGGAAAAAAATTGAGTGGCATTGGTTAAAAAAAGTGCAATAATTTGATGATAATTGTTATATTTTTTAGGCAATATGTGTATTTGTGAAAATACACTTTGGTGTCTAAATACTAATATTTATAAATTTAAAAATAAAAAATTCTGTACAATACACTCACAAGTTAAAAAAATAAAAACTCATTTCCCTCGTTCTTGTATTTGTTTGTTTTTGTTTTAAAAAAAAAAAAAATCTGTCAGAACGCAATGACAGGTGTGAGCCATCCTAATGACAATGCCATATTGTAGGGCCTTTGTCCAAGATAATTTATATGGGCATTGTGGGCTCATCTTGTATTATGCACACTTGTGTGGGCTCCAAATACACACATTTTGTTGCCGCCTTGCCACAACCCTCCATAAGCACTGATATCACCGGTTATGTAGATAACACCAGGTTGGGGAGACTTCAATTTATGCCTCAATATATAATATAGGAACAACAATTAACCCAAAAAATTAAGCCTACGGGTTTGGACCTAATTAGGTCATATTAATTCATCTTCTTTACTTTTTCTCTATTTTAGATTTCCACACACTTGTATACGCAAAAATTACAACAGGATGAGCACTACTCGAAGCATTAAACATGTGACTAATAGAGGGAGGCAAATTACAGGGTGGTTTATACAGCTATAATAGCTTTAGGCGACATATATATAAATTAGGGTGGCTTAGTATGCATCATAAAAATAGTTTTTTCTTTAAATCTTCCTACAAATGCTTTACATAATAAAACAAAAAAAAACAAAATAAAATAAGCCATGATAATAATGACTGTTTCTTTGTGACACATACTCATCGCTTAAAATACCAGTGCAGTCCAATGACATTCATATTCCATTCTTCATGTAAGTTTCAGAAGGTAAGCTGAGCACTTGCCTAGACATAATACAGGGGTCTTTGTATCCTTAAATCCACGGATAATGCCTGGAATGGCCAGAGAAACAAAAACTGCAGGAGCACCAATTGCTCTTAGTTTAAGAAATTGTTCTCCTGGAATGCACATTAATGAAGCCTTTTTACAGAAATAAGGATTAGAAGTTAGTTCACTCTATAAATGGAAAATGGCTTGTGAGATCAAAATTAAAATGCAAATGTTACTCATCAACAGGAGGTAAATAGTAGGAATGCACTCATATCGTATGTAACTCTTAACAAAGTTTTACACAGATGATATGCCCATAATGTTCAGAAATATTCCAGACCGCAAATACATTGCCAAAGCCTCAAAAGTACCAATTGCAAGTTGCAACAGATAAAAGTATGGCAATAGAGACCGTGTGTAGAAGCTTTCTTTCACCCATTCCATCAAAATCTGTACATCAATTATTTCACATGGAGAATAAAAATTCAATATTCAGGGTCATTTATCTAGTGTTTCGTTTTTTACCCTTGTAAGCGAGGAACTCAATATGTCATGTTCTGAAGTTCAAGAGAAGTCATTCTAGCATCTGTTGTGGTTTCACCTGAATTAGATACCTTGCTTGCATTCTTTGATAGGTCTTCAGCCTCAAATGATGTTGCCACACTGAGAAGAGGGATATTGAAAACCTTCGATATGATGTTGAAAATTAACATAGAAAAGACCTGCCGATTCCAACTCCAAGGGCTCTTTTCGAATTGGTAAAACCAAGGGCTTATTTAGCCTATGCTAAAAAGGTACTTTTGCGCACACTATTAATTTTAGCCAAAGGAAGCAAGAATAGGTATGAGGAAGTAACCAATAAATGAATATCCAACTACACAGTCACCAATTTTTTTTTTTTTTTTTTTTTGATAGGTAAAAAACAGTCTTTGACCTAATTTGTTGCATTAGTTGTATGATGCATCATATTCCAAAGATCTAATACGCCAAATGTGAACAACGTAAGAGTATATAAACTCAAAAATCCTGGAAGATTGAAACTCCAAACCCTCAGATTCCATTTAAATCACAAAAATGGTCAAAATTCAACTGCATTTATCAGTTAATAGCAAATACCTTTCCGAAACAATATAAAAGTAAATGGGGCTAATTAAATTTTTTAAATATAAGGTACATTTTGAAATATTAGACAAATATTGAGGACTAAATGTATAATTTAACCTTAAAATTTTTAACATAATTTATTTAAGTAAAATACTATTACCAAATATTTTATAAGAATAAATATTACAAAGTTTAAAGTATATGATAAAAATTTTTGAGAAATTTAGTAGAAGTTCCATTATCCGTTTAAGGTACTTAAGCACCCTTAAAGTTTACTGAAATAATAATCTCTCCAAATATTTTTATAAAAAGAAATGCTAACGAATGCCCTTAGGGTAATGATTAATAATCTATTTAAAGAAAATTTTTATAGGGAAAAAAAAAAAATTAATGATTTGACAGTTTTTTCCATTTTTTATTTTCCATAAAAGTGGTGTCAAAATTTTCCTAAAATGAATTATTAACCATTGCCCTAAGGGCATCCGTCTACACGACCATTTTATAAATGAAATTTCAAACTTTAAAGACCATTTTGCTAAAGAGTGGGTTGTGTTGCATTACACATCCTAGGCACCCACTTCACAAAAAACTTATCAGAAACAAACAACATATTCCTCAAATTAGAGCACAAAGACCTGACCTCCAAGGGGAGGAGGGCGCGCTCGGCCAAATCATTGAGAAGCTACACACAAGACTAGTAGTCCGATTCCACAATGATACAATCATTACCCATGGCAGGAGCTAAAGAGAGGGCCCACTTAATGGCCACTACTTCTGCCTAGAGAGGAAGGGTGGTGTTCACTTTCATAGTACCAGCAAATACCAACTCTCCTCTCCGGTCTCTCACCACCGTAGCTATAGAAGAGAAGCGGGGCTCCACAGCAGCATCAACATTAATTTTAAAAGACAAACTTGGGAGAGGGATCCAAGTCTAAGTAGAGGAAGGAACCTATTGTCTTGTGGTAGAAGCATTGGAGTTTTTGTGCTCAAAGAAGAGACATGAGATTTTAGTAGAACACCGATTGTCTATAAATTATATGACATGTCAATGCATGTCCTCTTATATTGTTACCTTATTAACAACACTAGCTGTCATGGGGATGGGACATAAATTCTCAAAAATAAGCTTCATCATTGCTACCATTATGGGGTTGGAGTCATGGAGGCTGTTACCATAATCATCAACTATAAAAGTCAACCCAACACTTCCCAAGAGGTATGGGAGCACATTGTTAATTGATTCATAAGTTATAGTTTGAGTCTTAAGAATTATGGCTTAATTACCTGAGGGGTTTAAACAGTGGCTGCGCCACGTTGAGTCCAAGGTGTTCTCAGGAACACCCTGACCTAAAAAAAAAATTATATATAATAATTTAAATTTTTTTATTTGTTTACCCTTAAAAAAAAAAATAGGAACACCCTTAAGCAAAATTAGGAACACCCTCAAAATTTTTATGCCAAACAAATTTTAAACTAAAATCTAAAAAAAAAAATTGTAATAGGAAAAAGAAAAAAAGAAAAAAACTATAACAGAGCAAGCCCGAAAAAAAAGCCCAACATCAATCCTAAACAAAACCAACCCTAACCAGATTTTTAAATCAAAATAATTATTAACTAGATACCCAACAGGACCAACCCAAATGTATTCTAAAAAAAAAACCAACCAACCAAAACCCAATACGAATACGCATCCGCCGATTCATCAATCATCAAATGGTAAAGCTAAAGCAAAACCTAAAATCATAAACCTTACCTAACCTAAAGAAAAAAAAAACCTCATCAACAACAATGCCCTACGCCTCCACCTGAAACCTCATCATCAAGCACATAGGCACAACGCGGTGATGGCGCCTCCACCTAAAACTCGAATAACAGAGCTTGAATCAGGCATCGACGATCGGAGATCGGATCAAAGCTTGCAATGCCGATGCTTGGCCTCAAATCCTTCCTCTCCTTCGACGCCTCAACGTGCTACTGCGGCTCACGGCACTGCCCCTTAGGCCTCCCTTAAGGTATTTTACACTTTACTTCTCTCTTTTTTTCTCTCTTAATCTTTGAGTTTTGTTGTGGAGTGTGGACTATGGTCTGAGAGAGAGCTCTTAATTCTCTTGAACTGAGTTATTGAAAGTCTGAAATGAGACTCTCTCTCTCTGTCTCTCTCTCTCTCTCTCTCTCTCTCTCTCTCTCTCTTTAAGTTTTTATCTAAATCTCTCTCTTTCTTTTTTAATTGATTCTCTCTCTCTTTAAGTCTTTATAATTATTCAATTTATTTTCCCCCATTTTTTTTTTACTTTATTCGTTGGTGTGTCACTGTGCTAGTCAGTTGGTGTTGGTGAATTTGTCTTTTTAGTGTATTGTGATTTGTGAATTTATCTTATTGGCTCCTCTGATGTGAATCTTGACTATTGAGTGGCGGGTAGATGGGGCCATTGGGCCGTGTGGTGTGAGGTAGGATATTTGAATTGGGGAAGTAAAGGCATGTAGAGGTAAGGGTGTGTGTGCACATGGGGTGTGTGCTGGTGTGTGCTAGTGTGTGCTAATGCACAGTAAGGTGTGTGCTAGACTGCGAGTAGTTAGTCAAAAAAATTTGATGAAGCAATTAAACACCAATATTTAATAATTTAATTAACTAATACATTATAAAAAACAAACAAACAAATTAAATTATGTTAGGCTAAACAACAAATAATATTTTTATAATTAATAAAATAACAGTACAACAAATTATAGTTTATAAAAGACAAACAAATTAATGAAATAACTAAACAAAAATAATTAATAATTTTATTAATATTTCAAATGAACTTATAGTTTACTATACAGCTACCTTTGTTCATTTCATTTCTTTTCATTTTTTTTTTTTTCCTTTTGAGGTTTTTCGGTGTACAGAATGCAAATTAGTTTTGGTTTTGAAAACAATTTTTTTTTTAAGGAACAAACTTCGTGCCAGCAAAATCTTAAATTTCAGCTGGTATTTACCGAAACACCCAAAATAGACCAAAATGACCTGAAATTTTTTCAAAGTGGAATAGGGTGGGTTATTGTTTCGATTTGTTTACGGCACAGTATGTTCTGGCCGTTCTAGCCAGAACAAAACGAAATTAATAACATTGAATCAAATCTAATTACCTAAAGACTAAAAGGAAATAATATTGCGTAGTTTATGTTTCTTAAGGAACACTCTGAACAAAATTCCTAGAGCCGTCACTGGGTCTAAATCGGCACCACACTAGTGTTTTTCTGATTAAAAGTCTTCTATTTCTTAGTTATCGTGCAAGTCAGGTGATTCACTAAGATTCCATACATCATCAATCTTTTTTTTTTTTTTTTTTTTACTAAGGGTAATTTGTAATATGAGATTAAATTCAATAAGGGCGTGGTGTAAAACTCTTATTTTACACCCTCCAATCTCAATATGCCACATCATCACTTCACAAATAATTACAAATAATCAAATAGAGTTTGCCACACACAATCAATCCTCACTAATACCCCTAAGAAAATAAAAACTTAGCAATGCAAACTTAAATCCAGACAGCCTTCTACGGCATTTGCTCTAACCAGCAGCAGCCCATCTGGCCATCTTCATCGACGGCGAGTTCTTGGGAGGTGGAGGAAAAGGAGGAGCATGGCTGAACTCTATTTGTAGTTTGTCTCCTTCTTCATCCTCAGAGCCTTCGACGTCGTTTTCTATATGCCTATTTTAAAGTGTGAGTTTTTGTTTCCAATTTGCAATAAAGGGTGGTAAAATCAGGCTATTGTGTGAATGTTTGTTATTGGGTTTGTTTCACAAAAAAATATTTTCAATTCTTTACAAGAGATATGGGATTAAAGGGTTCTTGGTAGGGATGGTCAGTGTGTGTTGCATTTGCAAGGAAATTGGAATCAATGAAGCTTTCTAATCCCAGATTCGACTTTTGCGTTCTTGCATTCTTGGCAGGCCATGATGGTCTTGATATGACCCAAGAACATGCTGTCAATGAAGATGGCCGGATGGGCTGTTGCTAGGTGGAGCAAAGGCTGTAGGAGACTGTCTGGATTTGAGTTTGTGTTGCTAAGTATTGATTTTCTTATGTATATTTACTTGAATATAAATATGCAATATTGATGTTGGCCGACTACAAGTCTCATTTGAGTGTGATTGCATTGAAGCTTGTGGTTTTTCATCTATAGATAGTACAGCACGAGGAATTATTCTAATCTTTCATCTTGAATGGGTATACATATTCCATCCTCTAGCATGGGCCCTAAATACTTTTCATCAGTTAAACAAACGGAAAAAGAAAGCTCAAAAAGGGCGATAGGCCCATATTTATTACACTGAAGAGCCCAAAATAACTAAATTATGGGCAATACTATTGAATTTTGAAAGCCCTTTAATTCATTCTTTTTAGAAAAGGTTAGAAAAAGTCATTTTACATTTGAACAAAGACCGACTAAAATCCAAATTACACCCTTTAAATTAGTGTGAATTTTCATTTTCGTTTCTAAATTTTACTTCTTTTTTTTTCATTTTAGTCTTTTAACTTTAAAATTTTTTTAAATAATTTGGTCATTATAGTGTTTGTCTTGTTGGTGTTAGTATGTGGTCCAAACGCTTTTATTCTTATTTATTTGCTAGTCATTGGAAATTTATGAGTAAAATAGCCGTTAGACAATTATAAGGACCAAGAAATCTACCAGCCCAAGTCCACCTAGAAGTTAGAACAGTGAGTTTGTACAGTTCAACTTAGGCCCAAATCAATATTTGTAAGAGAAGGATTAAACAACAAGAGATGGCTTAACCCGAGGATGAAAATAAGGAAGGAATGCATCATTTTTATAGAATATGTAGGTAAGTGTCTTAATACAAGCTTACCCGAGGAGGCCAATGTTACACAGAAAAATATACCGTTCATGTTCTTCTCTCAATGTTCATCTTTTTTCTGATACTTGTGTCTCGATCCCTCTCTCTGGAAACTTTATTTTTTCTAAATACTCTCTCCTACTTCACATCTTGACCATTCATCCCTACCTAACTAAC
The DNA here is from genome assembly GCA_032878915.1 of Castanopsis chinensis. NCBI lineage: Eukaryota > Viridiplantae > Streptophyta > Magnoliopsida > Fagales > Fagaceae > Castanopsis > Castanopsis chinensis. Next base: position 25,242,306 of record JAVQMG010000130.1, on the reverse strand, counting down.
CTCATCTCATGACACTTGTCTCTTTTTACATTTGAAGAAGGTGGTGGAAGGAGTCTGCTTAGCTATGACTTGCACTGTTCAAGTCACTTCCTCATCAATGTAATTGATAAGCTGTTGTCTACCATTTAGTGTGGAGGCTACAGGCTACTCCAAACTAGAAATTTCCCCTATGATTTCTAATTCTCTCTCATCAGATCCCTCCTCCCGCTTGGAACGCCTCAAAGTCCTTTTGACGTATCTCTTCCTCTGCCCAGGCAACTTTCCTCCTTGGGCCTGTGGCCCGTAGCATCCCCCACCCATACTGCAACTTTTCAACTTCATCCTCGGTCCTCGGGTATCCACAACAATAATTGATAATATAGTCGTTAGGCTTTTATGGGTTATTAGTAACCATTAACTATAGACTATTATTTTCATATGTAGCTTGTATAATACTCATCATATATAACATCTTTTCTAAAGAGTCTTTTGACCACTCTATATTTAGATATATACAATTCTACTATCTTTCTCTCCCACATATTTTTCTACAAGAATATTTGTTTTTAAGGAAAGGTAATAGAAGGTTGTTCGTAAACCAAAAGGAAAGGTAATAGAAGGTTGTTTGTAAACCTTTTGTGAGTGGAAGGCGTACATCACAAAAGTCGACGCTATAGTCTAATCCTACAATGGTTGTTTGGCCAAGAGTATCAATCGCACCGAGTTTTACTTTAGGTGACACAAATCAACCTTTAAGGACAACGCTCTTTGTATGATTCTACAGCACTGTGAGATTGTTCCTAAATTTACTTATATTTATATTATTATTGCTTATTTACATTCTTGCTAATTATTTGAGATGCTGCTTGTTGTATCGAACTTGTTTGTTCATTATTATATTTCTAACAATCTTAAAGGTTGAACTTCGTGTTTTAAAATGGATAAACAAGTTGTTGATTACGAAATTTTATGTTGTGATATGATATTATGTTTGTAAGGAAAATATCTTAGTAGTTTTATTCATTGATATAATTACTTAGATCTTTTGTGGAGTTTCTTTTGCTATACATTTAATCTAAACCATTTGGTGGACTAAGAATTAGAAAAGAAAAAATAATGCTAGCCATCCAAAAGTGATTTTGATTCATTGATACGTGAATAATATTATGCAACATTGTCTTGAAATGTGGATACTAACTCATTGCATTTGCAATTTGTGTGATAAATTATGTGATACTATACGTTTATTATATTTTGTAAAATTGTTTTATGTCTATTGAAATCTGAGGAACATGAGATTGAAGAAAAACGTATGTGTTTTGGGAAATGTTTTTTGAAATTCATAAAAAAAATGTTAGAAGTGTTTTTTAGTATGAGATTGAAGAAATATATGATTGTAATTCAACATTAGATATGAATTGAAGAATAAACTAATTTCTTAGTGTATTAGTGCATCTCTCTCTCTCTCTCTCTCTCTCTCTCTCTCTCTTTATTTCTCTATGGAGGTTGACTGCCTCAAATTAAGTTAATTTCCCTATAATTCCCATCAATTCCCTTATAATTCTTATTCATCCCACTAGGAACCACGGGGTTCCTAACATCAGATCATAAGGGCAAAGTCACTACAACTTTAAGCAAAAAACTTCACCCACCTTTGGTGTCGCTGGAAGCCGAAGAAAAGCCATGAAGGTAGGTGTATTTTGATGTGGTTTTTGAATGTGATTCTAAGATAGTGTCGCATACTCTTTTGGGACTTTGTACTCCACCTGTGTTGTCTCAAACATTGTAGTCGGGGTAGCTCATAAACTCCAAAATTTTCGATTAGTAATAGATTAGCTCATATCATGGCCAAAGAAGTAGAGAATAGTGATAATTATGTAACGTGGACAGAAGAAAATCCTCCAAGGATTGAGTTAGCTATGACTTACATCAACTCATGATGTAATGAATTTATTTTTGTCTTAAAAAAAAAAAAAAAAAAAAATCTAACGTGGGTACCTAGAATCTTAGAGCATCAGTAGCAGATGTTGCAAAAAAAATGCCATTTTGACACACTAAAAGCCTACTTTATTTTTTTACCACATCATTTACAACATCCTATTTATTAAATGTTTTATCTTTCAATTCTATACATTAAAATAATATTTACTATACATTAAAATAATGTATCTCTCATCCCCATTATCATCAACAACAACAACAACAACAACAACATCAATGCCAATCAACAACAACAACAACAACACCAACAAACCAACAACATCAACAGCAACAACACCAGAAAATTTCAAATCCAAAAACCTCAAAAAAAGAGGGGGAAAAAAAAAACTCAAATAGACCCAAACTCAAACAACGATCTGAAGGTCGGCGGTGAGGGCTGTGGATGTCGACGGCGAGCTGTGGAGAATGAGGCGGCGAGATCAGCGACGAGGACTGGAAAGTGAGGCAGCGAGATCAAGATCGGCAGGGAGGAGCTGACAGAGGCGAGATCAGCAAGATCGAGATTGGCAAAAAAAAATTTTGGGTTTGATTTGAGGTGCAAAAAGAGAGAAAGACGTTTGAGGTTGGGGGAGCAACTAGGAATCTGATCTGAAAAGGGAGAGAGAGATCGGTTGCGAGAGAGAGAGTGAGAGACAGATTCTGAGGAGAAAGAAAAAAAATCAATTAAAGAAGTGAGAGGAGAGAGAAAAGTCGAATAAGAAAATAATAAATGCATTTGCAAAATCTGTTCGTACCGTGGCAAAAATACAACGTTACTTACTGTTCAATGTTGCATAAATATGACACATTTGACACATCTAATAATGCTCCGTTTTTGTATTTGGTATGCTAAATGTGCCAAATATTTGGCATTTGACACATTTGGCAAATCTGTTACGGGATGCAAATATAAATTTTGTCCGACCGCATATGAACTTTAAAAAGAAAAAGAAATTAATTAAAATTTTTATTCCCGCCCAAGAACCCAAACAAAGGCGGCCAAAATCATATCTTTTTTTATTATACATTCTATAGCTGATAGCTATAGCCGGCGCTCTCTTTTCTCTCCCTGTCCAAGACTACATATCTCCCCTCTCTCAGTAGCCGAGCTTCCTTTCTCGCCGGAGCAACTGTTAACGTCGTGGAGCTCTCTTTTTTGACTGAGTCGTCTCTCTCCATGTTTTTTTTTTTGTTTTTGTTTTTGTTTTTGTTTTTGTTTTTTTTCTTTCTTTTAGCTGGAACGGAAGATAAACAATGAGTAGAGTGAAGAAAGAGACTGGCTTGGTTGTATTTCATTTTTCTACTGATTAGGGTGAATATGTTATTTGGGGCTTATAGGGTTTCGAAATAATTTTTTATTAAAATCAGGAATTGAGACTTTCCCTCGGATTTGGTGGAGACTCGGAAGCTCTAAGACTCCAAAACCTATTTGCAGGTACTCTCTCTTTCTCTCTCATTCCTTTTCCTTTATGCAGTGTTTGGTTACACTACGCTGAATATGCTGTAAAAAGAGATTAAAATTATATATTTTTACCGAAGTTAGACCATTTTTGTTATTTGAATGCTAGTGCCTTTTGACTGTAATAATTTTTATATAAAATACGATATTTTAAATAGTGATTAATATCTGATTTAAGTGATTTAGTATTTATTCGTTTTAATTAATTGTTTTCACCCTTTGCCTTAATTGGCTTGTCACTGTCAAACCCCACCTCCCCCCCCCCCTCTTTTAATATATAAAGTAACGTAATAACCATAAACTATTTTACAATATTTTTACAAAATATAGATGTGGCCAATCTCTTATGGTTTTCATTTAGGCCCACAATTAATATCACTTTTTTCAGCTCAAAATTTTACCTTCAGGATTTTGGCTGCCTCACAACCAGATGTTCCGAGCGGCAAATGGGAAACATTCCTAATCACCCAGAAAACCGTAATGAGTGAGAGAATCTTGTAAGATGCCAGACTTAAAAACCTTTTCTATTTTTACATTTTTGCTACTTGTTATTACAAATGAGTTTCGTGCACCGATTAAAAAAATTGGTACTTCGAATAGTATTTAGAATGCATCACTATGTGAGACTCAGTGAAGTTTTGAGCTTATATTTTGATTCTAGATTTGTGAATTTTATTGAATTCCTGAATTGTTTAGCAGTAAGCTTGCTGAGACACCCTCAGTGAATCACACACTCCAAGTGTCTGAACTGAGCTTATAATGCTTTCTTTACCTGAAATTGCTGGACAAGCAATTGAGCCCTTGGCACAACTGATGGAAACTGCTTACATTGAAAGATTGGGTTAGATTTTTTACTCAATGAGCGTTCTCTATCAAATAAACTGTTACGATTAAACAATGGGGGCCAAAATGGCCAAATACCACAAGTTTCAAAAATTAGCAGCAAAATAACACTGTTTCGAAAATAAATAGAGAAGTACCACTTTTCTGGTACTCGAGTTTCTTAAACTCGAGTTCTAAATGGTACTCGAGCTTAAGAAACTCGAGTACCAAGAAGTTTAGACACCGTGGCACTGCTGACATGGAAATTGTGCGATTTAAAAAAATAATATGGTACTCGAGCTTGGTAAACTCGAGTTCCATGCAACACAGTACTCGAGTATGCCAAACTCGAGTACCAATTATAAAAAAAATTATGTTTATTTTTATTTCTAAGGTACTCGAGCTTGGTGAGCTCGAGTACCTTGTAAGGAACTCGAGTTTAGGAAACTCGAGTTCCTTATAAATTTTTTTTTGATAATCGGCAAATAAACATAAACATAAACATAAACATATTTTTAATTTTTGAATTGTAACTTTAGTATGTTATACTAACAGAGTCCTAGGAGTATTGAATCCTTATTTATTTATTTATTTTTTTGATACAATTGAATCCTTAATTTTAACTTTAGTATTCGGTTCCTTTATTTCAGTTGCTTAGTCCTTTATTTTAACTTTAATGTTACTGTCATATGTATAAATGCAGCCAAGGTATTGTGAAATTAATCATGGGAATTTTTATCCAAATTGAATTCTAAGGAGGCTCGGATTTCCTAAAATTAATCCAGTACTGAACTTGTTTCTAATTGCTTAATTCAAAGGGACCATACATTACATAATCTAATGAAGTTTCATGAAAGTTTATAAACTCTCCGTTATTTCAACTTCATTGGTAACCTAAATCCTGTCCAAGTCGAAGAGAGAGACTCTAAATTAAGAGAGTGAAAAGGAGAGATATAGGTGTATCAATTTCAGGAAAAGGATTAGAGATTGAGAATTAGTTCTCATTAATCCAAAAAAAAGGTACAACCCCTATTTACAGCTGCTACTAGTCATTTTACTGAAGACAACGACTTGCCGTTTATGCATCAATTATGCAAATTTGAAAATTCTCATCTAAGTTTCAAATGATCTTCAACTGATCCTTTCATGAATTTATTTGTTCATATCTCAACCCCCTCTACACAAAATTCTGGCCCTTTTCCTGAGAGAGAGAGAGAGAGAGAGAGAGAGAGATCACATTCCAACGAGCTCAGTGCTACAAACAAACAAACAAAAAAACCATATAGGAGAAATGGAATACATCTTATGTGCAGGCAGGGGAAACACTTTAGCATTTGTTCGTAAATTGCCCAACAACAAGAATCATATGGGTTGCTCATTTGGCCCATCAAATTTGTTGAAATAAACTTCTAACGCATTTCAAACTGGGCTAAATTTGTTAGAAATTATTTAATCAATTTTTTGTTTTTGTTTTTTAAGCTTTAGTATTGGACACTGTTGCCCATAAATATCCCGAAAATCTGTTGATCGGTGCAAAGATTGTTGGATTTGCAGGTACCTATAGAATTCAGTTTCTGCTCAAATCAAATGACGTGACCATTCAAGAAACGATAGCGAGAAGAAAAGTTATTTTTACAAAAAATTTTAAATTAAAAAAAAATTGTACTTATTCAATGCGTTGGGACAAGTTGTATTTCTCATTGATATTCTAGTGAGAAAGCAACAAAAATAGGGTCCAAGGAGATGGCAATGCCTAAAAAAGTCATTTTCAAGATTATATGAAATGGAACTGTAGCTTTATGGAAGCTATTTGTTAACTCATGAGTCATAACTTCAATTGGATATGAAGGTGCATAGCACATCCTGCACAGCACCCACGTCATGCCTATTATTGTTGGGAACATCTTACCATCTAGTAAGGTCTTTTACCCTAATCTTTTTTTTTTTTGGGAGAGGGGGGGGGGGGGGGTGGAATACCTTGAATAGCTTTTCAAATAGTTAATAACTTCTTTATTTTCAGAAGTCTTGGAGCTCAATAGGTTGACATTTCTTGAAGTGTCCACATTTAGATTTCAATTCTCTTGCACTCAACCCAAACAAATTGGTGCCTATTTTATGAACCCATAAAATGCTTGTCAGAGTACCAGCTCAAAGAGACACTAATGATCATACCTGAATGTCAGCATTACTTCTATGTTGAATGTCTTATAGCCTGAATGCTACATACCCCATCATTTGGAATTCTACTTATGGATATTTCATGAGCAAATGCTAATATTAAGGAGAAATTTTTTAAAAAAAACAACTTATAGTTTTATATTTGGAACACATTAAAATGCCTGTTAGAGTACCGGCTCAAAGAGACACTAACGATCATACTAGAATGTCAGCAATACTTCTATGTTGAATGTCTTAGCTTGAATGCTACAGACCCCATCAGTTGGAATTCTACTTAGCGATTGAAACCAATGGATATTTAATGAGCAAATGCTAATATCAATGGATATTAAATACTTCTATATTTAATGAGCAAATGCTAATACCAAGTTCAGTACTGGATTAATTCTAGGAAATCCGAGCCTCCTTAGAATTCAATTTGGATAAAAATTCCCATGATTAATTTCACAATACCTTGGCTGCATTTATACATATGACAGTAACATTAAAGTTAAAATAAAGGACTAAGCAACTGAAATAAAGGAACCAAATACTAAAGTTAAAATTAAGGATTCAATTGTATCAAAAAAATAAATAAATAAATAAGGATTCAATACTCCTAGGACTCTGTTAGTATAACATACTAAAGTTACAATTCAAAAATTAAAAATATGTTTATGTTTATGTGTATGTTTATGTTTATGTTTAAGTTCCTAAACTCGAGTTCCTTACAAGGTACTCGAGCTCACCAAGCTCGAGTACCTTAGAAATAAAAATAAACATAATTTTTTTTATAATTGGTACTCGAGTTTGGAATACTCGAGTACTGTGTTGCATGGAACTCGAGTTTACCAAGCTCGAGTACCATATTATTTTTTTAAATCGCATAAATTCCATGTCAGCAGTGTCACGGTGTCTAAACTTCTTGGTACTCGAGTTTCTTAAGCTCGAGTACCATTTAGAACTCGAGTTTAAGAAACTCGAGTACCAGAAAAGTGGTACTTCCCTATTTATTTCCGAAACAGTGTTATTTTGATGCTAATTTTTTAAACTTGTGGTATTTGGCCATTTTGGCCAAACAATGGGTAATCATAATTCATAAACAGTGGGGATGAGATCGGCTTCATATCTAAAATTGCTGCAGGGCTCCTGTTAGCTTGAGTCCTTGTTGTTACTTAAGTTTTTTCTGTCTTAATTAGCTACTTTTTTGTCTTGGTTTTGGTTGATGTGCATAATTTGTCATCAAATATTGTCAATTTTGACTATCAACTATAGTATCTGGTTTAGGTTTAGTCAAAACTGAGTTAATGCACAGTTGGCTCCAATCACTTCCATATTCAAGAGATTATTTTATTGATTGATTGGGAGGGACATACTTGGAATGTGGATCATGTAGGCTGGTTTATAAAGGCTTCATTTTTGTCACAAAAGTAACAAGGGAAAGCAAAATCATCTAATTGCATGAGAAATTAGATTCTTATCATAAGAATTTTAACCATTTTTCTTTCCATTCCATCCTATTTCCTGTGATTTAAAAGGAATCTGAGGGTTTGGAGTTTCAATCTTCCAGGATTTTTGAGTTTATATACTCTTATGTTGTTCACATTTGGCGTATTAGATCTTTGGAATATGATGCATCATATAACTAATGCAACAAATTTGGTCAAAGACTGTTTTTTACCTATCCAAAAAAAAAAAAAAATTTGGTGACTGTGTAGTTGGATATTCATTTATTGGTTACTTCCTCATAACTATTCTTGCTTCCTTTGGCTAAAGTTAATACTGTGTGCAAAAGTACCTTTTTAGCATAGGCTAAGTAAGCCTTTGGTTTTACCAATTCGAAAAGAGCCCTTGGAGTTGGAATCGGCAGGTCTTTCTATGTTAATTTTCAACATCATATTGCAGGTTTTCAATATCCCTCTTCTCAGAGTGGCAACATCATTTGAGGCTGAAGACCTATCAAAGAATGCAAGCAAGGTATCTAATTCAGGTGAAACCACAACAGATGCTAGAATGACTTCTCTTGAACTTCAAAGCATGACATATTGAGTTCCTCGCTTACATGGGAAAAAAATGAAACACTAGATAAGTGACCCTGAATGTTGAGTTTTTATTCTCTATTTGAAATAATTGATGTACAGATTTTGATGGAATGGGTGAAAGAAAGCTTCTACACACAGTCTCTACTGCCATACTTTTATCTGTTGCAACTTGCAGTTGGTACTTTTGAGGCTTTGGCTATGTATTTGCGGTCTGGAATATCTCTGTGTAAAACTTTGTTAAGAGTTACATACGATAAGAGTGCATTCCTACTATTTACCTCCTGTTGATGAGTAACATTTGCATTATAATTTTGATCTCACAAGCCATTTTCCATTTATAGAGTGAACTAACTTCTAATCCTTATTTCTGTAAAAAGGCTTCATCCATGTGCATTCCAGGAGAACAATTTCTTAAACTTAGAGCAATTGGTGCTCCTGCAGTTTTTGTTTCTCTGGCCACTCCAGGCATCTTCCGTGGATTTAAGGATACAAAGACCCCTGTATTATGTCCAGGCAAGTGCTCAGCTTACCTTCTGAAACTCACATGAAGAATGGAATATGAATGTCATTGGACTGCACTGGTTTTTTAAGCAATGAGTAGGTGTCACAAAGAAACAGTCATTATTATCATGGCTTATTTTATTTTGTTTTGTTTTGTTTTATTATGTAAAGCATTTGTAGGAGGATTTAAAGAAAAAACTATTTTTATGATGCATGCTAAGCCACCCTAATTTATATATATGTCGCCTAAAGCTATTATAGCTGTATAAACCACCCTGTGATTTGCCTCCCTCTATTAGTCACATGTTTAATGCTTCGAGTGGTGCTCATCCTGTTGTAATTTTTGGGTATACAAGTGTGTGGAAATCTCAAATAGAGAAAAAGTAAAGAAGATGAATTAATATGACCTATTAGGTCCAAACCCGTAGGCTTAATTTTTTGGGTTAATTGTTGTTCCTATATTATATATTGAGGCATGAATTGAAGTCTCCCCAACCTGGTGTTATATACATAGCCGGTGATATCAGAGCTTATGGTGGGTTGTGGCAAGGCGGCAACAAAATGGGTGTATTTGGAGCCCACACAAGTGTGCATAATACAAGAAGAGCCCACAATGCCCTTATAAATTATCTTGGAAAAAGGCCCTACAATATGGCATTGTCAAGAGTGCTAGATCAATGAAGAATGGTGAAACACGAGGTTCCCATGGATATGAATGCACAGGGTTCCTATGGAGAGCAGGAAAAATTAAAGAAGTAGAGAAATTAAAATAATATAATTGGGTCCAAACTCATAGGCTTAAACTTTGGGGTTAAGCAGTGGCCCTATATGATATATAAGGGAGTTTTCCCAGGGTGTCATCTCTCTAACACTAACAACCCCTACTTCTCCCCCGTCTCCTCTTTCCCTGGCTTTCCTTTGATCTCATTGGAATATAGCATTAATTAAGAATCTGATAATGTCAAACATCACATGTGCAAGAACATACAACTTCATTACATATAATTTATTTTCTTAATGAATTTGGTAAGATGGCCACAATGATGCAATGAAAGTGTTATTTCAAATCATAAAAATGTAGTCACTTTATTTAATTTCTGTTATTAAGTATTTCTTCTATAGTAGAACTCAGTTGATGTTGGTTTAGCTCCTTACGGCTTCTATCATGAAGAAGTTTTTCTACACATGCCAGTTCCCATGGCTCGAATCTTTTGCCTACAACCAAGCAGACCTCCAATTTAGCATTATTTATCAGATTTTTTTGTTAACTAACTAATGGATGTAGATGATTTATTTGCTGGACTCAAATTTGTCAGCTGTGTTTTTATTTCCTTTTTTTATGTATTATTTTTGCTTGGGTGTAACTGGTGCTGCCATTTCCACTGTTGTTTCTCAATATGTTCTTCAATTGTTAGAGTTCTTCCTTTTGCTACTTTTAATCATAGTCTCATAACTGAAAATATATGCTTTCACATTTTCCAGATACATTGTCACCATTTTGATGATCTGGTATCCTAATCAAAGTACTGTATTATTAGTTCCCAGTGTGAAAGGTTTGCATTTTGGTGGGTACCTAAAATCTGTTGAGTTTGCTGCTGATATATTTGGTATAGGGAACATCTTCTTTGGCTCTTGCTGATTTCATGCGGCTATAATGGTAGTCATTATCTCCTTTAGTTGGATCTGTATGTGTTTCTCATGTTCTATATACACTAGGTAGTGGTCCACAAAATGATGATGTAATCCATGTTATTTGTCTGAAAGATCTCACAAGATGATTCTCTTGGACCCAAGATCCACTGCAAAATCTCAAGATTATATTTCGTTAATATATATTTAAATAGTCAAAAAAGTAGGACAATCAAAAATTTTCTTTTCTGGATTGATTGACTGGTTTTTTTTTTTTTTTTTTTTTTTTAATGCTTTGATGTTTTTGGAAAAAAATTCAAAGCTAGATAACAAGCTAGGAAATGGTGAGTTTAATCACTTAACTATTATTTTAATATACCAATATGTGGGTCCCAAGTCTCAACATGTGGAATGTTTAACTCTCATATGGGAGGTAAGATGAAGGTAGGTTCACACATAGGACCACTGCACTAATACCTTGCTAAACTACCACAAGTCAAATGGTGAATGATCACCTATGATGCACGGACGCGGCAAATTGGCCTCCACACCCGCGTCCGACGCGGCGACGTGCGAGGGACGCCGCTGCATGTGCGTCGAATAGCGTCCTTTTTTTTTTCTTTTTTCTTTTTTTGCGATATGCACCGACTCATGCCGACTTGGATCATATTGGCCGAATATCTGTGTGTTTCGGCCGGAAAAAGAAAATCAGTGGTAAGGAAAAAAAAAAAAAACTTAAACCAAAAATACCATGCTACTATTGTTGTCATAGTTTCATCGACCTTAGCCCCTTTCTTCTTCTTCTTCTTTGCTTCTTCGTCTTCTTCCTTTTTTTTCGCCGGAGCCCAGTGTACAAATTGTTCCGTTTCTTTTTGTTGATAAGTTTTTTTTTTTTTTTGGGGGGAAAAGGATTGTTAAATGCCTTTGTTAACAACTAGGCTTTATTTGTTTTGTGTGCCTCTGACCAAGCACGTGACTTAGCCCCATCTTTCCTTTTTTTATTTTTTTTTTTATTTTTAATGGTAAGCTACACCTATATTAATGACTGTCACATATATCCTTTATTTTGTTTTTGGGTTGACTAAATACGTGAGCCACTAAGCCAAATCTTTATTTATTTATTTATTTATTTATGGGAAGCCTCATCTATTTTAATACCTTTGTCAATAATTCAAGTGTCAAAAACTTTGTGTACTTACTATTTATTTATTTATTTATTTTTATTATTATTATTATTATTATTATTATTATTATTATTATTATATGAGTTTTCTATTTTTATTTTATGTTGGGAAATTTAGACCCCGATTGATAGAATTAACAAGTTTTAAATCCAAGTTGTTAATTAGATTTATTATACATAAAACTTGTTAAAACAAACAAACATCAATATCATGTCAAAACTAAGTGCAGCGGAAAAAATAAATAAGACAAGATATGATGACCCAGGAAAACCAATGAAACCAACCAGTTTCACAGTAAAAAACCTGGGGGGAAACCTTCCCGAAAAGCAATCCACTATAGTAAAGAGAAGTTTCAGATCTAGTACAAAACCTTTGTCACTAGACTCTACAATCCCCGTAGATGAACTCACAGCAGAAACCTTCTACTGCTTCAGAACCTCTGAACTCTTCAATATATGAACGCCACCCTTTGATGCCTCCTTTTCAATGCACGGCTCCCAGTACGTGACTAACTCCTTTGCACGAATCCCAGTACGTGACTCACTCACCAACTTGAGGAAGAAGAATGTTGGCTGCAAAGTTCTTCACTTCATACACACGATGAAGATTAAGAAGCACTTGGTTACAAAACCCTAAGGCGCAAAGACGCAGTAGCTTCTTTCAGAGAGAATAAGGCTTCGGTCACCTTTTTCATATGTTCTCCTTGTATTCTCTCTTGTGTGACGGCCTCAAAAATAAGCCTTATATATGCCTAGGGTTGTGAGAAAAGAAACCCTACACAAATACAAAAGCCTGGCCCAAAAATCAGATCTGAAAATTCTGATTTCCGTAACCTCGATCGATCGGGCTCGATAGATAGCAGGTGTCGAGCCTCATTAATTCTCGATAGATACCTCGATCGATCGGGCTCGATAGATAGCTATCTGTCCAGCAGCTATCCGCAGGTGTCCACCAGGTGTCCAGCTTTAGTACACACTTTTTCTTCACTTGTTTCTTGGTCCAATCTTCATGGCTTTAATACTAAACTTGAACAACATGTTCTTTGAAGTATTAAACACATCCTAGATCTATCCAAATACAAGTAAAGTGCGTTTTGTCAAAGGATTAGCCAACCACATAAAATAGTGACATATGTTCACAAGATTGAACAACTACATATGTCCTAACATTTTATAAAAAAGCATGCTTAGCAATATATAATATATATAAATAAAAATATTTTTGATAATTTTTTAATCGCCGCATCTTACTGCACCTGCACCCGCACCGCACCCGCACCCGAATTTGAAAACACACCCGTGCTTCATAGATGATCACATTAATTTTTTTCTACTTTCAATGTATTAGACTCAGTATCTAATTCTTTGTGCATTTATCACTCACCAGAATTAATTTCTTAGATGGTTTTCTTCTTGGGAGAACCCTAGCTGCTATTTTGACAATAACTTTTGATCACATCAATGGCTGCTTGTCTTGGACCATTTGCAATGGCAGCTCATTAGGTATGCATGCAAGTGTAGTTAACTGTATCTCTCCTTGCTGATGCACAAGTTGCATCTGTTTAGGTATGCAATGTGTAATTTCAGACCTTGTTTATTAATCTCCTATAACTCCTCCCTACTTTAAACCATTCTGAGTCTCATAACTTTGTTATTTTCATAAACTTCTAAATATGGTAACATCCCATTACACTGGTATATATTAAAGAGAGATTAAGGTTGATACTTTGGCAATCCATTGCTTTGATTTTCATGACTAGCAGCTCTTTGGTTAGCCTAACTCAGCTTTTCATCTTTTGGAGTTATATTTAAAAGTTTCATTGGTACCTATTTGTTATCTTCACGGTTAAGGTATTTGCATATGATTACAATTTCCTTTTCTTTGCTTTTGTTCTTGTTAAGGAGAGCAAGGGTGCCTTCACTACTACAGCTTTTTGATGAACCTAAAATATTGATTCTATAAATTGAGCTTGTTTATTGTGGAGAGGATTCTCTCTTGATGTTCGGCAAATCAGATTCGCAATTCACACATTCTTCTATATTCATTTGTTTTAAATATTTGGATCTTTATTACCTTCTTGTATTCAATGTGGCTAAAAGTACCATTGTGCTTCTCTAGTATCCTATATCATTATACATGTGGAAGTGTTAAATTATATAGATGACTGCTTTACATTTACACACAATATACGAGAGGCCAATTAAGTACACATACTTGATAGAATTCTTAAGGAGCTCAAATGGGTATTTTCCAGAATTAATGAAAACTGCTTCCAGTGATTGGGAAGTTGAACATTGACATCTCCAGAAGAAATTATTGTATGCCCAAATGCAATGCTGATACTTTTGTAAGATAGGGGGTTCTTTTAACAAAGTTTAAACAGGATTATCATTTTCATCATAATCGAAGGAGTGAAAAGGAAAATAGGATTTGTTATATAATCTTATGAGAATGAAGAGATTCCAGGCCCGAATTGGCTTAAATGGTGGCATTCCAATAAATTGTCAAAATAATGAAATCTTGAAGCCTATTAAATACTTTTCTCACCTCTGCCTACAATGACATTTAAGAAATAATACCCCACAAAACATCACAGAATGGTGCATAAGGATAGCAGGGCCTGTGACTGAAAACTCATCTTTCTTTTGACAGACTTTTGTGCAGTGTCAGAGCACTGACTAACCAAGCCATGCCAAATCTAATTCAACCATACAAGATACATGTAGCATCTGGACCCTCATTAAGCTGCCTTAAAAATTTTTTATGGACTGGATTTGCTTTTATACTTCACAAACCATTCACAAAGCTTGCCTTAAAAACACTAAGGGTCCGTTTGGATGCAGCTGAAACTGAAAACTGAAAAATACTGTAGCAAAATAATTTTTTAATGGGTAAAAAATACTGTTCACACATAAAATCACTGTTTATTGGCCTAAAATCACTGTTTATGGCCAATGACAGGACACGCGCATTACTTAGAGGGGCTGAAAAGCCTACAAACACACACTAAGTCACATGATAAAAAAGAAAATTTAAAATTTTCAAAGGAGGTACATTACAGAGGCTAACCTACAGATGAAAAGAATTATTTTAAAATAAATGATAAAACTTGTATGAAACTGAACCTCTTATTACTTTTAGAAACACAATTTCTACGAGCTTAAATATTTTTTTTTATAATCAAGAAAGTTTTAATAAAGCTCAAAGCTGAAAACAAGAAACATAAAACAAGACATCCCACCAAACTTGTGGCCTGAACAACAATAATGTCCAAAGAAAACCAACAACAGTAACTCCCTGGACAAACTCAAGGAGCAACACAACTAAGCAAATAGAAAAAAACCTTAGACAAATAATCGCGACTATCACACTGAATCACATCAAAATCACAGCACTTAGAGCCACACAACTTCTTGCTACTTCAGAACTGAGTCAGCAAAGCCCCATCTAAAATAGAATTCTTGATTCCTTCAAAGACTTGGCATCAATTAGTATCTGCATTTTCACCCAGATATGGTATTGGCAGAACCACTAGGTTCACTGAACAGGTACTCAGCTTCTTCTGCATCAAACTTAATTTTTCCCAACAGAAGTATGCCTCCCAATTCCACTTCCATGTTACTCATGGATGGTCTTTGTTCTCCCTTCACACTTAAACATTGTGAGATTGCAAACGTCCTTCAGCTGCTCCATTGAAACCTCCTTCACAATCTGATCATCAAGGATTTTATCTATGCCTTCTTCATTAACTGCAGCGACAAAAAGCTTTGCCAAATTCCTCTCACACTCAGGGTTCTCAGACGAAACAGATTTCCTCCCAGTGATTAGTTCTGGAAGAACTACCCCAAAACTGTACACATCACTCTGCTCGGTCAACTGACCAGTGTGGAAGTATACAGGGTCCAAGTATCCTAGAGTGCCTTGAACCAATGTGGTTCAAATGGGTTTGATCAATGGGCTTCAGCCTAGAAGCTCCAAAATCAGCACTTTTGGCAGTGAAGTTGTTATCTAAAAGGACATTTGAAGACTTGATGTCCCTGTGCAGAATGCGCAATTCAGTTTTAAAATGCAAATAGGCAAAGTCCATTTTCTGTTTCCAGAGCAATCTTCATTCGTTTCCCCCAAGACAGTAAGGAATTTTGAACATGAATTTGATCAAACAAAGTGCCATTACTTATATACTCATATGCCAGCAAAGGAACCTCTGTTTCGAGATAGAATCCTAAAAGTCTTACTATATTTTTGTGAATAATCGTGATCTCCGATCGTGTACAACCATACAAAAGCATTTACCGCAAGTGAGGTCCAAGGCAATAATCTGGCCTCCTGACAGATTAAACAAGAGCAACAGTTAACAATTTATTTTCATCAAGGAAATGACACATTCAAGTTTCTTAGAACTACAACAGAAGTTTTAATGGTTATGATTACTATTGAAGCAATTATTATCTAGACAATTAAAATTTATTACTGCGGCGGGTTCGCAATCATATATGTGAATCCCTGTAGCTCACTAAATTAACCAGTTAAGGTTCAATACTGAAGCTTCACCTCAACCTACATTTTGCCTTTTCCTCTCAGCATGAAGCAGAAGAAAACAATTGCTTCACTTGTGTCAAGCCAGACAGAACATCAACTATCTTGGGATAATTTTGATTATTTCCAAAACTCCAGCTGCTACTGATGCACCATTTTGCAATTTCACCAAACTTTGCCGATGCCATGATCTTGCATTTGTCTTTCGGAATATCTAGCCGCTCATCAAAGGACTCCTGACCACCAACAAGCTCATTTATCTCTTCCATGCTCCTGAAATTTTTGTAACCATCTCTATCTGCTAGAGGCTTCCCTTTAGTAGCTCAAGTAACAGAAGCCCAAGATTCCAAATATCTTCAGCCATTTCTGATAGTTGGCCAGGATTTGTCCTGTCATTGCTGCAATAATTTGCAGACTCCAAATACATCATAAAATACATTAGGCCCTAAAATACATCATGAAAAAGAGAATAATGTATCACTGTAAAAAAAAAAAAAAAAAAAAAAAACGTAAAAAGATAATGAGATTTGATGGTAAACAACATGAAATTGAAAGAAAGATGATTAAGCAACATTTTCAATATGCCTTTGCCAAATTACTTGTCTTTGGACACCACCACGCCAAACGACAAATGATTACCCACAAACAATGATCAAAATTCGCATTCCAAGAAGCAATTTGTATGGTTAGTAGTTCTTTGATCCAAAATAAAAAAGGGGGGGGGGGGGGGGGGGGCTTTTCTAGAATGGCAAAACTCATGTACAGATTACAGAATGTGCTCTCATATTCATAATTACAACTTATAACATAGCTGAATTTAATTGGTGCAGTTAAGTTGCAGTACCTAAGTTTGGATATGAAAACTAACTTAAGATACCTACTAAAGCAATTATCAATTTCAATGTTATTTGTCTGTAATGTTTCTCAGACTCAAATTGTGCACGATACCCCTAAAGCACATCAACAATTTCATGTCAAATTGACAAGCAAGCTGAGATAACTAGAAGTTTTTTTTTTAAGAAGTAATAACTAGAAGATTATCTACGTGCACCAATTCTAATCAACTCAAAGAAAATCTCCATTACTTATATTCAAGAAATGCTCAAGCATACATGTGAAGGCCCATAAATTTATAATTAAGCAAAAAATTAATAATCAGTTCATGTAAAATGGAACCGCACTGGGTACAGCTTTTTTTCAGGACAAAGTGTGAAAAAACAAAGCAAAAAGAAATACTGCAATATACCTTCACTTCATCATATAGCTTCTCCCAGGCTAGCAATTGATCCAGCACCGTGGCATGAGTTTCAAGCTCTTCTGAGTCAAAGTCATCCTCCCCATCATCAACATTAGGTAACCCTCTAAATGACCGATTCCATGTAATCACACGCATCACTCAAGCAGAATGATCAATATGTCCTTGGCGGCGAATATATGGGTGCGGGATGGGAATGGAAAAGAGAGAGAAGGCTGTTAGGGGCGGCAACGGTTGAGTGGGAAAGGGAATGAGACGGAATCGGCGAAGAGGGAAGGGGGTGAACAGGCGGAATCGACGGCGGCCTCTGCAAGTGGCCGTGATTCTCTGGCCGGACTGGGGTTTCTGAGAAAAACAAAGGTGGAGCCGCCGCGCCGTAGAGGAAGAGATGGGAGAGAGGCGTGATGCTGTTGCCGTGGGTAAAAGGAAGCAGGGGCGTGTTTGAGTAGGAGACTCTGACTAACGCTGTTAACGTTAGAATTAACGCACATGACCCTTGTTTAAGCAATTGCTTAGGTGTCTCCTTATTTAATTGACACCTGTTCCTGTTTGCAGCAATCTGTTTGGAGGAAATCCATATATATAAAAAATTAAAAAAAAAAAAAAAAAAATCTAGTATATAAAAAATTAAAAAAAAAAAAAAAAAATCTGAGTTTAGGTTTTAGGAAACAGTGGGCGGGCTGAATGCTGAAACAGTGGGCGGGTTTGAAATTTTTTAAGGGCAAAATAGTCTTTTTGTCGTTTGGTGGGGTGTCAAATATATAAGCCTTTAGATTAAATCTATGGCTGAGAATAGAGCTATTGCGCACCGGCTATTTGTGCAATACCCTAGCCGCCTCCAATGCCGTAGTCCACTCCTCTCTCCGACTCCAGTGCCTAGCCGCCGCCGCTGCTGTCCAATCAGTTCGCCCTCCACAGCTGCCGCCGGTGTTGTCCAGTTTCGATGTAGGGCTCTCTCTTCACTTGTAAGTGTGACTTTCCTCTCCATTTCAAAGTAGGTTATTAGTAAATTCAAATTGGGGCACCCTTTTCTAGGTTTTCTTCTTTGTTCAATCCAACAAAATGGATGCCGTGAATATATACCCTTCTAATAATGACAAAGTCACAACCATTTGCAAGGACCTCATCAGAGATAATGAAATCTATAATGAAATTTTCATTCGTGCTTCTGATCGAACTCAAGAAGCTTCTGGTAGCACTCCTGCTTACATACTGGGTCCTGCATTTGCTTGCCCTATTTCTGAGAAGATAATTCCTCACTTCCCTTACAATATTTCTATTCGCCCAATCTATCAACGGAAAAATACAGAGTCGGCCCGTTTTGACTGGGGCATATGGAATGAGGGCATCACTGTCAGTCCTTTGTTCCATTCTTGCAAGGAATGGAGAAACTGGGTTGAACGCATGGAGAAGTATCGTTCAGAGAAATGGGAAATGCTCGGGATCAAGGAAGCAATCTTAATGTCGAAATCTAATTTCACTTTTCACCAAGGACTCTTTGCAGCTGCATTACTGTTCTGGTCTCCTTCTATTAATGCTTTTGTTTTCCCAGAAGGGTTCATGACACCAACAATTGAGGATGTGTTTGCTCTTGTTGGCCTCCCTCCCGATGGAATGGATTGTCATCCAGACATGTTCAAAGATTATAGG
Organism: Castanopsis chinensis; assembly: GCA_032878915.1. Taxonomy (NCBI): domain Eukaryota; kingdom Viridiplantae; phylum Streptophyta; class Magnoliopsida; order Fagales; family Fagaceae; genus Castanopsis; species Castanopsis chinensis. The sequence goes on along the minus strand of JAVQMG010000130.1, from coordinate 25,223,112 downwards.
AGATCTAATCCATCCTGTCTCTACACATACGACGATGATGTGAACTCGTATCCATCCTTTTCTTGTTGTCAGTATGGTCCTGCGATTAAAGAGTATTGCGAAAACGAAGGACCAGTCGAAATTGAAGAAGAAATTTCGTTTTACTACCTCTGGATTTGTAGGTTTTTAACTTGCAATGTTTCTAAAAAAAATGTGGAACTTTTTTTTTGTATAGCTCAATGTTTGGTTAATGGTAGGAAAGTAGCTTTAGCACCTTTTTTTCTGGGCGAGGTGTACAACACCATGTTTAGATATTGTCAAGCTCCTAGTTCTGGATTGGGAGGCCCCGTGTGGTTCATACAAATATGGCTCTACGCTTATTTTTTAAGTATAGCTCCTTCACCTAAAATCTTTCCTAAACCTATTACATACGGTCAGATGTGGATGGAGGGGCGTTATCAAGATAAGATTCCTACCTTTGATGAATGCTTTGATGTTTTCTCTAGAATTTCTAAAGAGGAGGGACCTCAATCCTTATCCCCTAAAAGAAGGGATCCTCAACCCTTTTGGCCTAAAAGAAGGGATCCTCAATCTTTTAGGCCATTCTCGGAAAGGAAATATGGCCCAAGAGAATTCCGTGAGTTCGATTCACTAGAACCTTCTGCCTCGATTCTAGCTAGTTACCTCGTTGCACGTGATCTTCTTGTGGTCCGTTACAACAAATATTTTTTCGAAGCTTATACTCCTGTTTTTGCTTCAAGGCAACTTGGATTTATTCAAGCAATTCCTCTGCCTCCTTTTTGGACTGCTAATGATCCATGGCATACTCGTGAACACTTTTATGCCAAAACATGGCGGGAGAAGATGGAGTTAGGCAATTCTAAGATGAAAAATTTCAATCCTGTTCCGTACAAAGTAGTTTGTGATGCTACACAAAACTTTGACAGTTGGTACGGAAGTTACATCACTGGATACAATATGCCTGGGGATTTGAGCGATGCTCTCAACGCTTGGCATCCGAACTTTATCATTCGATCAGCTGTAAGAGTCTTTCTTCCCTTTCCTTTTTTTAACTTTTATTTTTAACAATATTAAGATTCATAACTTTGAAAAGTATTGTAAAAATGTTTATTACAGGTGTCTGGCTGTAATGAACTAGAAAAAGAAGACGCTAATAAGGTCTCTCCAGCAAAAATTACTTATAGTAGAAAAAGGAATAAGCCGATTGATGTTGTCTCTGCTATTCCAATTAATAATAGTACGGCTTTGAAGGAACAAGTTGAGAAAAAGAAGAAAAAGAAAAAGAAAAAGAAAGAAACTGAAGAAGAACCGATTCATGAAGCTGCAAAGCAAGTTGAAGAAGAGATTCATGAAGCTGCGAAGCGAGTTGTAGATGAGATTCATGGAGCAGCGATGGGTAGAAAGACTGACAAAGTATTCAAGGAATGGGAAGGAGAACAAAACATGCAAATTGTAGTGTTTGAAAAGATATTGAGTGATGAGCCTAAAAAGACTACAGAAGCAAATGAAGGCGTGTTCAAAAGCATAGAAACTGAGATGAGAAATTCTCGAAAGAAGTCAAGAGCCAAGAAGAGAAATCTGCCAAGGATGATAGCAGCCAAGAAATCCTCAAAACCTCAAATTCCATCTAATTCAGAGGGTAGGAATAATTCAGAAGAATCGGATGAACTTGAGAGTTCCTTTGAACCGTATACTGAGAGAGAGGAGGAGAGATGTGAGGAGGATGAATATATATCAACTGAAGTGGTTATGGAAGTAGAAGATCCATCATCAGAAGTAATGGAGACTGATGGTTTGGAGAGATATGTAGAAACTATTCCAACCACTACACCAGCCACCAGCCTTGTGTCTGTAAGAAACCCTTCCCTTTTTCTCTTCTTTCCTTTTAACTTATATATATATATATATATATATATATTTTCATAGTTTACTAACCTTGCTTTTTTAAAACTTAGGAGATCCCTACTCTCCAACTTTTTGAGAACGTGGATAAAATGATAAAAAATTGGGACAACATTGCTGAGAGTTCTGCTTCTGCGAGATCTGCTTCTGCTTCTGCTTCTGCTTCGACCAGTGCTATATCTTCGGACCAATTGATGCGGTCTTTTAGGAGTTTACAGGAAATATTATCTCTTCCGTTTACTCAAGTGATCAACAATTCAAGCATCAAAGAGGATTTTGTAAGTTTATGTAATTTGCTTCTTCCTTGCGGGGTTAAGAAGGATAGAAACAAATGGTTTCTGCTCCAGCAATTTTCAGAAGGCTTTGACACCACAACTTCAAAGTTCTCTACAGCAGAGGCAACCTTGGAGCTAGCAAAGCAGTTACTCGAAGATCATAAAGTGAAGTTTCCAAATGCTGATAAGTTGAATTGTCAACTTAAAGCTGCCAAGTTAGAGCAAGCTGAAGCCTCTCAAGTTGAAAAACAAGCTGCACAAAAAATCAGAGATCTTAAAAATCAACTTGACATTGCGACAAAAAAGGAAGTTGAAACTCGTGAATATGTAGAAGAACTCCTTTCCCAAGAAAAAAGTATTACTGAAGGTTTTGAGACATGGTCCAAATCTCAAGCAGAGATTTGGACTCTCCGAAAAGAAGCTACTTCTATCACTGAAATCGCCAATTTAGAGTGGGAAGAGTTCAAAAAAAATTTTCAAGATATAGACTCAGAGTTCAAAAAAGTTTTTCAAGATATAGACTTGGATCAGTAGAAGTTTTTCTTTACTATTTGTTTGTCTAGTATTTTCAGGCTTATGATGCAAGCCTTTTTCATATGCTTTATAAACTATTAAGCTTCTGGAATAATTTGCTGGAAAAAAGTAGTAATTTGTCATCTCGAAGTGGTATTTATTTTCTTCATATCGAAGTGGAGTTTCTTTTTTAGTTTTTAGAGAATCTCTTCTCACTTGGCCTTAGAGCATCACCAGCAGGTTCCGTATCTCTATTTTTGGTGGAAAAAGTACTACTGTTCACACTCCAACAGCTTCTCTATACACAAAACTTTTCCAAATTTTTTTTGAAGTTGCTATAGTCATTCTCTTAATCTAAAGAATACTGTAGCAACTCCAAATCAATTTTTCCCCTTAAAAAATTATACCAGCTACTATTATATTACTTCTTTCTCTCTCCTCCGGATTTTTTTTTTTTTTTGGTTCTCTCATTCTCTCCGTTTCTCACCTAATTCAAACACAAAACACAAAACAAAATCCAATTCTTAAAATAAATTTGAATTAGAACAAGCAAATATGAAAAAAAAAAAAAAAAGGCCGATCTGACCCAGCCTGGTGGTGGGGAGGAGGACGAGCGCCGGAGGGGCGGCATGTCGATCTCCACCGGCTTGTCCTATCGGCAGCCTCGATCTCCACCGGCGGTGGGGCGGCAGATGAGCATCAGTCTTTCTCCATCGGCTTTGTCCCTTCGGCGACCACGATCTCCACCAGCGGTGGGGCGGCGAACGAGCTACAACCACTCTCTCTCTCTCTCTCTCTCTCTCTCTGATGTGAAATAAACATGGCTGCGAGAACGTTCTTGAGGTGAAAAAGAAAATAAAAGAAGGGGGGAAATGATAGGAGTGGACACTTGTATGGAGGAGAAAAACAAGAAAAAGAAAAAAGAAAAAAATGACACGTGTATGGATGAAAATGTAATGAAAAAAAGAAAAAGAATATAAAAAATAAAAAATCTTAATTGAAAAATATTGCTACAATATTTTCACAATAAATTTTATGTAATAGATTTTTATTAGTTAATATTGACAAGTAAAAAAATAATTTCAGTAGCGGGTTTAAATTAAAACTAGTAATAACTTTCCACATAAATTTTGTTGTGAAAGTATTATAAAAAATGTTGAATATAACATTTTTCATTAAAAAATATAATTGTTGGAAATGAATATATGAAGAATAAATGATGATAAAAAAAGAATAACAAAGAATGAAGAAATAATATTTAAATGAGATAAAGAATAGGATAGAGAATCTGTTGGAAAGTGTATTTGAAAAAGTAGGTAATTAAAATGTAAAAATCACTGTTCATTCTCCAATCAGTACAAAATTTTACAAAATCTGTTGGAGATGCTCTTAAATGGCTAAAATAGCCACCACCATGATTGAAATTTTGTCATAGGTTTGATCTCCGTGAATTTGGTCTACTGCCCCTCCTGAGTTACACAAGTGGAAAGGGTATCGTTGTCCAAAGAGATAAGGCCAAAATATAATGGCTAAACAGATGTTAGCCGAAGGCCTTAACATTTGGTTTAAAGCATGTGACGGTGTTGACACATATGGCTTTAGGCTAAGCCAAGTGCTAATCATCCTTTCCTATGACAGAGCATGTAGCCCATGTAGTAGGTTCATTTCTTTCTCTGTTAAGACCGCGCACGCAGTGTAAAATTTCACGGTGAAGTGAGTTAGTTTTGAATTCAAGACAAGAAAACCTGTTACAATCCAAAATTAAAAATTAAATATTAATAAATGGAAAGCCTATTGTTGTCAGGCAAAAATTTTATCTATAATGGTAACCTAGTATCATGGAATAAAATTCCCTTGTAACTAAGGTACAAATTGATTTGGACGGCAATTCTGATGGTATCATCTCAATGTTATTCCCTTGTAACTAAGGTACAAATTGATTTGGATGGCAATTCTGATGGTTATCATCTCAATGTTAGTTACCGGCCAGCATTTAAAGTAGCAGTAATTTAACCTCTTTTCCTTTAGTCACCAAATTGACCAATTGTGGCATGTATTATTATTATTATTATTATTATTATTATTATTATTATTATTATTATTATTATTTCTAAAATCGTTCAATTACACAAAAGAATACTTACCATTGCTTACTTATAATGATATTTCCCATATGCCCAGCATTAAAGAAGAAATGTTGTACCATGATGCTTGATATGTCAGAGATTGAAACATAACTCCCACAAGTTATAAAAACAGACTCAAATCAATTCCTGTTTTGGGGAAAAGCAAATCATCTAACATCAATATTGCATATTTATATTCAAGTAAATAAGTTGTTTACGTTATACATTTTATCTAAATCTGTTTAGAACAAACACCCACATTATGTTCTTCACATTCAACCCTTCAAAGCCCCTCATTTATTGCATAATTCCTTGGATATAGACACCTCAATAGACAAGCTCAATGTCTCTTAATTTGTATTAACCTTGAACTTTAACTGTTAATAATTCATCTTCAATATTGTATGTGAATTCCTCCTTTCATATTTACCATACAACATTTTGGATTGGTGCTCAAATAGGCTCCAAACAGGCCACAGCCTCGCCCTTTGATTTTTATTGTGCAACTTGAAAGATCCTTGGTGCAGTTCAGAGCTTCTACAGTCCCTCCTGAGTTGTGCATGTCAAGAAATCCCAATGGAGCGAAGAGAAGATCATTGCCAAAAACCTGTTCACAACATAAGGACATGATTTACATTGACCTACATAGTAAGAAAATTCATAGGCAAGAAATGTTAGTTAAACCACTTACCTTGATTGGAGAGATGGTATATAGCTCACATGTAAGAGTTTTCAAGGACGCTTCGAGTAAACCTTTCCTTGGCAATTTAGTAACAGACCCTGAAATATAATAGACCTGATGTAATTCTAGAGAAGTTGATTTTAGATGCAATTTCTTTGGTAAAATTTACATGGACTAGAAAGTTAACCTTAATTAAAGGCATATATTGCACAATCTCCAATTCCAACTTTCATTAGCTACCTCTTCAAGGAATTAAACATCATGGAGACTCGCATGACATGCAATGGATGAAGAAGTAGATGTGGCATTACAAATATCTTGAGCTACTTCGTTATGTGGCCATCTTCCTGCTCCTTGGCAGTTAAAAACACCTATGACCCCGTGTAACTTATTCAAATTCCATGTTTTCAACATGCTACTAATAATCAATGTGCATGGTAATTAGGGACATTGATTTTAAATTGAAAAAATAATTCAGTCTCAGATTGAGAAAATAAGAACTTAAGAAATTACTTTGCCTTTTCCTATCCAAAACTGGGTCCAAAAAAAACAATCTCGAGCAGGCCGGCCTGCTATCTAGATCTTAAGACTGACCCATCAGGAAATACTAGCTTTCAGAGAATTTTGAAATCTTGTTTGCCAGGCTTGTAACTATATTAAAATTGAATAATCCATAAGAATTTTCTTCCTCACCATTGGAGAGTTAAAGCTAAGCATAAAATATCATTCTCATTCAAAGACATATAAATTTAATCAGAATCTATGCTTTTGTATCTCACCTTACATATGCTGCAGACCCACCTGTTGCTCTTGCCGCAGCATGAAATTCAGCTGTTATCATGTTTGCTCTGAATAAAGAAAGACAAACACTTTAGATTTCGCAACTCACGTGGTTTTAAGCCTCCACTACATTGTAGAAATGCACTAGATGTTGGATAATTATGTGGGTCAGATATGTATCAGTATGTCAAGTGAATTTTGAAAATCTTATTATGAGTAATATAGATTAAATTATTTAGCAATTTTATCAATCAAAACTGAAGGAAAACAAGCTTAATGACAAACTTAACAATGGCGGATTTTGGTAGTCACAGAGAGAAAACAATGGAAGTCAAATCAAAGAATTCTATATAGCTTGCATTAATGAATAAAATACCTACATCATCTATTTATACATTCAAGATCAGTAACCACCTCTAGAGATTCCATCTAACTAACTCTAACAAACTTCTAACTAACTAACAGAAGAGTTACAGCTGTATAAATAACAGAGAGTAGAGGGAGAAGACGATCCAAGGAGGTTCAGTTTCAGTCTTGGACGAAGATGCTCTGGTTCACAACAAAACGGCATCGTCTGGTTTTAACTGCAACGTGGCATGCGTAGAATAGATTGGAGTAAAACGACACCGTGCCTCATTAATCTAAACGTTGTCGTTTTACTTATTGTGAGATAGCCGTTGGAGAACTAGCCGTTAGTTCTCTTTGTCTTCAATCTCTGCTGTTCTGTTTTCAAAAACTAGTTCTTGCAGTTATTTGGTTGCAGGGGATAATAATGTGTAGGAAATCTTACATGGAACATGTCACGTCCCAATCTGACACCACAATCTCCCCTATAAGAAGACTATTAAGAGCCACAGAAGCAATAAAGTCTGAAATGTTGGTTCTCTTGGCATGAAATCCTCTGATGCTCTTGCAACTGCACTCTCCTTTAAACTGAAAACAAAAACTCAATGAGAAACTACATTCCAACTTGGTAACATACGATTATGTGTATGAAATCAAGAGAGCAGTCAAACTTATAGATTGAGTCAGAATTTTTACTCATGCAGCAAACCAGGTTATTGTACTTGAAGTTCCTTGCAATAGATTGCTCAAGTGCTTCTTCATAGAATCTAGTCAATGAAACCCATCCACCGACCCCAGAACCTAAAGTTTCCATCAAATTCTGAATATCAAACTTGACTCCATCCACACTGCAGCTTGCAAGATAGCTGTTGAGGTCATTATAAAACATAGATTTTTTGGGGGTTCTACAATCACAACACTATGTTTTTCCAAGCTGTCCATGGCAATGTCTCTAAGATTTTCTGAGTTACCAGGTGAGTGAATTGGATAGGCAATCTTTGGATTGTACTTTTTCATTGTTTTGCTCCCAAGCGTGAAAAGACGGGTGGAGAGGTAGAGAGGAGAATTGTTTCACAGCTTTTGACATTGATGGATGGTGTGAATTCCCGAGCACATGTTATTGTTATTGGAACTACAAACAGGCCTAATAGTATTGACCCTGCTTTGAGAAGGTCTGGGGCGCTGGAGCGTCATCGGAGTGGTGACCAACGAATAATACAAATAATTAAGTTAACACAAATTTAATACAAATAGTATTTTCACTTATTTTAAAATTATGGTCAATTTTGTGTTAGAGAAAATTTTTTCTTTCTAATTTTCTTATGAACCAAATGTGTGAAAATATTTTATTATTAAAAAATATTTTACATAAAAAAATGCAAACCTCTCAAATTATAAAAAGAAAGAAAAAAAGTCAGCAAAGTATCAAATTTTAGCAGCACAAGAATATCTCCTTCAGCACAAGAATATCCCCTTCAGCAAGCTATCAGCTATTGTAGAAAGTAAACTGTTCAAAAAAGAAGGCCTAAGATTATGTACAACTACAACTACAAGAAAAACAACCGACAACAAAACAAGACACATCTTCACCATCTGCTATCAGCTATTGTAGAAAGTAAACTGTTCAAAAAAGAAGGCCCAAGATTATGTACAACTACAACTACAAGAAAAACAACCGACAACAAAACAAGACACATCTTCACCATCTCTCTTTGGACTAGCAGGTGAACCCATCTTCACTTCCATTCCCATCTTCACCTTATTCACCTCTGAACTCCATCTTCACTTTTGATACAACAACCAAAAAAAAAAAAAAAACCATACTACTCTTCTTCTTAGTTTCTTGGCTACTTAGTTGTGTTTGTGTGCACTTCATTTTTATGTTCTTCTTCTTATTCAACTATTTACCCAGATGAGAATTGTACCCACCAATGACCAATGGCTGCATCATCATCATTTTTGGCGAGCATAGAAGCCTCCTTTTTTGAAAATCTCAAAGGCTTTATTCTTGCTGTTGTTTCGGTCTAGTATTCATTTACCGGCTGGTAAGGCCAGAATTCGCCAGTATAGCTAGTATTTTTTCGGTACGAAATAAAGAGTGTACTTGTACTGGTGCACTGGCCGGTACGTTATGTATTGACTGATACGATACTGTATCATCTTCTCTGCTGTGTTATGGTGGTTGTAGTTGTGGTTTAGAGTTTGTGAAAGAAATGAGGTGTTTTTTGGTGCTTGGTTCTGTTTTGGTGTAGTTGTTGTTGTTGGTTTTGGGTTTTTTAAAAAGGTTGGATTTTTTAGTGTTTTTGGGGTTGCAGGAGATGGTTGTTTTTTGGTTCTATATGAGAAGGTAGCTGATAGTTTGAGAAAAGAGACGGGTGACTCTTGGGGTGTTTGGTAATGATGTGTACAATAGTATCATTGTTTAAACAATACAACACATATTTTCTTAACACTTTTTCAATCGTATGTATTTTTACAAAGGTGGTATTTGTGTCCCATGGCTAATTCCATTGGATGCGTTGCAATGCAGACACATTGCGATACGGACACTTGTCTAGTCTTGAACACGTGTTTGTATCTCAATATGTCCAATGGAACTGGCCACTAGTCGCAATGGAACTAGCCACTGGACGCAATATAGACATGTTGTGTCCAGTGGCTAATTCCATACGTTGTAATGCGGACACATTGCAATATGGCCACTTGTCTAATCTTGAACACGTGTTCGTATCTCAACATGTCCAATGAAACTGGCCACTGGAAGCAAGCCGTTACCTTTTTACAATTCTTAAATAACGTTATTAAAACAACATTACCAAATGGGTAGCTTGGAACAACCTCTTAAAAGAAATGACCAAACCACACTGTAACAACTATAGCACAATGAATTGAGTATACAATGAATGAGTATACTGATCTCACTCTGTAACTAAAAATAAATGCAACTGTGTAAGTTTCAACAACCAAATTCATCATTTTATGATTTCGTCGGCAGAAAATTTACTACTCACACCAGTCCCTGCAATTTCTTCACCTCCTCTTATTTATCACGTTATTGTTTCGATGAAATAAATAACAATAATAAATTTACACATCAGACATGCATTAAAATATTTCCTATGTAAAATGCTGACACGCATTAAATATTGCTACAAAAACATGTCAATTGTTGTTGTTTTTTTTTTTAATGAGTTAATTGTTTCTCCAAAGGCCCCTTTGTTCTGTGCTATAAATAGTGGAGAAGTAGTCAAGGATGATTTCCTACAAAGAGACCTTTTTTCAATGAGTTTTCTGTAAAATTCGTAATCTCAAAAATAACTTACATTACCCCAAAATTGCTTTATATACGCTAAATAATAATAATAATAATAATAATAATAATAATAATAATAATAATAATAATAAAATTAAATTCTATAAGGATATGGTGTAAAACTCATGTTTTACCCTCCAATCCCGACATGCCACATTATCTTATTACATATTTAAGAATAAACACAATCAATTCTAATACCCATATATAAATTCAACCAAATTGAGAATTTATTAAGATATTATTAGGGGTGGTAAGATGTATTGAATTTTAAGTAAAATACTGATGTGGTAATTACTTATTGAATGGTGTAAAACATGGGTTTTACACTCCATCTTTATAGAATTTAATCTCATATATATATATATATATAGTATTTATAATTAAAAAAAAAATTGAATAGCTAAAAATTTACACCTCATTATAATTTATTTAATTTTTTAAAATTTATTTAATTAAACTGCAATATTAGAGAGACTATTTAGAATTTATTAGAGAGACTACGTTAGAATTAGAATTAAAAATAATAAATTCTTTAATTATAATGCAATATTAAAGAAACATTATTTCTTTAATTAGATTGCAATATTAAAAAGACTTGCTTTTAAATTCCCAAAAAAAAAAAAAAAAAACTCACATTAGAATTTAAAATAGGATAAAGTTTAGCTAAATTTTTTTTTTTAGAAAGTTTCAACCTATGATATTCGCTCATTTTGAAAAAGTTTAATACAAAATTGGTTGTGACTTAAGTCTACAATTTTATTTAATAAAATTAATGCTACTACATATTTTGAAAATCTAACAGTTGAATTGTATGTTCTTTACATTTTTAATAAACATGTCAAATTTTGTATCAATTCAGTATTATTTACTATATGATCTAAACTTATATTTTATGCATAATTTTAAATTACAAAAAATTACAATTTTAAAAATTTATTGATGACATAGCTATTGATCCTTAATTTTCTAGAACTTTTGCAAGTATGTATGATATAAAAAGAAAGTGTAACCTAATGATGGATTTTTCAAAATTCACCTCCAATAAAAGTAAATTGAGTAAGGCTTTAGTCTTATATATATATATATATATATATATATATATATATATATATAAACTTTTGGGAGTTTAGCTTTATCAAATTTAGGAATTTTAAATTACTTTGTAAGTTTCAGTAATTATGCACATGCAATGAGTTGTTAACAACATAAGCACATATGCTTGGTATTAATTATTCATAAAAATGTTTGGTATTAACGCTCTGTTTATTTCGAAATAATATATTTTCAAATGTAAAATATTTTATATATAAAATATTTTCTTGAAAATATTTTCATTTTACCATGTTTGCCTATGTAACTAAAAATAATAAGAAAGCATTTTCAAGTGTCTACTTCACGGTAAAATGAAATGTTTTTCCAAATCTCACATCCTATAAAAATCCAAGCAACCACCACCAAATTGGCAAAACCCAAACCAACAAAAATCCACAAACCCAGCCTTAACTCCAATCAGTAACCCCACGTAGCAAAAAAGAAAAACCAAATCTGTGCCAGTGGGTGAGCTATTGAAGGTGGAGGTAGAGATGGTGGAGGTGGAAAATAACGAGAGGAAAAAAAAAACTTAGGAAGTTCAAACTTGAGAATCGTGTGTGTAGAGCTAACTAGTGCCAACGATCGGATTGGTGGCCGGTGATGAGTGTCTTGGTGGTCTATTTGAGGGAGAGAAGGGCTGATGGTGAGTTGGGTTGTGGAGAGGAAACTGGGAGAGCTTGAGAGTGAGAGAGAGGCAAGGGTATCGAGACTGAGAGAGTGCAATGAGTGTAAAATATTTTACCAATATTTCAAGTGTAAAACATTTTACACAAATTTGCCTTGGTTGGTTTGGTTGACTGAAAATATTTTATTTTGGACTAAATATTTTACTGCAAAACAAACATTGCAATATGTGAAAATATTTTCGTAAAAATATTTTACATCAAAACAAACGGAGCGTATATATTTCTTCTCATTTTATTTTATTTTATTATGATCGTACAATTTTTTGTTTTAAATGTTATCTTGCAAAATGTCTATAATATGTAAATTACTAACCCAATTTCCTATTTCTAAATTTCATTTTATCTTATTATCAATCAATTTCCCCTGTTCTTCACACGGTTTGCGACTAGCATAATATATATTCCCAATTACCTGCCTCAATATAATCACTATTGTTTGGAAGAGAATGGTGACCACTCATGGATAAAAATGGTGGCACACCACATGAGTGATGTCACACAATGCGTCGTGAGAATTCTTAGCAACTAGACAAATCTTAACTCACATGTGCAATGGATTAAATCCGAAGTGTAGTGCTTTTACATAACTGTAACATGAAATTTAATCACTAGTTAATAATTCACAATAAAATTTGACATGCACATTAATCAAAAGAAATTAACTTGATTTTTAAATAAATCAAATGTATAACGTGATAACAATAAATTGAGCAAAAATGACCAAGTAAATAAGTCCAAATAAACACAGGACACATAATTTATGAAAATCAGTTAAATTTCTTGATCAATTCTGACGTGTGATCTTCAAAGGCATGCTTGATTGAAAAAGTCTCAAATGGTATCAATTTTCCATGAAAATCATATTAAAAATTTAGTACACACTACATAGAAAATTATGTTTTTTTTTTTTTTTTTTTTTTTTTGTCTTTCACAATTAACCCAATCCCATGGTTAGATTTCAATTAAAACTCAATTAAATTTATTAAACCTCATAAAAATTGATGAAAATTTGTAAAAACAAGTCTAACTATCCATGTCATGAAATCTTTAAATTTGATGCTAAAACTTCTACTAAAAAATTTAGAGCTGGACAAAGTATGGCACCAACAAGTAATAATCTTTTTTTGTGTGGGAAAATATGTAAAGAATGTAAGAGAGAATAGTAGATTTATAATAAGAAGATAGGTATAATAAGAACGAGAATAAAAGGAAGAGGAAGGGAAGCAATTGGAAGCTTCTATTGAGAGCATCAACAATAATAGAACTTCGTCAGAATTAAAAGAAGTGAAACCCCACAGTTTCCATCTCTCTCTCTCTCTCTCGCTAGGTTTCAAGATTTGTTTAATTCTTTGAGACTTTCTATCTATGGAGTATATCATTAGCAATAACGTTAAGAACCTAATATTAACTATTTTCTTTGCCAAAGAAAATAGAAAAACAACTTCAAAAAGGGAAAAACAAAAAAATTGATAGAATATGAAGAAAAGAGTAAAAAACTTGAAAAAGGAAAAAAAAAAAAAAAGTTAACAATCTATTTAAGTTGTCATCCCTTTGTGAGATTACTTTTAACAAATTACAGTAAACTCACCTATGTTTTGACCTATTTGCACTTTACTTATCCGTAATTCAAAACTTAACACTTTACCTCCATTAGTTTCCCATTACCCACCTCTGTTAAAAACACTTTTTTAAGACTAAAATAAGTTTGAAACAAATCAAAGAGTTAGGGTTTGAATTTTTTACAAAAAAAGTGATGAACATTACAATTGAAATTCCAAACAATTACAAATCAAAATTTTGAAATTAAAACTAGTACAAATCAAATGACCACAAATCATAACAAACATAACACAACACAAATCAAAGAGAGAGAGCCCATAGATCACAATAAAAACAAAACAAAAGTTCCACTATGGATATGGGTTTGGTTTAAATCAAAGAGAGAGAGAGAGAGGAAGGGAAAGATTGAGGTCATAGGTTTAGTGTAGTTCAGAGAAAACCAAGAGTGCTTAAGAGAGAAATTGTCGAGTTGGAGGTGGTTTGGTGCAAAACAAAGCTTCAGCCATGGTTCCTTCGATGAGCTTGAAGAGAGAGAAAGATGGCTTCAAACTAAGATTGGCAGTGGATCGGCCATCTGCTTGAGCTACTACTCGTCGCCTTCCACCACTGCCATCACACAATCTTGGATCTCCTTCTCTCTATGTGTGCTATGATGTGTGTTTGAAAGCATGGGATTTTGAAATTTAAGGTGTAGCTATGTAGGATTTTTGTGAATGTCTAAAAGTGTGACTGAAAGGATTTTTGTGAAATTAGATTATAAACATAATAACAAACTCCCTGGTGCTTACCTTTCTATTGAAATCCTATGTCAGTTTTTACAAAACTTACAAATAGTTCCTGAGGAAGGGCTTAAAGCCACTCTTCACTATTGCTTTCTTTAGGAATCTCACTAAAAACATTATCCAATAAGTTCTCCTTTGCAAAGATAGCAGCCAATATAACATTATGTCCATAAAATATATGCCAAGAAGAACCCAGTGCGTATTATATCCATTAGGGGATTATATTGACACTCTATTTGGTCACATAGAAAGTATGGAAAAGATAAGAAACCAAAATTTCAAATGATAAATTTCCCACAGTTGAGACCACCGAAAAAGAAGACTTCTATTCAACAGCACCAAATTCAACTTCTAACTTGGCTTTGCATGTTATTTTTTATATTTAATTATTTCGCAAAGCAGTTGATGAGTTAGTATACATGGGAAGGAAATAATATTGTAAAAACATTAAATGGTGTGTAGACACCTCATTTTGTACTCCTTATTACTCGGGCCCTCATTCCCCAATGATGGCAGTACTTTAAGGCCCAAGTTTGGTTTAGGGCCCAGTCTTGTGAAAATTGACTTGAGGAAGTATTTATGGAAAATATAACTTATTTTCAGAAGGAATAAAACTATTTTTATAAAAGAAAGGCTATTGCAAACCCTAAGTGTGTGCACGAATACACGCGTATGCGTATGCACACTCAAGTCATGCGTATGCATGCTTATGGTATGTGCATGCATACACGGGCATGCGTACGCAACTAGGGTTCCAAAAATTATGAAAGGAAAGTTTTTTTTCCATTAAACTTGGTTTGAAATGAATTCTACATCGTCTAAAGTCACCCCACACCCCCATTTTACCACTATATAAAACCATAAAAGGTACTTTTTCAAGAGACACAGAAACGAAGGCAAGATGTGCAAAATTCACTAGGAAATAGTGAATCAAAGAAGAAGTTTTTCACAAAATAGCCTCAAGTCAAATTTTAATTGATTGAGACCTCTTCTAGTCTTGATCTTCAAGTTTTAAAGTTTGCTAACTTGTTTTGATTTGGTTATTGAATAGATTGACTAAAGGGAACGATCAAAATGAAGCACTAGAGAGCCTTTGTGTTAAGGTAAAGGTTCTAATGTTGGCTTTTCATTTTTCTTTGTTAATTTTGTTGTTTATGTGTTTTATTTGCTTGATATGTTTATTTGGTTTAGTTTTTACTTCATGTTTATGTTAGAAGTCTACTAGGTTGTTAGATTTCCTGTCTTCTTTGTTTTTTGTTCTGAGTTTTTGGATTAGCGTTAGGGGCATATATGTGTGTGCATGTTTCATGCATGCATACGCATTCTCGAAATGTGCGTACGCATACAATTGGGATGTGCATGCATACCCTGTGTATGCGCAAGCACACTCATACCCAGAAACCCCAATTTACTTCTGTCTGTTCTTCTTTGTTTTCTTTTACATGTTTAGCCTATATATAACATTATTTTTCCTTTTTTTTTTTTAAGTACCTGTCTTTCTATTTTGTCTTGCTTTGTTTAGTTTTATCCTTTTAAATGTTTGTTAGGGTTTAGGTTATTTGAATATTATAAACATGCATATGAACATGAACATGCATTGATGCATATATACTATGTTGCAGTAAGGTAAACGAGGCAAGTCATGCATAGGTCACATGAACATGCATTCTAGCTTTGAACATGAAGTTGCTTAATATGCTTGGTTGAATGCCATGAGTTTATATGTTTATGCGTGAATGTTTAGATATGTTTGCTCAGATCTACATTGTGATGTTTCTACCTTAGAGATGTATGCCAAATGTCATGATAGATGAATGCTAGGTTTGAGGATGATATGCCATGTTGTTTGCATTTAGATGCATGTAAAGTGTGTGTGATTTAGAATAAAAAGTTAAAAAACTCTTTAATGAGATTAAGATTTGGAACACAATGAGTGGAGGCCAACCCATAAGTCGGGTGGAGTTAGGTTCCTAACACCTTCCCATCCCCAAAATTAAACTTCGGATACATGCTTTGGTAAATATCTGTCATTCCATAAAGATCGCTATATTTATGATTCCTAGGCCTAATCTAGGTGGCGACTCCATTTGCACCCTCGGCCATGGTCCACCCTACTTCCCACAGATTTTGGGGAAACCCAAAGAAAGGGTCGTCGCGGGTGCTTGTGTCCATAAACAGATTTCTTGGAACCGTTAACATTATTTTCAAAGGTGTCAAGTTTAGGATTTTTGAAATTTTTTTTTTTTTTTGGATTTGTGTGAATATGAAAAAAATGTTTTGGATTGATTGGCTCAAGACTGTTCATACCAAGAGGAAGTATGTTCATGAACCTCGGTTTACAATTTTTACAAATCTACTTTTAGATCTTATTTCTTTAATATACATACATATATATATGCATACACACATAAAAGTTGAGCAAAAAGACATATTTACCCTTATTTTTAACAGAAATAGGTAACAGGAGACTAACAAAGGTAATCTCACGTAGGCAAAGTGTTATATTTGAACCACGGCGAGGCAAAGTGCAAAAGGGTCAAACCATAGATGGATTTATTGTAATTTACCCGAATACTTTTGTTGCAATTGAAATTCATAGTGTAGTTTGTTATATATAGTTCAATTATCATTTATTAATGAAAGTTAAAGATTTTTTTTTAAGAGATAAGTAGCTATGAGTTACAACTTTCATGGATGTTAAAGAAATCGAAAAGTTATGAGTTATGAGGGATGATAAAACAATTCGTTAACCTTTTTTTTTTTTTTTTTTTCTTCTGTTGTATGCATAGCTACCCATTAATTATAAATGCCTATGGGTTACAACTTACCACCAACCCATTAGCTTGACAGGTTTTTGTTCATGTGTAAATACAAAAGGGGAGTGTCTCCGTGTATTGTATTAATTTGCATATTGAATTATTATTTATTTATTTTTTTTAGAAACAAACACATACACAAATAGGTGTGTGTAACACAAAACTGTAAATGTCTGTATTTAATTATGGTATTTTCCCCCCTACTTGATGTGTACCAAATTAAATGAGACATGAAAAGATCATAATTAATTGTCCTAATTCAAACCCAAACAACTGAACCCATGGTGGAATCTTTTTTTTTTGAGAGATAGTTTAACTTATGGTGTCTGTTTCTAATGATAGTTCTTTATCATCAGATTAAGACATTAATCGGTTTTTGGTGTAGGTAGAAATTGAACCCCAAGTCTATAGTGCGTAATTAAGGCTATTTTTTTTAAAAAAAATTATTTATTGCTGACGCATGCCATATGCCCGTGTTCATCTCTTTGTACTCTTTTACATTATAAATCCCATAGATAACATGCATATACGCAGCACATAAAAATCCTTTTAGGCCAACTCACAAAAAACGAACATAATTTTTCCCAATTTTCACCTAGAATTGTAACAATTCTAGATAATTAAATAGAATCAATGATACCGAAAATGAAATAACAATCGCACTTATTAATACAATGCTAAAATGTGATCTATCTAAAAACTGCAATGCAACAATTTTTTTTTTTTTTTTGAAATGGGATTTATCTATAATCTCTCAAATACATGCAAAATTATATATAAACAGGTTGTTAGCCAAATAAAAGTATTAACCATTCAAAAGATGATAAAAGAAAAAATTGCATGTCAATAAAAAATGAAGAGACACTAACCTATTGCATTTTTATGAAATAAACTTAACCTTTGGTTCTGGATTTCCAAAAAAAAAAACCTATTGCATTTGCCTTCAGATTTATTAGGCACTGTACTGAAGAAGAAATTTGGAAAAGGAAAAAAGATTCTGAAGTGGAAAGAGGGTAAAAGAAAGGATTGGTATATTGAAAACGGTTGAATTTGGATTTAAAAGAGTAGTTTGCCGTTTCAGCTCTACTTATGCAAAGGCCCATACAACTAGAAAACTTAAGAGGTTGGTAGTATTTAATACTGAAGCGTAGAGGAAGGATTAAACAAAGGAGAGAAGAGAGATATATAGTCAGAGGAAGATCGAGTAGGAATGAAACAAATCTAATGTAAAACTGAAAGTGAAACAACATTGTTCAATACATGAACATAAAAATTATAAAAGGAGTGGCAGTAAAATATCAAATAAAATAGTGTAACTCCAAAAGGTGGTAATAAATATATTTAAATGTCAATTTACTTTGGAAAAATTTAAGAATGCAAATAAAGTGCCGATTTTTTTTTTTGGGTGAAAATTAAATGCTTAACACATGGCTCATATATATATATATATAGTTTGCCATAGGGGTGTGCAAAAAACCGATGAACCGAAAAAATCGGCTGAAACCGACCAAACCGAGTTCAATTTTTCGGTTCGGTTTCAGTTTGAATTTTAGAAAACCGAAATATTTCGGTTCGGTGTCAGTGCTGGATTTTTTCACCCCGAAACCAACCGAACCGAACCGAATATATATATATATATATATATATATATATATATGTGTGTATATATTTATGTAGCTTTGAAGATGTAGCTCAATAGTGGCTTAGTGGTATAGACTCTGCGTGTTGGCTTAGTGATCCTTGGGTCGAGCCTTCGCGTGGGCTTATTTTTTTTGCAATGTTTTTTTTTAAAACCCTAATATAAATACCCTTCTAATCTCCCATTCCCTTCTCTTTCATTCTTCAGCCGCCCCCCTCTTCTCTTTCAACCTCTATGTCTCTCTTCAGGCATTCATCACTACTCTCTTCTCTTTTTTTTTTTTTTTTTTTTTTCCTTTCTCTGAGTCTCATGGAACTTCAAGCCTAAATACCCCCCTAATCCCCTATTCTCTTCTCTTCCATTCTTCAGTCACCCCCCTCTTCTCTTCCAACTTCTTTGTCTCTCTTCAGCAGTTCATCGTCACTTTCTTTTCTTTCTTTTTCTTTTTTTTTTGGTCTTTCTCTGAGTCTCATGGACCTCCAAGCGGCTCCCTTCCCCAATTTTCTGTCTCTCTCTAGTCTCTACCCTTCTCGCTTCAGTAGTTCAGTGCCTCCTCTTTTTTTTTTTTTCTTTCTCTAATTCCCATGGTCGTGCCTCTCTCTTCTCTCTGAGTCACATGCCTCTGCTCCGCCTCCACACGCCGGCCTCGATCTGCATCGATCTGCCTCTGCCTCTGCCGTCGCCTCCAAACGAATCGGTGGAGGGTTTTTTTTTTGGGTTTTGTTTAATACTGAATGTGAATCTGTGATTGTTATTTTCTTATGTTGAGTTGTTTTTTTCATTTGTGAATCTGTGATTGTTATTTTCTTATGTTTAGTTGTTTTTTTCTATTAGTGACTCGTGAATTTGTGATGTTACTGAAACCGAGCATCGATCGAAAAACCGACCAAAATCGAAACAAACCGAAATCGACGGTGTTTCAACTATTTCGGTTGGTTTTGGTTGACAATTTTGGAAACCGAAAATTTCGGTTTCGGTGCGCCAGTTAAAAAAAAAACTGACCGAAACCGAACCGAAGCACCCCTAGTTTGCCATTTAACACTTTTGAGTCCTAAATGTTTTCAGCAATCTATTACATGTCAAGTGTTTAAAGACTCAAACATAACACGTGTCACTGTTGTGTTCATCCTATAGTTTGGGGATTCAACTTTTATAATATACTAGTTTGTAACTCTTGCTTATGCACGGAAACATTGAAAAATAATAATAAAATTGAAGAATGTAGTCTATATTGTGCTTATTATATTTGTTTTTGAAAATATATATTTATTAATAATAAAAATAATAATATTGTTGTTAATATTTGTATATTGATTATGATATTATGAAACTCTATGGTTAAAAACAACCATTGAATAAAATTACAATTGTTTGTTTATTGATTAGGAATTAAAATTAACATTTAGAATAATAAATGTAAATTAGCTTGTTTTTTATATTAAATAAAAGACTTTTATTGCATAAGAAAGAAATATACAATAGTGTAAGGACACAAATCAGGTCTAGACCCAAGTGCGCGACAGGGCCGACCCAAATGGCCTACACAATAGAATTTGTAGAGAGTGGGCTTGAAGCCTAGACTTCTTGGGACGGTGGAGAGCAGTTGGGCTTAAGCCAAGTCCACAGTTGCGTGCAATGAGCTAATAGAATGATTCTAGCTGTCCTCGGACTCTAGCCGAGGAGCCCCTGTATCTGTTTCCCTTGTTCAGCTTGAGAGAAGAAGTCTTTTTCTTGGAGGAGCCGAATCCTTTTCCAGTGGCCTCTTCCTCTCTATTTATACTCCCATCTTTGCGTTCCTATTCATGGAGGGGTAAATGCAGATCCCTCTCCCATCCATCGTCTCCTTGGAAACTCCCCCTCCTGGCCATAAGGCTGATCCCTATCCTCTTATGGGTCACTTCCTCATTAATGCGGCCAGGTGGGTAGGTATGAAGCCTTTAATGCGGTGGTAGCAGCTTTATGCAAAGCACTCCCCACTTGTCCTCCTCCTCGGCGTCCCGTCAAAGTGTAACAGGGCTTGTTCAGCTTCAAGAGTTCCTCCCTAGGTTTCATGTTGCGCCTTTTGGTCCTTGTTTCCATTGTCCGAGGAGATCCTCTCCTCAGACTCTCCCTATTTGGGCAATGACCTTGTCGGTGGGCCTCTGGGCCCTTAAGTTAGGTGACCTCATCCCCACCTCGCAGCCCTTTTGGGGGATCAACGTCCTCAGACCAAGTTCAAGGCCCATATAGGTGTCTTGACACTTTTGCCCCCACAATAGCTCCTCAAAAATTCATTTGACTTCGATCCAAGGAGGGAGATGAGTTTTTGACCCACCAGTACTACCTTCATGTGACCTCTCAAATACAGCACGTGCGAAGTTCCCCCACGCTTTTTAGAAAGGCTCCTGACGCTTCGTAACACGCAACGCCTGCATTAATTACACTGAGTAACTCCCTGTCGCCCACGTTTAACGGCGAGATGTGGATCCAACGGCTCTAATTCTTCCTAAAAGTTTGAGCGGGACAAATCCCATAAATTTTTGCTTCCCCAAACTCCCTAAACATTTGGGAAGTCGCGTACTCAGTCTTTAATCCCAAAAAGAAACTGCACCCTTAGAAGCGTCTACTTTCATTTTATCTCCAGAAGCACTCAAAGAGTCGTACACCTTTCTCTCTGTAAGTTCACGCTCCCCTAGTCTCTTTCTCCTCGGCTGTTAACGTTTTCCCCTTTCCCTTCCAAGTCTTCGCTTTAATCTCGATTAGATGGGTAGGTTTAAGTGTCTGGTGGATTCTGAATCCAGTATGGAGGGATTCCGAGCCAAATTCCACATTCCTCCGGAAGTGGAATTGAAATATTGCCCCCTGGAGGCAGTGGCCGACTCTAGGGGGAAGGGCAGGTGGTTATTCCCATCATTGCCTTCCTGGAGGGTGGCATGACCCTTCCCATGGGTTCCATCACTAGTGAGTACTTTCGCAACCATAGGTTATGCCCCAACCATTGTACACCCAATATGTTTAGGATCCTGGGTAGTGTAGATGCTCTGAATGAGCAGATGGGTTTAAACCTCACGTGGCGTAATGTTGTTTACCTATACGAGTGCCACCCGTTGAAGACCGTAGGGTATCATCTTAAGTCCTAGTCCAGTGTCATTAGGCTTATATCGTGTCTCCCCAAATCCAACAAAGAGATGAAGGATGATTATATCGTCGCCTCTGGGAGATGGTATGACGGAGTTCATTGCCCCGTCAGAGAGGGGAAACCAGGTGCGGTTGCTTAGGATTTTAGATTTCTGGTTTAAGCTTTAGTTCCATTTCCTTTGCCTCTTGAAATTTGTAACTTGATGTCCTTGTTGCCCAAGTTCGTTTTCGAATCTAACCATGATTGGTTCTTTGGATGTCTTTTTTGCAGACAAGCAGCACGTATCTCCTCGTCTAGGAGACGTTAACATTCGGGATCTTAATAGAGTGTTGAGATCTGAGGTGTTTGTGAACGAGGATCTGTAGGTGAGGGCTGCCTACTTGATCTTGGGGCACGACCCTCTGTCCAGCGTCTTCCAGGAGGTCGAAGACGCAATCGTCGCGGGTGACAAGAGGCGTAGACGGATAGACGTCGCCAAGCCCAACTTCCTTTCCCCACGCTACTTGTTAGACAACCCGTCTGTAATATTATACTCTCCTCCTGTCAGAGCTGTCCCCCTGTCGGTTTAACCCCTAGCTGCCACTGTCGAGGAGGAGACTGACCAGCCTAGGCTCGCAGAGGCCGAGAAATTTGAAGAGGGCGACATTGTCGAACTCTCGGATGACGAAGCCAACGAGTGCTCGGGGATAAGAGGTTTGGTAATCTCAAAGGTGGACAGCAGCACCGAGGAGGAAGAAATGGTCAGTTTACGGTCACTCATGTGCGCGCGAGCTGCGCAAGTGGCCAAGAAGGGTGCCACTAGATCCCAGCTTCCCCCTCAACTACCCCCTCCCCCTCCTCCTCATGCCGACCCTAGGATCCACACCCCTGACCTCAAGAAGAAGAGGAAAAAGGAGAGCGAGGAAGTCGAGGAGGCTTAACAGAAGAAGCTCAAGCAACAGCAACAACAATAGCAACAACAACAACAACAACAACAACAAAAGGCCGCCAAGGGCAGGACACGTGCCCCTTCGGTGGAGAGTGGGGAGAGCCATGGGCTGGCCGGCGTGCGCCGAGCCTAGTCTTTCTGGTCTCCAGAGTTGGAGCTGGACAGGACCCCCATCCCTGAACGCTCCAGCATAAGAGAGTACTAGAAAGGGCACTCCCTATACCTCACCGAGGCTCTGGAACAGCCCATGCTCCTCCCCAAAGATATGGATGCCCTCGAGCAAATGCAGCAGCAGCAGTTGTTCCTCTCCCTGAAGAAGGACTTGGGCTTGGTACGTATTGTTCAACTTTCATTGCTTATGCTATTTTTTGAACACGTTCACCGCATTACTTATGCTTTTTATGTGCATGCAAGCCATCTAGGAGGTCTTTGTAGCTGAGAAATGGATGGAAGAAGGCCTCCGTTGAATTCAATGTCCGAGTAGAGACGGAGAAAGCTCTCGGCCTTACTGAGGTCGAGAAGGTGAAGCTCGCCAAAAAGCTAACGGCGGAGGAGTAGGCAAAAAGAAGGGCCCAGGCCGACCTTAAAAATGCCACGGCCCAAGCCGAGGCGCAGCGGAAAGAGCTCCGAGGCTACAAGGAGGATCTTGCTGCAGCTAACCAAGACATCGCCCGTCTGAAGGAAGAGTTGGCAAGGGCCGAAAACGGGGCTCGTGCAGCTAAAGAGGCCGCCGACGCTGCTGTGGCGGCTTCCTTCCAAAGGGGGGTCGAGGAGACGGAGACTCGTTTGGTCGAAGAGCTGGTGGACATGTGCAGGGAGTACTGCCGACAGGTTTAGTCGGAAGCTCTCGACGCGGCAGGTGCCCCTACCACGTCTGAATGGAGGAGAGCCGAGAACGTGTGGTATCCCCCGGATATCCACGAATTTGACGCTCCTCCTACTGCGGCTCCCTCTACTTCCCTTGTGGTTCCCGCTCTTCCTCCAGCCTCATCAGGTTCCGGCCAAGACGTTCCTCCAGAAGAGTAGGCTGACAAGGGCCAAGGCAAGCAAGATGGCCAAGATGATCCTCCTCTTGGGGCAAAGGACAAAGGGAAGCAGCCCATGGCCCTACTGGAGGCAGGGCCCATCGACGACACTCTGACCCTTGAGGAGGCTGTACCCAAGCCCGCAGAGCTCAAGGCAAAAGGAGCAAAGGACAAGGCCAGCCTGGATGAAGAGGCACCCAAGGAGGATCTTCCACAAGTGGCCAAGACTTAAGCTGCCAGACTCTTCTCCTTTTTCTACGAGAGATTCCTTTGTTTTTGCTTAAAGAATTTTTTTGTTTTCGGTTTAACATGAAGACTCTAGCATTTTCCTTGTAATCATGTTATTATGAATGTGAATGGTTTTGATTTTCAACTTCTTTGTCAGTACTTCGTGGATTTGGTTTCTAGTTCTGTGTACGTGCTAAATAACCAGGTAAACCCTAAGTGGGAGGGGCTTTACGTCGTAAACTCATTCCTTTAGTAGTTACTTTGCACGTGAGAATTATGTTGGGTTTTCTTTTGGCACAAAGATCAATTAATCACATGGGAATAATAAAGACTTGGCTTAGGGATGGAACTTACGCAACATCCAAACATTAGAGTAGGTTCGGTCTCATCTAACAGCTACGAAAACGAACTGGAATGTAAGTTTCTCCCAAGAACGGGTGGCCTTCGGGCCAGGCGTGATTAAGGTTTTGATTAATACTACGTAAAAGATTTGAACTGCGTGCTAACACTTAGTTGAAAATGGAACTTGCATGTTAGATTTTTCCAAAGCAGAAGGTCTGAGGACCGGGCATAGCTAAGGTTGACATTAATACTTAGTTAAAAATTAAGTTGCATGTTAAATTTTACCAAAGTAGAAGATCCGAGGACCCGGCGTACCTAAGGTTGACATTAACACTTAGTTAAAAATTAAGTTGCACATTAAATTTTCCTAAAGCAGAAGGTCCAAGGACCCGGCGTAGCTAAGGTTGACATTAACACTTAGTTAAAAATTAAGCTGCATGTTAAATGTTTCCAAAGTAGAAGGTCCGAGGACCCGGCGTAGCTAAGGCTGACATTAACACTTAGTTAAAAATTAAGCTGCAGGTTAAATTTTTTCAAAGCAGAAGGTTCGAGGACCCAGCGTAGCTAAGGTTGACATTAACACTTAGTTAAAAATTAAGCTACACGTTAAATTTTCCCAAAGTAGAAGGTCCGAGGATCCGGCGTAGCTAAGGTTGACATTAACACTTAGTTAAAAATTAAGCTGCATGTTAAATTTTTCCAAAACAAAAGGTCCGAGGACCCGGCGTAACTAAGGTTGACATTAACACTTAGTTAAAAATTAAGCTGATGTAGCTAAGGTTGACATTAACACTTAGTTAAAAATTAAGCTGCATGTTAAATTTTCTCGAAGCAGAAGGTCCGAGAACCCGGCGTAGCTAAGGTTGGCATTAACACTTTTGTTCAGCGTTAGAGATTGGCATATTAACAATTAGCACAATACAATAATATCCAAATGCATAGCGTGTACGCCTTTCATTAATAGTAGTACCTTCGAAGGTTATTTACATTCCAGGGACGTTTTACAGTTTTGTCTTCTAAGTCGGCGAGGTAATATGGCCCTATGCTGGCTACGGAGGTTATGCGGTAGGGCCCCTCCTAGTTTGGTCCTAATTTCCCCCATGCTGGGTCTTTAGTAGTTCCAACGACTTTCCTCGGGACTAAGTCTCTAGGAGCAAAGGGCCTGGATTTTACGTGGAAATCGTACCCTTGCTTGAGCTTCTACTGGTAGCAAGCTAGCCGGACCATAGTATTCTCTCGCCTCTCCTCTATCAAGTCCAACTCCTTCTGCAGTAAAGCATCGTTGTTGTCTGGGGTGAATGAATGAGTCCTCATCGTTGGAAACTCCATTTCCAAAAGGATTATTGCTTTAGCACCATAAGCCATTGAATAGGGCGTCTCCCCCATGGACCTTTGTGGCGTAGTTCGGTAAGTCCATAACACATGTGGCACTTCTTCCACCCATCTGCCTTTGGCGTCGTCCAGCCTCTTCTTGAGCCCATTAACTATCGTTTTGTTCACTGCCTCGGGTTGGCCATTCCTCTAAGGGTAGGCTGGGGTAGAATACTTGTTTGTGATGCTGAAGTCCCCACAGTATTTTCTGAAGGCCCTACTGTCAAACTACAGGCCGTTGTCCGAGATGAGGGTGCGCGGGATCCCAAACCTTGTAATGATATTTTTCTAGATGAACTTCTTTGTATCCACGTCTCTGATGTTCGAGAGGGGCTCTGCTTCAACCCACTTGGTGAAGTAGTCCGTCCCGACGAGCAACCATCTCTTGTTTCCCGCTGCCCTCAGAAATAGCCCCACTATATCCAAGCCCCACTATGCGAATGGCCAAGGGCTGACCAAAGGGTTAAGGACTCCCCCAGGTTGGTGGATGTTAGGAGCGAACCTTTGACATTGATCGCACTTCTTTGCGTAATCCTGTGTCTCTCTCTACATGTTTGGCCACCAGTATCCTTGGGTGAGGGCTCTATGGACCAGTGATCTTCCTCCCATGTGGCTACCACATATTCCTTCGTGCAATTCCTCCAACAGCTGCTTCGTTGCTTTTAGGTGTACGCACAGCAGGTATGGTCCCGAAAAGGAGCGTTTATAGAGTTTCTCTTCCTCGGATAGCCAGAATCGAGGAGCCTTTCTACGGATATTGTCGACTTCAGACCTTTCTTCTGGTAAAGCGTCATGTTTAAGGAAGGACACTATTGGGTCCATCCAACTGGGTCCCATTCTGACCTGGTGAATCCGGAGGGCATCACTACTTGGCCCAGCGAGCCTGAATAGGTCCTCAACTAGGATGACCCAAGGCAGGCCTTAAGCCGAGGAGGTTGCGAGTGTGGCTAATGAGTCGGCATGGGTGTTCCCATTCCTGGGAACATGTGACAATACAAAAGACTCGAATGTGGACTGCAAGTGTTTGGCGCGGGTTAAATACTCTCTCATTCTCGAATCCCTAGCTTCCAATTTCCCTTCCACCTGGCCGACTACTAGTTGTGAGTTTGAGAATGCCTGCACCATTTTTCCCCCTATTTTTTGAACCATGTCCATTCCCACTAGCAAAGCTTCATACTCGGCCTCATTATTGGTAGCCGAGAACGCCAACCTCAAAGACTTTTCCACGACTATTCCCTCCGGGGATATCAAAACTATCCCTACGCCTGAACCCTTTTAGTTGGCTGCTCCGTCCACAAAAACCTTCCACACCGGGGGTTTCTCGCACGAGATTGCACCAATTGACTTTCCATCCATGATCCATCTCTCCGGGCTCTCCTCTATGGGAGGCTCAGTGAACTCCGCCACCAAGTCGGCTAAGACTTACCCCTTCACAGAGGTGCGAGGCATGTACTTAATGTCAAAGGCTCCCAACATAGTTCCCCATTTAGCGATTCTGCTGGAGTAGTCAATGCTCCGCAGCACGGATTTGAGTGGGAGCTAGGTCAGCACGATGACCATATAAGATTGGAAGTAGTGTGGAAGTCGGCGCGTTGCGTGTACCACGGCTAGGATCGCCTTCTCCAATGGTAGATACCGTATCTCGGCTTCATGCAGAGATTTGCTCACATAATAGACTGGCCTCTGTACACCATCATTGTCTCGTATCAGAACCAGGCTAACGGCGTGGGCAGCTATAGTTATGTATGCAAAAAATACTTCATCTAAGTCGGGGCAAGACATAACGAGTGGCCGAGAGAGATATTCCTTTAGCTAATGGAAGGCCACAGAACATTCTTCAGTCCATTTGAATCCCTTCCATTTGTTCAACAGCTGGAAAAAGGGTCGGCATCTATCCGTGGACCGAGAAATGAATCTGTTGAGAGCGACTGTCATCCTTGCCAGCCTTTGGACCTCCTTTGGGTTCCGAGGAGGTTGCATATTACAGATCGCAGTGATCTGGGCAGAATTGGCCTCAATCCCTCTATGAGTGAGCATGTAACCCAAAAATTTGCCAGACCCCACACCAAAGGAGAACTTGGAGGTGTTCAAACGTAACTTGTGCTTCCTTAATGTCTGGAAAGTGCTGTTCAGGTTGGCCACATGCCCACATATATCCTTGCTCTTTACCACCATGTCATCCATGTACACTTCAACAATTTTCCCTAACTATGCCTCGAACATCCTGGTTACCATCCTCTGGTAGGTGGCCCCTACATTTTTCAAGCCGAAAGGCATCACCTTGTAGTGGTAATTATCGGTGGGGGTGACAAAAGCTGTCTTCTCCTGGTCCTCTGAAGCCAAAGGTATCTGGTGGTACCCCTAAAAGGCGTCTAGAAAACTCATCCGAAGGTGGCTGACCGTCGCGTCCACCAATTGATCTATGCAAGGTATTGGGAAAGAGTCCTTGGGACAAGCTTTGTTCATATCCGTGAAGTCCACGCATACCCTCTATTTCCCACTTTTCTTCTTTACCACGACCGTGTGTGCCAACCATTCGGGATAGAACACTTCCTTGATAGCCTCAACTCTCTTAAGTTTGATGACTTCCTCTTTAACGGCGTCGGAATGCTCCTTGGAATTGCGCCGAGGGGGTTGTCTTTTCGGCACAGCGGCCGGGCTGACATTTAAGTGGTGGCAGATGAAGTTCGGGTTAATTCTAGGCACCTCGTATGCATCCCATGTGAACACGTCAAGGTTCGCCTTCAAGAACGCGACTAGCTCCTCTTTTTCTCTGGCTCATTATCCACGAGAACCTTATCCAATCCCTCACATGTGGGCCCCTCTGCCACTATCTCCCCAATTGTGGCAGAAGAGGCTAATTGCTATGGGGTCGGCGCAGCCGAGGTCGAGGATTTAGGTTCCGGTCTACGCAAAACTATGGCTGTCAGGCACTATCTTGCTGTGGATTGACTCCCGATAATTTCTTCGACTTGGCCGCCAAAGGGGAACTTCACCTTGGCGTGGAGAGTAGAGGAGATAGCCCCTAGGGCGTGCAGCCAGGGTCTCCCCACAATGGCCGTGTAAGGAGAGTAGGTGTCAACCACGATGAAATCCACTTCGACTACCGCCTGGCCTTACTGTACAGGCAACCTAATCTGCCCTTTCAAGATGACTACCTTTCCCTCGAAGCTTATCAGTGGTGAGTCGTAGGCCGAATGATCCTCTTCCCTCAGGTCCAACCCCTTGAAGAGATTGGGGTACATAATGTCTGCGCCACTCCCTTGGTCTACCATTACCCTCTTCACATCGTAACCTCTAATTCTTAACGTTACGACTAAGGTGTCATCGTGTGGTTGGATGGTCCCCACCTTGTCCTTGTTTGAGAATCCTAGAACTAGGGGCTCGTTACCCTTAATCTTCTTCGGCTCGAACCTAGAGTCCTCGGCAAGGGCTCGTGCCACGGTTATCACCCTAGAAGGGCAGGAACCAGTCCTCCCAAGAGCAGCAAGAATGACATTAATGGTCCCCAAAGGGGGTCTCAAGGTATGGTGACCCTGACTTGTTGATCCAGGGTGTTCTTCCTGCTTGGCAGGCCGATACAAGAACTGTTTCAACTTCTCCTCATTCGCCAATTGTTCCAGGTAATTCCGTAAGTTCCCGCAGTTCTCCGTCGCGTGGCCGTTTTCTTGATGGTACTGGCAATGGAGGTTCTGGTTACGCTTCGTGGGGTCACCTATCATTTTGCTGGGCCACCTGAAGTAGGGTTCATGACGGATTTTCTCAAACACCCATTGTATGGGTTCACGGAACACGGTGCTGACCACCTGCGCGGGTGTTGGACCAGACTGCCCAACGAACTGTCTCCTCGACCTGCTGTTACTGTACCGGTCTGACTTGAAATCCCTCCTCTCTTGAGGGATAACTTTCACCTTACCCTTTCCTTGCAGTAGATCCTCCTCAACCAGTTTGTACTTGTCAATGCGATCCATGAGCCGACGCATGCTCTTAACAGGCCTTTTGGTCAGTGACTTGCTCAGATCGTGCTCGTTTGGAAGGTCGACCTTGAAGGTGCTTATGACAACTTCGTCGAAATCTTCATCGATCTCGTTGAACATCTCCCAATACTTGTCGGTATACGTCTTGAAGGTCTCTCCTTCTCTTATGGCCATGGACAACAGTGAGTCTAGAGGTCGGGGCACCTTGCTACACGTGATGAAATACGAGCCAAACTCCCTGGTAAGCTCCATAAAGGAATCGACAGAGCCTGCTTTCAGGCTATTGAACTACCTCATCGCGACTGGCCCCAGGCTGGAGGGGAAGACTTTGCACATCAGGGTCTTGTTTTTAGAATGCACCACCATTCTCTGGTTGAAATGGCTCACATGTTCCACTGGGTCTGTTCGTCTGTTGTAAATGGTAAAGGTTGGTTGGGTGAACCGCCTCGGAAGTTTTCCCTTCTCAATCCTCCAAGTGAAGGGCGACTTGGAAATTTGGTGGAGCGCCTTGCTCAAAGCGTTGTTGGCCAAACCCCTGGAGGAGGTCCTTTTACCCTTAGGGTCGCGATGGTACTCGTCCTCATAAGAGGAGGACTCACTAGGGGGGTTCTTGACCTGGAACTACCGATGCTACTGTGAATATTTGCTGAAGATTGGTCAAAAGGAGAGGGCATGCGCCGTCGTTTCTCCAGGCGTAGCTTCTTTTTCAGATGGTCAATCTCCCTTTGCATGGCCTTAGCACTTTTTTCGTGGGAGGATCTGTTTCCGTCCCGTGCGTGACTCCTCCCGCGCGTATGTTCTCTGCACACGCTGGCTTCGCGATCTCTTTCCCACTCTAGCTACGAGAAGTGATCCTTGTGCTAGGATCCCATGGATCCTACACGACGTGAACTCGAGCCTTCCATGATGTTTCACGTCCCTTAACTCAAGGCTTCCCACATACGGTGCCAATTATAAGGACACAAATTAGGCCTTAACCCAAGTGCGCGACAGGGCCGGCCCAAATGGCCTACACAATAGAATTTGTAGAGAGTGGGCTTGAAGCCTAGACTTCTTGGGATGGTGGAGAGCAGTTGGGCTTGAGCCAAGTCTATAGTTGCGTGCAATGAGCTAATAGAATGATTTTAGCTATCCTCGGACTCTAGCAGAGGAGTCCCTGTATCTGTTTCTCTTGTTCAGCTTGAGAGAAGAAGTCTTTTTCTTGGAGGAGCTGAATCCCTTTCCAGTGGCCTCTCCCTCTCTATTTATACTCCCATCTTTGTGTTCTTATTCATGGAGGCATAAATGCAAATCCCTCTCCCATCCATCGTCTCCTTGGAAACTCCCCCTCCTGACCATAAGGCTGATCCCCGTCCCTTATAGGTCACTTCCTCATTAATGCAGCCAGGCGAGTAGGTGTGAAGCCTTTAATGCGGTGGTAGTAACTTTATGCAGAGCACTCCTCACTTGTCCTCCTCCTCGACGTCCCGTCGAAGTGTAATAGGGCTTGTTTAGCTTCAAGAGTTCCTCCTTAGGCTTCATGTTGCGCCTTTTGGTCCTTGTTTCCGTTGTCCAAGGAGATCCTCTTCTCGGACTCTCTCCAATTGGGCAATGACCTGGTCGGTGGGCCTCTGGGCCCTTAGGTTAGGTGACCTCATCCCCGCCTCCCAGCCCTTTGGGGGAATCGACGTCCTCGGACCAGGCCCAAGGCCCATAGAGGTGTCTTGACACTTTTGTCCCCACAAATAGAATTAGTCATGCCAAGACCATTCTTCCTAAAGGACCAATCACTTCACCAAAATAACTGAGAAGAGAGTTTTGACAAAGACCATCTTGCTAAGACATGTGCAACTTTGTTAGCAGTCCTATACACCCAATTAAACTCTAGTTGGTCAAATCTTGCATATAGCAATCTGACTTCAACAACAAAATTAACAATTTTCTACATCACTAATTTGGATCTATAGGTCACTACCTCAACACAATTTTTGGAAATACCCTCAATTACCACATTCTAAAGCTACATTGGACCTGCTAATTCCACTGCCCACAAAAAAGCTTTGGCTTCCACTTGAATAGGGACCTTAGTATTTACTTTTTTTGAGAAGGCAAATAAGCTACCCTGTAAGCCTCATTCCATGAACGCATGTAGGAGCTATGCTTCATACATGATTTTGATATCAAGTTCAACATGATGCAAAATGACCATGAATGACAACATTTAGGAGAAAAAGTTGTCTTAAAAAATTAAAAACTTAGAGCTTGCCTTGAACTATGGACAATGACAATGCCTCAAGAGTCATGGTTATATACATTTGATTTGCAAAGCTGATAGGGGGATTCAACTTGTTCACGAGCCCCAGATGTCTCAAGCATAGGTTTCATTTGTTCCACTACATTTTCTACTATGATACTATTGTTTCTAGCAATGCTTAGCTTCATTAAAAGTCACACATAATTTTAAAAAAAAAAATAGAAGTCACACATAACTAAGTATATACTTTGAAGAGGGAAAAGTTTGCTAAATAACATAATTTTTGGAAAAATTTGTTAAATAGCACCTGACAAAACTTATTTAGTTACGTAGCACACTTTTGGAACTCGAGTTCTAAGTGAAACTCAAGTTCCAATCATTATGTTTAATCAAATTGCTATGATGCTTGGAACTCGAGTTTGTTAAACTCGAGTTCCAAAAAACATGCTACATAACTAAATAAATTCGACCCTATGTTTTTTTTTTTCTAAATATTTCCAAAAAAGCATGCTGTTTGGCAAAAAAGACACTTTGAAAAGCATTATGAACTATCAAAAAATAAAAAATAAAAACCTATTATAAAGGCTCATAAACTAAACAAATTTCTCTAATAATGGGCTAAATTTATAATTTTCCTATTTTTTGGTTTGTTTGCTTTTGGATATGATCTTTTCAAAGATAAGTAACAACACTCATATGGAATGCTATATTTTAGCTATTTATGAATATTTATTGCTTTTGAGTGCTATTTCCCATATTGGATCTAAGTAAATACTATCTCTCTATATTTACCTATTTAAAAACTAAATATATTTTAAAGAATGATACTAGACTAGAGATACAAACTGTGGGGAGCAAAGATGTCAAAACACCATGTGGGCCTTGGGCCTTGTCCAAGAACACAGACTTCGCCAATGGGCCGTAAGTAGAGAATAGGGCCTCCTAAAACAGGGGCCTATGAGCCCGCCGACCAAGCGTTGGCCAGTTGCGAGAGAGTCGAAGGAGAAGGTTTCCTCGGACAACAGCATCAAGGACCGAACAGCACGGCATGGCGCCCAAGGGAGAGCCCTTAAGGCCCAATAAGTCATATAGAGCTTCAACAGGACGCCGAGGAGGGGAACAAGAGGGACACGCTCTGCTTGACGCTGCTGCCACCGCATTAAAGGCTTCTAACCTACCCGCCTGGCCGCATTAATGGGGATGTGACTTTTGAGGGGACGGCAGTCAACTTTATAGCCATTGGGGAGCGTTTTTAGGAAAAAGACGGATGTGAACTAAGAATGGGGAGTATAAATAGAGAAGGGGGAACCACTGAAAGGGATCCAGATTTTCCTATAAAGAAGACTCTCTCCCCTCCTGGATAGCAGAAGGGAAGTAAGGACAGAAGCTCCTCGGCCCACATCCGAGGAAAGTAAAAGTCACACCACCAGCTCGTTGCACACCAATAGTGAACTTAGCCCATACGTCATTACTTTCTACCGCTCCAGAAAGTCTAGGCTTCAAGCCCACTCTCTACAAATTTTATTGTATAGGCCACTTGGGCCGGTCCGGTCACGCGTTTGGGCCCAAGGCTTAATTTGTGTCCTTATAATTGGCACCGCCTGTGGGAAGCCTCGACGAAAGGGACGTGAAGTGTCATGGAGGGCTCGGGTTTACGTCATCCAGAGTCCATAGGATCCCAGCGCGAGGATCATTTCTTGTAGTTAGAGTGAGAAAGAGATCGCGAAGCCAGTGTGCACACAGGACATACGCGCGGGAGGAGTCACGCACGGGATGGAAGTAGAACTTCCCGCAAGAAAAGTGTCGAGACCCTGCAAAGGGAGATTGACCCTCTGAAAAAGAAACTGCGCCGGGAGAAACGACGATGCACGCCCTCTCCTTCAGATCGGTCTTCAGCAGATTCTAGCAATAGCTTCGGTAGCTCTAGGTCAAGAACCCCCCCAGCGAATCCTCCTTTCATGAGGACGAACGCCATCGCGAACCTAAGGATAAGGGGACATCCTCCAGAGGTCTGGCCAACAATGTGCTGAGCAAGGTGCTTCACCAGATTTCCAAGTCGCCCTTCACCTGAAGGATTGAGAAGGGAAAGCTCCCGAGGCGATTCACCTAACCAACCTTCACCATTTACAACAGAAGGACGAACCCAGCAGAACACATGAGCCATTTCAGCTAGAGGATGGCGGTGCATTCAAAGAATGAGACCCTGATGTGCAAAGTCTTCCCCTCTAGTCTGGGACCTGTCGCGATGAGGTGGTTCAATGGCCTGAAGGCAGGTTTTGTCAATTCCCTCATGGAGCTCACCAGGGCGTATGGCTCACAGTTCATCACGTGCAGTAGGGTGCCTCGGCCGCTGGATTCACTGTTGTCCATAGCCATAAGAGAAGGAGAGACCCTCAGGGTGTATACCGACAGGTATTGGGAAATGTACAACGAAATTGATGGGGACTTCGACGAAGTCGCCATAAGCACCTTCAAGGTCGGCCTCCCGAACGAGCACTACCTAAGGAAGTCGCTGACCAAAAGGCCTGTCAAGAGCATGCGTCGGCTCATGGATCGCATCGATGAATACACACGGGTTGAGGAGGATCAGCTGCAAGTAAAGGGGTAGGCGAAGGTTATCCCTCAAGAGAGGAGGGATTTCAGGTCGGACCGATACAGCAACAATAGGCCGAGGAGAGAGTTCATTGGGCAACCTCGTCCGACACCTGCGCAGGTGGTCAGCGCCGTGTTCTGCGAACCCATGCAGCCGGTGTTTGAGAAAATCTGTCACGAACCCTACTTCAGGTTTCCCAGCAAAATGATAGGAGACCCTACGAAGCGTAACCAGAATCTCCATTGTTAGTATCACCAAGAAAACGGCCACACGACAAAGAATTGCAGAAATTTACGAAATTATCTGGAGCATTTGGCGAAGGAGGGAAAGTTAAAGCAGTTCTTATATCGGCCGGATGGGCAGGAAGAACATTCGGGGCCAGCAGATCACGGTCGTCACACCCCCAGACCCCCTTTGGGAACCATTAACGTCATCCTCGCTGCTCTTGGGAGGACTTGCTCCTGCCGCTCTAGGGTGATGTCTGTGGCGCGATCTCTTACCGAGAGTCCTAGCTCCGAGCCGAAGAAGTTTAAGGGTAACGGACCCCCGATACTGGGATTCTCGGACGAGGACAAGGTGGGAACCATCCAACCACACGATGATGCCTTGATCATAATGTTAAGAATCGGAGGTTACGACATGAAAAGGGTAATGGTGGATCAGGGAAGTGGCGCGGACATTATGTACCATGACCTGTACAAGGGGTTGAACCTGAGGGAAGAGGACCTTTTGGCCTACGACTCGCAACTGATAAGCTTCGAGGGAAAGGCAGTCGTCTCGAAGGGACAGATTAGGTTGCCTGTACAGTCAGGCCCAGTGGTGGTAGAAGTGGATTCCATCGTGGTCGATGCCTATTCTCCTTATACGGCCATTGTGGGGAAACCTTGGTTGCACGCCCTAGGGGTCGTCTCCTCCACTCTCTACTCCAAGGTGAAATTCCTGTTCGGCGGCCAGGTCGAAGAAATTATCGGGAGTCAATTAGCGGCAAGACAGTGCCTAACAACGGCGATCCTGTGCGGGCCAGGGCATGAACCCTTGGCCTCGGCTGCGCAGACCCCATAGCAATTAGCCTCTTCTGCCGCGATCGGAGAGACAGTGGCAGAAGAACCCCCGTGTGAGGAACTGGACAGAGTTCCTGTGGATGATGACCCAAAAAGGTTCTTCCAGGTAGGGGCCAAACTGCCAGCCGAGGAAAAAGAGGAGTTGGTTACATTCTTGAAAGGGAACCTTGACGTGTTTACGTGGGACGCGTACAAGGTGCCTAGGATCGACCCTAACTTCATTTGTCACCACTTAAATGTTATCTCGGCTGCTACGCCGAAGAAGCAACCCCCTTGGCGCTCTTTTAAGGAACATTCTGACGCTGTTAAGGAATAGGTTGTCAGACTTGAGAGGGTTGGGGCTATCAAGGAAGTGTTCTACCCCGAGTGGTTGGCGCACACAGTTGTGGTGAAGAAGAAAAACGGGAAATGGAGGGTCTGCAGAGACTTTATGGACTTGAACAAGGCTTGTCCCAAAGACTCTTTCCCAATGCCCCGCATAAATCAACTGGTAGACGCAACCGTCAACCACCCTCGGATGAGTTTTCTAGATGCCTTTCAAGGGTACCACCGAATACCTTTGGCTTCGGAGAACCAGGAAAAGACAGCCTTTGTTACCCCCACTAGCAACTACCATTACAAGGTGATCCCCTTCGGCTTGAAAAATGCAGGGGCCACCTACCAGAGAATGATGACCAGAATATTCGAAGCATAGTTGGGAAAAACTATCAAGGTATACGTGGATGACATAGTTGTAAAGAGCAGGACTGTCTCGGGCCACGTGGCCAACCTGAACAGCACCTTCCAAACTTTGAGGGAGCATAACTTACGTTTGAATGCCTCCAAATGCTCCTTCGATGTAGGGTCTAGCAAATTTCTGGGTTATATGCTCACTCATAGAGGTATCGAGGCCAACCCCGCCCAGATCACTGTAATCTGCAACTTGCAACCCCCTCAGAACCCGAAGAAGGTCTAAAGGCTGGCAAGGATGACGGCTGCCCTCAACAGGTTCATCTCCCGGTCCGCGGATAGGTGCCGACCCTTCTTCTAGCTGCTGAACAAGTGGAAGGGATTTGAATGGATAGAGGAATGCTCCCTGGCCTTCCAGCAGCTGAAGGAATACCTCTCTCGGCCACCCATTATGTCCCGCCCTGATCTAGACGAAGTTTTGTTTGCATACCTAGCTGTGGCCACCCACGCCGTTAGCCTAGTTCTGATACGGGACGACGACAGCATATAGAGACCGGTCTATTACGTGAGCAAGTCTCTATAGGAGGCCGAGATCTAGTACCTACCGTTGGAAAAGGCGATCCTAGTCGTGGTGCACACAACGCGCCGGCTCTCGCACTATTTTCAATTTCATATGGTCGTCGTGCTAACCCAGCTCCCGCTTAAGTCCGTGCTGCAGAGTGCTGACTACTCCAACAGAATCGCTAAATGGGAAACTGTCTTGGGAACCTTCGACATCAAGTACATGCCTCGCACCTCTGTAAAGGAGCAAGTCTTGGCTGACCTGGTGGCGGAGTTCACTGAGCCTTCTCTAAAGGAAAACCTGGAGAGATGGGGCATGGATGGAAAACCAGTTGGCGTAATCTCATGCGAGAAACCTCCGATATGGAAGCTTTTCGTGGACAGGGCCTCTAACCGGAGGGGTTCAGGCGTAAGGATAATTTTGACGTCCCTAGAGGGAATCGTCGTGGAAAAGTCCTTGTGGCTAGCGTTCTCGGCTACCAATAATGAGGCCGAGTACGAGGCTTTGCTAGTAGGAATAGACATGGTTCGAAAAATGGGGGGAAAAACGGTGCAGGCATTCTTAGACTCGCAGCTAGTGGTCGGCCAGGTGGAAGGGAAATTGGAGGTCAGGGAACTGAGAATGCGAGAGTATTTAGCCCGTGCCAAGCACTTGCAGGCCAAATTTGAGTCTTTCGCACTATCGCATGTCTCCAGGAGCGGTAATACCCACGCCGACTCGCTGGCCACACTCGCAACTTCCTCGGCTCAGGGCCTTCCTCGAGCCATTCTCGTTGAGGACCTGTTTAGGCCAACTGGGCCATATTACCATACCTTCCAAATCCACCAGGTCAAAGCAGAACCCAGTTGGATGGACCCTATAGTGTCTTTCCTTAAACACAACACTCTGCCAGAGGAGAAGTCTGAGGCCGACAAGATCCGTAGAAAGGCTCTGCGGTTTTGGCTATCCAAGGACGAGAAGCTCTATAAACACTCCTTTTCGGGGCCCTACCTACTGTGTGTGCATCCGTAAGGAACGAAGCAGCTCTTAGAGGAGTTGCATGAAGGAATATATGGTAGCCACACGGGCGGAAGATCACTAGCTCACAGGGCTCTTACACAAGGGTACTGGTGGCCAAACATGCAAAGAGAGGTGCAGGAGTACGCGAGAAAATGCGATCAATGTCAGAGATTCGCTACCAACATCCACCAGCCTGGTGGCGCTCTTATCCCTTTGGTCAGCTCTTGGCCGTTTGCACAGTGGGGCTTAGACATAGTGGGACCGTTTTCGAGGGCAGCAGGCAACAAGAGATGGCTGCTCATCGGGACAGACTATTTCACCAAATGGGTAGAAGCCGAGCCCCTCTCGAATATCCGAGACATGGACGCGAAGAAATTTGTCTGGAAAAACAACATCACCAGGTTTGGGATCCCACGTACTCTCATTTCGGACAACAGACTGCAGTTCGACAGCAAAGCCTTCAGAAAGTATTGTGGAGACTTCGGCATCACGAATAGATACTCCACCCCAGCCCACCTGCAGGGGAACGGCCAAGCTGAAGCAATCAACAAGTCGATAGTCAATGGGCTCAAGAAAAGACTAGACGATGTGAAGGGCAGATGGGTGGATGAGGTGCCACACGTGCTGTGGACTTACCGAACTACGCCACGAAGGTCCACAAGGGAGACGCCTTTCGCGATGGCGTATGGAGCCAAGGTTGTGATCCCTTTAGAAATGGGGTTCCCGACGATGAGGGCGCAGTCTTTCACCCCAGATGCAAATGATGACATGTTGCTGAAAGGTCTGGACTTGGTGGAAGAAAGGCGGGAAAACGCTACGGTCCGGCTAGCTTGCTACCAGCAGAAGCTCAAGCGGGGGTACGACTCTCGCGTGAGATCCAGGCCCCTTGCTCTGGGAGACTTAGTCTTGAAAAAGGTTGTCGGAACTGCTAAGGACCCGACATGTGGAAAATTAGGACCAAACTAGGAAAGGCCCTACCGTATAACCTCAGTGGCCGGCGTAGGGTCATATTATCTCGTCGACTTAGAAGACAAACCTGTAAAACGACCCTAGAATGTAAACAACCTTCGAAGGTACTACTATTAATGAAAGGCGTACACGCCATGCATTCGAATATCATTGTATCGTGTTAACTATTAGTATGTCAATCTCTAACGCCGAACAAAAGTGTTAATGTCAACCTAGGCTAAGTCAGGTTCTCGGACCTTCTGCCTTGGGAAAATTTAATACACAATTCATTTTAATTAAGTGTTAATGTCAACCTAGGCTAAGCTAGGTCCTCGGACCTTCTACCTTGGGAAAATTTAACACACAATTCATTTTAATTAAGTGTTAATGTCAACCTAGGCTAAGCTAGGTCCTCAGACCTTCTGCCTTGGGAAAATTTAACACACATTTCATTCTAATTAAGTGTTAATGTCAACCTAGACTATGCCAGGTCCTTGGACCTTCTGCCTTGGGAAAATTTAACATGCAATTCATTTCTTAATTAAGTGTTAATGTCAACCTAGGCTATGCTCGGACCTCGGACCTTCTGCCTTGGAAAAATTTAACATGCAATTCATTTCTTAACTAAGTGTTGATGTCAACCTAGGCTATGCCAGGTTCTCGAACCTTCGGCCTTAGAAAAATTTAACATCCAATTTATTTTTGAACTGAGTGTCAAACTGCGCACAATCAAATTCTACACGCACTTCGCTTTTTAAATAATCGTTAGACTGCGTAATTAGCTTTTTGTTTGTTAGCCCAATTATGCCAGGGACCACATGCAATAAGGCAAATTATACAGCAATAAACATAGTTCATCACGAAAGTTGCATTATCAAAACAAAACACTAAGATTCATCAAAGCTATTTACATTAAAGCTGGAAACGAAAATTACAAGGCAAATGATTAATGACAAATTCCCTAAGGAAGAAAAACTACGCAAAAACGGAGCCAGGGGTGGCCTATCCCTTTATCCTCAGTAGAGGGTCCTCTCCCGGTTTCACCAAGGACTCCTTGGCCTTTCCCTCCACTTCAGCTCCTCTTTCCCTAGCCTCGGGCAAAACCTGGACCTGCTTCCCCTTGTCCTTGGCTTTGGGAGGAAGTACAACCAAACCGGCTGGCTCGTCAAACCCCTCTTTGGCCACTTTCTCAACAGCAGCAACCTCATTGGCTGGGAGGACTTGCCGTTGGGAAGAGGGAGGCAACGTCAGGGCCGCGATCTCGAGAGCAACCGAAATGGGGGGAACTTCTTCGATGAGTTTGATATCCTCGGGATACCAAACCTTCTTGGCTCCCCTCTACTCGGAGTTGGCAGGAACTCCTGCTGCGTTTAGGGCTTCTGCCCAAACCTGCTGGTAGTACTCCCTACACAACTTCGCAAGCTCCTCAGTTAGGCAGTCCTCTGTCGCCACAACCCCTTCGTTGTAGACAGCTTTGGTGGCGGCCTCCACGGTTTCTCTTATGGTGTGAGCCGCTTCCTTGGCCTGGGCAAACTCTCTTTTAAGGTTCGAGATCTCTTGCCCTGCTTTAGACAGCGCCTCGTCCCTTTGGTGCAAGAGCTTACGATGGCTCTCCATCTGGACCATCGCCGTATTTAAGCCCGCATCCAGGCTCCTCCTTTCAGTTTTCTCTGAAGACAATTTGGTAGCCAGGTCAGCCTTCTCCACCTCGGCGTGACCCAGCTCTTTCTCGACCTCCGCCTTGGTCGACTGCTCGACCCCTACCTTCTTCTGGTAGTGCTCCACCAGCGCGTCGGTAGCAAAAGCCTCCTGGATGGCCTGCGAAGGGAAATTCCAACAGATACACAGTAAACAAAAAATTAACATACACAAAGACCAAAATGACAACAACAAACTATAGGGATAGCACGTACCAGGCCCAGGTTCCTCTTAAGGGAAAGGAAGAGACGCGTCCGACCCATCCTCCCTAAGTCCTCCATGTCCCTAGGTAGGAGAAGGGGCTACTCTAGAGCGTTGGCCAGGTGAGAGGCGTGACCATTCTGAAAATCCCTGATGCTCGCCTAGAGAGACACCGGAGCCCCGTCCACCTCCAGAGCGGGGGACCAGCTGGACTCCCCTAGGCGGACCTCGGCTTGCCCGCGGATCTCCCCGCTCTTAATGGATGAGGCTCACCCCCCACCCTTAGCAGCTTGCTGTTGTTGCTATTGTAGTTGCCTTTGGTGCTTTTGCTTCTTTTCCCTCTCCCTGTCTACCTCCTCATTCTCGTTCCTCCTCTTCTTTGGAATGTTAGGGGGAGGAGGGAGTGGGTCGAAGGGAGGGGGAGGCGGAGGCGGAGGCGGAGGCGGAGGCGGAGGCAACCTCGGCTAGGACCCCGAGGCGTCCACCTTAGAGACTTAGACGCCCCTCTTTCTAGCAAAGAGCTGTTTCAAAGACGCCATGTCTTCGTCTTCCTCGGAGGAATCCTCTAGTCGGGTAATAACTAAGCCTTTGATATCGGAGTTCCTGTCCGAATTGCCCTCTTCTTCGTCCGAGATATTAACAACGTAGCCCCCTAATGGTCTCTCGGCCTCCTCTAGACGGAACCGGTCAATTTCTTCGTCAAGGGATGAGGGGGAAGCCGCAGACTCTTCTCGGATGATCTGGTCCTCCCGCTATGCTGCTAAAGGGATGGCTTTGACGGTCCGACCGTATTGGATGGTGGACAGTGCGTTTGGTATAGCACGAGGGGCAAGGAATTCGGGGTAGCGGACGTCTATCCTCAAGCGTCTTCGGTGACTGGCGAGAATAGCGTCTTCAACCTTGCTAAAAGCCTTTGATATGGGTTCATACCCCAATATAAGGTGGGCGACCCTCACCCGCAGATCCTCGGTTACAAAGGCCTCGGATCTCAAAACCTTGTTAAGGTCCAAGATATTAACGTCGCCCAAGCGAGGAGAAGTGTGTCGTTTGTCTGCAAGGAAGACAGCAGAGGAGCCAAACATGGTTAGATACTAGTGACAAATCCAGTAAAGAAAAGCAGCAAATGGCAACGAATCTAACAAGGAGAGCATAAAGGGGCAAGACAAAAAAGAAATAGCGGGAAGAACCAAAAACTCCTAAGCCCTAGGAAATCACACCTGGCTACACCTCGCTCATTGGACAATGGGGACCGTCATACCACCACCCGATGGCGATGGGGTAGTCATCCTTCATGCCCTTATTGGACTTGGGCAGACAAGAGATGAGCCTGACGGCTTTAGACCTCAACTTAAGGTAATAGCCGGCATCTCTCAACCGGTGGCACTCGTACATGTAAACGACGTCGTGCCATGTAAGGCGCAGACCCATTTGCTCGTTTAGGGCATCGACGCAGCTTAATATCCTAAACATGTTAGGTGTACATTGATCTAGACACAACCTATGGTTACGAAGGTACTCACTAGTCACGTCCTTTATGGGGAGAGTCATCCCACCCTCTAGGAAGGCGATTATAGGGATGACCACCTGACCTCTTGCCTAGAATCTGCTACGGCCTCTAGGGGGCAGTATTTTAGGCCCACATCCGGAGGAATGCGGTATTTGGCCCGAAATCCTTCCATGCCAGAAGCCGTATCAACTAGACACTTAAATCTACCCATTGAGTTGAAAACCAAGGTAAAGAGTTACGAAGGAAAGGGAGAAAGGTTGACAGCCAAGGAGAAAAAGGTTTGAAGAAAGGAGAAACTTACAGGAGAAAGGTGTGCGAGCTTGTAAGGACTGCTTGAGAGGGAATGAGATTGAAAGCTCCGGGATATGTTTACTCTTTGGTAGAAATGAAGGGAGTCGCGGTTAGCAAGGAATTTTGAATGATTGAAGGCCGGCGGTTCGTGAGAAAGATCCCGCTCAAATTTTCAGGAATAAATCTAGGTCGTTGGATCCACATCGCACCGTTGAACGTGGGCGACAGGGAGTTACTCAGTGTAATTAATGCAGGCGTTGCGTGTTACGAAGCGTCAGAAGCCTTTCCGGAAGGCGCGGGAGGATTTCGCACGTGAAGCATTTGAGAGGTCATTGGAGGAAGGATTCGCAGGTTAAAAACCCATCTGCCTCCTCAGATCGGAGTCAAATGACTTTTTGAGGGGTTATTGTAGGGGGCAAAGATGTTAAAACACCAGGTGGGCCTTGGGCCTTGTCTGAGAACACAGACTCCGCCAATGGGTCGTAAGTCGAGAATAGGGCCTCTTAAAACAGGGGCCTATGAGCCCGCCAACCAGGCGTTGGCCAGTTGCGAGAGAGTCCGAGGAGAAGGTTTCCTCGGACAACAGCATCAAGGACCGAACAGCGCGGCATGGCGCCCAAGGGTGAGCCCTTGAGGCCCAGTAAGTCATATAAACGGGACGCCGAGGAGGGGGACAAGAGGGATGCGCTCTGCATGAAGCTGCTGTCACCGCATTAAAGGCTTCTCACCTACCCGCCTGGCCGCATTAATGGGGATGTGACTTCTGAGGGGACGGCAGTCAGCTTTATAGCCATTGGGGAGCGTTTTCAAGGAAAAGACGGATGGGAACCAGGAATGGGGAGTATAAATAGAGAAGGGGGAACCACTGAAAGGGATCCAGATTCTCCTACAAAGAAGACTCTTTCCCCTCTTGGATAGCAGAAGGGAAGTAAGGACAGAAGCTCCTCAGCCCACGTCCGAGGAAAGTAAAAGTCTCACCACCAGCTCGTTGCACACCAATAGTGAACTTAGCCCATACACCATTGCTTTCTACCGCCCCAGAAAGTATAGGCTTCAAGCCCACTCTCTACAAATTCTATTGTATAAGCCACTTGGGCCAGCCCGGTCACGTGTTTGGGCCCAAGGCTTAATTTGTGTCCTTACACAAACTATTTTATAAAAAATTTACAAACTCCTGATTTGATAAGTGATTATTAGTAAATAAAAAAGTAATACTAATGGTTGGTCTAGAAGAAAACCAATAAGAAGTTAGCTACATCATTTACCTAATTGTAAAAATATTGTAAAATAGTTTATGACTGTAGCATTGCTCTATTTTAAATTTTAATCGATAAATCTCATCTACCTAGCTAGCTGGATAAAAAACTTGTATTAAAGTCTGGTCATTTTTACTAGTTGTATAACTAAATTTAACTATATATTTTTCCATTATAGATCTTATCTCATGCAATATAAAAAATTTCAAGAAATACAACTTTCAACCTAGTGTCTCCAAAAAATAATTCATGTACATTGGACTTGGAAGAAAAAGAACTACTGATCTTGCCAATCATACCCTTGCAGTCTTACCATAAATAATTGGATTATTGGCTTTGTTTATTGCTGAGATGCAACCCAAAACAAAAAAGGCATACGACAACAACAAAATTAATAATAAATAAAATCTCCAAATAACATTATAATGAAGTATTATTTCTAGATGCCATATTTTTCAAATTTCTATGGATGCTTATTTTAAACCTCATACAAAGTTTAAGTTTCATTTATACATTTGAATTTTGATATTGTTAAATTCAATGGTTAGTTATGAAGCAAAGGAGTTGTTAACTATGAAAAAAAGATGTGAAAAAAAGGAATTGACAATGTTTCATAAGTCAATGAATATGAATAGAGAAGGGGCTGCAAGTTTATTTACAAATCTGCTTGTTATGCATTGGGGGCTTGCTGGTGTGTTGTTGAGAGTTCTTTGACGATGGTAACAAGTGGTTAGGGGTTGAGATTATCTTTAGAGAAACATTTAAGAGAGAGAGAGTGAGGAGTTGAGAGTCTACATAGAAGTGTTGAGGTGAACTGTTTTTGTTTAGGTTTTTTTTGTGGTCTTCTTAGTTTTTATATTAGGTGTTAATTTTATTTTGACACAAAAATTTAGATGGAACACATGGCGCAAAATTGAAAATCCAATTAAAATCTAGGGTACTTGCAGTTAGCCCACTTGTGTTTTGGCCGGTTTTAACTAAGCTACCTGTGGTTTAAAAAGTGTCACTTAACCCACCTGAGGTGCCCTCCGTTAGACATCCGTAACCTACCTCTCCATTTTCGCCTTTAAAAATAGGGGTAAATGTGTCTTTTTTATTAAATTTTATGTCTCTCTCCTCTTTTCTCCCCTTATTCTTCTTCTTCTTCACATAAAACATAAAAGACAAATATCAAAAAGCAAGTCAAGATAAAATCTGTTTCATCATTTTT
Organism: Castanopsis chinensis; assembly: GCA_032878915.1. NCBI lineage: Eukaryota > Viridiplantae > Streptophyta > Magnoliopsida > Fagales > Fagaceae > Castanopsis > Castanopsis chinensis. The sequence continues at coordinate 25,178,381 of JAVQMG010000130.1, read as the reverse complement.
CATATACATAATTAGCACAAAGTTTTATGAAAGAAGATAGACAAAGCAAAAAAACCCTCTCTCTAAAACTCTAGCCCTCTCTCTTTTGCTGGGTTCTCTAAAAAAAAACCCAGATTTGCAAGTAAAAAAAAAAAATCTGCAAAAAAAAAAAAAAAAAAAAAAAAAAAAAAAAAAAACCAACATTCTAGCAAATCCAACACCACAGCCACCTCACTGAACTATCAAATCATAGCCTCACCAAACTACCACCTCCAACACCACCATCACTATTAGCCATTGCCCAAAATCCCATACCAAGAAGCAAAAACAAAGAAACAACAAAAACGAAATCATGAGAAGTGGAAGCATTCAACTCACAAGATAGGAGCAGCGGCAAGCAATAGAGCAACCTGATTGTCTAGATTGACTAAGATCGAAGCAGTGGAGAGCGGTGGATCGACAGATTCAAATTTTCTAGGGTTAATGGATTTGTGGGTTCGAATTTTCTAGGTTGGTTTAAATTTCCTTATGGTTGGTGGGTTCAAGTTTTTTGGGTTTAATGGATTTGTGGGTTAATGGATTTGGGAGTGTAATTGATTTCTAGGTTAGTTTAGTTTTTCCTACTGTGAGTTTTTAGGATTTGGCATATTTGTTCTACCTATGACTTCAAAAAAAGATGGAGAATCTTTTGGGTTCCTTCCAATCAAAAAAAAAAAAAAAATGGTTCCTTTTTGTTTTCCCTTGCTATTTAGGTTTGTAACCTAAACTGATTTTTTTTTTTTTTTTTATTTTACGGCAAAATTTGATGTATATTGTTGGTAGTATATACATCAAGAGGGAACCAATTATTGTGTTTATTGAACAAGATTCGAGTCACAGTATGGGATTTGGGTTTGAAGATTTGATTTCTAAGATGGTGAGAGAGAAGTTGTTCTTCAATATGTTGCTTCTAATTCTGTTTCTATTGTGGCTTATATAGTAAAGATGATTTTTTAACAGAAAGGACAGAGGTGGGTAACGGGTGTTCAACGGAGGTCACCTCAGGTGGGTTAAGTGATAACTTTTAAATCACGGATGAGCACTTTTAAAACGGGCCAAACCACAAGTGGGTAAAATGCAATTTCTCCTAAAATCTAATTGGATTTTCTCTAGGCTGTACCTATTAATATATACACACACACACTAGTTGTTAACCCATGTTTGACACGGGTTTTTATTTTATTCATAAATTTGTATTCATTAGTCCTTAAATAATTACTACATTACTTAAAAAATATAATGAGTGTTATCATTTTTTATTGATAATAATTATAAAAACTTATGATGTCTATTTCATAAAATTCATTACTTAGAAGAAGTTTATATTAAACTTTTACGTATGAACCACTTTTTTAAAAAATAAAAATAAAAACTAAAAAGAAGATTTCAACTGTTAATCAACATTGAAAGTAAATCCTATGATTATATATCCACCATCACTCATTTAGCAAACTAAGGGGAATTTGAGAATATTTGTTTATATATAAATGGGAAATATAGTTATGTTTTATACTAAATTTTTTCATGTTAATTATGATTTTTTTTTTTTTTTATAACTTGGACTTCCCAAAATGTCTAAGAAAATTTTGACATAAGAAAATATTTCATTTTATGAATGAACATATTTCTATATTCACTGTTAATTTTTTAAAATTATTTTTATTCACACTTAGACTATCAAAAATATTTCCCTCATCATTGGAATCTATAGTTATATTTTATATTTCCATATTATTTTTTTTAACATATTCACTGTCTTTTTTTTCCATACGCACACCAAAATATTTGTACTACCAATAATGTATATGGGAATAAATTAATTATCTTCATCATTGTCTCATTATGGGATATAATTATAAAAAAATTTAAAGATTATATGAAAATTAAGGAAAGAAATATTTATTAATCATAGGGTTTTGGATTCTCAACTCTATAGTACTTATCATTTGAAAAGTTTACCATCTTGGATAGTTTTAAGGGGGAACAATAACGATAATAACCTATCAAATTATTGTAAAATGAAAATATTGAGAAAAAAACGATGGTCATGTATTGTTTAAGGAAAATATTAATAATTCAACCATGGAAAAGACTTTTCTTTTTCTCTCATTTTGTAGTACTTCCATGATAATAGCAACACCTTAATTAAAAACAATTTCTATCAACATAATATTGAAATCATGGAAGAAAAGAAAGATCTAGGCCGAAGACATACCATTTCTCAAATCAACTACAAGTACCAAAGCCTCCCACTTCATCAACACACACACACACACACAATATATATATATATATATATATATATATATATATATATATATATATATATATATATCCAAATGCAAATTGAATCTAAAAACAAATAAATTTAAAGAGAAAAAAATAAAAGTTTCTTAATGTCAAAATCTTCTCTTATTTCTCCCTTGTGAACTTTAGGCCATCATGCTTAGGGTGGGTCAATCATTAAGCATAAAGTTCAAGTAAATTATGGCTCTTGCTCTCCGTAGCATGTAGATCAAGGAGGTTGCACATTTACACCGCGCCCAACAAGATTAACCTAAAGTATAACAATCAAAACACCAAATTTCAAGAATAGTAAATGTTGAAGCTTTCTAATATTAATTAATTAAAATGGATTTATATTACAACATAAATATAAAGATGTGAGAAATAATATGAAAGATAAGGAGTCAGTGGAATATTTAATCCCACATTAAAAAGAAGAGAGACTCTTTTATTCTTTTTAATTGCAGTGATTAATGGATTAATATATATTGATTTAGATATTAAGCTATAAAAATTTAGAATCATTTCCATATCCATTAGTGAGTAAATGACAATTTTTATTATAGAAAATGAAGAGTCATTTACTCCTTCAAAAATTCCTTATCTCATCTATTAATTGTGTAACTCCAGTCTATCGGGTTTATGTCCGGCAATTAATCTTGTAACACCCAATATATCAGATTTATAGACCTAATTAATCAAATTAATTTGGGTAATAATTTCATGAGGCTCATTGGGCCTATAAATAGACTCTCTCAGACCCATACAAGTAACATAATTACAACACCAAAAAATCTAGTAACTGCAAGCATTCTTATACACTAAAAAAATAAAGAGGTTTTTGGCAAGGAAATGTGCTTTTTCTTGTAGAGTTTTGGGCTTGAACACTTTGTGCAGAGGTTGTTCTAATAGTGTTTTATATTTTCTAATCTCAAATATATAATATTCAGTTTCTCTTTGTATTATTTCCATTATTACTGTGAATTGCACCAACAGTAAAAAATAATAATCAATCTTTAACTGCAAAATGATCGTTCAACCTTAGTTATCATATGCAAAGAAAGTAATCTATGAAAACATAGCATTAAAGCAAACCATAGATCAAGAATATAGAGAAATCGAAATATGAGATATATATATATATATATACACACACACACCTTTGATAGTAGATATAAAAAACAAACGTGTAGTGATAAAAAAAAAAATGTAAATATAAAACTATATGTGGAAAGAGAAGAGTATTCATGATTCAAAAGTGTTGAGGGAAGGGAAAGGTTGGAAAAGAGGAAGATACCTTGAATGTTTTGGTAATTGAAAATTTTATTTGTAACTGGTAAGTTGCATAATTAATGTGATGATGCGTGTGTCTATATATACACACACATAATACTGTTTCATGCAGAGGAAATAGAATAAATGTCATTGTATCCTAGTTAAATAATAGAAGGTTATTCAAACCTAGAAGATTTGCTAGATACATAAAGATTTGCTAGATAGGTAAGAATTTACTGTTATTCGTATTCAAGAAGATTTTTTTCTTCTCTTCATTCATATCTTGAGTATTGTGAGAATCCAGGGGTCAAGCATCAAGGATAAGGAGAGAAAAATAAATTACTTTAAATATAAGAAGAAATAACACAACAACAGCAACAACAACAATAACAATAATAATAATCTCTTCAAAAAAAATCTATATACTATATATAACATATATATATATATATATATATATAAATTGAAATATTAGCTACAAGTTTCCCTCATTATAATTTATTTTATTTTTTAATTAATTAGACTGCAATATTAGAGAAACTCTTTAGGATTTATTAGAGAGACTCATGTTAGGATTAGGGTACAAAAAAATAAATTTCTTTAATTAGACTGCAATATTAAAGAGACTCGCATTAGGATTCCAAAAAAAAACTCTCATTAGGATTTAAAATGTGTATGTGTTCAAATGGTATTAGTTCTAAGTATGTGTGCGTGTTTATATATAACAAACTGTAATTAGTTATCTATCACTTCCAAGAACACAACTTTTGTAATATATTTGATATAACAAACTGTAATTAGTTATCTATCACTTCCACACGAACCTACCAATTTTTCTTTGCCAATCGTAATCAGTCACATAAAATTGTGACAAAGAATCCCGTCTATACCAAAAGAAAATCCATTATTGAATGAAATCCTATCATAGAGAGGGGAGGGGAAAAGGGGGGACAGAAATGCTGTAAGCAAGATAGGAAAAAAAAAAGAAGATTAGGGATTATTCATATTGGACCCAAGTTAGAACCCCTATGAAATGCAACGCGATTACTTTACTTCATCATAGACCAAACATTTGTAAACTTTGCATGCGCTTTCAAACTTTCAATGTCCACAATCTCACTGTTTTGTTTTACCGAATAGCAGTGGATAATCCAATTTTGACCTATTGCAATTTTGTTACAATACATCATTTTGGCATTTCCCCAAGTATAAGAACAAAATTCCAAGTTTATCAACACACATGGCAGAGCCAATACCAACTTTAATAGGATATATCATCGCAACTTTGACAAATTAGTTGAGACATAAGTCATGCTTGCACGGTAATCACAAGTGGTCACGCAGACTATGATTTAAAAATAAAATTTTAGTAGCAATAATAAATCATATGAACCATAAGCTAAGCATATACTATTAGCAATCTTTGCAGGCTACCTACACAATTGTCTCCTACTTTCCATCTCTATATTTAACATGTAAAAGGTTACAATGAACACAACCAATCTATCAATTGTTAATAAACATTTTTAGTATGGGGTACATTTATAAATATATCACACCAAATTGTCACTAACAAAGTGATTTAAAATGAAGCACTGTTCATATGGATAATTACTCCAAAAACACTCTAAACATAGGCAAAATTTATATACATTAGTCTGCTGCTGATATTCACGAGGCACAGGTGAACAACAACACCGCAGTTAGGAGCCTACTTGAATTGGGTACAGTTGTTGCGGTATCCATCACAGTGGCTATAACCTTTGCTAATGCACTGCAACATTGATGAAAGAAAAGAAGTTATTAAAAACTTGAGAAAGCTCAAGATTATGTCACACTAACTTGTTTGGTGCAAAAGTAACGGTTACTAACTTGACAAAATTGGAAAATACAGACCTTATAATTTTTTGATATATCTGGGCAGTTATCCCAATATGCAATGTTAGGGGATAGAAAATAATTTTTCTAGTATATATATACCATTCTAACTCATACAACAAGAAGGAGAAAAAAAAAAAAAAAAAAAAAAAAAAAAAAAAAGTGATAATTGTACTTTACAACCCATGTTGCTTCTTTCATAATAATTCAAGTTGTTCAGTTTTATTGATTGTATTATAAATAATGTTCTTAACCCCAACAATGTACAGAACCCAGAATCATTAGACAAAACCCAGCAGTACCCAGTAACCTCGGCTGAACCGCCACTTCATAGTACTCACCAAAATCCTCAGTTCGAGATTGAGACCCATTTTTCAGAATCGCTGACTCAATCGCCGCCGCAGCAAAGGTAACCAACATGATCCCATAGGATTGATGTGCTTCACCATTCATTTCCTTGTCATCGCAAGTCGTTGCAGCTGAAAAAAACAGCTTTAACGGAGTCGGGATCCTCCACAGAGGAGCTACGCCCTAACTCCATGTCTATCACGGCCCACGGTACACCAGAATCTTCCATCAGCATGCACCCAACACCGCTCGAGCTCTCGCCGATCCTCCTCTATATCGGCTTCAGACCCCGAGACTCCAACATAGGTTGGACTAGAGGCCCTTTAGCTTTTTAGGGTCTTTTGGAGCCACCAAATGGGCTTTCCCAAGCCCAAAATCCTTAAGTAATTCATTAGCGGGGATAATGGGCATGTGAACCTCTTCAGTTAAAAGCCCATCTTTATTTAAATCACTAGGCTTTACCCAAGTAGAATATCTCTTCCATTCTTCAGGTTTAAAAATTCACCAAGCTTGTTTCTCAGAGAAAAATTCACCATGCTAAATTCTCATCAGTCAACTTAAAAATAAATGCATGTGTGGGTCTGCTATTTATGGCATTAATAGTAGAATCTCCATGAATCACGTTGCAACCCAAATTATCTCCCAATTATTCCAAAATTCCTTGACTTCTGCTTATTCCCATAATTGTCCACAATATATGCCTATTCCGGCCATCAATGGCATACATGTGACGAATAATATAATAAAAAATATATTTAATTGTTATTCAAAAAATGCCATATCAGAAATTTAAAGTTTAAAACAAAAGCCAGATCAGACAAATAAAATAAAAAATTTGAAAGGATGAATTAAAAAAAAATCTCAGCTTTTATTGCACAGTTTCTTGGTAACTAAACACAACTGAAAACACACAAAATCAAACCAGTCACCCATCACAGACTACAAGATCCTACTAGATCAGATCACAATAACTCCAAACCAAAATCCCACCGTGAACCCAACCACCATAATACAACCAACACAAATCAACCTAAATTCCCAAATAAGATTATACTAGATCAGATTGATGGGCCTGGCGTTGCAGTTGGATCAGCGGTGTGTAAAGTGGAGATCAGAGATCTTCTGGTAGACTTGTGGTGGCGTAGGTGTAGGCTGGGTTTTTACTGAAGGGCCATAAGGAGATGCTTGAGGGATGAACTCACACTCCCAATCGCCAAATCTAGAACACCAACCATGGTAAACATGTTGCAACCTGCCCACTTAGGAAAACTATCAACAAACACTAAGCACTCAAACCTTCCATGGTCCCACTACACAACCACATCAAAACCCATCAATTTTCTTTTGCATGTGGCTTCCTCTTGTCCAGGTCACAGATTGGGTTTTTGCTTAAAAACAAATTTATCACCTTGATTAAAGCACGTTTCTGGCATGGGACTTCCGATGGGCTGTGAGTTTGGTATGAACTAGGATGGGCTGTGAGTTTGGTATGAACTAGGTTGTGGGTTCGTGATTCAGTGAACGAAGTAGTGAGTCAAGATTGGCTTGTTTTGGGTTTAGTATGAACTGGGTTGTGGGTTCGTGATTCGGTGAACAACGTAGTGGGTCAAAACTGACTTGTTCTTCTCAGGTTATTTTTTGAGGTTTGATTTATGTGTTTGGTTGCCAAGAAAGTGCAAGAACAGCTGGGAATTTATATATTTTATAAATTCACCCTCATTTTTTAATTTTATTTGTTTGATGTGGCTTTTTTTTTAATTCTAATGTGAAATTTTAAATAGCAATTAAATATTTTTTTATTGTTTTATCTGCAACATGTGTGCCAACTGTGCACACCATTCGCCACATTAGAATTTTCAATCAGAAGTAAATGGTAGGGACTAAGGCTGTGTTTGTTTCAACTGAATTTCAGTTCCGGAAATTGTTTTCCGGAAAATTTTGTGTTTGGTTCATCAAGGAAAATTCGGTCAAACTGAATTGGTTTTCAGTTTGACCGAAAATTTGCATTCAGACGACTGAAAATCAATTCAGTCCCGAATTTCACTTCAAATCATTTCCGTGGGACGCGCAAAGAGAGAGAGAGAGAGATCGCGCGAGAGAGAGAGAGAGATCGCCTGATCGCCGCCTGCGATCGCGCGCCACTGCACCGGCGCAGCGATCGCGAGGCGGCGATCGCGATCGCCAGTGGCGATCTCGCGAGGCGGCGATCGCCGAGGCACGATCTCACGATCGCGATCGCCGCGGAGATCGTCGCGAGATCGCCAGCCGCCTGCGATCGCGAGTCGCGATCTGGCGACGCGATCGCGAGGCGGCGATCGCGAGTCGCGATCGCGATCGCCGATCTCGCGAGGCGGTGATCGCCGATCTCGCGATCGGCGATCGCCGATCCCAGATTTGATTTTTTTTTTTTTTTTGGGTTTTATTTCTTTTGTTTTTGGTGGTGATAATGTTTGTTTGGAAGCTGAGAAAATGTGAAAAAATGTAAGCAACAAATAAAAAATGTATTTTTTATAATATTTTCAGGATTACAACCAAGCACTTGAAAATATTTTCCAAAGTATTTTTCAAAATGCTACCAAACACCTAAACATATTTTCCTTTCCAGAAAATACATTCCCGAAAATATTTTCTTTTCCTGAAAATGATTTCAGTTGAGCCAAACACAGCCTAAATTGGTTGCAAGTTGAAAATAACATGGATCAATTGACAACTACCAAAATGTAGGGAACCAAATAGTGATTTCACCTTTAATCGGGGAGGCAAATTCTTGATTTTGTTCTAATCGCTAATGAGTGTGTTTCTCCATCCTAAGATATACGTATGCTCAGATGACTCAAGAAGCTTGTATTTCTGATGTTGTGTCCTCAGTAAGGGGGAAATGTTAGTTTGGGACTTGAGATTTAATAAGGATTTTCAAGATTGGGAGCTAGGTGCAGTTTATTCTCTTCTTGATTTTATCCAAGCTCATATTCCCCGGGGTGTAGGGAGTGATACTCTATGTTGGCGCCTCAAAGGAATTGGTAAGTTTGACAGTTGCTCCTTCTACCATGAGATCCGGGATGTTCCTAATTCTTTTTTCCCTTGGAAGGGTGTTTGGAAAACGAAGGTTCCTAAAAGAGTGGCTATCTTTTTGTGGACAGCAGCTCATGGTCGGATTCTTACTTTGGATAATCTCATGCTTGGAGATCACACTTTGGCAAATCAGTGTTGTACGTGCCACTGTAATGAGGAATCTGCGGACCATCTACTTCTTCATTTTCCCATAGTACACTCTTTATGGGTTTTTATGCTTCAAGCTTTTGGTATCCAAAGGGTCTTGCTAGGTTGTTTGATACTTTAGATACTTGGAATTTGATTCCAGGCTATTTGATATGGATTGTATGGATGGAATGGAATAGACGTTCCTTTGAGGGCATCGAGAAGACATTGGCAGAGTTAAAAGATCTATGCCAAAGTAGTCTTTTTGATTGGTCTCGGTGCTAGGGTTTTGCGGACTGTTCCTCTCTTTCAGAGTTTGTTTTCTCTTAAAATAGCCTCTAGATTTCATTTTCTTTGTTGTCTGTTTTTGATTTCCTGTGTTCATCATCATGAACACCTTGCATTTTTCCTTACCTTTAAAAAAATGAGTATGTAGATAACAGGAGAAATCAGGCATTCCAAGGGTTCTTTGTGAATTGAAACTATTGATATACATATGCTGGAACATTGTGGTTTTAGGAAAAGGTGGAGGCGGTGGGTGGATAGATTTCTGTATTTCTACTATTAAGTTTTCAACTCTAATAAATAGGAGCCCATGTGATTTTGGAAAAAGATTAGCGGAATGGAAGAGCCAATGATACTCTAGTAGGTATTTGGGCAGTGCATTAGACACAAAATTTAAGCATAAGAGGATTTTGGGATCCGATTTTGGAAAACATGGAAAGAAGATTAGCGGGATGGAAGAAGATTTATTTTTTCTTATAAGTAATAATATTTATTCAAAAAAGAATTAATAAGTTCATAGGAAATATGCTAGCTGAACGTTAAACAAGAGATCTAAAATTACAATGAATGATAAAATCAAATAAATTTGAAAAAGAAAACTTCCATGGAGCTATAATCCACTCGAGCAACAAAAATTGTTTTTAATTCTAAAGTTGTCCACTCACATCCTTCAAAACTCCTTGCATTTCTCTCTCTCCAAATGCACCACATCAAGCAGTGAGAAGTGGCTCCCCATATATCACAGCTTCAATGATGCCCAGGCAGTGAGGGATGGAAGAAGATTTATTAGTCCAAAGGAGGGCAGATTACTTTGATAAAGAGTACTTTCTCAAGCCTCCCAACATACTATCTTTCTCACTTTCCTCTTCCTGATAGTATTGCTCAGCGTATAGAAAAATTACAAAGGGATTACCTTTGGAGAAAATTGGAGAGGAGTTGAAATTCCATTTGGTGAATTGGACAACAGTTTGCCAGCCATTCAGCATGTGGGGTTAGGCATTCGAAGTATGCTGTGTTTTTATCAAGCCTTATTAGGTAAAGGGCTTTGGCATTATGCAATCGTAAAGGAGGCTTTTTGGTGTGCTGTGATTGATTCCAAACATGGCAGTTTGTAGGGTAGCTGGACTTCAAGGGAGGCATAGGGGAACCCATGGGATAAGTTTATGGAAACATAACAGAAGTGGGTGAAACTTTGCTAGGTTTCTTCATTATAAGGTGCATAATGGCATGGCACTATAATTTACTTTGGGGCAGACTACTGGTGTGGTGGGGCAAGTCTGAAGGATGCACTTACAGACATTTTCCTTTTAGCCTGAGACAAGAATGCAGCAGTGGCAGATTGTATGAATACAGGGGATGGAACTGTTTTTTGAAATGTGGTGTTCACCAAAACTTGTCAAGATTGAACATTAGAGCTTAAGCAAATTCAGCATTTAGGTTCCAATTAAAGTAATATTTTTTGTGTGGTCTGCTGCTTGGGGCAGTATCCCAACTATGATAATCTCCATAAAAGGTAACTGTGTGTGATACATTGGTGGTGTATGCGTGGGCAGAAGGGTGAGTCAGTTATTCATTTGCTGCTACATCGTCCCTTTGCTTAAGATATTTGGTCCACCATCTTTGGCATGTTTGGGGTGGCATGGGTTATGCATCGAAAGGTTTTGGCTTTGTTAGAGCGTTTGAATTTGTAACGCAGATATTTAAGATTCTGTTCCTTTATGTGTGATGTGGATTATTTGGCGTGAGCATAACCATCATACATTTGAGGACACCGAATGTTCGTTTTCAGAAGTAAATTTATTACTGCTGTGCACACTCTATGGTTGGATGGCAATGCTTAGTGGTCATTCTTTCTCTTCTTTGTTGGCTTTTATGGATTTATGTACTTTGCATTGATATGTTAGTCTTCTCTGTACACATCCTGTGCACAGTGGCTGTACTATTTTTATCTTTTGAGTGAATAAAACTTTTCATTAACCCATAAGAAAGAGAGAGACAGAGACAGAGACTGCAAAGAGGCAAGTTCAGCACAAGGCCAATCACGAAAAAGTTAGGACCAACCAGCCAAGGAAAAAATATCAAGCTATTGCTGTAGGTTAATTTAAAAAGGATTCAACTTGAAAAGCCTTTCGACCATTGACTTTATCATAACAAATAAACTAGATAATAAAGCAGAAAAGAAATATTATTTATCCTTAATGCTTATGAAGGGGTGACCAAAGAGTTGATGCATGATTGTAATTTGAATTTCTTTTATTTTAAACATCAAAAACTAGAGGCCTACTTTTTACCCCAAATGGGGGGAAAATGAAGTAGCCATCAAAGATTATGTATTGCTACATTGGAATTTCTTTCAAGATTAAAGGTCAATGGTTGAAGTCTAATTGAAGCACAACTCGTGGTTTTAAAGGTCAAATTATAAGTATTAAAAAGATAGAGCAGATTTTAATTTGGATTTTTGTTTTACAAGTTATTCAGTATTCTAGGAGATTCAGAGTGCCTTGGGTTTTATTTTGGTCATAGGTAAGTCTTATTTAATTACAAGCTTATGCACAGGTTTTTCTCTACTTCAATTAAGATGTTATTTACTAGTCAAATTAGGAATTCTAGCCCTACTATGAAAAGTTAACATAGAGAACTTATATAAGGGTGTCAATGTACTCAAATAATGTGCAGTCGATTAATAGAGTAACGAGTGTTTGGGGTATTTTTCTTTTTTGCTTTCTTCTTTGGAAGATTGTTGTTCACATTACTATTCACACAACCCTTATCAAAGCCTAAAACCCCCACATATTTTCCCTACCAAATAGCCATCAAGATTCAAATTTACAAATTCCAATTCATTCTACAAACCCTAACCCTTAATTTCCTCTATTTCTAAAATTGGTTGGAGACCATGCCTCATGCAGAAATAACTATTTTAAATCTCCGCTTCCCGCCCCCTTTGGGACCAAAAAAAATTATTAAAAAAAATCTTGTTTTCTTCTATCATATTAAAACCTAAATCCACATATTCACCTAATACTAAGCCCATCACAAGATAAGGAATTTCTCCAATCTATCCTCAGACCCTACATTTCAGTCAAATCTATACTACATTCACAAAAATAGTTACATTTTAATAAATTTCAATCAGCTCAGACATTGTTTTTATTTACAAGTTATGAGGATGCATGATTAAATAGCCATACTATACCATTGGCATCATTGACACTGCTGTCAACTTGATTCTTGATTCATAGGATTGAAAAGGCAAAAATATTGGATCATAAGACTCAATTAAACAATACAACTCAAACCATAAACTACATTATATCTCATTACTGAGTATAAAGCCAAGACATGATTATTATATCATATAAACAGAATATTTAAAAGTTCCTATATTAAACACAGTTTACCTCTTTGTAAAACTCATGAGTTATCCGGCACATTTGAGGGTCTTGTGACTCTTTATGCCTATGGTACTCGTCCATACTGGCAAAACCTGCAGCAATTGCTCTCCTTTGTTCAGATTCCTGCCACTCTGCAATAAAAAGCAAGAACCAGCACACCTCATCCACATATATAACAAAAGCAATTTTTAAATGAAAATAAAAATGAGTAAATGGGAATCAAACACCAAGATAGGTTTGACAGCTTAAATTGGAGAGAGAAATAAAGACCAGCATCAAATCAACAAAGTTATACTTACTCTTAAGTCGTTCAGATATGGGTTGAAGATTTGGGTCTGCAGAAACGATGCATGAGTTAAGTTGAAGTGTAAATAACTAAAACATGAAATATAGAAAGTTCAACTGGTAACACGTTAGATGTGCGTGTGTGCGCGCGCGCACGCGCGTAAGAATCAAAATGGGCTAATTTATAAAAACAAAACTATGCTAATGAGCAAGCTTGAGCTCAATCAAAATTAATAAACCAGGATTGAACATAAAATTAAGTATTGTCTTATGTTCAGTTTGTTTTACTGAAAATATTTACTCATTTTACAATATTTGTTTTGTTGTAAAATGGTTGGTCAACTGTAAAATATTTTCAGTCAACTATTAAAGCCTAGGCAAAAAGATGTATAATGTTTTACACTTTAAAAATGGGCAAAGATTTTACAATTTCTACACTCTCTCACTCCCAATGCTGCTCTCTCCATCTCTCACTGCTCTCTCCCTCTTCTATCCCACAGACCAGCCTGGGACTCACCCACCGAGTAGTCCAGCAACCATCAGAGGCACCACCTTTCATCAGCGCCAAACATCATTGGCTCCACCCACCTCTCTCACCCTCTCACGCCAACAGGTTCTGATTTCCGATCTGGGTTCATGGGTTTTTTTTTTGGGGCTATATGATCTGAATTTTGGGGTGGTTGGTGACAGTCTGGTTGTTTTTTGGGTGGTTGATGGTGGAGTTTGGTAGTTGTTTTTTGGGTGGGTTGGTGGTGGTTCTGGGTGGGTTAGTGGTGATTTTCGTCTGGTTTGTGGGTGGTTGGTGGTTTCAGATTGAGCTTGTGGGTTGTTGGTGGTGGTTTCGGAGTGGATTTGTTGGAGGCTGGTGGTGGTTTCAGAGAGGGTTTGTGGGTGGCTGTTTTTCTTCCCAATCTAGATTTTTGGGTGATTGGTGGTGGTTTGTGCAACTGTGCGTGCATTTGATGTGTTTTTCAAACTAGGAAATCTTTTTCATTTAACAAGATTCAAACATTAAAAAATGAGTTCCACTGCATTTTCAAGTACACAACCATTGTAAAATGAAAACATTTTACTGAAAATGTTTCTCATTAAAGTGTTAAGCTCTCATTTGGCACAATAACAACAATGTTTCTAGTGAAAACATCTTCAAAATCCCAAGAAAGATAGTTCTCCTTTATCCATTTGGCACATGGCATAACAACAATGTTTCTAGTGAAAACATCTTCAAAATCCCAAGAAAGATAGTTCACCAGAAAATGATTCCTTTATCCACTTCATGCTATGTCCCTATATAAAACTAAGTGTACATATATTGTCATAGGAAAAAGGCACTCAAACATAGTTACAATCTCATTAATGTATTAATTCTGGAAGCACAAAGAAAATTTTATTTTAATTTAGTCTTATTTGATTTTGGAGTCAATTGTAATTATTATAGGACAATCATATTTTTATTTCCAGTATTAGTAGTTAATTATGTTTATTAGTATTTTTAATTAATTTTCTAGAGAATGGTATTTTTGTAGTTCAATAATTGGGATTTCACGAGTCATTTACATTTAAGATTCTATGTCAATTAGAATTACGGTCTCCTGTTTGCAGTTAGAATTAGGTTTAGTACTCTTTATAAGCATAATAATGCTCTACAGAGAGGGGATTATTTTGACATTAAAAAAATATCTTTTGAAATTGTCCTAATAATTTGGTGCTGACTCCAGCCAACCTTAAGTGCAAACTCTTAACGGTTTCCAGTTCCACTTGCTTGCTGTCAACTCCAAGCAAGCCTAGATGCTTACTCCTAGATCATCTATCTTTTATTTCTAGGTTCTTCAATTTGTTGCCCGGTTTTGGTTTGTCTTGTGCCATGTATCCTATCATAGGACTCGAGGCCTTTTACCAAAAGTAGTGTAGCCAATATATGACACTCTAGACATATGAGGGCTTTTGATGACTTAAGTTCTTAAGGATTATTGAATAGGATTCAATATAGGAAGGTTTTGGTAAATAAAAATTGGATCTTGAGGAGAGGAGAGAGTATTAGAGGATTCCTTATAGGTTTTGGAATCCCACACAAGTTAGAAGAATAATAAGCAGGTTCATTAATTCCTATTAGTAGTGTTACCAAACTGATAAGAAAAGTAGGGAGATGCAATAGTCCCTATAAATAGAGTGTTGGTATAGCTTTTGTGGTGTGTGAAAGTTAAAAGACAATGCTTCATCTAATGAGAGAGTTAAGAGACAAAGCTTTGACTAATGTGTTAATGTGTGCACCTTGGGGTGTTTTAAAATTTAGGTTAGTTTTTAATTGTGGGAGAGTGAGACTTTGTGAGCAGTAATCCTTATAACCGATGATGGATTCTTTAATTGGCATTACCCATGGATGTAACGTAGAATTTGTGAGTTCTAATTCTCATGAAACCCTCATGTGGCGTTTGGTACGGGGTAATGTTTTAGGATTCCTAGGAATGTTTAAAGATTCCCATGTTTGGTTACAAATTACGCTTGAGAATCAGATGCCAAGGGAATCTGGATTCTCCCCTTAAACCCCTCTCAGTAGGAATGTGGATTAACTTTAAAACAGGTGGGAATCCAGATTCTCAAGTTTAAAAGAAATTTTACTTTTTATAAATTGATAATTTTAACCTTTTTTTCCTTATAATTTAAGTAATTAAGATAAACTATAAAACAAATTATCAATATCTTCCCTCTTGTCTTTATCTTTTCCCGCCAAAACAACATAAATAGGATAAACAACTCTGTTAATATATTTTTTAACAAAGTTCTATTTAGATTTTACGTATGGAAAAAAAAGTTTGAAGGAGACTCCATTATTGTCAGGTATTCACTTTTATTGTTGTGTGTGTTTTTCAACAAAACGTTAATGAATTTATTTTCATGGGAATTTGTTAATGTATTTATCTGTATCTCAGATCTTAGTTTTGTTTAGCTTCTAGAAATATAGATCTACTTGGTAGCTTATCTAGTTTTTTTTTTTTTTTGGATTTAAGACTTTGTTTCTAGATTCATATGTTACAGTACATGTCAATAATTTGTATCCTATCTACTGTTTTTTATGTTTATTTTACAATGATACAGAATGTGTAGATTTTTAACAACCTATGGTATTTGTATGCAATGATGGTGCCAAAGTTAAAAATCTTTAGATTCTTGTTGCAGTAATGGCTATGTACAGTGTAACTCAAAGCTAAACTCAAATACTACTATTCTTTCTTCTTTTTCTTTATTCACTCTCTCATTAACATAATATTTCTTTCTTTCTTTCTTTTTCTATTTCTTTTTACTTAGCCCCTAACAGCCGTTTCTGTTTCACACATTCTCTCCTTCTCAAAGTTCTCACACTCTCACCTCACTCTCATCCTCAAACTCTCACCGATTCATTCATCGTCCTCACCCATCGTCCTCCTTATCCATTATCCTCACCGATTCATCATCATCCTCCTCACTGCCGCCACCGAAGCTCACGCACCATTGCCGCTGCTCACACACCATCACACCCAAGCTCACACATCATCGCCGACCACACACCATTGCTGAAAAAATTCATCATCCTCCTCACCCATTTTTGAAGCCCAGCTCCGTTCATCCATCATCCTTCGCCGATCTGTTGATTTTGCATTTGGGTTTATGTGTATTTGCATTTGGGTTTCAATTTGCTTTCTTTACTAATGTGTGTGTGTTTGCATTTGGATGTTTTTTGAAAAGATCCTAAATTTCTTGGAGTTTCGTTTGTGATTGGAGAGATTCTTTCAGCAATGGTGCGTGGTCGGCGATGATGTTTGAGCTTTCTTGGAGTTTCGTGTGTGAGTGGTCTTTGCATTGGGTGAGATTTTTTCATGTTTTTTTTATTAAATGATCATTTAAATCAAAATTATAAGTAATTGTTCAGCTGTTTTGTGATGCTTTGGTTTGAGTGTTGTGAAATGTCTGATTGGTGTGTGTGGAGATTTTAAATCCTACTAGAACATAGTGATGACTTAAAAATTTTGTGGGGGATTCATGGTAGCTACATATCTGCCTGCATAATGATTTGTCTGCATAATGGTCTGCCTGCATAATGGTCTGCCTGCATAAGGACTATTTGGAATACACAGGGTATGTAACCAACCAATCCTAAACACAGTATATGCTATTTTTTTCCAGCCTTGATTCATTGGTTTGATATTATTGTGAGAATATATAATGGAAGAAACTCATTTTACTCTTTTTGCACTGGTCATTTACGGGCAATAGCTAATCTAAGATTAAAAACAACAGATTTTTTTAGCTAATAAGAACTTATTTAGTAAGTATCCCAAGTAGTTTTCTTCCCTTATATTAGTTACATAGCTATATGTCACACTGGTAGCTAGTCTAGTAGCAGTTGTTTTAATAATTTGTAATTTTCTTAAATGTCAAGCTTTTATTTCTTGTGTATGATTGCAGTGATGGCTCGACCACCAAGGAATTATAAAAAGAAAATTTTAGTTATGTTGCTACATCAATTAGATTTACTACGTCAAATGTGGATGATGTTAGTGCACGTGTGCAATAGTGATTCTTTCTAGGAATAGGAGAGTTGGAAGAATTGGAGGTTGGGGTGACCAAATGTTAGAGAGAGAAAATGTGAGAGTTGTGAATATGAATCAAATGGTTTGGATGGATGATACAGCATCCATAAACAATGTGCGAATAGACAAGAGAGCATTTAGAAAACTTTGTGACATGCTCCACACACATGGGGGTTTGAGGCCATCTAAGAATATGGAAATGGATAAGATGGTAGCGTCTTTTATACATGTACTTGCACATCATGCAAAAAATAGAGTTGTAGCACGACAATTAGCTCGGTCGGGTGAGAGTATAAGTAGAAACTTCAATGCTGTATTGCATGCTGTCCTTCATCTTCATAGCATCCTTTTTAAGAAACCGGAGCTTATACTTGAGAACTGTACTGATGAAAGATGGAAATGGTTTAAGGTACATTACTATTTAGATTAGAGTGTTTCTATGTATTTCTTATTATTGAATTAAATTTAATGAATAAGTCCGATAATAGAATTGTCTAGGTGCACTAGATGGAACCTATATTCTAGTCAATGTATCAATTGAAGACAGGCCTAGATATCGAACCAAGAAAAATGAAATAGCCACCAATGTGCTAGGAGTGTGTTCTCACAATATGCAATTTATCTATCTATTGCCTAGTTGGGACGGTTCAGCTGCAGATTCTAGAGTTTTGAGGGATGCAATTTCTAGGAGAAATGGATTGAAAGTCCCTCAAGGTAAATAAATACTTATTAATCAATATTTTTTGAACAAGTCTATTTAAATTCTTATAGTTTAAAAATGGTGTTAGGTTACTACTACTACTTGTGTGATGCTGGTTACACCAACGGTGAGGGTTTTCTTGCACCTTGTAGAGCACAAAGATATCACCTAAATGATTGGAGGTAGGGTCACCAACCTACTTCTCCTAAAGAGTTTTTTAATATGAAGCACTCTTCTGCTAGGAATATCATTGAGAGAGCCTTTGGCCTACTAAAAGGAAGAGGGGCAATACTTAGGAGTAGATCATTTTATCCTATCAAGACCCAATGTTGGATCATTTCAGCTTGTGCACTACTCCACAACTATATAAGAAGAGAGATGTCACTTGACCCTGAAGAGAACTCTCCCTTGTCCGACAGCACAGGTGCTCAAGAGTTGGATGGTGAGCATATAAGGTATGTGGAGACATCTGATGCATGGAGTGATTGGAGGGATAAGTTGGCTGAAGAAATGTATGAACAATGGAGGGCCTCTAGGCATTAAATTGGAGATGATGTTTACTTGGTATCTTTTCATTATATTATATAGTTAGGTGCTACTCAATTTGACATTACAGTTACGTAATCTGTAATTTTCTCAGTCACAACTTATGTTCAATTTGGAATATGGTTTTTGTTATTTATTTAAAAATTCCAAGAATTTGTTTTATAATATAATTTCAGTTGGTGGTATTTTTTTGTCATGTTTTTTGTTCCTTTACACAGTTTGTTGACCTTAATTACCATCATGAATTTCTTGTATAATTTTTTTCTTAAAAATGCAATACTTACATTTTTGTTTGGATAATTATCTATAATGTTCAACTTTTGCATAGACATGGAAAATACATATAGTGAACCTGTCAATGAAGGAAAGAGAGGAACTAAATTTCAATGGACAGCTGAAGAAGATGATAAGTTGGTTAAGTGTTTATTGGAACTGGCTGGTGATGTTAAATGGAAAGCAAAAAATGGTTTTAAGCCTGGTTTTACAGCTAAATTAGAGGAATTGCTGGAGAAGAAACTGCTAGGATGTGGTATAAAGGCAAGTCTACATATAGAATCTAGATACAAAACTTTAAGAAAACAATATCGGGCAATAGCTGACATGCTTGGTCCAAATGCCAGTGGTTTTGGTTGGAATGATAATGAGAAAATGGTTGTGGTTGAGAAACAAATTTTTGAAGATTGGGTCAAGGTAATCTTTTTTTTTTTTTGTCATTCATGTTTTAAAGACCAATTTTTATTTTATTATTGAATTTTTATATTTTTGTTTCCTATCAGGGTCATCCAGATGCTAAGGGATTGCGGAATAAGCACTTCCCTCATTTTGATGACTTAGCACTTGTGTTTGTTAAAGATAGGGCCAATGGGGATAGAGCTCAACATGCTACAGATGCAACAGAGGAGTTAGCTAGAGGACAAGAAAACCAATCTCCTACAAATGAAGCTGGGACAGAAAAAAATTCTGGTATGCGAGAGATCAATGGAAATGATTCTGGTTCCCAAACACAAATACCCAATCAAGGTGCTAGCTCAAAGAATTTAAATAAGAAAAGGCCAAGATCCAATGATGAACTAATTGAGACCTTAATGGAGACAATGAAAGACTTTGGGAAGAAGTACGAAGAAACTAATGGACATATGGCCACCATTGCATCTTGCTTCAAGATTGAGTCAGAGGAAGCTGAGAGAAGAATGAAAGTGTTCAATAAGCTATTGAAAATTGAAGGACTTTCTATATCAGAAAGAATTAAAGCTGGAGAATTGCTTACAGCTGATACACGTAAATGTGATTATTTTTACTCATTGCCTGGGGATGTTAAGTATGACCATGTTATTCAGGTGCTCATAGATGCAGGGGTGAATATATTATATATGTAAAAGATTGCATTTGTTTCATTGTTGATGAACTACTTTTACTTTTATTGCTACTTCTACGGTCTTATAGACCTGAATATTGTCAGGTTGTTTTGTTATGGATTAAGCTATTTTTAAAATTATTATTAAGAATAAAGCATTTGAGAATTTAAATAATTATTTTTGTATTATAATTGTCATTTTGAAATGTTAGACTACAATTTTAATGAATGTGTTGCTAATTAATAGTTTATATTTTGTTTTTCATTATTTATTTAGAGGAAGATATTTTTTTAAAGGACTAATTAATAGTTTATATTGTATTATTTCCATTATTTATTTATAGGAAGCTTTGTTTTTTAAAGGACTTGATAGTTTACATTCAAATCTAAGGACAGAATGGGAAAAATAAATAATTCATTTAAAGATTCCTGGGAATACACCAAATATTATCATTTTACATTCTTAGGAATCTTTCAATGAAACCAAACATAGGAATAGCTACATTCCTAGGAATGTGATTCCTAGGAATCTGGATGCCAGGACTAATGTAGATTCCCCCGTACCAAACGCCACATCAAATCTAAATGATTTTTTGGAATTTCATTTAATCCAATCTCTTTATGAATGTTGTTAAATACATAGAATCCTTTTATATGGGAAATTGTCAATCCTTTTTTTAGAAAGGCTAGGACTACTAATCTTTTCCTAGATAGGTTAGGACTTCCAAATAACATAGAAAAGTAATCAAATAACTCTCAAAACAAATACAAAAATGACTTAAAACACAAAATAAGACCTATGTGCCTCTGGAACACCCCATTCTAGAAAATTTGGAAACTATCAAACTAACCCTATTTACCATATGGGAAAGAAAAGGAGGGCAATCAACATAATAATATGGCAAAAAAAATAAACAGACTAAAGGTTTCCCTTTTTTAATGTCTTTATTATACTATTTATAACATACAGCATACATAAGATCTTCAATCAAAATTACTTAATCATTCATCACCTTTTGTACATAAATTTTCTTTTTCTTAGCTAATGTAAATTAACCAAATTTGAAAATCATAACACTTTAGTCACTCATTCATCCATGGCCCTTACACACAAAAGACCGGTACCTGTTTGTCTCCCAATATTATCAATCACAAAGTACCTTGTCATGAAAGGCATTTTTCTAATTAAATAGCTACCATAAAGAAACATATGACTCTAATTTCCAGCTACCATGTCAAAAGAGGTTACTTCTAATTTCCAACTATCAATAAACCCTTATGTTTTCAAATATAAACAGGGTCCAACCCCATTGCAAAAAACCACACTTCAAAGGAAAAGGAAAATAGCCAAATAGTAACCAAATGAGATGCCACTGAATCTTAGAATAAAGTTCCTCCAGAGTCGGGGTGAACAAAAAACTAACCTAGACTTTGAAAGACTGCTATACCATGTGGAATTGCCACTCTCCAAAGGAATGTCCATAAGGCTATGTGTACAGATTATATCCAGGAGTTCCTGCAATGCTGTGGTAATAGTCTCCACGCCCAACCTTTCGGTAGGATAGCATACCACATTAAAATCAACTTCCACACACCACAGTACTTCCCACCAACCCCAGATAATTCCTCCCAAACAGTCTCCTCACAATGCCATTATTTAGCCCATAAAACCTTGTGAAAGACCACTCAAACCTGGAAGAGAACTCTTGACATAGGAAAGATTGAGGGAAAATTTTTCTATGTATAGCTGTGGTGGGTTAAAGTTTAGGAATTTGTGGAAAAGGGATTTAAGAGTATTTGAGGAAAAGGTTATGGCGTTTAAAGGTTATTTAATGAGTTATTTGATTAATATTTGGTGGAAGTAAGTATGTGGAATTTTGGGCTTGATTTTGAGTTGTAAGAGCATTAGACTTCTAAAAAATATCACATTTTACACTCTCAAAAGCTACTTTTTCTATTTTAACATACCAATTTACAACTCACCCAATATCCCAGATTTTATTTTACTATACAACACGTTAAAATAATGTAAACAACCCAATAAAAATAATATATCCCTACTCTCTCTCTCTTCTCTCTTACCCTCAACAACTTCTCTCTCTTGCTTTGTCTCTCTCTCTCTCTCAACCACCCAAACCACCCCAGATCAACCCTCCACTGCCCACCACCCAAACACATACTGCCCATTACTTGCCCACTCCCAAACCCATACCAAAACCAACCCATCCATTGCTGAACCACCACCAATCAAAATTGAAACCACCATCGCCACCGCTGCCAACCAAAGCATCCAGCCACCACCACATCACAGTCAACAACCACCAAATACCTCTTTAATTTCTATTTCACTCTCAAAGACTCAAACCCCATCAGATTATACCTCCTAAACTCTCTAACCCATGTCCCTCTCTCTCCTCTCTTCACCCACAACTTCATGGCCATGGTAGAAGCTTCTTGGCTGGACCTGCATGACCGAAACCTCAAAGCTCAGAAGCTCCGCCACTGCCATGGTTCAGCCCATAGCTGCCGCTGGGGTGGCCTTCTTTCTCCCTCGGCTTCTCTTTCCATCCATTGCCGACCACCCAAACCCAACCACCACCACCAATCAAAATTGAAACCACCATCGCCACCGCCGCCAACCAAAGCATCCAGCCACCACCACATCACAATCAACAGCCACGAAATACCTCTTTAATTTCTATTTCACTCTCAAAGACTCAAACCCCATCAGATTATACCTCCTAAACTCTCTAACACATGTCCCTCTCTCTCCTCTCTTCACCCACAACTTCATGGCCATGGCAGAAGCTTCTTGGCTGGACCTCCATGACCGAAACCTCAAAGCTCAGAAGCTCCGCCACTGCCATGGTTCAGCCCATAGCCACCACTGGGGCGGCCTTCTTCTCCCTCAGCTTCTCTTTCTGTCTCTTCTTCTCTTCATTTTATTTTTTTCCTATTTCTCCTCTTTTTTTCCTTTTTTGTTCTCTAACTTTTGGCCAAACTCTTTTTATTGCCTGCCAGTTTATGGGTTTGGGGATTTGGTTTTCTTTTTGGGATCACTTGATTTGGAAAAAGAAGGGATTTTGATTTGGGTTTGGGGCCAAACCACCAATGTGACGGAGAGAGAGGAACGAGAGAGAGAGAGAGAGAGAGAGAGAGAGAGGAAGGAGAGAGAAGAAGAATAAAAAATAATAATAATAAAAGAGGAGTGAAACAATAAAAAACTATTTTAAAAAAATACCCTCTTGCTACAGTAACATCTTTAGTTAAGTTGTAAAATTTATTAAGAATAGCCCTCTGAATAATGAGCTATTTTTTTGGTTTGATGGTATAAAACAGCATATTGGGAGTTTTAGAACTCCCAATGCCAATGCCCTAAGCAAGAAGAAAAAGAGAAGTTTGTATGATGTTCATGGGCTGTTTAAATGGTTCCTGTAACTTAGAAAAAGAAAAGAAGAAGAAGAAGAGAAGAAAGAAGAGGAGGAAGAAAAGAACCCACAAAAGCCAACATGCCACTATGCTCAAAACATTCAATGACTCTATTAATCAACTCTCCCCCTTGAATACATTGAGCACAATTTATAGAGACCATTTCTTGTACTAGTACTATTAGGACTCCTACTAGTACTAGGACTCCTAGTTTGACTAATAAACCAAATCCCATTTGAGTTACACCAAAGGTGATACAAAAAAACAAAACAAAAAAAAAAAAACAAAACAAACAAATAAACCGCACTTTGTGCACACAGGAAGTGTACTAGCTGTGCACTGATATTAAAGAAAAATACAGCAATCAATAAAGTCCAAAATACTAGAAAAAGAATGACTGCTCAAAAGCACCATCCACTCATATAATGATTTCAGGAATGTTTGCTTCACCACCATCGTAGATCATTCAATGTCCTCAAACACCCTATAGTTTCTTTCCTTCCAAACGGTCCACATGATAGACAAAGGAATTGCATTCCAAGTATCTCCATTGCAATGCCTAGCAAACCTCCCCTTCCAACACGCCAACAAATCCACTCCCCTCTTTGGCAGAACCCGATGAACCCCAAATAGACAAAGAGCTAACATCCAAGGTCCCTATTTTGCTTACACATACTACGCCAATTTACAATAATAATGCCTTTTCGTTGAAGCAGGTACACACAGTCAGAATCTTTCCTAAGGCAGCTAACCAAACAAAAAAAGCAACTTTAGTAGGAGCTTTCACTTTCCAAGTACTTTTCCAAAGGCCATACATAAAGGCCCATAAACTAAATAAGACTTATTAATCAAATAAAGCCCATGAGCCATAACTATGGTCCATACCCAACAATTGTAAAATTACCAAAATATACTTGACTCTAAAATAACCAAATAAAATATAAAAAACTACCATGGACACTAATTATTTCTCTAATAATGTTATGGTTATACCATCAACTCTGAATTTACATGAAATGGGGAGCTTACCCATCCCATCGCTTCATCTACTTTCTCCATAGTCCTTTTGTCCCACATGAACAATATGCCACCAGAGTCCCAATAGGTCACACAAAAAGCCAATCAACTTGGTGACGAGTGATGACCCTATAAACTCCTAATCCAATATCCTTGATAATGTATCCTAGTTTTCTTTTTTGCAAACACAATAAGTCTACCTTCCACCGTTTGAGCAAATTTCTGTGTCATTCTTTTTAAGCCATCATTCAACCCCTTAATAGTTCAAGAAAAGATCTTTAAGTTCATGGCACCAATAAATCCCTCCCACTATTAGTTTTTCTTCTCTTAGAACTCCCAGCCTAATAGTTGACATTGATGATCAAATTTATCAATGCCATGTAACCTCTTGACTCTAAGATACATTTGGCTTTCTTCGGACTACTGCCATCCCTCTGATCTCCTAAAATAGCTTCAATTGCACATACAAGTACATAATGTCCTTAAAACCATCATAGGAGGTGCCCAAGAACTTACTAAACCCTTTGGATTATTTCATCACCTAGCTCAAGAAATAATAATAAAATATCTTCCTCCCATTTCTTGGACTCTGGCAAAGTTCTAAATGTTTGGTCTCTCTGTGTATCACTCATCTCCCTGTGTATCACTAAATATATGAATTCTTTTTTTGATAAGCACTAATTTTAGGATTCACTGTAACTTCAAGGCTTTATTTATTGTGGTTGCTAAGGAACTGTGGTCTCTTACTCAATGATTGTGTGGGAAGAGTTGGGTTATTCCAACATCAGAGTTAGAATTATTGGAATGTTGGGAGGGACAATTTAACAAGAGCTACAATGCTCCAACATGGAAGATTGGAGCATTTGACGGGACCAAATACAGACTCAATTAAAAGGAATGAACTCCAAGTATTGAATCATCTCCCTGTTAGTTTCCCTAAACACCTTAGCTTAGCTATCACAATTTGATCAACAAAGCACAAGACTCCAACCAAAAAAAAAAAACCTAAACCCTAGTTCAAAAATAGAAATTTTTATCCATTATATTTAAATAAATTGGCTAATCTAAACCATAAGGAAAGATATACCAAAAGAAAAGCTAATAACTTGTGTAACTCCTAAGTCCTAAGAACAACCGCCCTCCCCAACAGAAAACAAGGAATCTATGAACTTGATATTTCACCATTTGACGGATCAAAACT
Source organism: Castanopsis chinensis (assembly GCA_032878915.1). NCBI lineage: Eukaryota > Viridiplantae > Streptophyta > Magnoliopsida > Fagales > Fagaceae > Castanopsis > Castanopsis chinensis. The sequence continues at coordinate 25,152,598 of JAVQMG010000130.1, read as the reverse complement.
TATATTAGAACAGATTTATGCAAACTTATATTAGAACAGATTTATGCACCATAAAATACAATCCCTCACAACAATTTTTCTTAGTTTTCCTAATAGAATTAGTATGTAAATCACGTAAATAGAAATTTTTTGTTTATATATAATAGAATTATAGATTTTCTCATATAAAATAGAAAAGCCAACACCATCTTAAGAGCACTAAGCAATCATCATTTTGTTCTATTATATTTGAAAGCAGAAGTGACACCTAAGAGAAAACAAGAAAGACTCTAGATATGAGCACAATCAACAAGAACCAAAATAAAGTAAACAATTTACAAACCCCTCTTAAAATTATGGCATTCTTCCTTCTGTTTGAGGTAGCGATCACAGGAACTGGCAGTCTGACCGATTATACCCATGCACCACATAAAAGACCCAAGAAAAAGTATGGAAAAAAAAAAAAAAACAAAAACCTCTTTGGTCCTATAATTTGGCATGTTTTCAGATTGAATGATAATAACAAACTTTTCGGACAGTTAAGCAGTCAAACATAAAAAAAATAATCTATCATAGAGATAAAAGTGAATATGTTTGTACTAGGAAATTAAATTGAAATATAAAGTATAAGAATGAAGAATAGTACCTCGTCATAGAGTTCAAGTATAATCTCACAATCATGTCTGCCTGACCCAGGCCCCAATGAGCCCCTCTTAATAGCACCAAAAGCAACTATAAGGGCAGCGCTTCTAGTAACTATGAAGATAGAGAAGAAAAGGGCGGTAAGTAGAAAACAACAGAACAGATCACAAAAAACATAATAATGAAAAGAAGAAGCGAAGGCACCAGGCCAGGACCCAGGAGTGATCAAGCACTAGTTTTTGCCGAAGGGACACTTACTGTTGAAAGGCTTTCCTGCAGAAACAGAAACAAAATTGAAAATTGAGGAGCGGAGCACAATCAATAATCTAAAATAACAAACTAAACCATAAATCAGAGAGAAATTTTAAAAATAAATAAATAAATAACGTTATAACTGGAAGACATAACTAAAGCATAAAACATCAATTAATGTGAAATTCACAACCCTGTGAAAGCGAAAAATTAAATCGACCAAAAGGGCTTCTATATTTCGAAAACTTACTGCTTTAAAAAAAATCATGTTTAATGAAATTATTATCTTCAGACGAAAAATAGAGAAAAAGAAAGAAGAAACAATTACAGACCTTTAGAACAAGACATATCTCCTCGTCACTCTGATTATCATCAACAACAACAACAGAGACAGAAATAGAGAGAGATCAACGCGACAACACACAACGATCCAAATTTTTGCAAAACCCTTTCAAGTTCACTCCTCACCAGCACTGCCACTCCAAGCAATGGCTCTCTTTCTTTTTTCCTAGCCCCTATCCTCTCTCGGTCTCTCTCTCTCTCTCTCTCTGTTTTCTCTTTGCCTTGCTCATTCTCCCTATTCGATCTACCCAGACAACTATGACCAGAGACAAAAAGCTCCACCTCTCACGGACACCAAGCTCCACCTCTCATGGCCATAAGCCACCACTGAAGTAACCTCCTCACTCTTTCTCTCGACCTCGCTCTCTCTCTCTCTCTCTCTCTTCTTTGTTCTCTTCACGAGTAACCCAAGGCAAGGATACGTTTAAAATTTTGAAACCCTTTTCTTAGAAGCCCAAGTGTGTGTTTAACTCAGCCCAAGCCCATCATAAATTAAGTCAGCCAACATGTGGAGACTTTAGGCTTGATTTGGATTGTTTTCCTTGTTTTTTTTTCTTCTTTTTTTTTCCTGCACGCGTTTCAGCTGTAGGGGACAAAGTACTGTTTTGCACTATTTATGCACTGTTCACATACAGTTCACGCACTTTTCAGTCATTTTTTCATTAAAAATGAGTCTCACGGCACTATTCACATATTTAAAAATTATTTTGCTCAGTTTTTACAGTTTTCAGCTGTATCCAAATGGACCCTAAGCAAAAACAAATCTCCAATATCATCTATTTCCTTCCTTAAACTTGTGATTTGGGCAGCTCCGATATCAAAGGGACAAAATCACTCAAATCCCTCCTTTGTTGGTAGAATTTCCTAAGTCCACCATCCTTTTTTTCCTCATTTACTCTTGCAAAAATTCATTACTTTCAACATTCAAAAATATACCCACTGCAATTAGGGAATTTTTCATGAAGAGTAACAATTAATTGCGTAAGTGTGGTTAATTTCTTATTATATATTAGTCAGCTCCTCTATATAATATTGTCCCAAAAAAGATCAAAACTACTAATCTGATATTTTCTACTCTTACTATTATGTTGGAAATATGCCATAGTTTAGAGGGTGTATAGGCATTTTTCCCATTAGAAAATATACCATAAATTTAATTTATAAATTTGTCCGTACATAAGCTTTTTGAGCCTCATTCTACATTCCCTAAAATTTCAAGATTTAACTGTAGTGCCCATGGGCCCAAAGCACGTATTGGGCCAGCCCAAAGGCTCCCGTAAGGAGGAAAGTCCAACCCGACAACATGAAATGGTCCGAGGACGTAATAACTCCAGCCTACGATGCCACGTGACAAAGGAAGGTGTCATACACGAGCAGAACACCACGAGACATGACGTCCGAGGATGATCTTGTCCTCAGCAGCATGCTGCCGATGACAGTATTAGTGATCTGGCGGTTCAAGGACTCTCGCACTAAGGACCTTGTATACAATAACTGAGAGAACGAGGATAAGGGATAAAGGGAGTCGATAGACAAATATCAAGGAAAAAGCTGCAACCACCGCATTAAAGGCTCTACACCTACCTCTCTGGCCGCATTAATGAGGAAATGACGCCTGAACATTGAAATTAAACCTCACACTTACCGCCAGAGACTTTTGTAAGAAGGAATGATGGGACAAGTATCCAAAGAGAAGATCTAGACCACACATGGAAGGAAGGAGAAAAAGATGCAGGCCTATAAAAGGCGAAAGATGAAGAAAGAAGGGGGAGGACACACACACACACTACAGAGAGAACTTGTAAGGAAACACCAAGTATTGTCCTCAGCACTAATATATAAAACAATATTTCATCCATGTATGAAATGTGCGCATGTGTTCTGTAATTTAATCCAGCTTTTACGTTATCTACCGTCCAAAAACCTAGATTAGAAGCCCACTCTCTATAAATTCATTGTCTAAGGCTTATTGAGCTGGTCCAAAAGTACAACTTTGATCTAGCGCGATTTTGAGCCCTTACATTAACTATTCCCTATCTTGTTAGGAGGTTCGTGGTACCAGGCAACCTTCCAAGATATGTCATGGTGAATGAAAGAAAGTTAAGCTTTTACTTAAAAAACTAAAAAATTAGTGTTAAATGAGAGGGAGAGCTTTTAGCTATAAAACTAAAATAATAAGAGTGTGTGTGTAATGAGAGGGAGAGCTTTCTGTTACTAAAATGGTGTGTAGGAGGGTGAGACTTAGAAAAAAAATAAAAGAGTGTACAGGTTTTTGGATTTCAAAAATAAGTTCTCAAAAAAGAACAATACAATTCAAACATGAGACTTGAAATTCAAATGGTTTCAAATGGTGAAGAGAAAGGACAAGAAACAATAAGGTGGTAAAAGTTGTATCGTGTAGTGCTGTCTAGTAATGTAGGTTATATTTAGCTTTTTTTTCCAATTCTTCTTTGAATTTTGTATACAGGCTATGTTAAGATTTAATATTATGTTATTTGAATGGTTTAAAGATATATTTAAAAATAGTTTTTTTAATGTTAATGTCTTCAATTATATTTTGTTAATTTTCTCTTTGATATAAAAGGTGAAAATACACTTAGAAATAATATTTTTTAAAGCCCAAATTTTAGTTAGGATTGTATGTACTACGAAAAAAAAAAAAACCAAAAGCCAAAAACAAATATTATAAATCTCTAATTCAATCTACCCCATGTGTCATTCAAAGAGAAATTTACATCATTATATGGATAAGAGCTTAATTTTTTTTAAAAAAAAATCTTAATTCCTATCTATGGAAATGATATATTGATCGACTGCGAATATTGCGTCACTAGTTTTGGGGTCAAAACTATAATTTTAGGAAACTGGAGGGTTGAAATGGTATATTGAAAAATTTTAGGGTCAAATTGAGATTTTAAAAAAGGTTCGAGGTTGATTTGTAATTTAGGGAAGTTGTGTTTGTGGCTTGTGGACCTACGGATTGGGCTGTATGTTTGGAATTTAAGTTGAGGCTTTGCAAGTATTGGGCTAAAGCTTTGGGAAATCTAACTTTTTGTGCTTAAACAAATTTCGGACCAGGCCCATTTTGCACACACAAATTGGGCTTGGTTTTGTTTGGGGGCTGGGCTAAAAGTTAAAAATCTGAGATTTAAATGGGGCAGGTGTAGATTCAAGGAACTAAAAATCTAAGTTTTTAGTTCCTTTTTCATTTGAATTTTCTAGCATTTTCATCAAATTCTAGTCTAGAGTAGATCTAAATAAAATCTTAGCCCTAGGCATCCCAAAACCCAACAAACCCATGCTGCTAAATAAAATCCTGCAACCAAAATTTCATCTTCCAACACCTTAAACCTCTCCAAGATTCAGACGTTTCTAACTCAAATCGATCTCTCCTGCCTTTAAATCCAGTCTCACATACAGTTCTAACCTTTCGTCTCTAAAAACCTTTGAAGAGACTAGCCTATAAGTTGCCAATGTCCTATACATCTACAAATTATAATATAAATAAAAATTTAAAAGAAAGAGGTAATAAATGACCTCCCTTTGGCAACAAACTCCATGCAATTTATGTTGAGAGAATGTAAAATAAGAAATGACATAATCAGAATTTTCAAATGAGACAGCATTAAAGACATGCATCATACAAATATGTATAGAAAAATCTGAGAAGTTTTATAATTAGAAATCTACCCCACACGCATGCCTTCTTCTATGTCAGTTGGGGAAACTTTGTCACCCAACCCAACAACAAACTGCAGTTGAGAAAGTAGAGTTATATCAGATCCCACAATTACGAGAATAATTATATGAGTTACTAAAAAAGATAAAGATTCTGTCTCTGCATGTTCAAAGTAAAATGCCACTGAAACAATCCATATAAAAACCTGTTATAGCATGCTTGCACAGCATAAAACATAAGCTACAGAAAGAACTTCCAGAAAGGCCAGATATCATAAAAGATTAACCAATTTATTAAATTTTTTTCAAAGAGAAAATCAGAATTGCTCATATTTCTACTAAACAGAGAAAAGGGACCGAAACAAAATCTGGGTGAACTTCAGCTTAGAAAAGATTTCAAAGTATGAAAATAAAAGGAAAATACTTGAAAATGACAGAACTATTTCTGGTGTGTGAGATCATATTTCAAACCCAAAAAAGAAAATGTACCACATAAAGTGAATGGCAAATAGATGCGTACCTTTGCAATTTGCTTAACATTTATTACATATTTGGCATCTTCAGTGTTTGGATTGATGATCTTTGTACATCTTGCTACCTGGTTGACAAGGCAGTGAATGCTTCTCAGATTCAAATATTAAAAAAACACTAAACTTTATAGCCAAAACACAACCTTAAGCAAAATACAGACCTGGAGAGGCTGCTCCTCCTGCATCATCTGCTTATCGGATACCAGATTCCACTGGCTCGGTGCAGCTAAGCCAGTGTCAGACTCCTTAATACCTATAGAATAGTACATATCAAAATATTATGATTTCAGCCAGGCCAAGCAGTAAAGATATCAAACAGAAACATATAGACCAAGTTGTAACACACAAACACTGCATCAAATAAATAGGGTATTAGAGAGACACATTCTGAAAGCAGAAAAGAACCCAATGTTATCAGAGAAGTTAACAATTAAACCAGGAAAGGCAGCAACCATTTTTAAATTCTCGCACGTATAGCAATAAAGTTGAAGTAGTCTTTTTCAAAATTCTATAGAAGTTAAGAGTAATCAGTTGAGAAGACAGTTTGAAAAAGAACAGAAAGGGAACGGAAGCATGGTCATACCACACAAATCATTGACCTTCTTAGCCATTTCCTTAATTTCCTTCTCTACTTTTTTGATACTAGTAGAATAGGGACCCAAACCCTGCAAAAAAGCATTAAGAATATAAAAATAAAAATAATAATAATAATAATGGGAATTTCGATTCATAATTAAAATTAGTATTTAGTCGTCTGAATCAGAAACAACCAATTCCATTCCTGATAATTTGAGGTAAACAAACTAAACCCAAATAATTATAAACCAAAATTTCAAGTGCTCTAAACTTGTAAATGCATCCCCCCAACCCAGTTTACAAGCATGATTTGATTTTGTTGTAGTAAGAAAAAATAATCTATACTACTATTTAAGGGGCTTTCCCTGTTTGGATTCCTATTTTTTTAGTTCTAAGTAGAGACAAAAGGACAATCCAGTTTACAAGCATGATTTGATTTTGTTGTAGTAAGAAAAAATAATTAATAATAAAAATCCAATCTTGAACATGAAAATTAAAACATAGCATAGCAATACAATAGCAGCGGGAATGAATGAATCGAGCTGAAAATAAAAAGTGAGATCCAGATAGTTGTTATTAGGGTTTGTAATAAGAAAGAAAGAAAGGAAAAGGGAAGGAAGGAAAGATTACATAAGTTTTAAGCAAAGCAATATCATCCTCGTCGAGAGGCCGAGGATTCTTCTCATCATCGTCCTTGATATCGTGATCGGCTTCCGGAGCCATCGACTGAAAACCTCTCCTCACCGATGTGCTTTCGCTTTCTTTTTCTTGTGAGGGAAAAAGTGAAAACCCAATCTGTTTTCTATTTCTATTTCGACTGCCTCTCTTCTTCTTTTATATTTATACCAGTTTAAAACCCGTGCGCTGCACCTGCACAGGTTTAAATATATAGTAATGTGTCCAGATGAACTTGAACCTTACGGTTACTCAGGGGTTGTTTGGATTCCTTGTTTCCATAACTCATAACTCTGTTTTCATAACTCATAACTCAAAAATTGTGAGACCCATAATAAAAACTTTGTTTGGATTTCCATAACTCAATTTTCATAACTCTGTTTTCATCACTCAATTCTCTGATTTTTGAGTTATGAGTTATGGAAACTGAAAACACATTTTAGCTGTTTTCAGTTTCCATAACTCATAACTCAATGGCATTTTTGTAATTAAACACACATTAGGGGACCCACAGCCACAACTTTTGACCATTGACTTTTTTTTTTTTTTTTCTGGGTTCGGTCTTCAGGTTTTTTTTTTTTTTTGGGTTCAACGTTAACGTTAGGTTTTTTTTTTTTTTTTTTTTTTCTGGGTTCAACGTTAACGTTAGTTTTTTTTTTTCTTTTTTTTTTTTCTGGGTTCAACGTTAACGTTAGTTTCCTTTCTTCTTTTTTTTTTTTTTTTTCTGGGTTCGATCTTCACTTTTTTTTGTTTTTTTTTTTTTTTTTTTCAGTACCATATCACCTAAACCCAGAAAAAAAAAAAAAAAAAAAAAAAAAACTCTGACGTTAAGCTAGACCGAACCCAGAAGAAAAAAAAAAAAAAAAAAAAAAAAGGAAAAAGCTGCACTGATTGACAGATGTGGGACCCATAAATAGTGTGAAAAATATGAGTGATGAAAACTGAGTGATGGTGCCAAACGAGTATAATATTTTTAAGTGATGGGTGATGAGTGAAGAGTAATGGGTGATGAGTGATGGAAATTGAGTGATGAAAATTTTTTAACCAAACACCCCCTTATTTTCTCTTCACTTTTAAGAGTCCTTTGTTATTCCATATTTGTAAGGAGCAGTGACCTTTCAAGTACTTAGTATGTATGAATATCTACTGAGATCTTACAGGATTTAATTTCTTAAACTTTTCTCAAAGTCATTTGATGGGAAAGATACCATAAAAAGCCTAGAACATGATATTGTTGGATTTACCTGAAAGATACCAAGAATTGCCAAAAAGATTCTTCATTGAGAGTTGGATATTTTGTTGGTTCTTGGGAAGTCTGTGTAGTTCTCTTCTTCAAAAGGACTTCAAGACATGATGATTTCAGGTTTATCAATGACATGATGAAGAATAATGTGACTACAATGTTAAAAGTGAAAATTTTGAGTTGGCTAGTATTTAAGTGAGAGGCATCATTTTGTTCTTATTGATATTAGGACGTAAGCAAAAGGCATCATATTCTCTGAGAGACTTCAAACGCTATCCTTACAAATGTTTGGTCTTGTTAACATTATAGACATTGTTACCCCAACTGTGATTTAATTCACATCTAACCTTCTACCCAGTGGGATTTTATTTCAGGAATATGCTGATGCTAAAATGGAGCCAACGATTTCAATTTTTAGTCTAGTTTTGTTGGCTGTTGCCATATTAAATATGGCTCATTGTGAAAGGCAGACTTATTTTCAAAATGAATTGAGAAGGCAATGCTCTAGAAGGAAACATGATAGGCACTATTCAGTATCTATAACGCGTTATTTCTCAAACATTTGTTTCTCCCTCTTCACTTCTTGATGAGCTGACAAGCCTGACATCCACGTTAGAAAATTCTGTTTTTTGTGCTTATGAAATATAATACCAACACGTGCCCATACAATCATTCCTTCATTGGGCTTACTAAGTTGGGCTCCTTAAAAGCATGAGTCTCTTTGGGTTTCAAGGCTTTTTTCTAAGAGAAATGATATGTCCACAACATTTTTACAACATTTTTACAACAAATCTTAAGTGGCAGGTTGTTACTGGTTGTTAGTGTTGGGGCAAAAAAGTAATCTTAGTGTTAGGTTTAAATTTAAACTAATAATAACTAACCACCTATGATTTGTTGTGAAAATGTTGTAAAAATGTTGTGGACGTAGCATCTCTCTTTTTCTAAAGCTCAATATTGGCCCATTTACAAAGTCCTCAGACTCAGCCTCACTGTAACCAAGCTCTCAACCATGGGTGAATTGAACCAATGGAGCTAAGGAACTAGAAGACTACATGGGAGACCTCTCACGTTTTATTCTGAAGGAAACTTCTCTCCCTTCAAAATCTTCTTCTAAGAAGGTCAGTCTATGACTCTATGCCTTATTTGGTTCCCCAAAAAATTTTGGAACAAGCATAGCCAATATAATCTTGTGTTTTTAAAAAAATAAAATAAAATAAAAAAATCTTAATTCATATATATTTACATGTTGTCTTGTTCCAATGAAAATTTAAGCCTATTGAATTGAACCTAGTAGTTTAGGACACCCTCTATTAGGTTGCTGAGAAAAATGAGGAAAGGAAAAGATATGAGTAAATGTTTGACGTTGACGTGTTGTAAGTATTTTGGCGGGAGTTTAATCAGTATTATTGGGTTTTCAATATTTTAAGCTAATTAGATTATATGAAGCAACCTCCAACGGACCCAAGACAAGGTAATTTACAGATCATTACCAACAACCCTCAAAAGAGCAGTAAGGGTGTGGTTTAGCAAGCTACCTACAGCATCTATCGTGAACTTTGAGCAATTGAGCGACTCTTTTGTCCGCCATTTCATTGGGGGCCAACGCCATAAGAGGCCCACCTCATACTTGCTAACTATGAAGCAACAGGAAGGGGAATTCTTGAGAGAGTATGTAAAACGCTTCAACAAAGTAGTGTTAGAAATTGACAAGGTAGACAATCAAGTGATAATGACGACCTTCCAAGCAGAGTTGAACAATCCTAACCTCGTCTTATCTCTAGGGAAGATTCTGCCAACTACAATGACATACCTCCTATTCAAAGCCCAGAAGTACATGAATGGAGAGGATGCATGTGCGGGCATCATCCTTCTTGGGCCATTCACCTATAGGCCCACAAGAATGACTGCCCATACAGGCCATAATCCAGGCCTATTTGCCCCTATGGCCGCGAGAACGATCGTCCCCTTTGGGTCCTAACGCTGATCAGTCCAATGGGCTTACCCTGGACCAACCTAACGCGTATCAGGCACCCCAAAGGCAAAAGCGAAGTTACCCGAGATATGCTCGGTGGTGATAAACCTCGTATCATATGCACCTTATACCCGGGGTTCCACCGGGCTATCCGACCACCAACCAAGATTGTTAGTGCCGGACCATGCCACTAACTTTGAAAGCCCTTCTGTTGGGAAACGGACGTGGCAGTGGAATCAAGTTCCGATGCCACCATTGTTCTCTCTACGCCCGTAACTACTCATCCACTTAGAGAGAATGGCATTAGACCTTTCCATCCACTGAGCCAGAAAATGACCACAGCGATCCAGCAAGCTGTGGCTATAAATAGGAAGCAAGGAGATAGGAACGCCTGGGCTGCCAAGCAAGGAGTCACCCCATTGCAGGAAACACTAAAAGCCCACAATACAAATAGATTGTGAGCCCAATTCATCGCTTAGGCCTAGTCGCTGTTTTTGGGTGCGCACAAATATAAATTTTTCAAGTCACTATATAAAAGCAGTGTACATGTGGTTTAATTGAATAGAAGAAAGAAACATGAAAATATGTTTTGTATGGTCCAAAGAAAAAAATGAACACCAAAATAGCATTGAAATTACATGATCATGTGCAGATTTGTTCATTTTTTGTACTTAGCCTATGACGCTCTTGGTTGTATTAGCAATTAGAAAATGGATAATATTAGTAAACAAATGAGTAAATCTCAAATTGAGATAAATGGAAAATTATGACGCTAAACCAAAAGAATATATAAACAAATATTCTTCTTTGACTTATCTGATTTTTTTTCTTCTAGTTTTCCTATTTCTTATATTCAATTACTGTTTTAAAATATTTACTTTGGTTTTTTATATTAAATGTCTCTCAAACCATCAAACACGTATTTGTGATAATGAGATGTTACTGTCACAGCCAATTGTCTATGCTCTGGACATCATGCATCCACTAGATCAAGAAGGGCACAACATAGCTGCGATGATGTTTCAAGCCACTAGCTCCCCTGATTATTCAATTTCTCACCAACAACCAATTTACACCTATATGGTGAAATCCTAACTTCACAAATATGTATTTGGTAGTCTCTTGTCACATGACAATTTCTTTTTGTTTAATACTCATTTATCTTCTTTGATGTCAAAATGTTCTTTCTGACAAGGGTTATCCTAAATGACATAAAGCTGACGAGCTTGGAGCTGACGACCCCAATGCTGACGACTTCAACTCTTGAGCTATCTGAAGCTGACGACCTAAAACATGCGGAAACCTAAGGCTGACGACCTCTACCAACAAACCCAATGCATAGCCAGGCTGACGGGAGTAGGCTGACGAGGTTAGTCTCGGCTCCATCTACAACCTTACTTAACCAACACGCATACACAAACAATTCTTGAACGACACGTCTCAGTAAGGAGACTCCTACAAGGACAAGGATTCTAGGAGATACGTGGAATCCAAGTATCACTGTCCTAAAAGGAAAAGAACTCCTTGGTCAAAGGCATGGATTTCGGCCCAACGATACTATAAATACCCCAAGACCCTCTCAAAGCAAGGTACGTACAAATAACTCAACTCTAGCACTCTAGTGTTGAAAGTAAAGGTTTCTAACTTGACCTTCGGAGGGTCTTCGGCCGATATCATACCGGTACCCTTTCTTAGGTCTTCATCCTTTGTGTTGTGCAGGTACGTCATTAAGGGCACGTGCGGACCGTGTAGCCTACTGAGGATTTTGGACATCATCAGTTGGCGTCGTCTGTGGGGACGTTATAGCGACGTCGCATTATCGCTTCCCGGACAAAAGGTTGCATGGTACTCACCCGCGTAATGGCTACCACCAACAATGTACAGCGGACGAACTGCGCGCTACCATCCTAGAGAGACAAGTCCAAACGCTCGCGGCAGCGGTCGAACGCCTGACCAAACAGAATCACGACTTAGAGGAACAACTACGACAGAAGAACGCACGCCCTGGAGCGCAGGAGGAAAATCAGGAGGCAACGAGTGCTGAAAGAAGAGATCCCGAAGCGCCCGAAGGCAGCAACGCTCCGAGCAGGCCGGAGAGGCGGGGGACCAATCTGACCACCCCTTCTGAAGCTTTACCATCCCACATCGCCGCAGAAATGCAGGAGATGCGGGAACGAATGGACGTAATGATGAACGCCCTCAAAGGACAGGTGTCTAATGACCTCGACGACCTGGTACAGCGGACTGATTCACCTTTTACGGCGTATGTCACTTCATGCCCTCTTCCCCCAAAGTTTCGTATGCCGCAGCTTGAGAGTTACGATGGAAGTAAGGACCCCCTAGACCACTTAGAATCTTTCAAAACTATAATGCACCTTCAAGGAGTGCCAAACGAGATCATGTGTAGGGCTTTCCCAACTACCTTGAAAGGATCCGCCAGAGTCTGGTACAGTAGGTTGACGCCAAACTCAATCGGCACCTTTAAAGAACTAGGTGCTCAGTTCGTGTCACATTTTATCGGAGGCCACCGATACAAGAAGTCCACGGCATGCTTAATGAACATCAGGCAGAGGGAAGACGAAACTCTAAGATCCTACATAACGCGGTTCAACAAAGAAGCTCTTTCCATAGATGAAGCGGACGACAAAATACAAGTAGCAGCCTTCACCAACAGGCTGCGAAAAGGAAAATTCCTCTTCTCCTTGTACAAAAACGATCCAAAGACAATGTCCGAAGTGCTTTACAGGGCAACGAAGTACATGAACGCCGAGGACGCACTGATCGCAAGGGAAGACAAGCCCAAGAAGAGGGAAAGGCAGGAAGATGCACGAGTGGATAAGGGGCAGAAGAAGGCCAGAACCGAAGAAAGACGGGACGATCGCCGCCCCAAGCCGCCCCTAGGAAGATTCACGAACTTCACGCCGTTGACCGCCCCTATCGATCAGTTCCTAATGCAAATCAAGGACGAAGGGGCTTTGACTTTCCCAGGCAAGATGAAGAGCGATCCGAACAAAAGGCCAAAAGACAAATATTGCCGCTTCCATCGAGATCATGGACACAATACGGCAGATTGCTATGACCTAAAACAGCAGATAGAAGCTCTAATCAGGCAAGGAAGGCTGCAGAGGTTTGTTAGCAAAGAGCGGACAGATCCACCGCAAGACCAGGCCCCCCGACGAGAACATGAACGACCAAGACAGCCCTTGGGCGATATAAAGATGATCGTAGGGGGCACCGCGACTGCTGGGTCGTCAAAGAAAGCTCGAAAAACTTATCTCCGAATGGTTCAGAACATCCAGACGACAGGGTCCGTACCCAAAGCACCGCGGATTGATAACCCCGTCATCGGATTCTCGGAGGAAGATGCACGACGCCTCCACCACCCCCATGATGATGCGCTTGTCGTCACCATACAAACGGGAGACTACAACATGCACCGAGTTCTCATCGACAATGGGAGCTCGGTGGACATCCTCTACTATCCTGCGTTCCAGCAGATGGGGATTAATAGGGAGCGTCTAGTTCCGACCAACGCCCCGCTCGTCGGCTTCGGAGGGACAAAGGTGTTTCCCCTTGGCATCATCACCCTGGCCGTAACCATTGGAGACTACCCTCAGCAAGTCACCAAAAGTGTAGCATTCCTTATGGTCGACTGCCCGTCAGCTTACAATGCCATCATCGGACGCCCTACTCTGAACTCATGGAAGGCTGTTACTTCAACCTATCACTTGATGATAAAGTTCCCGACGAACTATGGAGTGGGAGAACTAAGAGGGGACCAAGTGGCCGCACGCGAATGTTACATAGCGATGATGGAGATGGACGACCACCAACAAACCATGAGCATAGAACAGCATGCATCAACGGAGCCCACAGAAAAACTCGAAGACATACCTCTCGACGACTCTCAGCCAGAGCGGACAACCAAGATCGGTACTCTTACCGACTCGACAATACGGCAGGAACTTGCAGCCTTCCTCAAAGAAAACCAAGACGTGTTCGCATGGAGTCACGAGGATATGCCGGGCATTGACCTGTCGGTCATAGTACACAAATTGAACGTATCACCGTCTTTTCCGCCGATTCGGCAAAAGAAGAGAGTCTTCGCCCCGGAAAGAGATCGGGCAATAGCGGAGGAGGTCCGCAAATTGCGTGAGGCGGGCTTCATTCAGGAGGTTTACTATCCCGAGTGGTTAGCGAACGTCGTCATGGTAAAAAAGAGTAGTGGAAAGTGGAGGATGTGCGTAGATTTTACCGATCTAAACAAGGCGTGCCCCAAGGACAGCTATCCTCTACCAAGGGTCGACCTCCTGGTAGATTCTACGGCCCAACACCAGCTGTTAAGCTTCATGGACGCGTTCTCGGGGTATAACCAGATCCTAATGGACGAAGCTGATCAAGAAAAGACTTCGTTCGTAACAAGTCAAGGCCTTTTTTGCTACAAGGTCATGCCGTTCGGCTTGAAAAATGCAGGCGCAACATACCAGAGGCTTATGAACAAGATGTTCGCAGAGCAGATCGGGAGAAATGTCCAGGTATATGTCGACGACATGCTGGTAAAAAGTCGAAGAAAGGAGGATCATTTGAAAGACCTGAAGGAAACCTTCGATACCCTTCGCTCCTACAACATGAAGCTAAATCCCGCCAAGTGTGCCTTCGGAGTAACGGCCGGAAAATTCCTAGGATACATGGTGTCCCAACGAGGTATCGAAGCCAATCCAGACAAAATCCGAGCCATAATGGAGATGACACCTCCCAAAAACGTGAAGGAAGTACAGAGCCTTAACGGCAAGGTCGTCGCGCTCAGCAGATTCGTATCCAGGGCGACGGATAGGTGTCTCCCTTTCTTCCGCACGCTGAAGAAGTCCTTCGAATGGACGGACGAATGCCAACAAGCATTTAAAGACCTCAAGACCTACCTATCCTCGCCGCCACTACTAACCCCCTCTCAACCAGGCGAAGAACTATTCCTTTATTTGGCCATTTCACCAGCTGCCGTCAGCGCAGCTCTCGTAAGAGAAGACAACAAGGTACAAAGGCCAGTGTACTACGCCAGCCGGGCACTCCACGGGGCAGAAGAAAGATACTCGCCGCTAGAAAAACTGGTTTTTGCTCTAGTTACGGCAGCCCGCAAGCTTAAGCCGTACTTCCAAGCACATATGGTGGTCGTACTAACTGACAAGCCCATACGGCGAGTAATGAGTAACCCCGAAGCCGCAGGATGTATGGCCTTATGGGCGGTAGAGTTGAGCGAATTTGACATAAAATATCGCCCCCACACTGCCATCAAAGGGCAAGTACTAGCTGACTTTATTGCGGAATTCACATATAAGGGAGGTCGGGAGGAGGAGAGTTCCCAGTGGAATGTCTTCACTGACGGGTCATCTAACAAAAACGCCGGCGGAGTAGGAGTCGTACTTCGCTCCCCAAAGGGCGACGAGATCGAATGTATGATCCGACTTAACTTTCCTACAACCAACAATGAAGCAGAGTATGAAGCCCTCATAGCAGGCCTAGAACTTGCCAGGGCCGTAGGAGCCGTAGACACGGTAGTCCATTGCGACTCGCAGGTAATCACTAGACAAGTAAACGGCGACTACGAATGTAAGGGAAAAAGAATGAAGAAGTACTTGGAACAAGCAAAGAGAAGGGTAGATGAGCTTCAGGCAAAAGTTGTTCAAATTCCGAGGGGAGACAATGAGCAAGCCAACCGCCTTGCAAAAGCGGCATCTGCGGAACACGTGATCATCCCCGCCAAGGCACTATCTTTTACTCAACTCGCACCACTGATAGACGTCGTCAGTATACAGGAGGTAGGATCGGAGAATAATTGGACTACCCCTCTGGTTGCCTACCTCAAAGATGGCACACTGCCTGAAGAAAAGGAAGCCGCAAGAAAGCTGAAAGTCCGAGCGGCCCGATTTGTCCTAATAAAAGATATCCTACACAAGAGAAGTTTCTCTCGACCATACCTAAGGTGTCTTGGACCTGAAGAAGCGGATTACGTTATGAGAGAAGTACATGAAGGAATCTGCGGCAACCATTCAGGATCACGGTCGCTGGTCCACAAACTAATCCGGGCCGGATACTACTGGCCAACCATGCAATAGGACGCCCAAACATACGTCAAAACATGCGACAAGTGCCAAAGGTTCAGTAACACGATCAGGCAGCCCGCTGAAGAGTTAACTCCAATTACCGCCCCGTGGCCATTCGCCCAATGGGGGCTGGACATCATGGGTCCATTCCCAATAGCAGCAAGGTAGCTGAAGTTCCTAATAGTCGGAATCAACTACTTCACCAAATGGGTGGAAGCTGAAGCCTTGGCCACGATCACCGAAAGGAATGTGCGAAGCTTTGTGTGGAAAAACATCGTTTGCAGATTCGGAATTCCAAGGGTCCTGATCTCAGACAACGGCAAGCAGTTCGACAACAAATCCTTCCGGGACTTCTGCTCACAACTCGGGATCAAGAACCACTATTCCTCCCCCGCTCATCCCCAGGCCAACGGACAAGTTGAAGTCACAAACCGATCCTTGCTCCGAATAATCAAGGCTCGGCTCGAGGGGGCGAAAGGCATATGGCCGGAAGAACTACCCAGCGTACTATGGGCATACAGGACAACCATCCAGACCCCTACAGGAGAAACCCCGTTTAGATTAACGTACGGGAGTGAAGCCGTCATACCGGCTGAGGTCGGACTCACAAGCTACAGAGTGCATAATCACGACGAAGGAAGAAACGACGAAGCCCTGCGCCTAGAGCTTGACTTGGTTGACGAAGTAAGGGCAACAGCTGAACAGAGGCTCGCACGGTATCAGAACCTCATGGCCAAACACTATAACTCCCAAGTCAAGCATCGAGACTTCGAAATCGGAGACCTCATTTTAAGAAAGGTAATGGGCACCACCAAAGACCCTACACAAGGAAAACTCGGCCCAAACTGGGAAGGGCCCTACAAAATTGCATCATGGCTGAGGAAGGGTACTTACCATTTGGAGACTCTGGACGGACTAAAGCTTCGCCACCCATAGAACGCCGAGCACCTCAGAAAATACTACCAATAAAAAGCAGAACAACGCTACTCCTCATTTCCATTCTACTTTTCAGTCATTCATTTTAGTCGTTTATTTTTACATTTAAAGCCCGAAGGGCTAAGGTTTATTCATCTTTGAACAATTTTATGTTTATGTATGCCTTCAACACAATAAGAGGAGTTATTTCAGTAAACAACTTGTGCAACTACTAGGTAGACGGAACAACAAAGTAGACGACCTAGCTTAAATCCACAAAGTGGACGGCAATCTAAAGTTCTCAAAACGGACGGCCTCACGTCTATAAGAGTAGACGGAGTTAAAATGTCCGCAGAATTAAAGCCCGCGAGATTGACGACATTAAAATCTACGTACATAAAACCCACGAGGTTGACGACCTTAAAATTTACATCAAGCATAGTCCACAAGGTGGACGGCCCTAAAAATCAACAAGGTTGACGACCTTAAAAGAACTACTACGGACCTACGTCTAAAGATCTCAAGGTTTTATGTACTACTACGGACCTACGACAAAGTCCATAGTGGACGACCCTAAATCCATCAAAAATAAAGCAAGATTAATCCAATGGACGATCTCAAAATCCACAAAGTGGACGGCAATCTAAAGATCTCAAAACGGACGGCCTCACGTCTACAAGAGTAGACGGAGTTAAAATGTCCGCAGAATTAAAGCCCGCGAGATTGACGACCTTAAAATCTACGTACATAAAACCCACGAGGTTGACGACTTTAAAATTTACATCAAGCATAAAGTCCACAAGGTGGACGGCCCTAAAAATCAACAAGGTTGACGACCTTAAAAGACTACTAAAGTAGACCAAGTGGAGACAAAATCCACAAGGTGAACGACTTCAAAATCTACAAGATAAACCGTCTCGTCAAACACACGAGTCTACTATCTAAATACGTCAACATTCCAGCCAAAAATCAAAGTGACGATACAAGAGCATCAAATATAAATCCACACGAATGAGAATAATGAAAATTAAAAACTATAGAATAAAGTTGTCTCTACAAAAGCCCAAAACACGAGCGTCAAGCATAAAAGTTCATTACAAAACAAAAACAAAGTGTTTACAACAAAAGGATTTATGAAGTAGAAGGAGCAGTCGACGGGGACAGGACAACGACCGGGGTAGAAGGGTCAGCATTAGACTTGGCTGCATCAAGACCGGCTGACGGATCCAAGGTGACGGACCTCTCCAAGGCAGGTTGGGCAAGAACAAAGCTGCCGTCTCTCGAGTCTGCCTTAGGATCGGTAGACTCGTCATCCCCCTCGAGGATGGATTCACCCGTCGGGGTTGACGGTATGGGCTCATCCATGCTTATCCCAGACAAATCCAAGTCAGGATGGGCACGCTTTATCTGCTTTAAGCAATCCTCGAAACCCTCAGAGTAGTAGACGGCGCAGGAGTCAATGAATTGCTGGGAATCCTTAAATTCCGCCACGGCGTCATTCCTGGCCGTCTCCACCTGACTCATCAGCCCTTGGAGTTCTTTCTCCGCCGTCAGCTTTGCATCGTCAGCCAGGCCCCGCTGACGGGTCTCCTCCGCCAGTTCATCCGTCAGTCTCTTCTCCTCTTTGGCCAGGGTGACGTTGGCGTCCCTATACTGCTGTTGAGCGTCTGTCGACGTCTTAAGGCGCTTGTGCAGGCGAGATACCACCCCCTCCTTCGCGGCGCATCGGTCCTGTAGGGCCTTCATTCGAACCATGGCCTGTGGGGCACAGAAAAGTCGTCAATCGCACGAATACCGTCAATACTTTACGAAGTCTACAAAAAATAATAATAAGAATACAAAAATACGGCGAAGGCAATCATACCCTTGTGAAATCGAACAGCCCCGATTACCCTATCTCGTCCGTCGCCAGCTCCTCGCATAGCTCCGTCTCCTCCTTCAAAATCGACTCCGCCATCTCCACGGCATAGTCCTTGTGAGTAAGAAGGTGACGAGTAGAATCGGGGGTGACGGCGCCTGACGCCGTCATCAGGCCCTTGCCGGCCCCATAGGAAGCCCTGGGTGACGACAGCTCCTG
Organism: Castanopsis chinensis; assembly: GCA_032878915.1. Lineage (NCBI taxonomy): Eukaryota > Viridiplantae > Streptophyta > Magnoliopsida > Fagales > Fagaceae > Castanopsis > Castanopsis chinensis. The sequence goes on along the minus strand of JAVQMG010000130.1, from coordinate 25,133,619 downwards.
GGAAGGCCTAACCCCTGGTGAAATTTCCGCCCTCTTCCCAGAACGGTTGTCTCTCCCGTCAGCCCTCCTTTTTTAGCCCACCTTGACGGGCTTGGGGGCTGACGACAGCGTCGCTCCGATGGCCTTAGCCTCTTCCTTCTTCTTGGCAGCGGCAGCACGCATCCTTTGCTTGGCGGACTCCATTTCTGTTAAGAAATAAAAACGAGATCAAAAAAAAAAAAAATGGACAGAGTTGACAGAGTCTTTAAGAGACGCTTACGTCGACGAGATTGGTCGTTAAGTCGTCGGGCTTCTTCTGTCCGCTCCGGGCCCCCACAATACAAATGCAAAGTGTCAAGGGTAATCAAATCCCTACACTTTCTTTCCTCCAAAGGAATGGACGTCACCCGGCTAATAAAGTCCTCCTGCTCCTTCGTCACACGAGGACGGACGTTTGCTGAAAAAGAAAAGAGACGGGGTTAGAAATTAGACGTTAACGAAGTAAAGGAAATTGACGGGGTCGACCTGAGTCCCGGACGTATGCCCAAGTATTGTCAAAAAAGCCATTTGGCATTGACTTCCACTCCTCTGGACGGCAAACCCAGTTCGTCCCTTCCACGAAAAAATATCTACCCTTCCACTTTCTATTGGAGTCGGGCATATCGGAGACCAATTTCAACTCCTTCTTCCTCGCAGAAAAGTGGTATATCCCTTTTGATAAGGAGATATGTTGGGGCCTATAACACCAGAAAAACTCGTCTAGCGTCAGCTGACGGTGTCCACCACTTAAACGGCCCCACAAAATCTCGGCTCCAATGAAGGTTCTCCAAGCGTTGGGAGCAATCTGACTGACGGATATGCCCAAATAATTTGCCAGCTGACGATGTAAGGCCGTCAGTGGTAGCCTTAGTCCCGCTACAAACATGGCATCATACATGCCTACGTCTGCGGTCCTTCCCGAGTAACATCTCTCACCCTCCTTGGGAAGACGAATCGGGACGTCGGCTGGGATTTGGTAACGAACTCGTAGGTTCCCAAAAACGTTCTCCGTCATTGTTGGTGAAAACTTGTTGACGGACCACTCTTGTGGAAGAATGAAGGGGCGATCGTCGAGAGAAGCACCCGAAGTACTTTCAAAGGACGTCTCGTCACTGTCATCTTCCACCCCGTCACCAGATCTCTCCCCATTTCCATTCTCACCACTTCTACTTGTTCTTTCCTCGTCGTCGAAAGAGTGGGTTGACGTTTCCCTCTCTGACGAACCGGATAAGCCCTCCACGGGCTCCCGTCCAGATGGGAAGACCTCATTGTAACCCGCTCCCTCGCTGATCGACGATTCCTCACTCGACATCTGACTCCCTACAAGTGATGGGTATATTCTAAGAACCTAGGTTGACGATCCTACCAAAGGAGAGTGCCTAAAAGAATAAAAGTAAAAAGAGAAAAAACTTACAAGTAAAATGTCGTCTGACGTAAGTTGACGGTTCCAAAAAGTTGACGGTTCAAGGTAGACGAAGCTAGCAAACAGACGGACAAGAGTCACTTGACGCTTTGGCTCTCAAAAAGAATACAAATGTTGGAAAGTTTGAAATGAGGAAAGTGGGACATATATATAGGAAAAAGGGGGCACGAAAGACGAAGCGACACGCTCGTCGAAGAACGAGGCGAATCAAGCCAAGCCAAGCCACGTGTTATAGCATTTAATGAAAGCCGCGCGAGGTTTTAGGAATATACTCCATAGCTCGTCAGGATAGGTTGACGAGGCTATGGAGTAGGGGGCAGCTGACAAGGGTTATCCTAAATGACATAAAGCTGACGAGCTTGGAGCCGACGACCCCAATGCTGACGACTTCAACTCTTAAGCTATCTGAAGCTGACGACCTAAAACATGCGGAAACCTAAGGCTGACGACCTCTACCAACAAACCCAATGCATAGCCAGGTTGACGGGAGTAGGCTGACGAGGTTAGTCTCGGCTCTATCTACAACCTTACTTAACCAACACGCATACACAAACAATTCTTGAACGACACGTCTAAGTAAGGAGACTCCTACAAGGACAAGGATTCTAGGAGATACGTGGGATCCAAGTATCACTGTCCTAAAAGGAAAAGAACTCCTTGGTCAAAGGCATGGATTTCGGCCCAACGCTACTATAAATACCCCAAGACCCTCTCAAAGCAAGGTACGTACAAATAACTCAACTCTAGCACTCTAGTGTTGAAAGTAAAGGTTTCTAACTTGACCTTCAGAGGGTCTTCGGCCGATATCACACCGGTACCCTTTCTTAGGTCTTCATCCTTTGTGTTGTGCAGGTACGTCATTAAGGGCACGTGCGGACCGTGTAGCCTACTGAGGATTTTGGACATCATCACTTTCTTTTTTCTTCTTTTTTGAATTCAATAATTTCGCATGTACTTTTTTGAGAAAAATATGACAAATGAGATCTTTCTTTTGGTTTCTTTCATTTTTCCTTCTTCATTTTGGCTTATGTTAATGGCTGTTTACAAATTTCTTTCATTTTTTCCCCTTCTTTGGTTCTTTTTGTTTAGAATGATGTTGTTTCAAAGTGTCTCACAAGATTAACACAAAGATTATGTTCAAATTCTTCATCTGCATGCTTGGTACCCAAGTTATTGAATCTTTAAATTTTTTATATAAAATATGCCCACTACACTGAATATTTTCTATTAGTTTCATGTTATTCACGTATGTGAGATTTTTTAGAATGCTTTCTTTTAATTTGAAGCTATATGCCTATAGAAACCATTAGGGAATCCTTAAAGAAAAAAAAAAAAAAAGAGGAAAAAAGAAAAGAAAATAGAAACTAAAAAGCCTTTAAAAGTGCACATAGAGTGTGTGAAACATAGAGCCTCATTCAAACGTGGAGCATGTGCAATGAGGCCAGTCTATATATACTATAAAACTAAAGCCTCTAATTTAAAAAAAAAAAAAAAAAAAAACTTTTTTTTGGACTTCTAGAGAGCTTGCCAAGTAGGATTTGAAGCCACATTATTTAAAAAATATTAGTCACTAACCTGTGTGATGCATAGGATAACAAAAGTTATGTATATACTTATGCACGGGATAACAAAATTTATCTATATACTTATCTCAAAGAAATAATAGCTTCAAAATGAATAAATCTTCACCTTCTACTCATAATATGGCTAAGAGCATATTGTGAAGCTAACTAGAAATGAAATCAAACATTTAAGGAAAATCAAAAACTTGCTTATCAATTTTGTAAAAATGATAGAAAAGAAAGAAATATATGCAAATTACACAATAATCAACTTCTAATTGATAACCTGTGCAGTTTGATGATCTTAAAGCAAATAAAAAATCTACGCACTTTGATAAGGGAAGGAGAGAATTTTTTGTTTTGTTAATCTACTAAATTTCTATTCCAAAATAAGATTTACATTAACACCACAACACTACAATGTACATAAACAATTAATCTAATTCATGTATATTTAACTATGTCAATTATAAGCACTTGGATTACTAAATAATTTAAAATCATATTTAATGCAAGTTTCCTAATTCAAGCCTTCTTTATTTTTGTACTTGATGAAACCAAAAATCGTCGGTTGGGTAATTTGTCCAATCCAGAGCTTTTGATCGAAGAGATCATTGGGTTGTACCCGATGGGGGAGCCTTCGATGTTTGAGTCAGTATTAGCCCATATCTTTCATATATAGATGGTGTTTTATAGTAGTTTTTGACTTACCTTAGCAAGTGAGGCAAATTGTCCCATTTATAGGCGATTTAGGTAGCTATTAGATATAATTATAAGTGATTATTACCTTGAGTATAACAGTTTTTTTCTTGATGAGCGTTTAATACCTTTCAGTAATGGTTATCAATGAATATATATTGAATGTGATTGAGCAATTACTTATCTTTCTTTGATGGCTTGCTGATGACTTAATGTCGTCCATTATGGTGGACGGGCAATTGGTTTTTTTGAACCCATCAATCGCCCCCATTCCTGAATTTGATTTTCTTTATGCTGGTCAGGCTTAGGGAATGCTTTTGACTTGTTTAAATTCAAACTTCCTTGTCTTCAATTACTTACTTCTTTAGGGATAGTGGTTTATTGGTGACAACTTTTTAGTGTCTGCGTTTGAATTTCCTTTTGGACATTCAAGGGATCATAGCTTGATCTTGTGAGTAAGCTAATTTCTTTTGACGACCTAGTGAGTTTAGTGGCCTCTTTGGATGCTTCCATCATTCTTCTGTTGCTTGAAGAACTTTGATATTTGAACGATCTTATTCTTCCATGATTTATATTCTTGTGTGAAGAATTTTAATCATCCATTGATTGCACAATTTTATTCTTTCATGAAGAATGTATTGCTGAATATTAATTTCGTTTTTTTTTTGCACAAATTAACTCTTAATGCTAAAGTGTTTACTTTACCTTGGCTGTTTTGACGATGGAGCTTTGGGGAAGACTTGATGTTTTTCCGTTGTTGTTCGTCAAGTGATTGCATTTTGTGGAATGACTTTCACTCGTCATATGATTTATATTCTGCTTGTTGTTAGATTTATATTCTTGCTTGAAGAATTCATATCATTTTTTGCTCATCTTATGATTTATATTCTTATTGGGAGAATTTGTATCATTTTCCTTGCTGCATGATTATCATTGAATGCAACTTCTTGCAAGTTGCATATTTAAATATATATATAAATATGCACACAATTAGATTCTCAATTTTGCACCACATGTCACTATTTAATTTTAAATTTTGTGTTAAGTGAATTATTAAACATAAAAATTGAAGTCGAACCTTTTCAGCTAGAGAAGCTGGTACCAGCCCCTGATGATTGCGAACAACCACCACAGACTTGCTTCACCAGTTTACCTAAACACTTAAGTTAGCAAAAATAAAATAAGATAAAATAAATGTGACATGCTCACCCACACACATGGAGTTTCTGCATATGTGTTATGTTTTTTTTTTTCTTTGTCTCTCATTAGTTTCTGCATCTGTGTTATATTCTTTGTACATATTAATCACATGAAATCTGCTTATATCTCCCCCATAGCCTCAATCACATAATAGTGTTCGTAAATGTGACATGCTCACCCACACACACACAGTCTAATTCAATTTCAAAGACAGTCACAAATATACTCACATTTTGGTAACCCCAAGCAAATACAAATTCGTTAATCACAGCTGCCTTGTTTACAAATACAAACAACCAACCAACCACAATGTTTCGAAATTTATGATGCATGCGGCCTAGTCCTAGGTCTGACCCATTGAACCCACCCAACCCTCTCAAGCCCAAATTTATCACTCTCACAAACACACGCCTTTCAAGCCAGTCTCAATCAGAACCAAGCGGAGGTCCAAACTCAACCTTGAAATCCAACACTTCCTTTACAATCAAACCAGCCCATACTTTAAGCTCATACCGAAGCCCCATTTGAAATAAATAAATTTCAGCCCACGTCAAATTCAAGCCCAGTCACAAACCTCCATTTACAAAAAAACCTAGCAAGCCCACACCTAACCTCACCCAACTGAAACCCTCTCATACTTGGAGCCCAGGTCGAAAATTGAGAGACACGGAGACCCGAGAGAGAGGTGGAGAGGGGCTGATTTTATGTAAACTGGCTTCATCAATACTCTGATATAATATCAGTCAATAGGGTTCTCCAAACAATTATACACCCATCGTTAATTCCCTATAGTTTTAAAATACTAAAAGTATAACTAATTTTATAATTAAAAAAAGTTTATAAATTAATGTGATAATAAATGTGATTTTTTTTAAACAACAACATAATAAACGAAAACTATATTTTCATTTTGTGTTTAAATATTAACACCATAAGGTTTGTATAATACTAAAATTTATAATAGGGTAGCATGACTCTCATAAGTCACAAATGTAGCTTCATATCCAAAACAAAACAATTAGATGACAACTTGGCTCTTCTTGCTAGAGCACGAGCTATTATTAGTTATTTAAGTATGTGTTTTTGACGTAGAATATATAACATATGCTTTCTTGGAGCAACAAGGGCGCTAGAAGTCACGGTGCAAGATCAAAGGGTGCTAGTAGAGGCCATCGCAACGATAGTGTTGGAATTGCATGAAATTTGGCAGGTTGACAAGAATCAGCATTCTGCTCCAGACTCAAAATTACCTCGAGTGTCACCTAAATTTAGGCAAATTCCTTTGCTAAGGTCCTGAAAACAATGTTTTTGCTATTTATAGCTTCCAAGGCAGTTCAATTTTTAGATTTATAAAAAATATAGACTTTGTCTATTTCTCTCTTATAAATTCCAAAACCCTATCACCTTGTGAATTCAAGGATCTCTTCATGGATTCGAGGTTTTCATTTAAAAGCTAACGTGTTTAGTTTCTTTTACATTCAAAAAGCAACGTGTTTATTTTATTGTAGCTTTAATTAAAACATGTCTATTAGTGATAAGTTAGAGATCAAAATTGGGTTGTAACCGTTCCTAATTGCTAGAATTTAGTTTATGGGGTTAGAGCATTCGCATCAGATCGTTTATATATGATTTTGGTGTTGAGAAAGAGATAAAGATTGATTGGTGTTAAGAAGCAAAACAAACAGTTAGGATTTTGTATCTTCAACTCACGATTTCAGTTCAAATGGACCTGAGTGCAAAATGGTGTGCATAATTAAGATTGCCCTCTATGCTTCTAATCCCCAGAGCGCATGATTCAATTAAAAGAGTTATGTTTTACAGCTTAATCGTTTTATGACTACCATAGCCATTGTTGGGTAAAGTGGTACCTCCTTTTGCCATGAGGGCTGGGGGTATCCATGGGCGTGCTCCAGCCCTGAGATATTAAGTATTATGACATCATGTGGTGGCCCAAGATATTAAGTATGATAGTAGGAATTATGATTTAGGATAAATATACATATACTGTCAGTGCAAAAATGATGTGCGCATTTGTTTATGTGCGTTAAGTGGTGTGTAATAAACACCACTCAAAAGAATATTTATGGACAAACATGACCAAAACCCCACTCTTCGAAGCTTGATGTAAGACCAACCAAGTACATGTTTCATATTATTTGAAACATGATCAAAACCTGTCCTTATAAGAGGTTCCATACACAATGAGGTAAGGTACAGTTCGAACAACAGTGTCGATTGGTATTGCAAAGTTAACACCTGATGATACTCCTGTCCCTGCAATACAATGAAAAACCAATAGCATTCAAAACTTTGATCTAGGCTTCTAGCATCTTTATTATTTTTTAGATTGAATAACTAATTTGTTCCTCTAATTATTGGGTGAAGTTCAATTTAATCCCTCAACTATAAATTGTAATAACTTAACCTATATATATGTGTGTATATAATATATATATATATATATAATTCTAGTAGAAATAAGGTTCGAGAAATATGCAGTTTCTTAAGGTTCAAAAATTCAAAAAGATTATATAATTTGTAAGTCTCATGCACCAAGAGTATACACTGATAGAACTCTGAAAAGTGAAAACATGATCTCCAATGAATATGCAACAAAGTACATGTTTGGTTTTGGCTTTGAAAAAATGCTTTTTGGCTATTAATGCTTATTAATAGTATGCAACAAAGTACATGCTTATTAGGCATGACAAATTTCATATTAATTGTATCATTTACTACCCAATCAACATTTAAAAATAAAACTAAAATTTTGAATAATTTAAAATTAAAATAGTTTTTAATCTTTGATCATCTTAATGTTTGATTAGTATGACAAGTATAGTTGATTGTATAACATTACACAAATGTTCCATCAAGTGTAACTTATACACACACAAAAATTGGTGATATTTCAAAAAAGAAGAATATATGTACTGGCAAGTGTGTTTAACATGCCATTCAAGAATTTTCAAGGCTAGAGCTAGAAATGAATGTGTCATTAATGATATTAACTCTTTATGTTAGAGCTAGGCTGAGTACTCTTCAAGGTTGCAAGCCATCCTAAAGAATATAGATGGCTTATCTTATGAGATCTTGGGGATTGTCTCATGACATTTTTGTTAGTCCTGTGTAGTTTGTTCATCCATGTTGTTCCCCAAGTTCATGTTAAGACTCTTCTTTATGTTGTAGTCTCCCATTGAACTTGAATGCTTTTGGAGGGGCTGACCTTTCTCTAGGGTATGACCTTTTGCCTTTATATAGTTTTATTTATTTTTTATTTTTTTAATATATATTTTTACTTATCCAAAAAAAGAAAGTAAAGGAAAGGAATGGCAGCAAATGGTGGACCTCATCATTCTCCTATTTCTCTCTCTCTCTCTAATTCCATTTCTTTTAATTTATTTATGCAGTCGTGTTTAGTTGGAGAACCTGTGGTACAATACCTAGGGAAATGTACCTAAATTTTGCTCTTTTCCCCTTTACTTTCTCCCATTCTTTATTCTTCCAAATGCTAAACGAGTTACTGAAGATTATATCACAAAAGGCAATGCACCTTTGAAGTGAACAAACAAGTGGCTCAAACTATTACAGTGGGGAAAAAAAACATGTGCATCATGTTTATTTATCAAAATGTCAGGTCAAAGGTGCAATTAAGAGAAATAAAATTAACTAAGAAGCATCTCTTCACCTTTGCGAGTAAAAGTTGCAGTATTGACTCCAATAACATGGCCGTATGAATCAATTAATGGCCCTCCTGAATTACCTATACAGAGTCCATGCATCGAAGTATGAAGGATAATGGAATGAAAATTAGCATTGGTAAGAATAGCAATTCATTTAACTATAAAATTAGCATTGGTAAGAACTCAGTTCCACTTTGTCATATAAAGAACCATAATTCTAATCTATTCAAGATTGTGGAATGCAAATCCTAAACTATAAAACCATCCTTAATCCAGATAAAAAGAAAATGACTCGATCAAAGTACAAATTATATCCAATTAATTCAATTGATCATAAGGTTACTTAATTGAGGAAAAATTAAAATGAAATTAAAGGACACTTCAATACAAAGTTACATTTTACTTGAATAAAAACTCTTTACTTGATATCTCATATCAGTGGGCGTAATAATCGGACAAATATCCAAAACTATTCTGAAAATTTGAACAAACCATAACTTCATAAAATCTTAGAAATTTTTTGTGAAGACAACTGCCCCCACTCAAATGTCTACGGTTCCGCCAGTGCACTAGGTAATGTCTCATTGTTTGCTGGGTAGCTAATTATAGTAGTATGATCTTACATCACTTGACAACGTCAAAGAGTAATGGTTGCATATTTGCAATATACGAAACTGAGTAAATCTTTAACAATAAAGAATTTAGATATAATAGGATGGATTGAATAAATACAATCTTTACTGAAGTAAGAGAAAAAGTGATGATTATCAAGGAATTTCAAATATTTGAAAGCAAAATGAAATTTACCTGCATTAATGTCAGCATCTGTTTGAATTGCTCCTCGAATGGCCCTTCCATTTGGCGAGGGTATCTCCCTGCCTAATCCACTGACTACCTCCACAACTCAAAGTAACAAATACATGGATGTTAGACTCCTTTACCAAAGACAGGGCCACATGCCAATGAGAAAAGAACACTCTCAATTGACTGCTCAAAGCCTCAAAGTACTCCAAAACAAAGTACAATAGATTTAAAATAGATTATGACCTCAGTTGTGAAATTTCATAGTTCACACTTGGTATTAAAATGTTTTTTTTTTGCTTCTTCTTTTCTTTTGGTTGGTTATATAACAGACATATTAGAGACATTACCCCTGTTGTCAGAGTGTTCTCATATCCATAAGGATTTCCAATGGCAAAGCAACTTTGACCCACATGTAAATTCTGAGATGTGCCAACAGCAACAGGCTTTAATTCAATCCCTTCAACATTAACCTGCCCATCATATTATGTTTGCATAATTTTACATAGAGATGACATAATGCAAAACACCCACAAGTAGACAAAAATGTCATCATGTGGAAGGGAATGAATAAGGAAATTTGTCCTTAAAAGTGACACTTCAAAATCTCTCTTGTTTATGCAGATAATGAATGGGGTACACATTGTATATTAGTTTTATATGTTCTTTACAAAGGTGAAAAGGGAAAATCCAAGGATACTTCCATCTCATGTGCATTTCATGCTGTAGGTCATACTTGAAAGGCCTTCTATCTTGTTTTTGACCGGTACTTTTATATTGAGTAAATATGATTCCAAGAAAGCTGATTACCCATCATATATGAGCTGAGGTCAAAACAAAGACTTCATAGCTGGGAGATAATAATACATCTCTTGGAATGTAAAATCTCACTTCATTACATAACATTACAAATTTTTAGTTCAGTTTGCTAGAATAATTGCACAGTAATCAACAAATGATAGAGTTTCTATGCTTTTGTCCAGCTCATGGGAGGTATATTAGGAAGAGCTACATAGAAAATGATATCTCATTGTTTTTTTGTTAGTGGAAGGAGTCAAATAGTTGAAATTTTTGCTGGGAAGCATTTGATTCCCCCCCAAGCCCCAAAATTGACTCTAAAGAGCATGAAGCATTCCTATTTAGGCCTTGAAGCTATGCTTGCCAAAGGTCTCCTCTGCCTCCACTCCCCCAACCCCCCCCCCCCCCCCCCCCCCCTTCTCCAGCAATTATCCTTCTCTATTTTATGAATTTGCATTAGCGTAAAGATGTTCTCATATTGCTTTAATTTTTTTTAGATTAATTGCAAGGTTTTAGGGATTAAACCAATATGGAAAATATCTAATTAAATAAAATCCTCAACATTAAAATCATTATTCAAAATTCTAAAAAAAAATTCAAAAATAAAATAGAATCTTAATGATTTTGGAGCTCCTTGCATCAAACTTTTCCTCCAATTAGAAAGGTCAAATTTTGTTTTACTTACCAAATACATTTTCCAGACTTTTTGTTACCGTATACAGTAGTTAACCATGGCATATCAAATCGAACATGATCAAAAACTAAGCTTTGTAGTAGCATATATCCAATCCTAAAATCTTCAACTTGATGAACGAACCTCTATTCAACAATGAAAATATAAAGAGAATAAAATTATATAGGCTTTCATATAAGATAATATACAAGGCAAACCACATTGAGCAATAGGTCATGAAAGCTAAGATTTAAATTTAATGACCCCCAAGCAGGATTTGTCTTTGTTTTGTTTATCTGAAGAGTGATCACCAAAGAAGCCTCTAGTTGAGCCAACCATAAGTTGAGACCAAGTAGTAGCTCAGAATATTAAAAGCACTAATAAGCCTATTTAAAACATACGTCGTTCAGCTTGAGCTTGGCTTTAAAGTAAACATGCACTTGCCTGCAAATAAACATATCTTAATAGCTTGCCTCTTACATCTCACCACAATCTCTAATGAGACGTTTGCAAGCCAATCAAAAGCCAATATTATAGCTTGAGTCACATCACAACCGTGCTCCCAGTGTTACCTCACACAAAGATAAATTAGTAAAAAAACTTTAATGATTGATTTATCATCACAATTGTGCTGAAGACCCCACAATCAAATTCTAGGGCATGCATGAGTTAGTGGTTTTGATGATGCAGATTCAGGGGTGGTGCAGGGGCTGCTTCTTGGTTATGTGAGGGCTGCCACTGTGTAGTGCATTATTGTCTTTTAAGAAAAGGATAACATAAAATTCCATTTATTAAATACTCACAAAATTTATCTTTCAATTGATTTCAGATGCAAACAATTCATCATTACCGTGTTGATGCTTAATTTGCACCTCAGCTTCTAACTTGACTATAAAACTTACCTCCACACCTCAATCTGAAATGTGAAATCCATTGTCAATCCATCATTATTCTCTGTATCATTAATTTTCTTAATGTCTTTTCCAACCACAATGGGCTAGTTGATTTAGAATGGACAATACAGACTTTCCTTCTATAGAGAGAATGTCAAAAGTCAACACATAAGAAATTTAGGTGTAGAAAAGTACTAATAAAAATCATCCGAGCCAAAAACAAAATAACGGTGAAATTTGGTGACTTGAAGGGAATTGTTGTGAGGATCAAAATTCATCGCCTTATGAGTTATGACCATGACCTACACCGCTTTTTCGGAAAATTCCTTTAATTAGGCCTTTAATCAGTCCTTTTGCTAGTTATGATAGATTTTCTTTATGTTATAACTTTCAATTTAAAATTCAAAATAAGGTCTAGTTTTTTTTTGAGACGTCTCCTAAAGACTATAGCATTCGATTTGTAATATTCTAATTTTTTTTTTCTTTTTGGTAATTTTTCCTATTTTGAGCCTAATTCCGTGCTTAACAAAAATTAGGGAGTTTAGGTGTCCCCTATCCACCCCAAGAGTACTCTTGTTTAGGGTTTTCTAAGGGTCTCCTTGCAGCCCTATCTTTTCCTATTTATGTACATTGTAGACTCCGAGGCAATTTTGTTTTTTGTTAATAAAAAAATTATGAGAGTTTTCTCCTATAATTTTCTAGTGGATTCTAGAATTCACCTTATGGATTCAAGGATTATTGTCTTAAAACAAACGTGTTTGATTTCTTGTGGCTTTTTGTCCACATCACTTGTGGATTTGACATCATAAACAGTTCCATTGAGATAAGTTTATGTCATCTAGCATTAACTATATCTCTTAATTGTTTTTCAAGTATGAAATTTTCTCCACCTCTTCTCCTTATATGATGTTTGTATACCAATTTTTACGTCATATATGATCTGGTGCTGAAACGAACAGCATTTAGTAACAATGCAAAACTTCTGAGTCCAAGGACAATTGTAAAAGTTATGAGGAAACAGAGAGATGTATATGCATTTCAAAGTGCAGCATCTAAATGTAAAAATAATTAACAAGTGCCATTTCATCCCAACCACAAATCATCCATTGATTTCAACATTATTCAGTTCAGACCTCCACTTAGTTTCACTCAAGCTTCATCCTAGTCTGGGTAGAACACCTAGGTTTGGGTCTATAAGCAATAAAAATATCCCTATGAAGACTTGCTTTCGCTATAGCTATGGTGCGTTCCCTTAACCACCACTACCCATGAGTCACTAGCTCTTTCTTCAATAGGCACATGGTCAGAGCCCCGAGCTCCTCCTACTACTTGGGAGCTTATGGTTTCATGTTATTTCACTCCCTGATACTTCACTATTGGTCAAGGGTGTTTAACCTTACAAGGTGATCCTTCCTGATTCAAGTTCCATGTTCTCCATGATGCTCAGGTCAAAGCTTAAGCTAGTGATGCTTTTGGCTATAGGACTCTCACCATTTGGGGTGCAACACTCCACCACTGCTTCATTGCTCTCCCAAAAAATGAGGTTATCTTAAGCACTTTCATGCTCCTCTACAATATACGCAGTAGATTATTTTACAACGTTACCATTCTAAGTTTTTGAACTTATATTTTAACCTAGTCAACATCAAAACAGCCTATGAGATAAGCCTTATCATGAGGTACCTCCTGTAATTTGCCCTAAGTTGTTTGCAGCTTTTTTTTTTTTTTTTCCTATAAAAGTAAGTCTACATTATATATCAATGATAAGAAGCTTAATATGTGGCAAAGAAATTAAACAAAAGTTTCAGTGCACACCTTAAGGACAGCCAGATCATATGCTGGATCAACACCAACAATCTTTCCTTCCCTGTAAAAGCCATTGCCTCTTGTGTCTGCTAGATAAATCTGTAAATACAGAACCGAAGCATTGTTACTCAAACAAAGGGCTAGTACATTAACAGAATGATGATTGTCAAAACAGGTGAAACAAAAAAAAATAACTAAAAGAAAAGAGCCAAAACCTTACAACGATGTATCCCGCTCCCATCTGTTGCCAATTTAGCTACAACATGGTAATTAGTGACCTGTCACACACAAAAATAAGACTTTTCTCATTAGTATTGGAGAAATCACACATAAGTATTAAAAACATATATATATAATTAGATGGTAAGTACGCATATCGCTAACTCATACAATTATTGGGTGTCAGGATGTTAGCAATATGGTATATTTTGGTATATGATATTCATTTTTCAAATTTTTTAGGAAAAGATGTTAAACCATCAACAAAACCCAGCTGCTGCATGGTGTTTTCTTCTGCAAAGATAATCTGATGACAATAATTGTTTAGGGAACTCGCTACTGAACTTTGCAGATAAGGAAAGCAAAGAAGCAATAGCATATAACACTAAAGATGGATTCAAATACGAGAACAGAAGAAGGGAAAGCTTACAATGTGACCAAACTTATCCCAGATGAAGCCTGAACCTGTCCCTTCAACTTTTGCATTTTCATCCTCAGTAAGATTGACATCATCAGAAGTGGTCTTGGGGCTTCTAACTATTTCAAGGTCTTTAATAAAAACAACAGATGGTGAAGCTTCCTACAATAATTTGAAGATAACTCCGCCAGTTAAGCAATCAATACAAGCATGCAGGGCAAAGATGAAAATTAAAAAAAAAAAAAAAAAAAAAAAAACACACACACACACAACTGATAAACATTTATGCCTTCTTTCTTTCTTTCTTTCTTTCATTTTTTGATAAGTTCTGGCCCTAAGGGGAGGAGGAAAGGGGAGATTCAAACTAGTGACCTTTACTTCATAAGGCATGGTATCAAGTCAATTGTGTTACCCCTTGGAGTTAAAATTCAGTCTTTTCTAAAAGCAATTTAAGAAAATGGCTTATGGTGGAGGTGTGCACTGTCTCTGTCTCTTCAATGTGCTGCTTAAGCTTAATTTATTGAAGCAGTATGTCCCTTATCTGCAATTAGGGCTTCCACTCTAAATATTTGTACATATTCTAAAGAATTTTTTTTGGCAAATAATAAACCTTAAATTTTGATCTCGGTTTTAAATTAAACCCTAAAGTTGCAATTTTCAAAATATACCTCTATCGTTTAACTAAATTGCAATTGGTTTTCTCATAGTCATAGACGACTTAAAAACTATTTTATTCCAAAAATAAAAAATAAAAACTCATATAGAGCACTAAAAAACCCTTCATAGGAATTTTACCAAGTGGTATTATAACGTCAAAAAGGCCTAAATTGATTAAAAAAAATTGGGTACCCAAATGCGAAAAAAAAACATACAAATTCTTCCAATAACTCAAAACAGAAGCCAAAATGGGTGAAATAAACGACCACATTCACAACAACTAGTAGTATCAGTTTGAGAGCAACACTATTGTTATTAAAAACAAATGCAGAAACAGAAGAAAAAGAGTGAGTAAGAGGAAGAGTAATAAGACCTGGAAGAGTCGCACTACTCTGTCTTCTTCTTGCTCAAGTGGGTCTTCTTCTTGTTGCTGTCGGGCAATTGCAAGGTGAGTTAAAGAAGAAGCAACTGCAACAAATAGGCTTGGACCAAATGCTATTGTCCTCCGCCTTGTAAGGAGGTTCTTCTGTGACTTTGGGGTATTAGAGGAAGAGGAAGTAATGTTGTGTTTGTGGATTGGAGGGAAGTGATTGTGAATGTGAAGGAGAGAAAAAGAACCTAACACCATTACAACCATCTTACTGTTTACTTCTTTCTTGCACGACCGGGGTGTCCTGTCCAACTGATAACCATTTTTTTTTCAGATAAAGTCGGCTGCCTACGTGGCCCAAAACAAAAACCTTTTGCCATTTTTTTTGCTGAATATTACTTAAAAAAAAAAAAATTTGACAACAAAATAATTAGGAATTAAAAATGGGGACATTTTTTTTTTTTTTTTTTTGCTGAATATTTAAACAATAATTTTTAATATTTAAATAAATAATATTTTTTAGTATTTAAATAATATTACAAGTATTTTTATATATTTTTTTCACACATTTGTATTTTTAAAAAATACAAATAGCGTTATTAGAAATCTCGTCAGTTCCTAAAAAAAAAAAAAAAAATCTCTTGTCAAACGGACATAAGTTTTATATATGGGTTTGCCCAGCCTTAACACATTCTTTTAAAAGACAATTTTTTTTTTAATTAACACAATATTTATTGAAAATATTCAAAGCTATCAAAATTGACCGTCACTTTTTTTTCTTTTCCCACAACAAATTTATAAAATATTTTTTAAACCAATATTTTTAGAGCATATATTAACTTTTTCATATATATATATAGAGAGAGAGAGAGAGAGAGAGAGAGAGAGAGAGAGAGAGAGAGAGAGAGAGAGAGAGAGACTTTATGACATGGGTGAAATTATTCAGAGAAATAAGAAATATAAAATCGATAGAAGGAATGCTAATTTGACAAATAATTAAGTAATAGTGTTACCAAATTATTGGCAAAAATTAGAGAGAGAATTTACACATATAATTCCATAATGGAGATACCAAATTATATTCAGCTCTCCCCTTCTCGAGCACTATTGGATGTTGGTCACAAATAACTCAGTATGCATTTATTGTGCAAAATGTATTTTTGTTATAGTAGTTGTGCAAATATACACAAGAATTGTAGTTTTGCATTTTAGTTTTTTTATTCTTTTTTGTATTTTCCAAGAATAAAGAAAAAGTATGGATGATGGTTGTAGTGTAAGAAAGAAAAACGATTAAAAAAATTAAGGAAAAAATAATATTTTAATGAAATAGAGTTTAGAATTATAATTTGATGCAAGTGTTTTGAAAAATAGTTAGGTAAAATAGAAAAAAGAACATTCCTATTCTAAAATAGACAAAAAAAAAAAAAAAAAAGTTTGCACAAGCTATTGTGAATGTTCTTAGCCATGTTGGTATATATCATAAGGTAACCTTTTGGTTATTATTTCACGTTTATTGCAATAAATTGTAAAGAATTGACAAAAATAATTTGGGTCAAATTATTGCAATTGTATCTTTATTGTAATAGATAATTGTTTCATATTTTTCATTACAATATATTGAAAAATAAGTATTAGATCATTGTAATAATATAATCATTGCAGTTCATGTTTGTCATTGTAATATATTGTAAAATAATTGATATTTAGTTATTGCAATGATATATTTTTTGTAATAAACTGTCTCTTTGAAATTTCTATTGTAATATATTGCAAAATAATTGATATCAAATTATTACAACGGTTTTTTCAATTTAAGTTATTGCAAAAAAATTTCCAAATTCAATTTAGTATTAAAGCCTCTATTGCAATTGAAAATTATACATTATTACAACTAATCTATATATATATATAATAGGTGAAGCAGAGAGAATCTCCAATTGCAATTCTAAATTAGAATCCTAATTTTGTGCCATGTGTCAAGATTCATGTGGTTCCATTTGTCTAAATTTAAGTGGATCAATTGTAATTTTGATGTGTTCTTCTTTTTTTTTCCACATCCGCGTATTTCAAGGTTCATCACACCTGCGTGTTTCAAGGTTCATCTCCCCACATCTGCATATTTCAAGGTTTATCACACCTGCGTGTTTCAAGGTTCATCTCCTCACATTTGCATATTTCAAGGTTCATCTCTCCATCTCCAATACAACTCTCCTATATAAGAAGAGGTTTTCCATAGATTCCTATTGTAATTTTTTGATTTCATGTATTTTTTCTCAAAAAAAAAAAAAAAAAAACTCCTCCACTACTTATATTCATCCGAACCTCCTCTCTCTTTCTCTCTCTCCCTCTGCAAAATTCAATTTCTACTTCTCTACTAAATCTATTTTATCAAGATTTTTTTTTTTTTTGGTTTCGTTCCATCTTTGCAAAATTCAATCTAATCTCTCTTTCTCTCCCTCTATTTTGCAGATCAATTATATATCTCCTTTACAAAGGCAGGCTTTATATGCAAGGTAATTGTTAATTAGATATGATTTTCTTTTATTATTATTATTTTTTTTGTTCGCAAGTTTTATGGGGTTTATAATTTATCTCTCACTCTTTATTTTCATTAGATCTATTTATTTTCGTCCTATGTTCTCAATCTCTTTCTCTCAAGAATTTTTGGTTTATAGGATTGATGATGGGCTCTTTCTTTTTTTCTTTTTTTCTTTGGAGTGTTAAAGAGATATATAGTGTTTACTGCAAAGGTAGACTTTGGATATATAGTTTTTTTTTCTTTTAATTATTAAATATGAGAATCTTCTCAAGATTAAACCACAATCTTCTTAAATCTTTACTTATCAAAACTCAGACTTATATACGATTGGTGAAGACATGAACTCAAGCTATATTGCAGATCATATATACAATTAGCACTTATCCTATTTGTTTGTCTTTATGTTTTATGCTCATAATTTTAGTGACTTTTAATTGATTAAATTTTTTTAAATGAGATTCACGTTATTCTATTGTTATATATTGTTATGAGATGCATGTTATGAGATTTACATTTACTTGATTAAAATATTTTGTTAAAAATTGTTTATGATAAAGCAACTTAATTATAGCTATATGTACCGTCTATGAATCAACCTTGAATATATATACGTCAATGTAGTATTCTTTCTTTAGAATTTTGTATGATAAAAATATTTGTTAAAAAATTACATAATGCTAAGATTTATTAACATGAATAAACTAAGTCTTTTAAATATGACTAAACTCATGATTAATAATAATAAAAACAAAAACAAAACAAAACCAATAGTATCACTTAAATAATAAAATGCAATATATTTTTTTTCATTGTTTTATTAAATTATATTCATTCCCGTGCGGTAGCATGGGTTACATACTAGTTATTATTAATGTAATAATTTACCATTTTTAAGTTACTATTGCAACGAATTTTAATTTGTAAATATGATATTATGTCTAATGCCACTATAATAATTTTGTTGTATTAACACTATAATAGACTTATTTTGGTGTAGTGAATATAGCAAGGCTTCTGGCTTCATTGTATGCACTTCTTCCAAATTCGATGTGCTCCCGACGCTTTCAGATTCATTTCTTCTCCACTTATGTTTCTCGTTTCTGGAACCAAAATGCTAATGAAGGCTTCCATTGCTAGAGCATGCATGGCAAAAAGGAGAACAATATATTCCTTGTAGGTGCATCCAACGGGCACTGATATGCAGGCCATTAAACTTAAGAGTAGCATGGAAATTGTCAATGTCAAAACAGATCCCATACATTTAGCTCTTCGAGGTAAAGGAACACTAAACCATCCCAGTGGTTCACTGATCGCTGCATATCCACCCACATAGAAAAATATGTAAATAGAAGTGGCAATAACAACATCCACTTCGAAGTACACCACACTATAGTCATTCAATCATAATAGACCAAATATCATAAATAATGTGAAGGCCATCGTAGATGTAGAAGATCGCAGCACTACCTATCTTTTGTATCGACCAACTAACATAACTCCCAAAATTACCATAATGAAATTTGTATTCCCAACTGCCGTAGATAAAATATAAGAAGTTGCGGTAGACACACCAACAGAAGTTTAAAAATAATGGGGCAAAGAAGTTTATGGCAAAAATTCCCGTCATTTCCATGAACATTTCTCGTACACATGCAATAAATAAATATGGCATATACTGGAGGCTAAAAGGATGAAACAAGGAGCTATAAACTCCCTTACTCTCTGCTATTAATTTTATTGTCATAAAATGAACAATAATTAGTTGTCTTTGTAAATTGCATTTCTTGATAAACACCAAAACGTGTGAGTGATTCCTTCGTGTTAACAACACCACCTATAATCAAAATAGCAAATATTAAACCCATATTCAAATATATATATATATATATATATATATCATTTCTTTTGGTGTAAAACATTTTGCTATATTTCACTACAACAAAATTAGTATAGTGGTATTAGGCATAATATCACATCTACAAATTAAAAGTCGTTGCAATAGTAATTTAAAAGTAGTAAATTATTACATTAATAATAATTAGTTGTAATAATTTATAATTTTTAGTTGCAATAGAGACTTTAATACTAAATTGAATTTGGAAAATTTTTTGCAATGACTTAAATTGAAGAAATCAAAATTTTTTTGCAATAAATTATATTGAAGAAATCTTTGTAATAATTTGACACCAATTATTTTGTGATATATTACAATAGAAATTTCAAAGAGACAACTTATTGCAATAAATATAACATTACAATAACTAAATATCAATTATTTTACAATCTATGGCAATGACAAACATGAAGCTGCAATGAATAAATTATTATAATGATATAATACTAATTATTTTACAATCTATTTTAATAAAAAATATGAATCAATTATTTATTACAATAAAGATACCATTGCAATAATTTGACCCAAATTATTTTTGTCAATTTTTCGCAATCTATTGCCATAAAATTCGTGAAATAATAGTCTATTGTTGCAAGATATTCGAAGTAGTAAATTGTTTATTGCAACAACAAATATATTATTACATCAAAATTGTCATTAAAATATTTAAGGTTTATTGCAACAATTTTTTTTTTTTTAGCACAAATCTATTATCTCAAATTTTTATTGCAACACTTCACATAAACTACTGCAATGACTCTGGTGTTATTGCAACGATTTTTTTCATTGTAATAAACATTTTTTTTTTTGTAGTGATTTATATATGCTAGTTTTACTCTTTCTCTAGCTCTTCGTTTGTATAAATAATTTGGTTCTTCTAATAGTATAAGACTACTCTCTTCTCTTTTATGTAAACAATATTTCCTTCTAATTTTGATATGTAGGCATCTAATACGGTAATTCACAAGTTTGGTATTTGGATGATGAACATATCTATTAGTAATATTTTCTTCATGCAGAGGTGTCAATGCCCATGGTATTGGTTAATGCATTTACTGCCAACTTATTTTCTCTTTAGCTGAATTGTATTATTGTGACATGTAACAAGCCAAGTGTCAGATTTTGTATTTAATGTATTTAAGAAGATGATTTTGTTATTTTCACTACTCCCCGTTCCCATGACATTACCTCTTTAGTTATGTTTGGTTAGACATGACAAAACGGGTCAAAATTTTTTGACTCGACCCGACCCGACCCGAAAAATAATCGACCCGACCCGAAAAATACTCGACCCGAACTCGACTTTTTTGACTCGAAATAAAAACGGGTTGTCCCGTGATCCGACTCGAGTTTTTCAAGTTTTGCAGGTCAACCCGACCCGACCCGACCCGACCTGCAACCTGATTCGAACCTGAATCACTTTTTTCAAACTTTTTTTTTTGTAAAAAAAAAAAGTAAAATTAAGACAATTGTAGTTTAATTATTTATTGTGAGCTTTAAGAAAACAATTGATACATTTACATATGCAAATTAATTGAAAGATAAAAGGTTGAGTATTCTGTAATGAGTAAAGATTTTTAGATATTAAATAACAAAGTACATGTCAAGATAATATGGTTACAGTAAACTTAAAAATATAGATTTAAAATTGTAGACATGTGTGAGAAACATTTACAAGTGTAAAAATAGTGAAGCCAAAGTATCAAATTAGCATAAATTATGAATGCTTAGCATAGTTCTTAGACCCGGACCGGACCGGACCGTACGGTCGGACCAGGAAACCTGGGAACCTCTCATATTCACGGTCCATTTAGGGCAACGAACCATTCCATGCGAAAAAAGCATGGACTCGTGTGAACCGCGATCCGACCGTACGGTTCTGTGAATCGTGACCAGTTCACACGGTTCTCACGGGTGGCTTGTTTCAAGCCTTAAAACGGCGCCGTTTCATCCTGTTTTTTTTTTTCCCCTATACTGCGTCGTTTTGGATGGAGCACTCAGACTAACACCCTAAAATGTTAGAAACATATGTAATCGCCCTCACTCTCTCTCAATCTCGATTACATCTCTGATCTCTCTTCTCAGTCTCGTCTGGCTCGCCGACTCGCCGTTGCAGCCCAGATCGCTCATTGTCTGGTCGCCGACTCGCCCTCACTCTCTTTCTCTCACTCTCATCTCGCTGACTCGCCGTTGCAGCCCAGCTCGTGTGTCGATGTTTGGAACAGAACGACGCCGTCCTATGTGGCTTTCACTGACACCGAGCGTTTGATCGGCGATGCTGCTAAGAACCAGGTCGCCATGAACTTTACCAACACTGTTTTCGGTTAGTTACTTCTCTCTCTCTGTCTCTGATTTTTCGAAACTGTATTTTAATTTTTTTTTTTTTTTTGCTGCTTTGTTTGTTTGGTTAGTGAGAAAATTTGGTGATTGGACTTCAGATTTAGTGGTGTGTGTTATGTTATGGATGCTAGTATTACTGTTACTGTTTTGCTTATTTGATTGAGAAAAGAAAAATTGAGTTCTGTGTCAGTGTGTCTCTGTTTTCTTTTAAATTGAGGTATAGGTAGCTAGTAGTGTTCGAGCATAATATGCAATGGTTCCGTGTAATGTTTAATTTTTACTCAATTATGAGCAAATCAGAAAACCAAATTTGTGTTCTGTGTCTCTGTTTTCGTAGTGCTTCTGATTTGATGGAAATCTTTCTTGAAAAATTTTATTGCTTTTCTCATCAATTTGGATCTCTAATGAGGAATTTGTAATGAAACTTTTATGTTTATGCATGTTGAAGGAATTTCTTAAAGGGCCCAAATCGCGTCACACTCTCATCGCCCTCACTCTCTCTCGATTACATCTTGCTCTGTCTCTCTCCCTCATCATCCTCGCCATCACCGTCGCAGCGCATTGGTGAGTCTTTGATTTTTTTTTTTTTTTAAATTCTTGTTTTTCATGTTCCAAATTTGGATATGTGCTTAATTATTGACTGGTTTTATTATGGTACAAGTTTGGTATTGCTTGAAATTGTTTATGTTTCTTATTTTGATTGGTATTTCTTCATGTTGTTGTACACTTGGGGTGATTGCTGTGGTATCAAAATGAATTTTCCCCAAGTGCTTGTTTTGTTTTGATTTGTTTATTACTGCTTAATTGATTTTTTGTATGCTTCTTTGTGTGTTTTCTAGTACCTTATTATTGATTGGGAAGGGGTTTGAAGAATTTGTGATTGCTGTGACTTAATGAATTTGTTTTAGGGAGGAGAATTTTTTTTACATCTTGATATTGCTATGTAATTGAGTGTGTGTATAACCTTTGTGGTCTGAGTAGTATTGTTCTGTTTTTATTGTTCTATTTTTATTGTGAATTTGTGACTCTATGACTTTAGGTATGCTAGTTTGTTAATTTAACTGTGTATGAAGTTGTGATTCTTTGACTCTCTGTATTTCAAAAATTGATGGGTCTATGAGTGTTTGACTGGGTGTTTAGTCTTTTAGATTAAAATGGAAACAGAGACTGGGTCTACTCCATCACATGATGGTGATTCTAATGTAGTGGAGTCTAGCTCAAGAGTAAGGGAAAAGGTTGATCCGGCTTGGGAACATTTTAGCCTTGGGTTGGATGAGAAGGGACGGAATACTTTTACATGTGTGTATTGTAGGCAAACATATAAAGGTGGGGGTATTAATAGGATGAAACGACATCTTGCGGGGATAAAAGGTGATATTGGATCATGTAAAAAGGTTTCTCATGATGTGAGACACCAAATGTTAGAATATTTGAAGGAGTTTGAGTTGAAGAAAAAGGCTGAAAAACAACGTCAAGAAGAAATATTTAGTGTGCCTTCTGCATATAGTGATGTGCAAGAAGATGAAGATGTTCAAGAAGTATTTAGTAGTGGGTTGCCTAAAAAAACTGTTTTAGGTAAAAGAAAGGGTACAAAGCCAATGGGTAATTACTTTGCTCCAAGAACTACTCCAGAAGTACAAAGCCATAGGTCATTGATCAATTTCCTTGTTTATTGTCCTAGGGGAATGGTATTTGTAAAATTAGTTGATGCCTCAGAGATTGTGAAGAGTTCTAGAAACTTGTTTAAATTGTTTGATGAAGTGATTACATGGGTTGGTCCAAAAAACATAGTTCACATAGTTACTGATAATGCTTCGAACTATATTTCTGCTGGTAAGTTATTGTGTGAAAAGTATAAAACTATCAGTTGGTCTCATTGTGCTGCACATTGCTTGAATCTTGTGTTGAAAGATATGGGAGATATGCCTCATGTGAATGACTCAAAGAACGTGCTTCCAAAATTACAGTTTTTATTTATAATCATGTGGCTTTGCTTACTTGGTTGAGGAATAGACCTGGTTGGACAGAAATTGTACGTCCAGGAGTAACAAGATTTGCTACTACTTTCCTTGCATTTGGAAGCATTCATGTGCATAAGCATGACTTGCAAGCCTTAGTGACTAGTAAGTTCTTTGTGGACAATAGATTGGCAAAAGAATTAAAGGCCAAAGAAGCAGTTTCTATCATTTTGGATAATTCTTTTTGGGATGATATTAATGTTATGGTCAAGATTTTATCACCACTCATTCGTTTGTTGCAGATTGTTGATTCTGATCAAAGGCCTGCAATAGGATATGTGTATGAGGGCATGTATAGAGCACAGTTGGGAATCAAGAAGATCTTCCGAATGAAGAAGCACTTGTACAAGCCATACACCTCAATTATAAAAAACCGTTAGGATAAACATTTGCGCAAAGATCTTCATGCTGCTGCATATTGGTTAAATCCCGCTTTTCAATATGATGAGGAGAATTTTTGTCAGAAACCTGCAGTAAATATGGCTGTTTTGGACTACATTGGGAACAAATATGATGGTGACCAAGAAAAGGCAATTAAGGAAACCTAATTTTTTAGAGACCGTCTTGGGAGCTTTGATAGAGATCTTGCATTGTCAACAAGCAAGACCACTCATCCAGGTGAGATGTAATTAGTTTACTTTAATACTTTAAATAAATCTTAGTTTTTTTGTTTATTAATATTAGTTATGTTATGTATGAAACTTAGATGAATGGTGGAAGTTGTGAGGGGCTGATGCTCCAAACTTGCAAAAATTGGCAATTAGAATCCTTAGTCAAACTTCCGCCTCTTCTGGATGTGAGCGTAATTGGAGTTTGTTTGAGCAAATACATTCTAAGAGGAGAAATAGGTTGGAGCATCAAAGGCTCAATGATCTTGTGTTTGTTTATCATAACTTGCGATTGAGACATAGGTAACTAAATACTATATCTTGTCATTGCATTAATTTTTAGGAAGTCATTTATATAATGTAATTGTTAGTTACTAATTATGTTCAAAGGTCCAATAATGAGAATGACATTTTATGATGCAGGCTTTACAACAAAAATTTTAATTTTGACCCCATTGATTATGCAAGTATCGACAAAACTGATTTTTGGATATTTGAGGAAGAGGAAGACCCATATCTAGGATATGAAGAGTTAGAGAATGCAATTTATGAAGAGGGTGCGTATCCAGCAAATGCGGAACCTTCTTCTAATACTGAAGGTTAGTTTATATGTAAACAATTTGATAACGTATAGTGATTTTTCTTTTATTCTTTTTAAACTTGTGTAAACGTTATAATGATTTTTCTTTTTATTTTGTTCAAACTTGTATGTAGATGATAGCAGTGAGGTTGAAGGAGTTGATTTGGGAACATTTGGACAAACTATAAGCCCTCCTCCTAGATTTTCAGGGGCTGATAATGAGCATTTTGATGATATTGATGATTTATGATCATAATAATTCTGTTTGAACTTTGAACTTTGAACTTTGAACTTTGAATTTGGATTTTAGAGATAATTTCTATCTTTTTGTAAGACACAGTTTGTAACTTGGTTGTTTATGCAAGTCGGAGACTTGTAGTTGTTTATGCATTTTGATGATTTATGCAACTTTGATGTTGTTTATGCAAGTCGGAGACTTGTAGTTGTTTATGCAACTTTGATGATTTATGTATTTTTGTAAGAGACAATGTGCAAGTCGGAGACTTGTAGTTGTTTATGTATTTTTACTTTGACAGGTTTATGGATTAATTGAGTAATTCATGTTTATGTTTGCTAAGGATTTGACATTTTTTATTTTTCTTGTGAAAGTTATGCTATAAAAAATATTTGAAAGATAGATCTCTCAATGAATTAGACTATTTTAGTTAATTTTATATTTTTTATTAATTTAATATTTTTATATATATTTAAAATAATTATTAAATTAATTATGACGTCATCACGGTTCGACCCCGGTTCGATCTCGGTTGGACCTTAAAAACCTTGAACCTCTCCATTTTACGGTTCAATGAACGGTCCGGGTTTCAAAACCATGATGCTTAGACTCATTTTTTAACAATTTATGTCCAAATAAACGGCTTTTCAAAATAAATTATGATATTTCCTAAAGTGTGTGTTACTTAACAATGATATGATATTCATAAAAAAGACCATGTATAAATAAGTAAGCAATCCAATTTTAATGTATATCTCAAATTGAAATAGAGTGTCAACCACAATTGATAATAGATTATAAAATTAATTTTCAAGATTGTAAATTTTTTATATGTTTTTATTCTTTATCAAATGAGTCATCCAATAAGTCATTTGTAATTTTGTTTTATATTTTGAAATGTTGATATTGTGTAGAAATAAAACATGTGTATTTGTTTTACTTATATTTGTGTTATTTTGTTTTAGATAGCAATGTTAGGATTTTTATAATTTTAAAATTATTGAATAAGTATTAATAAGTTTAACTGAATTCATTCTTAATATAAGTGGTGAAGTCAAAATAATGCATTTTTCATAAAATAATTTGTTGTATAACTTTTCAAATGACAAATACATGTTGTTTTAGTAAAAAAAAAAAAAATCATGTGAAAAATACGGGTCGACCCGACCCGACCCGCAACCCGATTGACCCGAACCCGTTTTTAACCCGTTTAAGATGACCCATTTTGATCCGTGACCCGTTTGACCCGCAACCCGATTGACCCGACCCGCCCGTTTTGCCATGTCTATGTTTGTTGTTAATGGCTTGTTCTCTCTAAGGCGATCTGCCAATGTTGTAACTGCTATGGACAACTAATTGTTTTAATGCATTCTCCTTAATAAAAAAAAAAAAAAAGAAAAAAGATATCAAATCAAACAACAATTTGGTGTTACTTTTATTGTTTATCAAAAAAATTAGACAACAAGACAGTGTTGTTTGATATCTATTTATGTGGATTCCATTAGTAACGAACTCAACAAACTGAAAATAGAGAGGCATGTGAATCCATGTTTCATTTTAAAAGAGGAACTACTATTTGAATAAAAATGTCATCGTTTTCGTACAAATTTGTGCTCTTGCCTCTTTTTGTTGGATAAAAACATGTTTGTATCATATACAAAACATACGCAGCGGAAAAATAACGGATCTACTTCATTCATAAATGTTAACATGCACTATATAAGTTTCAGAATTCAAGAACAAGAGAGTGTATCTTGGAGCGATGAATTTTAAAAACGAAGATTAGAAGTACTTGAGAACACTTTCAATCTTCACTTCAATTCTACTAGCGTTCAAGAAATTGTGGTCTCTCAATTAGTTTTCAAAGGGAGAATGTCAAAGTGTCTAACACTCACATACACACCACTTCACAATGGAGTTCTTACTTTTCTTATCAAAAATTATGTATGTTTCTCCATTTTTATCTAATTGATCATCAAATTGGATTGACCTTTTGGGCCTTTCCAATTGGGCTTAAGTGTGTGGCTTGGAGTAGGACCAAAATGGACTAATAAGACACTAGCTCCAATAGGCCTTGGGCTTTTCTGTCAACTCTTGACAAGTCCAAAGTTACCATTAATTATATTTAATACCATTATATAAATATAGTTGCACTCTAGGTCTTATTTATAAATTATATCTCAAGACTTTATTGTACACGCAACCCCTTCATAAAATATTCCTAGTAATATAAAGTCATGAATATAGACTGCCACTTTGAAGATTACTACATCTTAATTTCTTGAGTACCCAGTTTAATCTTTTAAAATTATTCATCATATATTTATGAAATCCAATTTCATAAATATATACTTTAGTAACTCCTTACTAAAGTGGTTAGGCCTAACTCTCTGAATAACTAAATCTATTAAACTTATCTCAAGGGAATATTTTGTATTCCCGTTAAGAGACTATGAATTCCATTTTGAGAATATATGTTCCATCAACACTAAATGTAGTTGCCCAACATACTGAGGTTTTGATCGTAACTTTAGATCTCACTCTTGATATATCAAAAGAACCTGCACTTCAAGATCGGGTCCATTATCCTCTTAGGATTAAAAGTTCATGTAAATATAAGTTGTGAGTTTATTATTCATTTGACAGTCGTTAGGAGTATAATAAATATTACAGCGGTCTAGTTCAATATGTTTTAACTCTTAAAACATATCAACATACCAATTAGAAATCTCTATTTTCTTGATCAAGAAAAATCATCTTAGTTGATATGCTATAGTTTTCGCAAATAAAATGCCAAATTTCATCACCGACTACGAACTAAAATTCTGAGTTTATAAAGAACTTGTGATTTATATCTTCTATGACTAAATCACATAAATCACATACTATGCATTTCATGGACTATATGATAATGTCCGAATATGCATGTTGTTATTATTTTAGATAATAATAAAACAACTTTTTTAATTACAAAATTAAGTCATACATAATGTCATACATAATAACATACATAGCATTATGTAATAGGATTTAAGGGCACTAATCCTAACATTTGTATCATATTAACGTGATTTAAGTGAAACGACGTCTTCTTATTTTAAGTTTGGATCCTTAATTGCTATAAAAATGACATCACTTCATTGTTGGACTCTCATGCTTTGCCTAAGTTTTTAGTTTAAACTTTTAACATATCAATATAAAAGGATGATTATGATTCTGCTAGGACTAAGCACAATTTTGTTCGGGTCGGATTCAGATCCGACCCATACACCAACCTGGGTTGGGTGAGTCAATTATTTTTTTAAAGGATGTTGATGTTATTACATTTCTATGTGTTTACTTGACTAATTGTATTTCTAAAAGGAAACCCTCTAGTTTGAAGTTTGTTCAGTAAGTATTTTCCACAAAAGCTATGTTGTGGATTGGAGGGAATTGGTTATGAATGTGGCGGAGAGAAAAAGAACCTAACACCATTACCATGTTATTGTTTACTTCTTTCTTGCACGGGTGTCTAGTGTAACTGATAACTGTTTCTTTCTTTCTTTTTTTGTTATTTTTTAAGGTAAAGTTGGTTGCCTGCGTGGCCCAAAACCAAAAACCTGTGCTAATTCCATAAATAAATAAATAAATAAAAACCTGTGCCATTTTTGCTGAATATTATCTCTAAAAAAAAATACTTGAGAAAATATATAGGAAATAAGTTTTTATATATGGGTTTGGCCGGCTTTAATAGATGATTTTAGGAAGGTTTTATATATGGGACCTAAGGCGAAAAATTTATGCGGGGCCTTTAATATGTAAATATTAATTAAACAAAATTATTTAATACTAATCAAATTAATGTTAATTTGATACATTAAATACATAAATAATACTAACTAAACTAATGTTAATTTCATATAGAGAATTGAATATCATAGTTGAACTATAAATATTAATAAAAATATATTGCGATTGAAAAAGATACTTTATTTTGGATATAAGACGATGCATAATTAAATAAAGTTGTAATCTAATTTTTAATTTTATATTGGCTTTGTAGGATATTAGTTTACAAAAATCAAAGTCTCAGACTATCCTGAGAGATTAATCTATAATTGATGATTTAACATATTTGCAACATCTTTTTGAAATATTTTAAGATTTCAATTCAGTTAAGGTTCTATTGGTCTCGTACTTTGAGAGTCTTAATAGAAATGAAAAAGATGCGCTAATTAAAAGCACTATAAAATGTTCAAAATATAACGTGACATTATCTTTCATTGATGAACTTCATCAATTTGTGATTAATAACATGGAAATTTGTAAGCCAATAGTAAAATTTGTAGTATCTTGAATATTACTAATAAAAAAAAAGTACAACCTTTAGAAAATATATATAATTTTATAAAAATTTGGGCCTTTAAATATGAAAAGTGGGCCTTTTTTTTAAGCAAAATTTTTTTTTTGGGTGGGGCCTTAGGCCTAGGCCTAACTTGCCTAAGCCTTGGGCCGGCACTGCTTGCTTCAAAAGGTGGAAATTGGCAAAGAAAATGTATTAGAAGCAAGTGCACAGTGGCGACGCCACGTTATGGTCAGGGTGTTCCTAGGAACACCTTGACTTGAAATTTATATATACTAATTATTTTTTTTTACCCTTATAAAAAAAATAGGAACACCCTCAATCAAAATGAGGAACACCCTCAAATTAAAAATAAAATATATATTTGTTCTACTTTCAAGCCAAAGAAAAGAAAAAAAAGCCCAAGAAAAAAATTCAACTAAAATCTGAAAAAAAAAAAAAAATTTGAAATAGAGAAAAAAAAAAAAATTTGTAAGAGCAAAACAACGGACGGCATCACGGCAAGCCCAATATCAAGCCCACGGCAGCCCAACACAGTACACAAATTTCTCAAACCCACGGTTTCTCAACCAAAAAAAAAAAAAAAAACCCCAATACAGATCAGAAACCTCAAATTAGTTATCAGGATTTCAGTACATCACTAAGGGTGTGTTTGTTTGGAGGTGAAACAAAGAGGATGGAAAACTATGGAGAAAAAATAGGAGAGAAAACTTTTTTGGAGTGTGTTTGGTTGGGTGGGAAGGATGGAAAATAAATAGTGGGGTCTAGGTATTTTCTTCCCTGGCCCACCAAAATGTTTTCTCTCCAAAATAGAGAGAAAACTGAGTGAAAATAAATATTTTCCTGATTGACAAAAATGCCCAGTATATATATACATACTTATTCAAGTTGCCTTTATTTTTTTTTTCTTCTCAACAACGTTGCTTTGGCTCTTTTATTTTTTTTGTTTTTTCTTCTGGGCAGCTACGTTGCCTTTTTTTTCTTTTGTTTTTTTTCAAGCCTGGGCATTTTGCCTTCTTTTTTTTTTTTTTTTTCCTTCTATGGGGCAGTTGCCTTTTCTTTTTGTTTGTTTTTTTTTTCCTATTCTTTTTTTCTTCTTTTGATTTTCTAGGCCTAGGTGTGATATATATACATATATATATATATATATATTTTTTAACTAGTTGTGATTTTTTTTTACATGATTTTTATTTTTTTAATAAAATTGGGTGATTTTTTTGTGTGGTTATTTGTCACTTTTTTGTTTTAATTGGGTATCATTATTTAATAAGGGCATATGAGTAAATTTATTCAAACCCATTTTTTCCATCCTTCCACTTTTTCACCCCCAACCAAACAAATAGGAGAGAAAATAAAATATTTTTTATCCTCCTACTCTTCCACCATTTTCTATTCTCTCACTTTTCCACTCCTTTAACCAAACGGACCCTAAAACTTTTCTCAAAAAAATTAAAAAAATCACTAAAGCTAAAGCATTAAGCAAACCTAAAAAGGAAAAATAGCAACGGCGCCTCCCCGCCCTCCCCTCAGAAGTTAGATCGCTCCATGGCTCCAGTCGCTCATCGGACATCGGAGATCGCCACCGCAGCTCCAGTCGCAGCCGCAGCGCAGCTCCAGTCGCAGTCGCAGTGCTCATAACCAAGCTGTCACAACGGACATTGGAGATCGCAGTCCTAATCGCAGCTCCAGTCGTAGCCACAGTCGCAGCGCTCATTGCCGTCGCACATTGCCGCCTCACCCAGGTATTTCTCTCAATCTCTCTTTTTTTCTCTTTGACTCTCTCTCAGCCTCTCACTCTCCTTATCTCAATCGGAAATGAATATAGGAAATAAAATAAGAACATTGAACATTGGGTATTTGGGTTACTATCCTATTATTTATGACTCTCTGTCTCTCTCTTTATTTATTTTGTCTTTTTGTCTTTGTCTGATTGTCTCATTGGCTGAACCGTGATTGGCTTGTTGGAGCACTCAATAGTTTTTATTTTTTTAGCAACAAAACAAGCACTCAGTTTAACACTTTAACTTTAATTCTTTGTCTCATTGACATTGGCTGAACCGTGATTGGCTCATTGGCTGAAGCACTCAGTAGTTTTTTTTTTTTTTTTTTGAGAAACAAAACAAGCACTCAATTAACACTTTAACTTTATTAATTTTTTTACTTTTTGAATTTGGCATTTTGCTTTTAGCTATGTCTGATTATTGATTCCTATCCGTTGGTTGGTGTGCAATGTGTTGGTGTTGGACTGTTGGTGTGTGTTATTGTGTTGGCGTTGTGTGTTGGCATTGGACTGGCATTAATTGTCTTTTAGTGTTATTATGATTTGTGAAATTGTGATTTGTAAAATTGTGATTGTGAAATTTTCTGATTGGTAGCGTAACGTGCAATTAATAAACCAAAATTTAATTAATTAATAATTAATTGGAAAAATTAATTAATAAATAATAATTAATAATTTAATTAACCAATACATTATAAAAGACAAACAAATTAAATTATATTAAGCTAAACAACAATTAATAATTTTATAATTAATGAAACAATAATATAACAAATTATAATTTATAAAAGACAAATAAATTGATGAAACAACTAAACAACAATAATTAATAATTTATTAATATTTCAAATAAACTTATAGTTTATTGTTTATTCTTTTGCTAGAATTATGGACAAATACTTGATAAGAAAACCACGTACTCAAGATTTATCTCCTGTGCAAGATTCATTTCCTGTGCAAGATTCATCTTCATCTTCTAAGCGAATTCGTGTTGACTTTAACTTAAAAAATCTTCATTCTGATCTTGGGATACGAGAAAAGATATCATCTTATCATCCTAATAATTATGATGAAATAAGAAGATATTATTTAGCAAAAGGCCCTTGTCAACCTCCTCATGAGTTTCCTGTATCATATTTTTTTGGAAAACCCTGTCGATTTAAATCTGATTGGTATGTAGGTAGAAATTGGTTGGAATATAGTATAGCCAAGGATGCAGCATTTTGTTTTTATTGCTACCTATTTGGGCAAAATGTTGGTAAGCAAGGAGGAGGTGAGACTTTTGTAACAAAGGGATTCAAATTTTGGAATCAGCTTGAGAAGTTAGATTCTCATGTTGGAGGAGTTAATAGTGCTCATAACCAAGCTATCAAGAAGAGTGAAGATCTACTGAAGGAAAGGCAACACATTCAAAGTGTTTTGGTTAAGCAATCAAATCAAGATAAAGCTGAATATCGGGTTCAATTAAATGCAATAGTTGATTGCATAAGATTCTTTTTATGCTGGGGATTAGCTTTTCGTGGTCACGATGAATCTCAAGGTTCAAGTAATAAAGGAAATTTCCTTGAGCTTCTACAATTTTTGGGGGATCACAATGAATCTATCAATGAAGTGTTGCAAAAAACTTGGAAAAATTGCAAGCTTACCCATCTTAATATTCAAAAAGATATTGTGAATGCAATTGCACGTGAAACATCCAAAGCCATCATCAAGGATCTTGACAATGGGTTCTTGTCAATATTAGTTGATGAGTCACGTGATATCTCAGTGAAAGAACAAATGGCTCTCGTTCTTCGTTATGTGAACAAAAAAGGAATTATTATAGAGTGGTTTCTTGGTATTGTACATATAGCAAGTACCACCACTTTGTCACTCAAATGTGCTATTGAATGTTTACTTTGTGAACATAATTTGAGTTTATCGAAACTACGTGGGCAAGGTTATGACGGAGTTAGTAATATGCAAGGTGATATCAATGGTCTCAAAACTTTAATTTTGAAAGAGAATAAGTCAACATTTTATGTCCATTGTTTTGCTTATAAACTTTAATTGACACTTGTTGCCGTTGCAAAAAACCACATTAACATTGCTGATTTTTTTTATGTGGTTAGTAATTTAGTAACTGTTGTTGGAGGCTCTTGTAAGAGATGAGATGCTCTTCGAGATGCACAATTTGCCAAAATTAAAGAAGATTTAGATAATGGTGTACGTAGAAGTGGGCAAGGTTTGAATCAAGAGACAAATCTTAAACGTCCTGGTGATACACGTTGGGGATCATATTATGGGACTATTCTCAACTTGATTTTGATGTTCTCTGCTACTGTTGATGTACTTGAAATTATTGAAGAAGATGGCCTCTCCGACCAAAAATTTGAAGCTCGATCTATTATGAGGTCAATTCTGTCTTTTGAATTTGTTTTTGCTCTACACTTGATGAAAAATATTTTAGGGATCACAAATGAGTTGTCAATAGCACTGCAAAAAAAAAAAAAAACAAGATATAGTAAATGCTATGGATCTTGTTAAAGTGTCTAAGCAATGATTGCAAGTGATGAGAGATGATGAATGGATGATATATTTGTAATTTGTGGGTGGCCGCGACGCAACACCCAACAAAATACAAATTTTCATCATTATCGTGTTGAGCTATTCTACATAGATATAGACATGCAACTTCAAGAGCTTAACAACCGTTTTTCAGAGGCGAATATCGATTTGCTACTTTGTATGGCTTGCTTGAATCCAAGTAATTCATTTGTGGCTTTTGATAAGGAAAAGTTGATACGTCTAGCAAAGTTTTATCCATTTGATTTTCCTAGGACAGATATCTTGGCACTTGACTCTCAGCTTTAGAATTTCATTTTTGATATGCGCAACAATGACTTGTTTTTAGAGTTTCAAGGAGTTAGTGAGCTTGCTGAAAAGTTAGTGAGCACAAGGAAGCATGAGCCTTATCCATTAGTCTATTTGCTTGTGAGCTTTAGCCCTTCCTGTTGCTACTGCAACAGTAGAAATAAGTTTTTCAGCAATGAAATATATAAAGAATGAACTGCGCAATCGAATGGGAGATCAGTGGATGAATGATTGCTTAGTTGTGTATGTTGAAAAAGATGTAGCTTGTAGCATTGATAATGAGACTATTATGCAACGATTTCAAAATATGAAAACTCGTAGAAAGCAATTGTAAACTTTATGTATTTACGTGTTTTTTTATTGTTGTTGTTGTTGTCAATATAAAAAATTTTCTTTTTATTAGATCGTGTAATTTATGCTTGTTGAGGAACACCCTGAAAAATTTCCCTGGAGTCGCCACTGCAAGTGCAAAGCTTTTTCCTTATTCAAAAGCTCTAATTGTGTTATAGAAGAGGCTAGTGACATCAAGGGAATACTTTTAATTTTTCTAATTTGGAGGAAGGTAAAGACATTGAAAAACAAGCGCTCACATACACAGATATACACATACACGTGTAAAACAAATTGCATATAAAGTTATTTTTATTCAACGAGTAAATTGTTTCCAATAAATGTATATATCCACTTTCCAAATACATAACATAAATAGGAATGGTCTTGGATCGGGAATGGGTATGGTATACCCATACTCGATCCGATTATTTTATTATGTGTAACACAAGCAATTTTAGATCTCAATTGCAATTCATGATATACAATTAAAAAAAAAAAAAGCGACTCACTCAATTGAAAAATTAATCATGCGCTCTATCATTAGTTGTGGTCCTTGTGGTGGATAAGGGATACCGTCATCTTAACGTTTCAAGCAAACTACAAACTTTTCCACAAAAGTCTTCTTGACTACTAGGAAAACTCGGCAAGATTGGTTTTCCATTCGCCAAAGACACTAACCCAGAATGTGGTTTGCTCCTCTTACATGATTGCGGAGATCCACATCAAATAATGAAAACCCTGAAGATCAAATTGGAGAGGAATGGAACACTACTGTACAATGTTGAAACCATCTCTCAGTCTAATATCATACAAATCAATTAGGACCCACAATTGGATTCCAATCTTTGCAAATCCTTAAAAATTGGACTCCCAGTCCCAGCTCTCCATTCATAAACTCATAGAGCTCTGATCTATGAGTTTATGCCAAATGGATCTTTTGAAAAGTTCATATATGAAGATTTTCCACAAATTTTGATTGTCAATTGGCGTGCAAACATTATACCAGATTGCAGTTGGCATTGCCTAGGGATTAGAATACTTGCATAGAGGTTGGAACACATGAATCTTGCATTTTGATATAAAGCCCCACAACATTTTTTTGGATGAAAACTTTTGCCCAAAGATTTTTAATTTTGGCCTTGCAAAAATATGCTCTAAAGAAGAGAGCATCATATCAATGTTGGGAGCAAGAGAAACAGTAGGATATATAGCTTTAGAACTATTTTGTAGAAATTTTGGAGGGGTCTCTCACAAGTCAGATATCTATAGTTATAGAATGATGGTTTTAGAAATGATTGGGCAAGAAAGAATATTGATGTTAGCATTGATCGTATTAGTAAAATATATATTCCACACTGGATTTACAAATGTCTTGAACTAGATGAAGAACTAGGATTGGAAGGCCTCATTAACAAAGAGGACGAAGAAAGTGCAAGGAAGATGATAATAGTGAGTCTGTGGTGCATACATATTGATCCCTCAGACTAGCCATCAATGAGTAAAGTGGTAAATATGTGGAAGAAAGCCTTGATTTCTTGCAAATCCCTCCCAAACCTTTCTTGTCTTCTCCACCAGGAACTCCAGTAGATTCTTCATCTGTAATGATTTTGTTATGATATGTCTCTATTTTGTCTAAAAGTGCATTTCTTCTTTTGAAGGAAACCTAATGTGTCTATGTTAGTGAAGATCTTTGTGAATTATTTTAATTTTGAGCTTAAAGATGAAGAGCCTTTAATTATTGTTTACAATATGAATATTTGGCATGATGGCTTTTACTATTATAAATTAGTATCATTTTATTATTTTGGGTGTGTTTGATTGATATTATTCCTTTTTGAGGGAAAGAGAATCCTATACACCAAATTATGAAATTAAACAAAACCACTCCCTACATCCAATTTGTATATCCTTTATTCAAAAGTTTGCAAACACTACTGTCATTTTTGTTAAGTTATGATTTTCCATAACGTTTATGTTGGCATTATTCAATGATAAATTTGTTGTAAATTCCATGATTTTATTTCTTTGTATTTTGTGAGATTTATTGTAATGGATACAGTCATAAGACGGTGAAGAATTGCTTAGGATAGCTCCTTTGGTGACTAGTTGGAGTCTGGTTGGCAACTGCACTAGGTTTACATACATCATGTGAGGAGCACTTGTTATGGTTCATCAAAATTTATTTATCCTAGTGGTTGGTAATTGCTTCACGGGCAAGTCGATCCACCAATGATTCACCATGCTTTCTGAATAGCTAGATTTTTTGTGTGACATTTCCTCTCCTTCACTACTCACACTATATATAATCTCATTACTCACAAAATTTTGGGGCTAACAAATAGAAAACCCTAGAAATATTAAGGGTACTATAAAACCCAACTTTTAGAGAGAGCTTCTCATCCTTAAGTGAGAATTCCTATGTAGTCTTTACTCTCTCTCTCTCTCTCTCTCTCTCCTATTATCATATTTTGAGAGGAGATTTACTGAAACTCAACTTACACACATTTTGAGGGTTGAAAGTGTCTTGGTTCTCTGGGAAGTATCAGAGCTTAGCCAAATTCAACTGATAAGGCTCAGCGGTGCAATTGGAAGGTATTGCTGGATGAGGAAAGTTAGTAAAGACAAGATTTTGAAAAGTTCGTTGGAAGCTAGAGCTTGGAGGGATCAAATGCATTGGGTAGATTATGATTGAAAGGCCTCTTCGATTATTCTTATACTTCAACTTATTTGTTAGTGGATCCTTTGTCTCGGAGGGTTGCAGAGCGGTTTTTTTGCTGAGTTTTTCGGTTCTCTTCTTGGGTAACACATCGTGTGTTATCTTGGATTTGCTATTCTCTTCCCTACTACCTTTTACACTTTAGCATTGTATTTTCATGTTAATCCTTACAATTGTTGAATATTTTGGTTAATTAATTGGTTAATTACATAAATTCAGCTTTAATTGTGTTTAACCTAATATTGATATAGCCATAATTAAAATTTAGGAGTCTTAATTAGCTCTAGTAGTTTGACTAGTGATCTTTCACTCTTCTAAACATATAAGAAAACTGTAAATTTTCTAATTCCTTTATCTTTTTTTTTTTTTTAATTCACTTTTATTGCTCTTTGGCACTCTCTCTCTCTCTCCACCGTTTATTCAAGAGTCAATTCGCTCTCAAACGCAAAAGCTAAATAGAAAGTGGGTCTGTGGTAATGGGTTTGCTAGGTTGACGACTTTGATGCCGTTGTTTGTGGTGGTGAATTTATGCATTAGATGCGGCAATTTATGTGGGTTTTGGCGGAAGGAACCATGGTTTGCGGTGATGGGTTCAGGGTTGACAAGCCTTTTAAGTTCTGGCGATGATAGGTCTGGGTACCTCAACTGTGTGATGGTTGGGTTGGTGTGTTGAGAGTTTTGAGTTGTATTTATTTTAATTATTAAAACGGCAATGAGTTGTTGCTTTGTTGGATGTAAATAAATTATATAAAAATAATTATTTAGATTATTTTTTTAATATGATGTATTGGAAACAGAGGAATGAGATGTAAGTAGATTGTGAAGTAGAAAAAGAAGTAGAAAAAGTAAATTTTGGTGAGCTAAAATAGAAAAAATTTAGAACTGAGGGCATTACGATCCTTTACCCGTGTAATGCCCTTAGGTCATCCTGGTCTTACATGTGTACCAACCATAAATGGAAGTGTATTAAGGTCCATATCCGAATGAAGGAAATGAAATGAGAGATAATTGAACAATCAGAGGAATAAAAAACTTGTATTACGAAACCGTTTCGGACATTAGAACCAAGATTACTTTGAGATGACACCATATATGTTTCTCTTCAACACACGCTGAAACATTGTCGTTAAGTTTGCTACCTTGAATTACTGAAGTTCAAACGCTACTGCTTGTTTGTCTAGCCTGTTATCCCCCTCAAACCCATGGTTGGAATAGGGACCACGAGTTTGAGTTGAAGATCAACGAAGCGAGAAGAGAGCAATGGTTTAGTAAAGATATCAGCAATTCAATCATGGGTGCAGATGAATTTAACAACGACATCCTTGCAGACTGCACGTTCTAGGATGAAAGGGAAGTTCACACCATAAGACTGGAGATGAGCAAGGTAGATACCAAGGTCCTTGAGCAATTGTCGAATTCATGAACAAAGTTCAGTTGAAGAAATTGCATCCAAGATAGATGAGATAGCCTGAAGTGGATTTACGATCAACTGGGACAACAACCCAATCAGCATCAAAAGCCGTAAGGGTCAAAGGCCGAAGTTGAAAGTGAATGCCATAATTGGACATAAATGGGTTTTGTTTGTGGTGTACTGTGCCCCACAATAGCGATTTGGAAAGGTACCATAAATACGCAACGCCAAGCTTGAACGTCGGCTGGTATCGTCCTGTATTGGGAGAAATCTTAGCAGAACTGTGGGGGTCAATGTGGCCAGATGTATGAGAGACATTGCTCCTAGCCCATTTAATGAATTTGGACCAAACCCGCTTGAACGGGTGGAGTCGATCCTTGGATAGTTGAGGCACCTGATGAAGAGCTTGGGCCGGCTTATGGAGATGGATCTGGTTCCGTTGTGTCCAGACCGCCCAAACTATGTAACCGAAGAGATTGACATTTCTGCTCTGTGTAATCATCCAAGAAAGCAGCTCTCTAAAATCTTTGAACGCTGTTGAACGTCAAAAAACCCCAAAGCACCGAAGTTGCCTAGACAATAGCGAGCTCTGTGCACAGCTATGAAGCACGGACGCGGCTGGGAGGGTGCTGCATCGGAGTCCGGCGCGGGATGCGTCCGATGCGGTTGCCAGCGCGTCGGTGCCACGTCTGAGCTTTTTTTTTTTTTTTTTTTTTTTTCACGAATTCGCGCCGACTCGGCTTGATTCACGCCCAATTGGCTTCGATTCGCACCAAACCAGGAAGATTCGAGCAGAATCAAGCCATATCGGCCAAATCGGCCGACAACCGAAACTGTCGAAACGTACCGAAATGGCCAAAACAGGCTGAAATCTACCTTGAATTATGCCGGAACAGCTGAAAAAGGTTTTGAATGAAGCCCAAATATCCTAAATCTGTCATTTCTTAATTTTTTTTCTAAATATTTGTTGCTTCTTTTGTGTTTTGTGTTTTATTGTGTTTCTTGCCTTCTTCTTTCTTTGTTTTGTGAATCAAGGCATAGTAATGTGTTTTTTAAGAATATTTTAATAGTAAAAATATGTAGAAAATATAAATAAAAATATTTTTAATAATTTTTAATCGCCGCACTCCGCCGCACGCATCCAATTTTTTCAAAAATTGCCTAGTCCCACACCTGCACCAGCATCCGAAAACGCACCCATGCTTCATAGGTGCACAGCCATAACACATGTAAAGGATTTTCTGAGGCTTGGTGACAGCAGTCACACAGTGGGTCGTTGATGATGGTCCGTCGAACAAAACTTTCTTCCATTGGCATGGCAT
This sequence comes from Castanopsis chinensis, assembly GCA_032878915.1. NCBI lineage: Eukaryota > Viridiplantae > Streptophyta > Magnoliopsida > Fagales > Fagaceae > Castanopsis > Castanopsis chinensis. The sequence goes on along the minus strand of JAVQMG010000130.1, from coordinate 25,093,425 downwards.
AACAAGAAGCTCGCCTTAGCAAATTCTTCACCTTTTGTGGCACATTTAGTGCCCACAAAGCTTTCCAAAAATGCTTTTCTTGGCTCGAAAATTGCTGTAACCCATCCAAGTCTGGTTCTTCTTTAAGGAATCTATATCCAGACTTGCAATTGTAACTACCATCACTCGAATAAGATCAAAACAGGACATCCTCATAAGCCCCACGTGCTAGAGGCATTTCTTGATTATATCTGCCTCTTCTAGTGCAAATAATCCATCTACCACCTCCGTAATCCATTGTCTTGAGTTTGGATCTATTAACAAATCCACTGTTAAATTTTCGAAGGATTCAATGGGACTAGAGATTACCTGTGGAGGGTGTTCCTTGGCAACCAATGATGTTGCCAAATCCTTATTTTCTCACTGTTGCCAACCCGCCATCTTGCACCTCTTTGTAGGATGTCTCTACCTTTTAGGATGCTTCTCCATGCTTACAACCCCATCCTTGATTCAGCTGCCTCCATAATAGTAGTGTTTAGGAAAAAATGAGCTTTGAACACCTTGTAGAAAAGAGATGTTTTATTGTGCAATAGTTGCCAAGCTTGCTTTGCTAGGAGAGCATCATTAAACAAAGCAAGATCTATTAAGCCCATTCCTCTTACAGTCTTCGACTTAGTCATCTCTTCCCACTTTAGGCGATGAACCTTTCTATGGTCACCCCTATGATCTCACCAAATTTTTTTAATCAATGCCTCAATTTCATGGCGTAATCCCAAAGGAATTTTGAAACAACCCCTAGTGTATGTAGGAATAGCCTGAATAACAGATTTTATCAAGACTTCTCTGCCAGCACAAGAGAGTAACTTCCCTTCTCAACCTTGCAATTTTCTTTACACCCTTTCTTTTATGTAGCTGAAACTTGCCTTCTTTCCTTTCCCAACAAGAGATGGAAGACCCAAATATTTTTCATATTGCATTATCTCCTGCGCACCCAATACTCCTATGATGGTGGATCTTATTTCAGTAGAGGTGGATTTGCTGAAGAAAAGAGTTGTTTGACTCCTATTTACTTTTTGGCCCGAGGACACTTCATACATATTCAAAACATAAATTGCACTTACAGATTCATTTACACTATTGCATTTAATCAAATAGATGTGCTTTAGTAGAAAATCTTTATTGTATTTTTCCTTCTACTTTCTCTTACAATCCCTAATCATGCATGCTAATCAAACTTAACCCTTTATTTCTACTTAATCATACACTAGGGTTACCAAAGTTAAGTAAAGGTCCTAAATGGGGTGGGACACCACACTGGCCTATTAACACACACTACAATATAATCCATAAACTATTCATCAAATGAATTCATAATGCCTAATGTCCATATAACCTTAGAAAATAAATCACTTTTTTTAATGAAAAATGTCACACGGATTGGATTTTGAGGCAGAACCAAACATGAACGAGGTCCCTATATTGGTCACAGAGAGAGAGAGAGAGAGAGAGAGAGAGAGATAAGTAAGAGAAAAGCATTTAATTGAAAATTAAAGAGATAAGCATTGAAACATTTTTGTACAAGTGTGGCACATATCAATTGATTTAGATTGAAACTTAAATATAAAGTTTCCTACGCATGGCATGAAAAGCATTTAATTGAAACATTATGCTAAAGAGACAAGTATTGAAACATGTTTGTACAAGTGTGGCACATATGAATTGATTTAGATTGAAAATTAAATATAAAGGTTCTTATGCATGGAATCCTTATTTACAATAGTGTTAGAACTTGATTTTTACTAAATCATAATTCGTTGAAAATTTAATTATGATCTAAAATTTATATTATATTATTTTTCAATATAGAAAATTTCTTAATTTAGACATTTAAAGTAGTTTAGAACTCTGAATTTTAACTCCAATATTTAGTGAAATTCTTTAGATTTTTTTTTTTTTTTTTTTTTTTTTTTGCAAAATAACAATATATAGGATTCCCATAGCTCTTACATATTTACACTACTAATGTTACAAAAGTTAAACAATGACAATAGGGGACAATAAACCAATGGCATGGATTGAAAATGAACTCAATTATTCTTAGAAAAGTTTTCTTATTTTGTTTGATTCAATTTCAAATGTTTATTAATGAATAAATAAATGTTATACTTTCTCCCACTTTTGGGAAAAAGCATGTAAACCAAAATTTTTCTTGTCTCTTAATTTCAATAGTTTATTCCAAAGTTCTTACACGATGGCTTGTGACAATGACAATGAGCTTGTTCTAGAACTCTTTGATACATTTTTCAATAAACTTGGACAACTACTTCGTAGTGATTTCTTCCTATTCTAATTACTTTTTCTAAAATAAAAATACTTGTTTTAGCATGTGCATGTTTTAGTATGTGCCAACCAAATTTTTAAAATTTTAAAATTCCAATCAAGCACAATGTTACATGAGCATGTGCATGTTTTAGATAATTTCTCTTTTAAATGAAAAATGTACTTATAAAAAATCATTGTTATCGGTAAATTTATTAATATTTTTTTAGTATACCATTTTCTGTTAGAAAAATGGGTTTTCATTTGATTGACAACTTATAAGCCAAACTTAAAGTAGAGCTCCCACATTGTTTCGTGCAAGACCAAATTGGACAGTTTTCTCCTTCATGAAGAGATTAACATCATGTGAGCACTTTTCCAAAACCATTTTACTGTATAATTGACTCCTAAAGTGTAAAATTTGTAAGTCTCACATAGAAATTAATTGAATATCTTTATAAAACTATATACTTATGGGTGTGGTTCTAAGCGGGTAGTCCAATATTAAATAATTATTTCTTAATTGTCTACTATTGTGCAACTATTCGACAAATAATATATTTGTTCATGTGACACCATTTTCTTATATATAATTTGTGGATCCATTTTAAATAGTAAGTTCTCATTTATTCCATATGGTTTTTAGTTTTACATTCACATTCATAGTCAAAGAATGAGAAAGAGACACAATTTTGTTCACTGTAGCATTCAAATTAATGTTCTTCTATTTGTTGTGATCATTGTATCCTAGGTGAATAACATTCAAGACCCAAAGCATCAATTGTGAGGGGCGAAATTTATCATCAAGAGATTGTGTCAAATACAAGCCTTGATAATCATATGCATAATTCATTATTTACTTATTTGATCTATGAGTAATTCTTTTTATTTTGCAAGTTTTTATGTATTGTATTTTGTACATATTCTATTATAGGTCTTAATTATAGCATCTATTTGTGTCAAAAGAGTCAATATCCCTGGTATATTATCTAATACAATTTGAAGGAGTACTAGTACTAATTTAATGGCCAGTACGATACATTCTCTCGGTACGACCAATATCAGTATGATATTGACTTCCTTTATTTGTGTACTTTATAATTAATATATTTCTGTTCTTGTTTGCCACAAAAATAAATTAAAATTTTACAATATTTCTAACATTCTCAATCGAAGAGACAATAAATAAAGAACATTTTAGTTTGAGATAATTGATAAAATCATAGTGATGTAAATATTTCAACCTAGTTTTAGAGTTCATTATATATATATATATATATATTTTAGGTTAATGTTTATGGTTATGTTTACATTATGTTCATGTTTTTTTTTTTTGTGTTTGTGTTTGTATTATTGTTTTTTATTGCACATATAATTTTCTTATTCCTCACATATTTGTATCACTAAAACAAAATTTCAATTGAAGAAAATAGAGTCAATGCATTTTCAACCATGAAAGTGAAAGTGGATAAAGGCATCGCTTTTGGTGTTTGCTCCTTTTAAGATTTTGATTTGGATAAAAAGTATATTTGATTAGTTAGGACATTTGAGGATAATAATAATAATAATAATAATAATAATAATAATAATAATAATAATAATAATAATAATAATAGGCCAAGAATCCATTTTGATACTATTCGCCTAGAATCCATTTACCTGTAATGTGGTACAAGTAAGCGTTCGCTTCGGGTTGGGGTGGTCACCATTTCTGGACTTATGTTCATAGGTGATTATTTCTCGACAAGCACATGTGGTGTTTTAATTTCAGTAGGCGGAATTGGGTACAGTATGGGTTTACTAAAACCGTCCATTTTACTGTTAACATTCCTTTGGTAATTTACAGAATACACTTTTTGAATTTATTACTCTGTATAAATTAATAACTGGTCAAGAACATGACCATGACTATTGTTAAAATCATTCCATACTATATTGTTCCAAATATAAGTAACAACAAAACAAAGCATATATTTTTCAAGATCAAGTGGTTGATACAATCATAGTTATGTGAATGTGTTGATCTAATTTATTATATCATTGTTATTTATAAAATTAACTAGGATAAAAATATTATTTTGGTCCCTAAACTTTACCAAAAGTTGGTTTTTCGTCCCTGAAATTTAAAAAGTTCTTTTTTCATCCCTAAAAAAGATATTTTTTTAATAGTTTAGAGATGGAAAACAAATTATTGGTAAAATTTAAATACATAAATAAAACATTTTCAATGGTTTAGAGACGAAAGATGAACTTTTCACTTTTGATAAAGTTTACGGACCAAAATAGTATTTTACCTGATTAACTATGTTTATGCTTATGGTTATGTTTGTTGTGAGGATTTAAGTTGGCTAATTCCACGACCTTGTAATATTTTATTGAGTTTGTAATGTGTTTAAATTTCTAAGTTCAAAAGGTTGAAGACGTAACTCAAAAGAAGTGTATGGTGACTCAGTACGGGGGTATTAGGCCAAACTCAACATGTGATCAAGGTTTTGAAACCCGGACCGTTCATTGAACCGTAAAAGGGAGAGGTTCAAGGTTTTTGAGGTCGAACCGAGGTTGAACCGGGGTCGAACCGTGATGATATTATAATTAATTTAATAATTAATTAAAGCCTAAATATAGATATTAAATTTATAAAACTAGCAAAATTGACTAATATATCTATATATGTGAGGGAAATTTAATGATTTTCAAGCATATATTTAATAATTAAATAAGAAAGTTAATAAAATAAAATAATAACCATGAAAATATTAAAATTTATGATTAATTTTTGAAATAAAGTTGAATATCTTTGAAGAATTTTAATTATAATTTTTTTTTATTCCTTGTAAGAGATGGATAATTTAATTAAGTAAAATAAAATTGTGTTAAGTTGTTTTTATAAAAAAAAAAAAATTGCTAAAGGGTTAGACCTCACGGTTTTTGACCGGTTCAACCTCGGTTTTAAGGGTTCACGGAATTAACTATAAAATACGGTTCTTTAAGCTTAAAAAATCGGTTTTCATCCCGGTTCCCGATTTTCACGATCCGACCTCCCGATCCGGTCCGGTTCTGAAAACAGTGCACGTGATATGACACAATACAAGCGATCAAACTTTTTGAGATTTTATATTTTTTATGAGTTTTTGAATTTTTACTCACTTAAAACAAAACAATAAAGTAAGATCGACAAAACAAAGCAAAGACCAATAAAAGAAACATGCTAGGAAGGAAGCATTGAAGCAAGAAGAATACATATGACATGATGCATGAAACTATGACTCTAATACATTGGAAGAATTAATGCTTGGATATAGTGAATTATCATGCATGAATACTCTTCTTCACCCATACAGCATGGGTGTTTTGGGTGAGGTCCTTAGAAGGAGGAGTACGACTAACATAACTTTCAAATCTCGGGGTGAAGCTAGCTAGGCAAGATAAAATGTTCTTAAGCATTTCCATGACGTCTTCAATGAGTTGACCCTCATTTTTTCCCTCAGCTTACTTTCCTCTTGGTATTCTTCTTGTATTTCCTTGATCATGCAGAGAATCATCCATCTTGAGAGCATGAAGCTTGAAGTAATTTGGTCTTGTGTGCCCTTGAATGCCACAATGATGAAAAAAATGCTTCACTTGAGGTCCCATTTGATTATTAGGTAATGACTTTCCTTTTGCCTTTGGTTTTGGTCCAGTATCCTTCTCAATGGTATGGATCTCAATCTTGGGCTTCTCTACATTCTTTGCTAGAACAAACTTCATCTCCCTTTTTGGTTCGCCACTCGAACTTTCTTTACCGGTGTAACCCAGCCGGTTTTGTCCGTGGAAGGCTTTTGAAATGAAAGCACAGTATCAAGTTTCTTGGTTGTGATGTGCTCCACTTTGACATTGGCTTGAATCACTTCAAGTTCGAGAAACTTGATCTTAGAATAGGCATTCAGCAGCTTTTCTTTCAGCTCTTCAACTTCACACTTGGCATCCTTAAGTTGTACAAGAGTGGATTTGTGTTCTTCAATTTTCTTCATCTTCTTGATTGCACTCTTAGCAATTTTTTCATATTTTCCACAATCTTCAAGCAATGAATTGTACACTTCTTGAAGATTCTTATCACCTTCATTGAGGTACACATCCTCATTGTCCAAAACTTCAACTTCTTCACCTTCAGAGTGAACACCAAGTTCTTTAACCAAATCACTCAATTCATCTTTGGAATCAACTGAGGTAATTGCCATAACTGTGTAATAATTGTCATCACCATCATATTCTCCTTCCGAATCGAAATTTGAGCTCTCCGAGTCACTAAAGGTAGTTATTAGCACTTTACCCTTTTCTCTCAAATAGTTTGGACACTCTTTCTTCAAATGCCCATGACCATTGCATTCATAGCACACAATCCCTTAGGATAGTGATGAGTCTTTTGCATCCTTCTTCTTGAGATCTCTTTTGTCATTCTTGGAGAATGAGAATTTTCCTTTGCCAAATGACTTTCCATTGTTCTTCATCTTTAGAAACTTTAAGAAGTTCTTTGCAAGATATGCCACATCTTTTTCAACATTATCCTCATCCAAGAAATCATCGGTTCTCTTATTTATGGTTTTGAGAGCAAGTGATTTGCTAGACTTGCGAGAGGGCAATCTGAGCTCACAAGTTTGAAGAGAGCCAACGAGCCCTTGAATCTTGATCTCATTTGAATCTTTGCTCTCCTCAATGGAGGTGACTTTAGCTCGGAAGCTTTCGGGTAAGGATCTTAAGACTTTCCTTACAGCTTTAGCATCTTCGATCTTCTCTCCAAGTTTGAGCTTGGCAATAACTATCTCATTGAGTCTCCCCTAAAATAAGTCAAACAACTCATCGTCACTCATTTTCACTTCCTTAGATCGAGTAGTGAGCAATTGTAATTTGGTGTCCCTGACCTTCTTAGTTCCCTTGTAGTTGGTCTTGAGGATGGTCCACGCCTCTTTGGTGGTCTTCACATGAGAAATCTTGTGAAATTCGTCAGTAGAAGCATCACAAAAGATAGCATTAATAGCTTTGCTATTAGCATTTGCCAAAGCAAGTGTAGCCTTGTCCCATTCGGCCTTGGGTGTTGTTGGTCTCATCCAACCATTCTCAACAGAATCCCAAACAGTCTCAACAATAGCACATAGAAAAGCATGCATATGTACCTTCCAAAACGCGTAGTTACTCTCATCAAAGTAAGGAGGTGCGTTGAGAGATTGAGATCTATCTATCTCAAATGGGGTCTAGGATCACACAAGGATTACGTAATCCACGAAGTGTACCCACTCTGATACCAATTGTTAGACCATGAGTTGTGCTATTCCACCTTGAACCATTTCACCTCAAAACCAATTGGTTTTGAGGTGGAATGACATAGTTCACGGTCCGACAAATTGATTTTGAGGTGGAATGACATAGCTCACAGTCTAACAATTGGTAGCAAAGCCAAGGTTATGGGTTTGAGTCATAGGAGTGTCACTGTGAGGGAGGGATTGTTGGGAGGACCATAATTTGACTCCCTACAACCACTCTAAAAATAGGCTTATGTAGCGTGACGTTAAATACTATAAAAGATTTAAGTGTGTCTTTCTCATCACTAGTTTTTTTTTGAGGTGGAATGGCATAGCAAAGGTATGGGTATAGGAATAATGCAAAAAAGTTTGGTTATGCACGACATATATTCAAGAAAAAGCACATCAAAAAGGTATATTTCTTATACATGTGGTGCTAAATTTTTCTGCATGCCGTAATGTACTCTTTACAGATTTAGCTTTACCGGATTCGAATTAGTTTCAAATTTAGGTTATAAGATACATATGAGCTGTTTTTAATAGTTCATGTTGTAAGGCTGGTAAGATTTTAAAGCAGGCCTCTTCAATCATATTCTTAGCTGTGTCCTTTTGATCCTCCCTCTTTAACTAACACAATTTTTGTTATGTTGGGAGAAAATGGGCAAATGCCCATTTCGCGCAAAAAAAATGGGCAAATGTCCCATTTTCCAAACTAATTAGGGAAATGTCTCTCTTTTGAAACTCGATTTTCTCAAAATCGAGTTTTAAAAAAAAAAATTATAGAGCCCTATAGCGACGTTTTAAGGAGCCTATAGTGACGTTTTAAGGAGCCTATAGTGACGTTTTAAGGACTTATAGTGGTGTTCTGTAACTCAAGCTTCATGAACTTGAGTTTCATGCAACTTTTTTTTTTTTTTTTTTAAATTTTTAATTTTTTACCTATAACTCGATTTCATGAAGCACGAGTTCCAAAACGCAGTTATAAGCTCCTTAAAACGTCAATATAGGCTCCTTAAAACGTCGTTATAAAGCTTAACTCGATTTTGAGAAAATCGAGTTTAAAAAAAGGGACATTTCTCTAATTAGTTTGGAGAATGAGACATAATGCTTTTTTTTTTTTTTTGGCACAAAAATGACATTTGTCCATTTTGGCCTGTTATGCAGGGAGTAATAAAAGCATGGTACTAGTAAATTAGTAATAGCATTAGGTAAGATGCCTCTTCAATCAGATATCTTGTTGCAATAGATTTTTGAGTTTGCAATACGGAAATTAAATTATTTCACCTTACAATCAAGTAATATACTAACACATATAAGTGCCAGATACAAAGCTTTACAGTATGTACCAAAATATATATGATTTCATGCAATGATAAGTTTTCATATTATTCTATTATCTTTCCAAGGGATGTACTCCTAGGTTCAGAATTTGTTAGAAGATTTTAAAAGAGATGTCCTCAAATTTTCTACCGAAATTAATGACGCGTCTTTGTTGGCTGACAATAGATAATCTTTTACTATTCATGACAAAAAATAGATATGTTGCAAGTTTAGAGGACATATTTATAGTTTTCTATTGTGCAATTTTAGTTAAATTTTAGTGGATTCCCACTCTAAACTTCGAACACACACACACACACATATATATATATATATATATTTATTGTCATAATTATCCTCTAAAAAAATTTATAATTTTTTTGTTGAAATATTTAATTGATCTAAGAATAAATAATTTTAGCTTCCAATACAGACAATAAAGCCTGGTGCATTGTGCAGCCACATTCAATTTTTTTAAAAGTTACAAATCTTAGAAAAGAAATTGTAGCTGCTATCAACATTTGGAATAAATAATGTTAGCTTTCATTATTAACAACAAAGCTTGGCATAGCCAAGTGGTTGATGCTTAGCTTAACTTTTTTTATTTTTATTTTTTTTTATACGAGATAGAAATTCTATTCTAGCCTAATCTAAATATATGTGTGTGAAACTCTCTCCTAGCGACTTGAACCCCAGCCCTTGCCTCCTACCCCCACACCCACAAGCACTTATGCTTAGCTTAACTCAACTTCAAGCGAAGTGGTTGATACTTTATTTTCTCTCATATTTTGGCAATTATATTGTCATAATTGCAAATTTTTTTCTCTATCCTCATTCAGCAATGGTATTGCCATAATATTTCTCTCTCCTCCCTTTGGTCTCATCATTCCTCTCTCCTCTCTCCTACTTTTTCTCATAATTTTGGCAACACTTTACCGAAATTTACCTCTCTCCTCACACCCCTAAATAACTTTGAACAATACACGTATTACAAATAAACTCATATTTTAGCATTATTTAGCTAAAAGACTCTTTTTCTTCATTGCTAGTCTGGTGTTACCACAATTGAATGCAAATTTTGTAAGGTTCAAAAGATTCTTAATTGGTAATTTGAGTTATATTATTTTATCCACCTTATTATGATATATATTCTTTAATTACAGTCACATCATTTGCTGGAATTGGAGTTTTGGTGGTCATAATTTGCTACTTCTTGGGATTGCTCTCATCTACTAAAATTAGTTGTCTCTATAAAAAGCAAGCTCTAACCTAGTAGAGTGTAGAGGCATTTCTAAGGAATCAAGGTCCACTTGGTATTAGAAGATACAATTATTCAAATATAAAGATAATGACCAACACTTTCAAATATAAATTAGGGGAAGGGGAACTATATGGTGTTGTATACAAGAGGAAGTTATAAGATGGTTTTTTTGTAGTCGTGAAAGTTTTGAAAGAATTAAAAGGTAAAGGAGAGAAATTCCTTAACGAGGTTGCAAGCATTAGTAGAATCTCTTATATTAACATTGTCACTCTAAGAGCATTATCATCGGGGTTGTGAAACTCCTAAATATTAAATTTATAACATCAAACCATTAAAAGAGTGCATTATCTGTAGGGTTAAATGCAAAAAAATTTGCATTTATCTGATGTGGGTTGTGATGTTTAGACTGACGCGTGGTTGTGGAGGAGATCGCTGTGTGGTGTTGAGATCCTGTAGTATTTTAGCTCCCAGAGATGCGTACGTATCTGGGTTTTTCAAGAAATCAACAACTCCTTAAGTTTGATTTGGATCTTTCAAAGTCCATTGGATGATGCTCGAAAATCGTCACTTAGTCACACGGTCCTCACGTGCTCCCGATGACGTACCTGCACAACAAAGAGAGTGAAGACCTTTGAAAGGGCACCGGCGTGGTACCGGCCAAATACCCTCCGAAGGTTAAGTTAGAAATCTTTACTTTACAACACTAGAGTGCTAGAGTTGAGTTATTTGTGCGTACCTTGTTTCGAGAGGGTCTTGGGGTATTTATAGTAGCGTTGGGCCGAAATCCATGCCTTGACCGAGGAGTTCTTTTCCTTTTAGGATAGTGATACTTGGATCCCACGTATCTCCTAGAATCCTTGTCCTTGTAGGGGTCTCCTTACTTAGACGTATTGTTCAAGAATTGTTTATGTATGCGTGTCAGTCAAGTAAGATTGCAAATGGAGCTGAAACTGACCTCGTCAGCCTTCTCCCGTCAGCTACGCTATTCAGTAGGATTATTGGTGGAGGCCGTCAGTCTTAGGTCTCCATACGTCAAAGGTCGTCAGCTTCAGGTAGCTCAAGAGTTGAGGTCGTCAGCCATGGGGTCGTCAGCTCCAGGCTCGTCAGCTTTATGTCATTTAGGATAACCCTTATCAGCTGCCCCCTACTCCATAGCCTCGTCATCTTATCCTGACGAGCTATGGAGTATATACCTAAAACCTCGCGCGGCTTTCATTAAATGCGAGGACACGTGGCTTAGCTTGATTCGCCTCGTTCTGCGACGAGCGTGTCGCTTCGTCTTTCGTGCCCCCTGTTTCCTATATATATGTCCTACTTTCCTCATTTCAAACTTTCCAGCACTTGTATTCTTTTGAGAGCCAAAGCGTCAAGCGCAAGATTCCCGCCCGTCTGTTTGCTAGCTTCGTCTTCCTTGAACCGTCAACTTACGCCAGACGACATTTTACTTGTAAGTTTTTTCTTTCAATTCTTTTTATTTTTCCACCCTGTAACTTTAGCGAAGCCGTTGGCCTAGGTTCTTAGAACAACAACCATCGTTTGTAGGTAGTCAGATGTCGAGTGAGCAGTCGTCAGTCCGCGAAGGAGCGGGTTATGACGAAGTCTTTCCGTCAGGTCTTCAGCCCGAGGAGGGCTTGTCCTGGTCGTCAGAGAGGGACACATCGGCCCATTCTTCTGACGAAGTGGATAGAAATGGTAGAGAAAGTGAGGACGGGGGTGGTAGTGAGAAAGAGAGAAGTGGCGACGAGAGTGAGGATGAAGGTGACGAGGAGACTTTAGAGAGCACCTCTGGAGCTCCAGGTGATGACCGCCCCTTCATCCTTCCCCTTGAATGGTCCGTCAATAGTTTTCTGCCGACGATGTCAGAAAATGTTTTTAACACTTTACGAGCCCGCTACCAGATCCCAGACGACGTCCCAATCCGTCTCCCTTTGGATGGTGAACGGTGTTATTCAGGTCGAACAGCCGACGTGGGCATGTATGACGCCATGTTTGCAGCGGGCTTCAGATTACCACTGACGGGCTTGTACCGTCAGTTAACTAACTTTTTGGGGATCTCCGTCAGCCAGATTGCCCCCAATGCGTGGAGGACTTTTATCGGCGCGGAAATTTTGTGGGGTCGTCTCAGCGGCGGGCACCGTCAGCTAACTTTAGATGAATTCTTTTGGTGCTACCGTCCACAACATATTTCTTCGTCCAAGGGGTTTTATCATTTCTCCCTAAGGTCGAAAGAGTTAAAATTGGTGTCCGACATGCCTGACTCCAATAGAAATTGGAAAGGAAGGTACTTTTTCGTTAAAGGGACGAACTGGGTGTGTCGTGAAGAAGAGTGGGAGTCCATGCCTTATGGTTTTTTCGATAACACTTGGGCGCACGTTAGGGATTCAGGTTTATCCCGTCAGCCTCTCTTTGCTTTTCACCTAACTGGTTTCTAACTCCGTCTATTTTTCTTTCAGCCAACGTCCGTCCACGTATAACCGCGGAGCAAGAGGAGTTCATCCGCCGAGTGACGTCAATTCCTCTGGACGAAAGGAGGTGTCGGGACCTAATTACCCTAGACACTTTGCACCTATATTGCTGTGGTCCCGAACCGTCAGACGAGGCTCGTAGACTAAACGAATTATCCCGTCGACGTGAGTATCTCGTAGTTACCTCCGTCACTTTCCTTACCTTTTTGTTGTTTCTATTCACTTTTTATCTTTACCAGAAATGGAGACGGCAAAGCAAAGAATCCGCGCCGCCGCGGCTAAGAAGAAGGAGGAGGAGAGGGCCAGAGGTGAAGCGACGCCGTCAACAGCTCCTAAGCCCGTCGGGAAGAAGGGCGTCAAGAGAAAGGCTGACGGGGCTGACGACCGGTCCGGGAAGAAAGTGGTTTCTTCCTCGGGGGACAAGACCACCAAGAGGCCGTCGCCTCCAAGAGCTTCTTACGGGTCTGGCAAAGGCCTGATGACGGCCTCAGGGGTCGTTACTCCTGATTCTTCCCGTCGCCTCCTCACCCACAAGGACTATGCCGTGGAGGTAGCGGAGTCCATCCTAAAGGAAGAGGAGATGGAGCTGTGTGACGACCACCCGACGGACGAGATAGGGTCGTCGGGGCTGTTCGACCTTGCAAGGGTATGACTGCCTTCGCCGTATTTTTGTTTTTATTATTATTTTTTGTAGACGTTGTAGAGTATTGACGGCATTTCTGCGACTGACGACCTTTTTGTGCCCCATAGGCCATGATTCGAATGAAGGCCCTACGGGACCGATATGCTGCGAAGGAGGGGGTGGTCTCTCGCCTGCACAAGCGCCTCAAGACGTCGGCAGACGCTCAGCAGCAGTATAGGGACGCCAACATCACCCTGGCCAAAGAGGTGAAGAGACTGACGGATGAACTGGCGGAGGAAACCCGTCAACGGGGCCTGGCCGACGATGCAAAGCTGACGGCGGAGAAAGAACTTCAAGGGCTGATGGGTCAGGTGGAGACGGCCAGGAGTGACGCCGTGGCGGAATTCAAAGATTCCCAACAATTCATTGACTCCTGTGCCGTCTACTACTCTGAAGGTTTCGAGGATTGCTTAAAGCAAATGAAGCGTGCCCATCCTGACTTGGACTTGTCGGGGATAAGCATGGATGAGCCTATACCGTCAACCCCGGCAGGTGAATCCATTCTCGAGGAGGATGACGAGGCTACCGAGCCTATGGTAGATTCGAGGGACGGCAGCTTTGTCCTCGCCCAACCGGCCTTGGAGAGGTCCGTCACTTTGGATCCGTCAGCAGGTCTTGAAGCGGAGAAGTCTAATGCTGAGGATCCTTCAACTCCGGCTGTCGTCCTGCCTTCGTCGACTGCCCCGTCTGCTTCGTAGACCCTTCTATTGTAAACACTTTGTTTTTGTTTTGTAATGAACTTTAATGTTTGACGCTCGTTGTTTTGAGCTTTTGTAAAGACAATCTTAACGTTTATTGCTTCCAAAGTGTTATTTTCATTTTGTTGCTTTCGTGCCGTCGATCTAAATTCTTTAATGTCTTTTCTGTATTTTGTTCTGACGAGGCTGCTTGCTTTTTATACCTTTTCTTTGTGGGGTCGTCAGCTTTGTCCATTTTGTGGACCTGATGCTGACTTTAAGGTCGTCTATTTCGTGGACTTGATGCTGACTTTGCCTATTTCGTGGGTGGGACGCCCATTTTGTGATTTGAGTAAAGTTTATCGTCAATGTATAAGTTCGTTACTTATGTTAGTTCTGCGGGCATTTTAGCTCCGTCTATTGTGTGGGCGAGATCGTCCACTTCGAGGACTTTTAGATTGCCGTCTACTTCGTGGACTTTGAGATCGTCCGTCGAACTAATTTTGCCTTTTGATGTATTTAAGGCCGTCACCTTCGTGGACTTTGGGGCGTCCACTTTTTAGGGTCGTTCATGTTGTGGACTAAGGTCGTCCACTTTGTGATTTATGGATCGTCCATTTCGTGGACTTGGTAGCTTCGTCCACTTTTGTGGGCTTAAGGTCGTCCACTGCGTGGACTTAGTAGTTCCGTCCACTTTGTGGACTTGGCAGTTCTGTCCACTTTGTGGATTTAAGGTCGTCCACTGCGTGGACTTAGTAGTTCCGTCTGCTTAACAAATACATCGGTTACTTCTGAATAAACTCCTCTTATTGTGATGAATGCATACATACGTAGAAAATTGTTCCCAGAAAGGACAAACTTTAGCCCTTTGGTGAATGTTTTAAAAGTAATCTAAAACAAATGATTTAAAATAAATGACTGACAGAAATAGATTGGAAATGAGGAGTAGCGTCCGTTGTTTCTCTACTGGTAGTACCTTCTGAGGTGCTCGGCGTTCCATGGATGGCGTAGTTGTAGTCCGTCCAGGGTCCCCAGGTGGTAGGTGCCCTTCCTTAGCCACGATGTTATTCTATAGGGCCCTTCCCAGTTTGGGCCGAGTTTTCCTTGCGTAGGGTCTTTGGTGGTGCCCATTACTTTCCTTAGGACGAGGTCTCCAACTTCGAAGTCCTTGTGCTTGACTCGGGAGTTGTAGTGTTTAGCCATGAGATTCTGGTATCGCGCGAGCCTTTGTTCAGCCGTCGCTCTAACTTCGTCAGCTAGGTCAAGTTCTAGACGCATGGCTTCGTCATTCCTTCCTTCGTCGTGGTTGTCCACTCTGTAGCTCGTGAGTCCGACCTCGGCTGGTATAACTGCTTCAGTGCCGTATGTTAGCCGGAACGGAGTTTCTCCTGTGGGGGTCCTGACGGTTGTTCTGTATGCCCATAGTACGCTGGGTAGTTCCTCCGGCCATATGCCTTTTGCCCCCTCGAGCCGAGTTTTGATTATCCGAAGCAAGGATCGGTTCGTGACTTCAACTTGTCCATTGGCTTGGGGATGAGCAGGGGAAGAGTAATGATTTTTGATTCCTAATTGTGAGCAAAAATCCCGGAAGGCGTTATTGTCGAACTATTTGCCATTGTCCGAGATCAGGACTCTTGGAATTCCAAACCTGCAAATAATGTTCTTCCAGAAAAAACTTCGCACGTTCTTCTCGGTGATAGTGGCTAAGGCTTCTGCTTCCACCCATTTGGTGAAGTAGTCGATTTCGACTATTAGGAACTTTAGTTGTCTTGCTGCCGTTGGGAATGGGCCCATGATATCCAACCCCCACTGGGCGAACGACCACGGAGCAGTGATCGGGGTTAGTTCTTCAGCTGGCCGCTTGATGAAGTTACTGAACCGTTGGCACTTGTCGCACGTCTTGACATATGTCTGGGTGTCTTTCTGCATTGTCGGCCAATAGTACCCGGCCCGGATCAGTTTGTGGACCAGCGACCGCGATCCTGAATGGTTGCCGCAGATTCCTTCATGTACCTCTCTCATAACGTAATCCGCTTCTTCAGGTCCTAGACACCTTAAGTACGGCCGGGAGAAACTCCTCTTGTATAAGACGTCCCTTATTAAGATGAATCTCGCTGCATGGACCTTCAGCTTCCTCGCGGCTTCCTTTTCTTCAGGTAGGATGCCTTCTTTCAAATAGGCGACCAGAGGGTTGGTCCAATCGTTTTCGGATCTTACCTCCTGCATGCTGATGACATCTATCAGTGGTGCGATTTGAGTAAAAGATAGAGCCTTACCGGGGATGATCACATGCTCTGCGGATGCAGCTTTTGCAAGGCGGTCGGCCTGCTCGTTGTCCCCTCTTGGAATTTTAACAACTTTTGCCTGGAGCTCGTCCACCTTTCTCTTTGCTTGTTCCAAGTACATCTTCATTCTTTCTCCCTTACATTCGTAGTCACCGTTGATCTGACTGGTGATTACCTGAGAGTCACAATGGATCACCGCACCTACGACTCCTACGGCCTTTGTCAGATCTAAACCTGCTATGAGGGCTTCATACTCCGCTTCGTTGTTGGTCGTAGGGAAATCAAGTCGAATCATGCATTCGACCTCGTCACCTTCGGGAGAACGAAGTACGACTCTTGCTCCGCCAGCTTTTTTGTTTGACGAACCGTCAGTGAAAACGTTCCATTGGGAACTCCCTGCCCTCTGATCTTCTTGATACGCGAACTCCGCAATAAAGTCGGCGAGTACTTGCCCTTTGATGGCAGTGCGGGGGCGATATTTTATGTCAAACTCGCTCAATTCTACTGCCCATAAGGCCATACGTCCCGCGGCATCAGGGCTACTCATCGCTCGTCGTATGGGCTTGTCAGTTAGTACGACCACCGTATGAGCTTGGAAGTATGGCTTTAGCTTGCGCGCTGCTGTAACTAGAGCGAAGGCCAGCTTTTCCAGTGGCGAGTATCTTCCTTCTGCCCCGTGGAGTGCCCGGCTGGCGTAGTATACCGGCCTTTGTACCTTGTTGTCTTCCCTCACTAGGGCTGCGCTGACGACGGCTAGAGAAACGGCCAAATAGAGGAATAGTTCTTCGCCCGGTTGGGAGGGGGTTAATAGTGGTGGCGACGATAGGTAGGTCTTGAGGTCTTCAAATGCTTGTTGGCATTCGTCCGTCCATTCGAAGGACTTCTTTAGTGTGCGGAAGAACGGGAGGCATCTATCCGTCGCCCTGGATACGAATCTGCTAAGTGCGGCGATCTTGCCGTTAAGGCTTTGTACTTCCTTCACGTTTTTGGGAGGTGTCATCTCCATTATGGCTCGGATTTTGTCTGGGTTGGCTTCGATACCCCGTTGGGACACCATGTATCCCAGGAATTTTCCGGCCGTTACTCCGAAGGCACACTTGGCGGGGTTTAGCTTCATGTTGTAGGAGCGAAGGGTATCGAAGGTTTCCTTCAGGTCTTTCAAATGATCCTCCTTTCTTCGACTCTTTACCAGCATGTCGTCGACATACACCTGGACATTTCTCCCGATCTGCTCCGCGAACATCTTGTTCATAAGCCTCTGGTATGTTGCGCCTGCATTTTTCAAGCCGAACGGCATGACCTTGTAGCAAAAAAGGCCTTGACTTGTTACGAACGAAGTTTTTTCTCGGTCAGCTTCGTCCATTAGGATCTGGTTGTATCCCGAGAACGCGTCCATGAAGCTTAATAGTTGGTGTTGGGCCGTAGAATCCACCAGCAGGTCGACCCTTGGCAGAGGATAGCTGTCCTTGGGGCACGCCTTGTTTAGATCGGTAAAATCTACGCACATCCTCCACTTTCCGCTACTCTTTTTCACCATGACGACGTTCGCTAACCACTCGGGATAGTAAACCTCCTGAATGAAGCCCGCCTCCCGCAATTTGCGGACCTCCTCCGCTACTGCCCGATCTCTCTCCGGGGCGAAGGCTCTCTTCTTTTGTCGAATCGGAGGAAAAGACGGTGACACGTTTAATTTGTGTATTATGACTGACGGGTCAATGCCCGGCATATCTTCGTGACTCCATGCGAACACGTCTCGGTTTTCTTTGAGGAAGACCGCAAGTTCCTGTCGTATCGTCGAGTCGGTAAGAGTACCGATCTTGGTTGTCCGCCCTGGCTGAGAGTCGTCGAGAAGCATGTCTTCTAGTTTTTCTGTGGGCTCCGCTGATGCCTGCTGTTCTATGCTCATGGTTTGCTGGTGGTCATCCATCTCCATCATCGCTACGTAACATTCGCGTGCGGCCACCTGGTCCCCTCTGAGTTCTCCCACTCCATAGTCCGTTGGGAATTTTATCATCAAGTGGTAGGTTGAAGTTACAGCCTTCCATGAGTTAAGCGTGGGACGTCCTATGATGGCGTTGTAGGCTGATGAGCAGTCGACCACGAGGAATGCTACATTCTTGGTGACCTGTTGCGGGTAGTCTCCAATAGTTACCGCGAGGGTGATAACACCGAGGGGAAATACCTTTGTTCCTCCGAAGCCGACTAGTGGGGCGTTAGCCGGAGTCAGTCGTTCTCTATCAATTCCCATCTGTTGGAACGCAGGGTAGTAGAGGATGTCCGCCGAGCTCCCATTGTCGACAAGAACTCGATGCATGTTGAAGTCTCCTGCTCGTATGGTGACGACGAGTGCGTCGTCATGGGGGTGATGGAGGCGTCGCGCGTCTTCTTCCGAGAATCCGATGAGGGGGTTATTAGCCCGTGGCATCTGAGGTGCGGTCCCCGTCAGCTGGATGTTCTGCACCATTCTGAGATACGTCTTTCGAGCTTTCTTCGACGATCCAGCGGTCGCCGTCCCTCCTACAATCATCCGGATGTCGCCTAAGGGCTGTCTGGGGCGTTCGTTTTCCCGTCTTGAGGCCGGGCCTTGCAGTGGTTCTGCTCGTTCTTTGCTAACGAACCTCTGCAGCTTTCCTTGCCTGATTAAAGCTTCTATCTGTTGCTTTAGGTCGTAGCAATCAGCCGTGTCATGTCCATGGTCTCGATGGAAGCGGCAATATTTGTCCCTTGGCCTTTTGTTGGGATCTCCCTTTAATTTGCCGGGAAAAGTCAGAGTCCCCTCGTCCTTGATTTGCATTAGAACCTGATCGATAGGGGCGGTCAATGGTGTGAAGCTCGTGAATCTCCCTGGGAGTGGCTTGGAGCGGCGGTCATCCCGTCGCTTTTCAGTCCTGGCTTTCTTTTGCCCCCTATCCGTTCGAGTATCTTCTTGCCTTTCCCTCTTCTTAGGCTTGTCTTCCCTTGCAATCAGCGCGTCTTCCGCGTTCATGTATTTCGTTGCCCTGTAAAGTACTTCGGACATGGTCTTTGGATCGTTCTTGTATAGGGAGAAGAGGAACTTCCCTTTTCGCAGCCCGTTGGTGAAGGCTGCTACTTGTATCTTGTCGTCCGCCTCATCTATTGAGAGAGCTTCTTTGTTGAATCGCGTTATGTAGGACCTTAGAGTCTCGTCTTCCCTCTGCCTAATGCTCATCAAGCATGCTGTGGATTTTTTGTACCGGTGGCCTCCGATAAAGTGCGACACGAACTGGGCGCCTAGCTCTTTAAAGGTGCCTATTGAGTTGGGCGTCAACCTGCTATACCAGACCCTTGCAGACCCTTTCAAGGTGGTTGGGAAAGCCCTGCACATAATCTCGTCGGGCACTCCTTGAAGGTGCATTATAGTTTTGAAGGACTCTAAGTGGTCCAGGGGGTCCTTGTTTCCGTCGTAGCTTTCCACCTGCGGCATACGAAACTTTGGGGGAAGTGGGCACGACGTAACACGTGCCGTGAAAGGTGAATCGGTCCGCTGTACCAAGTCGTCGAGATCGTTAGACACTCGTCCTTTGAGGGCGTTCATCATTACGTCTATTCGTTCACGCATCTCCTGCATCTCGGCTGCGATGTGAGGGGGTATGGCTTCAGAAGGGGTAGTCAGGTTGGTATCCCGCCTCTCCGGCCTGCTCGGGGCGTTGCTGCCTTCAGGCGCTTCGGGATCCCTTCTCTCAGCGCTTGTCTCCTCCTGATTTTCCTCTTGTATTCTAGGACGCGTGTTTCTCTGACGTAGCTGCTCCTCCAAGTCGTTATTCTCTTTGGTCAGGCGCTCGACGGCTGCTGCGAGCGTTTGGACTTGCTTTTCCAGAACGGTTGCGCGCGGTTCGTTCTCCTGAATGTTGTTGGTGGTAGCCATTGAGCGGGTGAGTACCATGCAACTTTTGTCCGGGAAGCGATAGTGTGGCGTTACCACTCTCGTTTCCCACAGACGGCGCCAACTGATGATGCTCGAAAATCGTCAGTTAGTCACACGGTCCTCACGTGCTCCCGATGACGTACCTGCACAACAAAGAGAGTGAAGACCTTTGAAAGGGCACCGGCGTGGTACCGGCCAAATACCCTCCGAAGGTTAAGTTAGAAATCTTTACTTTACAACACTAGAGTGCTAGAGTTGAGTTATTTGTGCGTACCTTGTTTCGAGAGGGTCTTGGGGTATTTATAGTAGCGTTGGGCCGAAATCCATGCCTTGACCGAGGAGTTCTTTTCCTTTTAGGATAGTGATACTTGGATCCCACGTATCTCCTAGAATCCTTGTCCTTGTAGGGGTCTCCTTACTTAGACGTATTGTTCAAGAATTGTTTATGTATGCGTGTCAGTCAAGTAAGATTGCAAATGGAGCTGAAACTGACCTCGTCAGCCTTCTCCCGTCAGCTACGCTATTCAATAGGATTATTGGTGGAGGCCGTCAGTCTTAGGTCTCCATACGTCAAAGGTCGTCAGCTTCAGGTAGCTCAAGAGTTGAGGTCGTCAGCCATGGGGTCGTCAGCCCCAGGCTCGTCAGCTTTATGTCATTTAGGATAACCCTTATCAATTAACATTGTCACTCTAAGAGCATTATCATCGGGGTTGTGAAACTCCTAAATATTAAATTTATAACATCAAACCATTAAAAGAGTGCATTATCTGTAGGGTTAAATGCAAAAAAAATTGCATTTATCTGATGTGGGTTGTGATGTTTAGACTGATGCGTGGTTGTGGAGGAGATCGCTGTGTGGTGTTGAGATCCTGTAGTATTTTAGCTCCCAGAGATGCGTACGTATCTGGGTTTTTCAAGAAATCAACAACTCCTTGGAAGTTTGATTTGGATCTTTCAAAGTCCATTGGGCCACCGATCTCACCAAGTCCGCGGGGTCCACCTTGACTATTGAGGTTGGCGAAAGAAAAATAGAAGTCTAGCAAAAGCAAGAAATAAGAATAGAAGGCTACCAATCAACACCATTCAGTGCAAAACCAAGGAAATTGAATGGGTTTTAACAGGGAAAAAAAGAGATACAGATGGCTGTTAAAGCAGTTTGCAAACTTAAATAATCAACACCTTTCTGGGTTTTCTGTGGTTTTTTTTTTTTTTCGTTGTGAACGATGCGTAGAGGAAGAGGGACAAAGAGAGGAAGAGGAAGAGAGAGAGAGAGAGAGAGAGAGAGAGAGAGAGAGATGATAGTAAAAAGAATAAAAAAGAATATCTAAATAAAATGACAAAAGAAATAGAGTTTAGGATGTTGGGGGTGTTGTAAAGTAATACGGTATAATAGATAAGGTTGCTTTTGAAATGGAAAAATGAGATATTTTATAGAAACTGGATGCTAATGTTCTTATGTGGCGTTTGGTACAGGATAATATTTTAGGATTCTCAAGAATGTTTAAAAATTTCTATGTTTGATTATAAATCATACTAAGGAATCAGATGTCAAGAGAATTTGGATTCCCCCTTTAAACCCCTCTCGGTAGGAATGTGGATTCCTTTTAAAATAGATGGGAATCCAGATTCCCAAGTTAAAATGAAATTGTATTTTTTAGAAATTAACAATTTTAACTGTTTTTCCTTATCATTTAAGTAATTAAGATAAAATATAAAACAAATTATTATAGATTAAACTCTTTTAAAAATTATTATTGAGAATAAAAGTATTTGAGAATTTAAATAGTTATTTTTGTATTATACTTGTCATAATTAATAGTTTATATTTGGTTTTTCATTATTTATTTAGAGGAAGATTTTTTTTTTTTTTTAAAAAGGACTTGGTAGTTCACATTCAAATCTAAGGATAGAATGAGAAAAATAAATAATTCATTTAAGATTCCTGAGAATAAACCAAACATTATCATCTCACATTCCTATAAATCTTAAGGGATTCCCAATGAAACCAAATATAGGAATAACTACATTCCTAAGAATCACATTCCTAAGAATCTGGATGTCAAGAGTAATGTGGATTCCCTCATACTAAATGCTTGGTATGGGGTAATGTTTTAAAATTCTTAGGAATGTTTAAAGATTCCCATATTTGGTTGCAAATCACACTAGGGAATCCAGAATCAGATGCCAAGAAAATCTGGATTTCCCCCTAAAACCCCTCCCAGTAGGAATGCGGATTCCCTTTAAAACAGATGGGAATCCAGATTCCCAAACTTAAAAGAAATTGTATTTTTTAGAAATTGACAATTTTAACTATTTTTCTTTATCATTTAAGCAATTAAGATAAAATATAAAACAAATTATTATGGATTTAACTCTTTTAAAAGAATAAAGACATTTGAGAATTTAAATAGTTATTTTTGTATTATACCTGTTATAATTAATAGTTTACATTTGGTATTTCATTATTTATTTAGAGAAATATATATATATTTTTTTAAGGACTTGTTAGTTCACATTTAAATCTAAGGATAGAATAGAAAAATAAATAATTCATTTAAGATTCTTGGTAATAAACCAAACATTATCATCTCACATTCCTAGGAATCTTAAGAAATTCTTAATGAAACCAAACATAGGAGTAACTACATTTCTGGGAATGTAATTCCTAAGAATCTGGATGTTAAGAGTAATGTGGATTTCCTCATACCAAACGTAGAGCTTTTGCTTTGAATATTCTAAAAGAGTTTTGATCTATGAGTTTATGCCAAATGGATCTCTTGAAAAGTTTATATATGAAGATTTTTCCACAAATGTTGGTTGTCAATTGGCATGGAAAACATTATACAAGATTGCAGTTGGCATTGCTCGAGGATTAGAATACTTGCATAGAAGTTGCAACACATGAATCTTGCATTGATATAAAGCCCTGCAACATTTTTTAGGATGAAAACTTTTGCCCCAAAATTTTTGATTTTGGCATTGCAAAAATATGCCTTAGAGAAGAGAGCATCATATGAATGTTGGGAGCACGAGGAACGATAGGATATATAGCTCCTGAATTATTTTGTAGAAATTTTGGAAGGGTCTCTCACAAATTAGATGTCTACAATTATGGACTGATGGTTTTAGAAATGATTGGGGAAGAAAGAATATTGATGTTAGCATTGATCGTATTAGTGAAATATATATTCCACACTGGATTTACAAATGTCTTGAACTAGATGAAGAACTAGGATTGCAAGGCCTCATTAACAAATATGATGAAGAAAGTGCAAGGAAGATGATAATAGTGAGTTTGTGGTGCATACATGCTGATCCCTCAGACTGGCCATCAATGAGTAAAATGGTAAATATCTTAGAAGGAAGCCTTGATTTCTTGCAAATCCCTCCTAAGCCTTTCTTGTCTTCTCCACCAAGAACTCCAGTGGATTCTTCATCTACAATGATTTTGTTTTGATATGTCTCTATTTTGTCCAAAAGTGCATTTCTTCTTTTGAAGGAAACCTAATGTGTAGGTGTTAGTGAAGATCTTTGTGAATTATTTTGATTTTGAGCTTAAAGATGAAGAGCCTTTAATTATTGTTTACACTATGAATATCTGGCATGATGGCTTTTACTATTATAAATTAGTATCATTTTATTATTTTGGGTGTGTTTGATTGATATTATTCTTTTTTGAGGTGGTTAATCTTTTTCTAAATCATGTGATGGTACATTTTATATGTATGTGTGTGTGTGTATATATATATATATATATATATATATATAGAGAGAGAGAGAGAGAGAGAGAGAGAGAGAGAGAGAGAGAGAGAGAGAATCCTATACACCAAATTATGAAATTACACAAAACCACTCCCTACATCCAATTTGTATATCCATTATTCAAAAGTTTGCAAAAACTACTGTTCTCTTTGTTAAGTTATGATTTTCTATAATGTTTATGTTGGCATTATTCCATGATAAATTTGTTGTAAATTCCATGATTTTATTTCCTCATATTTTGTGGGATTTACTATAATGGATATAGTCTCAAGACAGTGAAAATTTGCTTAAGATAGTTCCTTTGTCGACTAGTTGGAGACTGGTTGGCAACTGCATCGGGTCGCCATACATTATGTGAGGAGCACTTGTTGTGACTCATCAAAATTTAGTTATCCTAGTGGCTAGCAACTGGCTCATGAGTAGGTTGATCCATCAATGATTCGCCAGGCACTCTGAACAACTAGATTTTTTGTGTGACATTTTCTCTCCTTCACCCATATTATATATAACCTCATTACCCACAAAATTTTATAGAGGCTAACAGATAGAAAACCCTAGATATATTAAGGGTTTTATAAAACCCAACTTTTAGAGAGAGCTTCTCACTCTTAAGTGAGAATTCCTTTATAGTCTTTACTCTCCCTCTCTCTCTCTCTCTCTCTTTCTCTCGTATTGTCATATTTTGAGAGGAGACTTACTGAAACACAACCTACACACAAATTGAGTGTTGATAGTGTCTTGGTTCTCTGGGAAGCATCAGAGCTTAGCCAAATTCAATTGAGAAGGCTTGGCGATGCAATTAGGAGGTATTGCTGGATGAGAAAAGCTAGTAAAGGAAAGATTTTGAAAAGCCTGTTGGAAGCTAGAGCTTGGAGGGATCAAGTGCATTGGTAGGTTAGGATTGAAAGGTCTCTTTGATTATTCTTACACTTTAACTTATTTATTAGTGGATTCTTTTGTCTTGGAGGTCCGCAAAGAAGTATTTTTTGCTGAGTTTTTCGGTTTTCTTCTTTAATAACACATCCTGTGTTATCTTGTGTTTGCTATTATCTTCCCTACTACCTTTTACAATTTAGCATTGTATTTTCATGTTCATCCTTACAATTGTTGAATATTTCAGTTAAGTAATTGGTTAATTACATAATTTAGCTTTAATTGTGTTTAACCTTTTTTTTTTTTTTTTTTTTTTTTTTTTTACGGCCCTGAAAGCAAGAGAAACTTTATTAAAAGAAGCTGAAAAAAAATTACAAGACATCATGAGAAACTATAGGAGCTATATCTTCGGGTGCGGTATCAAACCAGATCTGTAGCTCACAGCAGGACTTAGAGCGTCTGGCTAAGTGATGGGCGACCTTATTGCCTGATCTTTTTACATGACAGAATGAACTGAAATGGAACTCCTTAGCTAAGACAAGAATATCTTCAATGACATGGTCATTCTCGGGATGACTAACATCCTTCTTACAGATAGCTATTGTAACAACCTCTGCATCATCCTCAAAGATACAATCTAGTGCAGAAATATCTTTTGCGAAATCCATAGTCCTTCGACAAGCCAAGACTTCAACCATAGCTGCAGAAGTTGGGATAGGGACTCGTTGGGATAGGGCAGCTATGACTGTACCTGAATTGTTACGAACCACAACTCCAATGCCTGCAGAACCTGAATCCTTAAAAATTGCTACAACAAAATTAATTTTGGCATGAGGCAGAATAGGAGGGAACCATCGGACTATTCTGGAACTGACCACAGCAGCTCGGATGTGAGGAACCTTGGCCGCTAGGAAATCGAAGTGCAAATCTTTGGCTGTTTCTCTGATTCGATGCGTGTCTACCCGCTGACTATCATGTCTGACAAAGTTCCTATTTTTCCAAACTAACTAGAAAATCAAGGCTAGCAAATCTGTATTAATCCGATCCCTCATGGTGGACATCATTTCCAGCAAATCAGCAAAGCAAAGAAAGTCATGCCGAAGCAGCTTCATCAAGATGGCATCATCCTTCCATACAACCAAAAGAGAGCAGCAATAGCATAGAGCATGTATTGTGTCATCATGACCAAAATTGCAGCCTGGGCAGGTAGTAAAGGAGATAACATTACGCCTCCACAAATTACAGAGTTGGTAATGCATTATGACATGCTCGCTAAAGCAAGTGTTTAAATTGATAAGGCACTTGAAGATTCCAAATACCAGTCCACAAGAAATGGTTCTTTTCCTGAGTTGAACAGCTAGGTTGCAAGTTCCTAGTCACCCTTGATAGTAGTCTGTAGGCACTACAAGTCGTATAGTTTCCATTCGGGGATGGGAGCCACACAAATTTATCTGGGATAACCCGATCACGTAGAGGAATTCCCAAAATCAGTTTGGCTTCATGGGATAGAAATTCTAGCCTTATTAAGTGTACATTCCATGAACGGGACTCTCCATCAAGGAGTGCACTAAAACTAGTTGCAAGAGGAAGCACAACAGGTGGGGAGATAGTTTTGGCAGCAGGTAGAGTAGGAATCCATTTATCTTCTCTGATCTGGACTGATTGATATAGCCGTAATTAGAGTTTGGAAGTCTTAATTAGCTCTAGTAATTAGACTAGTGATCTTTCACTCTTCTAAACATAAAAGAAAACTGTAACTTTTCTAATTCCTACATTCTTTTTTTTAGTTCACTTTTATCGCTCTTTGGCATTCTCTCTCTCTCTCTCTCTCTCTCTCTCTCTCTCTCCACCGTTTATTCAAGAGTCAATTCTCTCTCAAACTCAAAAGCTATGTAGAAACTGGGTTTGTGGTAATGGGTTTGCTGGGTTGACCACTCGACGCAGCTGATTTGATACCGTTGTTTGTGGTGGTGAATTTATGCATTTGATGCGGCAATTTATGTGGGTTTTGGTGGAAGGAACCATGGGTTTGCGTAGATGGGTTCAAGGTTGACAAGCCTTATAAGTTCTGGCGATGATAGGTCCGGGTTCCTCAAATGTGTGATGGTTGGGTGGGTGTGTTGAGAGTTTTGAGTTGTATTTATTTTAATTATTAAAACGACAATGAGTTGTTGCTTTGTTGGGTGTAAATAAATTATATAAAAATAATTATTTAGATTATTTTTTTAGTATGATGTATTGCGAACAGAGGAATGAGATATAAGTGGATTGTAAAGTAGAAAAAAGTTAACTTTGCTGAGCTAAAATAGAAAAAAATTTAGGAAACTGGATGTGCATACTTCTAGTTTTGTAAACCTCGAACTGCTCATTTTTGCGGTTCTTTTAGCCTTAAGAATCGCTTTATGGGAAAAAAGTAAGGACCCGTGTGAACCGCGATCGAACTTCACGATTCTGAGAACCGTGATCAGACTGCTTCTCACGGTTCCCTACTTCCTTTTGAATCTGAACCTAAAAAAAAAAGGAAAAAAAAAAACTTTAAATTCTGCTCCCTTCAGAGTAGAAGTTAATAGTGAAGAGGGCCGATTGTTGGAGCAAGGAGTCTTTGTAGAGGAGATCGAAGGAACAAGGGATTCCGACAAAGGAGGAAGGATGGTTGCTGCTAAAGCTTGCGTCTGAGTCTCGTGATTGGTTGAATAGACGGAACTGATCCATTGGAGTGCATCATAGCTTTAAATTCTAGCTATCTTCTCTGCTGGTAATGTGTGTGTGACAGGGTGAGAGTTTGAGAGAAAGAGAATGAGAAAGAGAGCTAGATATGAAGAAAGGAAAATAAAAGCAGAGGAGTCAGAAATGTGTGGAAGAAGAGTTCTAGAAAAAAAAAACAAGATGAGTGGAGTGGGGATGGGGATACGTGTGTGGAGGACAAAAAACAAGAGAAAAAAAAGAAAAGAAAAGAAAAAAAAAAAGAAAAAGAAACGTATGGATGCAAGGAAAGAAAGGAAAAAGAATAAAAAATCACAATAAAATGTTACCGCAATATTTTCACAATAAATTTAAGTAATAGATTGTTATTAGTTAATGGTGATGAACTAACAACGAAGCAACTCCAATTCGTCCATGGGAGTCGTCCAGGGCTAAAAGGCAAGAATGACTATACCTCGCGAGACGGTCGTCCATAAACAAGTAGGTTGTCCAGGAAGAAGTGGGTTGTCCATAGGAAAGGCACATAGACGGCCCCTCCAACATTTGGGAAAATTCCAGGGAAGTTTATCCACATGAACTAGTAAACTAAACCACGTGTTATTATTCCAAGGCATGAGTAAGACGTTGGTTCATCACTGCATCTGCCAACTGACTACTTAACTTTAAATGATAGTTATAGAAGAAATATAACTCCCATAATGGTTGTGAAAGTTATCCTTGAACCCTCTGACCTTCTCAAATACAAGAGAAGTTACAAATTAGATAACCGTTTCGAGGGCACACTATATAAACATCCATTCAGACCAGATAAAGGTAAGTTCTGAATAACTCCGAAAAAGTTGGAATTTTAGAATAAAAGAAAGAAACTAACTTTGGTATCGGAAGGTCCTTGGTCGGTCTACCCCGATCACCTTTGATCACGTTTTCTTTTTTCAAGCCTCCCAACCACAGGGTGATGAAATATCAGGGCAAGGAGAATAAAGACAACTTCGTCTTAACCTCGATCTAATAGATGAGGTAATGATAGATGCAGAGTAGAGGACAGTAAGATATAAAAATCTTATGGCTAGACAATATGATGCAATGGTAAAAGCCAAGCATTTCAACATTGAGGACCTAGTCTTAAAAGGGGTCTCTTTGGCCACTAGAAACCTAGCCCATGGAAAATTGTGGCCTAATTGGAAAGAACCTTACAGGGTTATCATTTGCAAAAGTCAAAGATCATACTACTCGGAAGCCCTAGATGGACAGAGGGTAGAGCACCCCTGGAATGTTGAGCATCTAAGAAGATACCATCAGTAAAGGATCACCTGGACGAGCATCATCATGGTTGAAGTTGGAGTTATGTGTTGCTTTCCTCATATTTATTTATGTTTATTGTTAGTATTACATGTTTAATATTTTAATTCCCTAAAAGTGTATTAGTTTCCAACTTGTGCACTGCCTATGGACGAATTTGTGATGGACGAAGTCATGAACTTAGTTTGTTTGTATATAAGTATTTTTAATTCTCTGAAGACACTAGCTTCTAAGTATGTGCCATGCTTGTGGACGATGTTTATGTTGTGTATATACAATTTGAATTCCCAATGTATATAATGTTGTGTGAATTTCTAGTTCTCATGTTGTTTTCATTCAAACTAATTTACAAGAAAGCTAAAGGCCCAAGACAAGTAAAATCTCTACATGAAGGGATGTAACGTCTATAAGCTTTCCTTAAGATAAGGATGAAGCAAACAAAAATAAACTTAAGGTATATTCATCTAATCAATGGATGAGGAAAAACGTGCACGTAAAAAAACTCAAAATCTATGGATGAATTTGACCAGCCAAACAGTCCAATCTTTGGACGAGTAAAATGCTGAAAACATCTTACCTAAAAGACGAATAAAGGCCGTCCAGCGTCTGGACAAAAGATAGTGCAAACTATAAGTCAAATCTATGGATGAATAAAACTAGCAAGGGAAATACCACTCGTAGACGAGTTATACTTGTAAAATTTAAAGAATGGTGAAAATATTAAACATGAAAAAATTATTCAAACATAGACGAGCTAAATGCCTTCATGAGTGGACGGACCACACTTAAAACCATAAGAGATAACATGAGCGATGTAAACAAAGAAAATTCGTTCATATATAAAGAATATAACATGTTCAACACCAAATAGAGAATGAACATGAAAGTAAATATTAATTCATAAAACATAAAAAGGGTAGATGACCATTGTTCAAAAACCCTTGAGTTATTCAAAGCCAATGAAGGCTATTGTATTTTTTGTATGTCCATAAACTTGGACGAAGAAATTGTACTTGAATGAGTTTTAAAGTAAAGTCCAAAATAGTGGGCACTTCCAACAAACTAAAATAACTAAATTTTTCTAAAAAAATAAAATAAATTACTCTGATAAACCACTGGGTGCATTGCCCCAGACTTCGTGTCATCCTTATTGGCATAAGTGGCGTCCTAGGTAGGTTCAGTATAAGTATCGTCCACAATGTTGACATCCTCAAAGCTCGTCTGAGGTAGGGAACTCTCTGCTGCAGTGGGGATCTTGAAGGAGTCAAAGTCCATTTCAGGGTAGGCCTCATTGGCAACAGAACAGAAGTCCCCATAGCCAACAGCATAATGACGATCCAAACGAATCTTGAACTTGTCTGACTTTATAAAGGCTACAATGGCTTCCTTCTAAGCCTTCCCCATAGACAAGGTGAACCCTTGAACCTTCACCTCAAGGTGAGTGATACAGGTCTCCTTCTATGGAGTTTTCTTTGAGCTCTTCCACCTCATCCCTTAACTTCCTCTTAATCCCCTGTAAACGAGTAAGCTCCTCAGTTAGCCTGATAACCTCCCTCTTCTTCAAAAGGACCTTGTTGTTCAACTTTTTACTCTTCTCCTTGGCAGCCTTAGCCTCATCACATAGCTCCTTAACATGGCCTAAAAAATAGATGGACGAAGGAGAGTTATAAATTTTACTTAAGCTTTCTTAGAAAATAAAATAGGGATAATAAAAAATACATACCTTGAAAAGGTCATGGATGGAAAAATGCTCAAAGTCCTTCACTGACATGTTATAGCATGCGTTCACCTTATTGTCAGTGATGTGTCTTTTGAACGTCTTCCAAGCATAACCCTCGTCTAGCACCAAGTTTGGAGGACGCTTGGATTGCTTTGAAGGATGAGTCTTGTGAGGAGCTTTGGCTGCAGGAGGAGGAAGATTCTCAGGCTGGACGGGTACCAAGTTCACTGTCGAGTCGTCCAGGTCTACTGTCGTGGAAGGGAATTTTGGAACCCTGGGAAGAGGAGTCTTGCTAGACTTTTGCTTCTTTGAACCTTGATAACTTGGAAGGTCATTAAGGTCAATAGAACTGGAAATGCCCTTCCTCTTCCTAGCCTGGACGACAGGCTTCTGGACGACCAAGGGAGTTACATCGTCTTAGACTTGGACATCCTTTTCACCCTCAGTACCACTGGTAACAACTTTCTCTGTCTTTTCCTTTATAGTGGCTAACCCTATGATGAAGAAGAAAGAGTTAGTAATATATAATAAAAAAAAAAAATGGTTGGACAATGCTTACTTCGACGAGTGGTCTCCTCGTGTGCAAGATTTTCTGCCCTAGGCTTAGGACCAAGTCCTTAGTCAGCTAGACGACTGAGGGTTACCAGACTATGGAAAGACCTTTCAGGGTAAGCATGAGCTCTATCAATATGCTCCAAATGAAAGTTGTCCAAATGTGGATGAGTGACAGCTACACAAACACGAAAATGGAGTTAGATGAGGAAAAGATAAAATAAAACAAATAAGCAAAGGACGGAGAACATACCCTTAGGATGAAGGCGACCTAGGGGGCTGGTAAAAGGAGGGATGAGGGCACTATTTACATCAATTGGTTCCCCAGCCCAATTTCCAGAAATGAAAAAGTATTCTTACTTCCAAAGCCTATCAGAAGAGCTACGACTCCTAATCAAACTAAATTGGAGGCCCTTAGACAAGAACTGGTAAAAACCAGCAGAATGTTTAATCTCTAAGGGCTTATAGCAATAAAGGAACTTGTCCATTGTGATTGGACGGTTCCCCTCAAGTGCCTCATGCCATAACACTTGCATGACTACTATCGTCCTCCATCCATTAAGATTGAGTTGGTTTGGTCCAATACCCAACCTATGGAAGAGACTTCTACAAAAAGAATTTAAACAAAACCTAAGGCCTGCTAAGAGGTAAGAGGTATATACAACAAAACCTAAAAAAGGAGAACAGTACCATTTCCTACTTTCAGGGACGAGGACTAAATTCACTAGGAATTTGATATCTATCTACAAGAGTTTTAAACTTACTTGCGTCCAGAGTAGACGCCACCTCAGGGGCACAACTATAGATTACATTTTCTTCCTCTTCTTTGTCTTGAGGAGGACTAGGTGACCTTCTAGACGAGCTCGTCTCAGCCTCAGAAACCATCCATGTTGCATCCCTTGGAATTGCTTTAAGGGAAAACCAGGGACCCTAGACGAATAATGCTCGTCTGGGGAACTATTATCACTACTACTTGTACTACCCTCACTATTACTCTCATAACTACTACCACCACTTCCAGGGGACACGTCTTGGTACTCGTCTATCTCTCTCTCAGTATTACCACTAGACACAGACATAATTAGAAGAATGACTAAGATGAAAACCTAAGGATGAAGTGAAGGAAGTACCTGATGAGACTAGAGACGAGGCTTTTGGACAAGATGGCAAAAAAGAAATTATCAGAAAAAGTGAAAGGTAAGAGAGAGAATGTACCTATTTATAGGGCCTAGAAGTGGGTCAACAAAGTGATGCGGACCAACTAGAAGCTGACACGTGGCATTTTCCTGAAAAAATGAATCAACGCGACAAGTCAACCAATAAGATTATGACACATAGCACAATCTAGAATAATAAAATTCAACTAGAGTACGGACAATACGTGGCACAACAATTGACCATTAAAATGTTAACACGTGTCAAAAGGAAATAGTTATACTACAGTGCTCTAGACGAACCTTGGACAAAGGGGGCAATTGATGGTGAACTAAAAATTTGACTATCTCCAGTTCATCCATAGAGTCGTCCAGGACCAAAAAGGTTAACCCTACATAAGAAAGTCGTCCACCATCAAAAGGTCGTCTGTGGGTATAAAGGTCGTCCATCAGGGAAGCACTTGGATGATCTCTCAACACTTAGAAAATTTTCAAAATGGATTTATGTTCAAAAGCTTATAATTCGAACCATATTCTACCATTTTGAAGTATGAGCAAAATCCTTGTTTATTGCTAAAACTTCCCACTAAGTTCTTAACTACTACTAGCAGTTGTAGAAGATAAGATTGAACCTTCTAACTTCTATAACAGTTATGGAAGTTAAGTTTAAATTTTCTAACTTCCATACACACTGAGAAAGTTACTAAACAAGAAACCACTCCAAAACTCAATATATAAGGATTCATCCACATCAAATGAAGGTAAGTTTCCACTCCTCCTAAAGTTGGAATTCTTGAGTTCTAAAGAAATTACTAACTTAAGCATTGGAGGGTTCTTGGCCGATTTACCCCGGTCACCTTTGATATTTTCTTTCTTTTTTTTCAGGCCTTCTAAGCAACCACTAGTCCATTGAAACTCGAAACATTCAGCTTATTAATTTTCTATGCATCATCAAATATTTTTAAGAATAAATTAAAGTATTAAACTTATTAACAAAAAAATTTTACATATATAAATTTTTTTTTTTAAAGTAAGGGGGTTTATTTAAAACCCCTAAATAAGCTGTAGGGCGCCCCCTGATATGGAATGATTTTAATAATAGTTATGGTCATGTTCATGGAGTCTTTTGTCTAAATATTGCAAAAAAAGAACTTTTTTATGGTTATGGGTACTGTTCAAAGTTATTTAGCAAAATGAGGAGAGAGAGTGAATTTCGGCAACACTGTTGCCGAAATTGCAAGAAAAAGTAGGAGAGAGAAAGAGCAAAAGGGGGAGAGAGAAAATTTTGAATTTTGGTAATGTTGTTACCGAAATTCTGCTGCCCAGCCCTCTGCCCGTGCACGAGTGAAAAGGAAGGAAAAAAATTGGCGAATTTCGGTACTGGCAACACCGAAATTGCCAAAGGAAAAAAAAAGGCAATTTCGGTATTGCCAGTACCGAAATTCGCCAAGAAAAAAAAAAGCCAATGGTAATGTTGATACCGAAATTGGAAAAAAAAAAAAAAAGTCAATTTCGGTATCAACATTACCGAAATTGAAAAAAAGAAAAAAAAAAGTCAATTTAGGAGTAATGTTGATACCGAAATTGAAAAAAAAAAAAAAAAAAAAAAGAAAAAAAAAAAAAGAAAAGTAAAGTCAATTTCGGTATCAACATACCGAAATTGACTATTTTTTTTTTTTAAGTCAATTTCGGTAATGTTGATACCGAAATTGACTTTACTTTTCTTTTTTTTTTTTTTTTTTTTCAATTTCGGTATCAACATTACCCCCAAATTGACTTTTTTTTTTTTTTTTTTCAATTTCGGTAATGTTGATACCGAAATTGACTCTTTTTTTTTTTTTTTTTTTTTTTTATCAATTTCGGTATCAACATTAGCATTGGCTTTTTTTTTTTTTTTTTCTTGGCGAATTTCGGTACTGGCAATACCGAAATTGCCTTTTTTTTTTTTTTTTTCGGCAATTTCGGTATTGCCAGTACCGAAATTCGCCATTTTTTTCCTTCCATTCACTCGCGCACATACTCGCGCACGGGCAGAGGGCTGGGTATGGTAACAGCATGAAATTCAAAATTTTCTCTCTCCTACTTTTTCTTGCAATTTCGGCAACAGTGTTGCCGAAATTCACTCTCTCTCCTTATTTTGCTAAATAACTTTGAACAGTACCCATAACCATAAAAAAGTTCATTTTTTGCAATATTTAGACAAAAGACTCCATGTTCATGGCCATTTATTAAATTATAAAAAGTAATAATTCAGAGTGCGTGTTGTGTAATTTCCAATGGGATGAGACCGGTCAAAAAGGAGGACAATAAATGACCCAAATTAAAAGTGAATCCTCTCATAGCCACCAATGCGCCGCGTGTGCATGTTGAGGAACAATCTCTTATGAGTATGAGTCCAAAAATGGTGACCACCCGAACCCGAAATCCAACGCTTGCTTGTGCCACATAAAGGGTAATCAAACTCTAGGCGAATAGTGCCAAAACCAACCCGAATAATAGTATGAGTCGGCCAAAAAAATCTATGGGCCAACCCATTGTCTCCACCCCGTAGGAACTGCAAGATACATAAGGAATCTAGTCTCTATGGTGTATATAAATGTAATTTCATGCGCCTATAAGGGCTCTAACCAGGTATCCTATCACTGTATTTCTCATCAAGAGTTCCTTTGCAATTGAAAAGTCAGGGATGAAGTAGAGCACAGTGCCAAAAAATGCTACAACAGAGATCCATTGCAAAATGGAAAGTTGAATCCACTGCATAGATTGCAGCGATAAAAATAAGCATCTCACTAATCAAAAGAGAATTTGCATAGTCTTCTTTGGTTATGATATCCATTTCTACTCATATGCGAAGATTCTCACATTTGGGAGAAAGTAAAATAAGGAGACATAACTGTAAAATACAACATAGACTAGAGATATTATAATTATGTCATTGCCACTACTCACCATTGTTAAAGAGGTTCGGTCCAACTGTAAAATATAACTAAGAGTTCAGACATATTTGGAGAAAAAAATGTCTTATCAAGTCCTTCCCAAAAGAAGAAATGAAGCAACGAGTTTGAGTCATCTTCTCATTCTACATATATCGTTAGTAAAAATTAAGAACATAAATATATCAATTGATGCTTCTCGTTGAAAGAGACGGAACAACTTTTTCTTTTCGAGGTGTAAAGACATCCATCTTTCTAACCTCATAGACATATCACAAAATATCAGAACTTTTGAAGGGGGTATATAGACATCTATCTTTCTGACCTCATAAACATATCACAAAATATTAGAGCTTTTGAAGAGCCCATGTACAAATAGTAAAATCTTAGAAACGCACGAATTGTCCCAATTTTATCTAATTATCTTACGTACTTTTTATCCAAATTAAAATCTTTAAAGGAGAAAATACCAAAAGAGATACACGTATCCACTTTCATTTTAATGGCCGAACATGCATTGACTTTATTTTCTTCAATTGAATTTTTTTTGTACTAATAAAATTATGTGAGGAACAGGAAAAGATATAATCATGCAAAATACATGTGCAATAAAAAAAAAACAATAATCCAAATACAAATACAAACACAAATATGAACTTGAACATAAAGTAAACATAACCATAAGCATTAACATATATATATATATATATATATATATTTATATTCTTAATCTCGACTAAAATATTCTTTATTTTTGTCTCTTGTTGTAGACACCCAATTTTATTCCTACATTTATCCGAGCCCTCTAGTTCCATTGACAAGATAATCAATCACTGCCAAAATGATCAAAATAGTGTCTGAAGTCTGGCGAGGATGAGAACCCTAAAGGTAGCCAAATCTAGCCCGAGCCCAAGCCCAACTATGAACCGAAAACAAAGCCAAAGCCCAAAAACACATTTTTGACCTAATTTGGCTGACAAAGAGTGTGTACCCAGGGGTATGCCTCTTCAATCAAATATCTTGTTACAATAGATATTCGAGTTTGCAATACGGAAATTAAATTATTCCATCTTACAAGCAATATTTTTCTTTTTCAACACATATTAAGTGCCAAATACAAGCCATCATGCATGATTTTCTTCTTTACTGGGTATGGCTAATTATCAAAGCTTTACAATATGTACCAAAATTTATTTTTCATGAAAATGATAAGTTTTCAAATTACTCTATTATCTTTCGTAAAGAATACATTAGAAGATTTTAAAAGAGATGTCCTTAAATTTTTAACTTCAATTAATGATGCGTCTTTGTTGATCAACAATAGATAATCTTCTACTGTTCATGATTTCTTCTCCGATCAAACCAAACCTAACTCCAATGCCAAGTAATTCTTGCCTTTTTTTTTTTTTTTCTTCAATGCTAGGCCGGTGTTACTGCAATTGAATGCAAATTTTATAAGGTTCAAGAGATTCTCAGCCGGTAATTTGAGTTGCACTATCTTATGCACCATATAACTTTGTGATATAAATTATTTGATTACATTCACTTTATTTGATGGAATTGGAATTCTGGTGGTCATAATTTGCTACTTCTCGGGATTGCTCTTTACTAAAATTATTTGTCTTTGGGAAAATTAAGCAAACTCTAACCTACCATAGTGTAGAAGCCTTTCTAAGAAATGATCGTACATAGTACACTTGGTATTAGAAGATACAATTATTCAAATATAAAGAAAATGACCAACACTTTTAAATATAAACTGGGGCAAGGGGACTATGGTGGTGTAAACAAGGGGGAGTTACGAGACGGTTGCTTTGTGGCCATGAAAGTTTTGAAAGAATCAAAAGGCAATGAAGAGGAACTCCTTAACAATGTTGCAAGCATTAGTAGAACCTCTCATGTTAACATTGTCACTCTTTGCTTTGAATATTTTAAATGAGCCCTAATCTATGATTTTTATGGCAAATGGATCTCTTGAAAAGTTCATATATAAATATTTTTCCACAAATGTTGATCGCCAATTAGCATGGGAAACATCATACAAGATTGTAGTTGGCATTGCTTGGGGATTAGAATACTTGCATAGAGGCTGCAACACACGAATCTTGCATTTTGATATAAAGCCTCACAATATTCTTTTGAATGAAAACTTTTTCCCAAAGATTTCTAATTTTGGCCTTGCAAAAATATTCTCTAGAGCAAAGAGCATCACATCAATGGTGGGAGCAAGAGGGATTGTAGGATATATAGCTCCACGACTACTCCTTAGAAATTTTGGAGGGGTCTCTCACAAGTCAGATGTCTACAGTTATGAAATGATGGTTTTAGAAAAGATTGGGGGAAGAAAGAATAGATTGGGTGAAGAAAGAATATTGATGTTAGCATTGATCGTACTAGTGAAATATATTTTCCACACTGGATTTACAAACGTCTTGAACTAGATGAAGAACTAGTATTGCAAGGCCTCATTATCAAAGAGAATGAAGAAAGTGCAAGGAAGGTGATAACAGTGAGTTTGTGGTGCACATAGACTGATCCCTCAGACCAAACATCAATGAGTAAAGTGGTGGACAGGTTGGAAGGAAGCCTTGATTCCTTACAAATGCCTCCCAAGCCTTTCTTGTCTTCCCTACCAAGAACTCCAGTAGATTCTTCAACTACAACGATTTTTTTATGATATGTCTCTATTTTGTCCCAAAGTGCATTTCTTCTTTTGAAGGAAGCCTAATGCGTCAATGCTAGTGAAGATCTTTGTGAAGAGCCTTTAAGGATTGTTTACAATATGAAAATCTGGCATGGTGGCTTTTACTATTAATTTGTATAATTTTATTATTTTAGATGTGTTTGATTGATATTATTCATTTTTGAGGTGATCAATCTTATTCTAAATTATTTTATTGTGCGTTATATATACATATATATATATATATATATATAGAGAGAGAGAGAGAGAGAGAGAGAGAGAGAGAGAGAGAGAGAGAGAGAGAGAGAGAGAGAGAGAGAGAGAGAGAGAATTGCATGCGCTATATTATGAAATTACTATGGCGCGTTAAACAAACATAATCAATCCAAGCTCTGGTCAATCTTTTTCTAAATTATGTTATGGTGCGTTTTGTTGTGGTGTTTTGTATTCTTGCATATGCAGATATGTTTGGCCACAATATCTGTATGTGAAATGAATTGAAAAGGAAGGCTTAACAATGTCAAATCATTTATTTTCCTTCTTTTCGATTTTTACTAACTCTCCTCCATTTTAAACCATAAATAAAATGATAAAATGACAAGGACTCAAGAAGCGGCATAGAAACATCGAAGATAAAGTTTGTTATGGTCTTATCAAGGCAATGTGCATTGAGTTTACAAAGATTTATTAAAAATTTCAATTAAGACATTTTATTTTAGAGCCTTTATCTTAACGGTACTCCCTAATATTTCAATATTCAATAGAGATGTCTAAGGTTTAATCCCCTTTTTCAATTATCGAATTATTAAAAAAAAAAAAAAATTAAGACATTTTCTATCAACATTCAACACCTTCCTCTTAAACGCAAGTATGTCAGCATGGAGATTTTTGCACTTTGAATTGATGAAATTGATATAAGAAAAGGAGCTTAGAACTAACGATTTCATTTTATAATCGCTCCATAAATTTAATTGTTCTAAGATCAAAGTAGTAAATTACGTATGCTGTTATATAAAGAAAAAATTGATGTTTGTTTTTATGGGTTTTATAGAAAGATGTATTTAGTCACAGACTTTTACTTTAAATTTATTTTTAATTTCTTTTTTTGATACAAGAAAAAATTTCTATTCTAGCCTAATCTAAGTGTATATGTGTGTGTGAAGCTTTCTCCTGGAGACTTGAACTCCAGCATTTGCCCTCCACACCTCACAAACTTTTATATTTGTAGAATGGTCACTGCACCAAAAGTGCACGGTGGGAAATTTATTTCTATAATTAAATACACGAATTTAAGAGTAGAGTTTATCTTAGCCCAATGGCATCTATATATCTATATATTTATATATATAATAAAAGGTAAAACTGAGAGAAACTCAAATCTAAATTTCAAATTAGAGTTCTAATTTTGCGTCATGTGTCCTAAATTATTTATTCATAAAGAGTTTTATTTCTTACTTTTAGAATCAAATATGGGACCACATCATATATATTCATCCAAGTGAGTCATTAAGTACAAAAACCAAAGAGTCTAGAATAAATAAATCGTAAAAAAAAAAAAAAATGCTTCAAAATAATAATAAAAAATAAAAAATTTACATTTTATACCTAATAATATCTTTACAAGATTTTTTAAAGAGCTAACAAAATGTAAAAATGAATATCAATAGTATTTAAATTATATATATTTAGGATTTATATTATGTATCTTATTATATATTTTTAAGTGTATCCATACATATGTATAGGATTACAAACTAGTGTATATAATTGAGATAATTATGTGAGACAAAGACACTTATCCCTTGAAATACTTTCACACGAAAATATCAAAATGCTAAGAACACAAACAAATGGAACATTATTATAACTAGAGTAGTGTGTAACTCTGTGCATATACACAAGTATAATTAAAAACAATCACAATTGCATAATTCAAAATATACATTATTTGAGAAGATGTTGAAATTGTACATGGTATTAGCTTGCACATTTTTTAAACTATATATTTTAAAAATATGTAATGGTTTTTCATTATTTTTTTATGTATTGGATTTAAACTATTCGGTTTTTGCACCAAATAATTCATTTGCCCAAAAAAAAAAAAAAACATATCTTACACTGAAAAAAGCATTTTAAATTATTTCTCACAAACATAAATTTTCTGATTTCATCCAATAAAAGCCTTAATTCTTAATAACTACTGCAATTCAACTACAACTTAAAAACAAGAAGAAAAGGGAAAACAAATCCTAGCGTACAAGTCCCACGTTGTTCCATAATCTTCTTCTATTTGCCTCCTGCTTCAATAATTTTGCAAAATTTTTACTTCCTACCTTTATGCTCTACAATAATTTCACAAGCAAATACCAAATGGTAAGTAACTAAAGGCTAATACCAAATATTTTATTAATATTTTTCCTTTGTTCTCTCCCTACGGTTTTCTCTTGTATTTTCCTTTTTCACCACACACTGGCTAATAGGTGAACGTCAAAATCCTAGTTTTATTTAAAGGCTTATGCCACTCAAATTGATGCATGATGGTTGGATCAATACGTAAGAATTTCTAAGAACCTCAGAACTTTACAAATTGATTCCATCTAGTGTTTCTAATGAAAACATCCAAAGTTTAAACTCGCTCATTCTCAACTATTGAATTGGCAAAATGTAAAAAACTATTCACATGTTTCCAATCCTTCCTTAATTTTGTTGTCTCTTCTTCTCTTTATTAATTGGCACTTTACCA
Source organism: Castanopsis chinensis (assembly GCA_032878915.1). Taxonomy (NCBI): domain Eukaryota; kingdom Viridiplantae; phylum Streptophyta; class Magnoliopsida; order Fagales; family Fagaceae; genus Castanopsis; species Castanopsis chinensis. Next base: position 25,052,853 of record JAVQMG010000130.1, on the reverse strand, counting down.
TTACTTTTCCTCCAATTATTTATCTTTTTTTTTTTTTTTTTTTTCACTTTTATTCTCTTATCTTATTTTTTATAAATTTGTTGATACTCCCTCAATGCCCCACTCCCATTCAGTTGTTTTTTTATTTTTTATTTTTTTTTACAAGATAGAATTTCTACTCTAGCCTAATCTAAGTATGCATGTGTGTGAAGCTTCCTCCTTACTCCCTACACCTCATAAGCATTTATACTCATGGAGGGTGACCACCACAGTTGATGTTTTTTTTCAACAAAAGGTGATTATTTACTCTCTTTCTTTTTTGGGTTTAGTTTAATTATTTCTTGCAGCTTTGCTTTCAAGTGACGATTTTTTTTTTGGCAACTATTATTTGAGTTGATACATTTTGGTGTTATGTTTCTCAATTTCCCATAACAGGTCCTCTCTTTCCCTCATTTATGAGTCTAGTTTAATTTTTGTATGATTTAATATTTAGTTGTTTTGAAAGTGAGAATTTGAGTTTATATAAATTTAGCTATGCATTTGAATGTGACTACCAACTGTTTGAGTATTTTAGTATTACAAAGCCGAGCACTTGTACATTTGATTTCATTTTAATTTTGATCAAGATAATGTTATAATTTTGTTATCATGTTTGATTATTATGATAATCTACTTGAGAGAATGTGAAATTTGAAATGTGCCAAAATAATAAACTTGAAGTTTTAAAATAAGTGTGTTCATTTAACGTACCAACCTAACGAATCCAATCCAAACAAATGAATTGGGTTGGTTTTTTGTGGTTTGATAGGTTAGTTTGGGTTCTATTCTCCCAATTCCTCGTGGTTTTTAAACTTGGACCGTTTATAGAACCATAAAAGAGAAAGGTTTAAAGTTTTTAAGGTCAGACTGAGGTCCAATTGGGATTGGACAGTGATGATGTAATAATTGATTTAATAATTTAATAAATACAAAATAATATAACAAATTTGTAAAAAAGAGTCATTTTGATTAAAAAGAACAACATATAGAGAAATTAAATAATTTTCTTGTACATATTCACAACTCATATATAAAAAATATATAACACAAAAAAAAATAAAAGTGTAATTACACTTAATCCTTCAAATATAAAAATAATACTTTTTTTAGTCATAAAATAGTACTTACAGAATAAAATAATTTTGATGTTTCACGTACAATAATATTAAGTATATTAGTCACAATAAAATATTTATGATTTTAATTATATATCAAATATATATATATATATATATATATATTTATTTTATAATCAGACTATTGAATTCTTTTTAATATATCTAAGTTTCTGAAACTTAAGTTAAAACTAATATACTTTATTTTAGTGCATTAGAAGCTTAGTTGCCCTACTGGTTAGCATGTATGTATCTGTTTGTTGTGCTCCTAGGTACTTTAAGATATTTTTTAAAATATTGAGCATGACCTAAACTGTATTTAAACCCTATCCGGTTCTCAAGAAATCAGACAGTTCACCCCCACAGTTAAGTTCTATTGTTAAGTGACACATCATTATGCTGATGTGTTCTATTTTTGCCAAATAAGCATAAAAAATATGTTGTTTCAGCCTAAAATTAAAACACTAGCATCTAACTTAAACGACACCGTGAGACTAAACTCTAAGATCCGAAACAAAACCCACGAATCCAGCTCCTTTGCTTTGCAACTTCTACCATGAGTCAGTCCGTTGAAGGCTACTCTTCAACTTGATGAGCCCCACGCGGCTAGACCTCCCCTAGCTCCAATTGCACTTGTGAACCCAATCCCTATGAACCCATCGGCTCTTGTGAACCTATGCGGCGGCGATGACAATGGCTCCAGGCGACCATGGAGACGCCTTCAGGAGGCCTCGGTGGCGACATCTAGACTCCCTAGCTCTGTGAGCTGCTCTTCTTGTGTATCTCTTTCCAGATTTGGCCTTTGTAAGTCTTAGATTTTTGGGGGGTTTTGTTGATTGGGATTGGTGGGGTTTTTGTAAAAAAAAATTGGGTGATTGATTTGTTGCTGGAACTGTCTATATGTGTATGATTTAAACTCATTGTACAACTTGCTTCTCTTTTTGACATTGTGTGTTTATGCAGAACAATCACTTACCTAAATTTATGTTTTTTTTTTTTTGGAGAACCAAACGGTCCTCATTTTCAGATCAGCGTGGAGCTTAGATCGGGGTGGATTGTGAGATTATCTCCATTGAGTGAACAAGAAAACAAATCGGTGATGGTTTGTTGGGGTTCGGCGGTAGTGGCAACTCTGATCATGGCAAAGATTGACATGGATTGATAGTGGGTTTTTCTCCAATTTTTTTTTTTTTGGGATTGTTGTTGTATGTGGGTTTTCGCTATGGGTGTTGATTGGGTTTGTTTAGATCAATAGGTGGTTGATGTAGTGGTTTTGTCATGGGGGTTATGGTGTGGTGGTTGCTATGGATTTGTTGTGATTTTGATGGGGTGGCAGGTGATGCAGCAGTGATTTGGGTCCGTGTTGTGGGTGATTATTACTGGGTAAAAGACTGGGTAAGTGATTGTTGTTGGGCAGAGGAGGTGGTTGTGGTTTGGGTAAGTGATTGTTCTGATTTGGTATTTTTAATTTTAGGCTGAAACGACATAGTTTTGATGCTTATTTGGCAAAAATAGAACATATCAACATGACGATATGTCACTTAACAGCAGAACTTAACTGTGGGGGGTGAATTGCTAATGGAACCAAACTTTAGGGTGTAAAATCAAATTTCTGAAATTTTGAGGTGTATAATCAAGTCAACCCTAAACTTCAGGGGTGTAATTTGTAATTTACCCTTTTAGTGTAATGTCCGATTCTTGATGCTTAAAAAGCCAGTCTCTAAACCGTTTCTTAGTTAACCTAGTTGGACTAGGTAGTCTGGTCCGAGTTTGAAAGCCATGGCCCTCTCCCCCAAAATTTTGGGTTATGTTGGGTTGGTGACAAGATTTTCAACTCAAGTAATTAAATTCAACTATGCTATTAATTCTTCTAAATATATATATATATATATATATATATATATATATATATATATATAAAACCAAAATAAAAGGCATTTGAAAGAGTTTCAACTTATGGTATCTACTTCTGATGATAACTCTTTATCATCTGACCAAAACATTAATCGATTTTTTCTGTAGGTAAGGATTGAATTTCAGATCTTTTGTTAAACCATAAAAAATTTTACTAGTTGAGCTAACTGGAACCTACAAATAAAAGATATTTAGTTTACTATATATTGGAATTGTTAATATTATAAACTATATTTAGTATACACTGAAAAGTCTGAAATACATTTAAAAAATTATTTAAGGTTAGAAAAGTCATGTTCCTAAAAAAAAAAAGTCGGAAAAGTCATTAGAACTGAATGCAATTATAATTAGTATAATAATTTTTTAGTAAAAGTTTCAAATTAATATAACAGACACAATTGAAAAAACAATACATATTTTATAATAGCACAATTATTTTTTAGTAAAAGTTTTAAATAGTAGCAAACACAATTAAAAAAAAAAAAAAACCGAACATATTTTATAATGAATTTTTTGAACTACGTGAAATAAATTTTGCATGTTTATTGATATATCAAACGCAAACTAAGGTAAAGTTACCCTCATAAAAAAAGATATTTTTGCCGTATAGTCAAAGATACGAACATATCATATCTCTCTAAAAAAAAATGTTAAAGTCAAAGATACAACACAGTATTGTTATTATGAATTATTATACTGCAATAGATATAATATAAGAACATCCAAGCTTTAACAACTTTTTTGTTTTTGTTTTTTTGGCGTACATATTTTTTGGCTTACATAAACTTTTGCTATACTGTACTGTTATTATTAATTAATCAACACTTTTTGTTAAACAATTTGATATATAGTTGGTAAGGGAGATTTAAACTTTGGACATTTTCATTAAAAATATTAAAAAATGCATTTAAATTATAAAACTTTTAACTAATAATTTATGTTATTAAATGAGGGCAAAGGATAGGGGAAATTAAAGATAAATTTGGTTTTGGAGGGTGATATCTGGAATATCACAAAATTACATGCTATATACACGTACAATTAAAATTATGCTGGCAACACATTATATCATAATTATTTTTATAAAATACTCAAATATAATTATTGAAAATTGTATAAATTTGTGGGTTTCAATTAGCTTAATTAGTAAATTTTTTAAATTAAAATTTTATTCTGTTTCTAAAAAAAAAACAATTCCTTTTATTTTTATTTTTTATAATTCGCCCATAATTTCTATAAGAGAATTTAAACCTTAGATAATTTTGCTAAAATACCAATAAGTGTGAGTTAAAATACAAGTGTCCCCACAAACATCCTTTAACTAAATTTTCAGATTGTGGAAACGAGTTAGCAACTTCGAATGACATAATAATTATAATTAATATATTTATATTTGGATTTTATAGCCTTTGTCAAGATCTTGATTTTTTCTCCAAAAAAAAAAAAAAAAAAAAAAAAATCTTGATTTGATGCACTGTAAAGTTAAATTGACGTACTTGGTTGTCCTATTATGGCTTCTTGTCATATTTCTATCTTTTTGCTAGCTGGGCTTGGGCCTTATTTTAAATTTTAATGCGTGATAGGGTAACTTTTTTTAGTGATGTTTATTTCATATACAATATTGCAAAAAAATTACATACTCACTTTTCTGCATGGAACTCGCAACTTGAAGTTAGAAATCTTAATTTACTTCAGGTCGAGTTCAATACCACAAAAAGAAGAAGAAGAAGAAGAAGTGACTATATATACTTTGTGTATAATAATGTATGCGCAATAATTATTACCCTTTTTTTTATTATCTATGATCCATAATAAATAAATGTTTTCCTATATTGTATTGGAGACAAGAAAAAAACAGAATAGCGGATTGAAAGAGATTTTTAATGAACATTACGTACAATTTCATGTTTGGGAGTTTAGTAGGAGGAAAGGAATGAAATACTTAGAAATGAACTGTAATACCATTCTACTCACCCTTAATAATTCTTCTCAAAAGTAAAAAGAAATAATCATTTCTTCAATGAAATTAAGGTAAAATATTGATTTTTCCTAATTTTAAGGGGAAAAAACCTGAAGCAAGTGATAGTAAAATCATATATTTTTTCTTTTTATTTTACTTTTATAAACTCTCAGCAATTATTGGAAAAATATAAAATTTATCATTAAGTTCTGTGCCTTTCTTTTACAAGTTACGCATTTCATTCCATATAATCCTTTTATAAACCCTCAAGTCAGTCTATAGCGGCATTTCTAACCAACGCCGCTATAGGTCACTCGTACTTGTGCTTTTGAAAGTGCAACAGTAGATATGGTCTATAGCAGCGCTTTAAATGATGTACCTATTGCTGGTGCTTTCAGGAGCTACAATAGCATTTTTGAAGCGCTGGGATAGTTCTGTATTTTTGTAATGTCATTCTCTTTTTCCCCTTTAAAATTTTGATATTTACAATGGGAAAGTGGGATATGATTTTTCCCTTCTGTATTGGAAACACTAAAAAACATCAATTATATTATAAGACTCTTAACAAATTCATTTCCACACTTAAATAAGCCTATATTTCATACTATTATTTAGAGATTAGAGTGGCTTGTCCCATAGAAGAAAGTGAGAGCATGAGAAAAAAAAGACCTACCAGTGTTGCTTGTGCTATTAATTTTTTAAAAATTTGTTCATGGCATCTAAAAATTTGCCCTTAAACCTTAAATAGTCTTAGGAAAATTATTCTCATACACTTGTTAATGTACATAATGATCACACAACGTTCATTATTGCACATGCTCTGTACACAATTTCTATTAATCTTTTTTTTTTTTTTTTGACCAGAATTTCTATTTATCTTTATTTTAAAATGAAAATGGATGACGGATGATGTAGAATAGAGAATATGTAAGAATAAATACCCATATTTATGGCTTATTGCTGTTCAAGTATATTTCTAGCATGTGTTGGTTAAATCTACATAAGAAAAAAATATTTTAAAATTCAGTAAAGTCAGGACATGTACAACAACAACAAAGCAGAAAATTTTTATATAGAGCGAGATATTTCTACATGCAAAAGTCCGAATCGTTGTTTACGCTAACCATTCAAAAAAAAGAAAGAAAGTAAAAGACAAGTAAAGAGGGAGGAAAAAGACACAAACAACAACATTACAAAAACGCAGCAAGCTGTGTTTTCCTACTTTAATATCTACATTCATATTTGAAAGTTTTATTTTTTTTATTTTTTTAACGATTGAAGTCGAATTTCTCTGTTAAACCTCTGAATAAACTCCTCTACTCTTCTGTTCAGTTCCTCATCCGACATAGTTGAAAACTCATTTTCTTCATTCTTTTCAGTCTCTGAACTCCTTATAATAATGTTCTTGCTCTCGTCGATCACCACCCTTTTGGCTTGCCCCGACTTACTTCGACGATAAGTTTTTGCTTTAATCTTTTCTCGTAAATCTTCACTAGGCTTTTCGGAATCACTTTTGATAACAACTTGCAAGTTTCTTCCAGGAAAAGCATGTACTACTTTATTTTCTTGAAAATTATCGACCTTTTGCTTAGGAGTTTCCGGGTTTTGTGAAACGAAGGATGGAAAATTTTTCACTTGGGTACGCATCACGTACTCTTGGTAAAGGTCTTGTTTCTCTTTGGATGAGGAATAGGCTCCATAGTCAACGGCAATGATGAGTATGAGAGTGTTGGAAAGGAAAAACCAAAACTTGGTGGTGTAGAAGAGAGTGGAAGGAGACAAGTTGAAGATATATAAGACGGAAATGTAAATAAAAATGGAGAAAAGAGAGGCATAGAAAGACAAACCCTTGGCTTTTTGAGGATAATCTTTGGAAGAATTGTACGGTTTGATTAAATCTTCCACTAGATTTGGTGGTGTTTTGGCCATCTTTAGAAGAAAAGGAAGAGGATAAGACTAGAGGGTTTGTGGGGTAAGTGGGGCTTAGAAGTTAGAGCTCTCTTGCTAAGGGAATCTTTTGGTATATAAATTTGAAGTTGGTGGAAGTACGAAGAAGAATTATATAGGGGTGATTAGGGTGCCAAATAATTGAATCACATCAATTACAAATATAACCTCTTCTAAACTCCGAATTTACTACGATGTCCTCACCAACTTTTTTTATGTTTTGGTTTTGATAATGGCTATTGGCAGAACAACTTTGGCCATTTCCGTACCTTCTCAAGAATAATATTGTAATTTTTAAGTGGATTTGAATTAATTAAATTGGGAAAAAAATTTTGGTTGAATAAAAGACTTGGATTAAATTCATATCTTGTGTGCATCTACATTAAAAAGAAATCAATTAATGCCCTAATTCGATAATAAAATTAATTATCACATAACTAATGTTATAGTTTTAAAATTATGTCAAATCTAATTATATTAGAGAAAAATATTCTTTCACCCTCCTTTACATCTATTATTTCATATCAATAATTTATAATTAATATAAAAATATCTACATTTTAACACAAAATTGTATATTAAAAAAAAAAAAAACAGATATAATAAAACGAGTATAAATATATAAAAGGCTAGATATTATATGGAAGATTGGAAACAGCCAATAGAGTTGTGGTAATAGCTTGTCTATGGGGCCAGCGTGTTTGTAATTGACAGCTAAATAAGCCAAATCCTAAAGTAAGTCAAAGAGCAAATGCCAAGTCATCACAACACGGCAGCATGATGACACGGGGCAGTTGTGCATTTCATTAACATTTTGTGCTGTCACCCTGTTATGCCACTTAAGGTTTTCCCTGATTATGGATCACCTGCTAATGATTCCATGAAACATATACGTTAAGACTCCTAATTAGTACTCGTTACTCTTAAGACTAAGACCCACGCAATAGGGACGAGTACTTGGCAGGCAAAACCATTTCTTATGATGACCAAGTAATGATAGGGACACACTTTTTCTCATGCTCAAATTTACAACATGTTTATGTGTTAACTATTAATGATTGAGAAATACTAAGGATACATTTTTTCTTATATTCAAATTTATATCCTGCTTATGTGCCAATTGTTGATTGAAGTTTAGTTTTTTTAAGTACATGCGTGAATCCACGTGAAAGTATTTAAATTCAATTAAGAGTTGACACATAAACAGAATGTGAATTTGAATGTTAGAAAAAGCGTGTTCCTTGGATCAAAATAATTGTTGCTATGATCATCTAAAATATAAGAACTCCATGAGGTTAAAAACATCATTCTTAGATCGCATAAACGCGTAAGTGATGATTGTGAAGTATATAACTATGTATAGCTAAGAGGTTTTTGTGCAGTCTTTTACTCATTAATTGATTAAAGGTTTGAAGATGATTACCAACTAAGATGAGCTCTAGCTCTCATGGCGCGTCTTTGTCTCTACAGGTGTTTCCAGTCATGATTATATCAAAATCCAATAATGCAAAATAAGAGGATGGTATCTTCTATGAAAGTCTTGCAAAACCTCCCTGAACTTAGGCTTATTATGATGGGGTTGGGGGCCAGTGCTTCGCTTTAATTCACAGTCTTACACATGGTCTTACACATATATCACTCTACGTAAAATTGGGACCAACAATTAATTAGTGGATCTCTTTGTGCATAGCCGCCAAGTGTTGGGTCCCAGTTAAATCAAGCTTGATTGTTGACACGTGTATGGTTGATCAAAGATGTTGACATAACTCTTTTAAGTTTTCTGAGATATGGAAAATTAAATTTTCGTCATCATACAATAATTTATGTATTTAGACACACATATAATATTGAGAAATCATCTCATTAGTTTGGTCTTTTGCTTGTGTCCGAAACTCACTTTTCTATCCTGTGGGTGTATTGAAAAACAAAAAAATCTTGCTTGATCTCCCTGTCCAGTGTCTCTGGCTTGCTCTCTTATTTTTCTATTACAGGTTCGGGGAACAAAAACTCATGGCGTGCAACATGAAAACTATGGTGGCACTTTCTGATAGGTTGCTTTTCTCTCACTCTTGCATGATACATTGATACGATTGCGAATCCTATTTGATTATTACTAACCCTTTTATTTTAAGAATCAATTATTACTAACCCATTAATCATGTTTATATTTGTAATAACGAGAGGAATACTCCAAAGACAGCGATCTAGACAAAGACGTGCTTAGTGTGCGGAGTTAGTATATAGCTCTGATCACGGAAGGAATGCCATGATTTATGGTCCAAATTTTGGATTCATGATTTTGGCTCAAATATTATTATTTTACAAGGCATAAGGATCGTATGATTGATGAAAAATTTAATGAAAATCACTGTGTTTGACTCAGGCTACGATTAAATATTTTTTGACTAAAACATACATGCTTAAAAAATGATAATCATTAAAAATTATTATCTTTCCTCAGAAGAAAAAAAAAAAAAATCTTTTAAACGTTTGCTTGAAGTTGAAATACGACCAATTTGTGAAGAATTTTCTTGAGCTACAGCTTTCATCAAATCAATTTGTGTTATTTTAGTTCTTGCAGGAACCAAGTTGTAAATTCTTGAATATTGTATGCATCAAACTTCTTGTCACAACATTTTTTTTTAAAAGCAAAATTTCTGTACTATGATTACACTTAACTAAACCTTACTATATGTCTCTCAGGCAACAATTTAATACCCAAACAAAAGAACTGAAGAACAGTTTGTATGATTTTACAAGAAAATACTAACACTCACTTGGGATATATATGCCTTTATCAAAATCAACCTCCGAGGCTACAAAGTACACACAAAAACTGTTATCCCACAGCACACATGTTTTTTCTTTTACACATACCATTGATCACACCCTGTCCATCTTTAAAAGGATCACATGCAGGAAATAACCGTCAATAGCAATTACTTGATAACTGCCATCTGGGACTTCCCTTGGGACAACTGCTAACTGTCTTAGAATCAAAAAGACTAAACCTGAAAAGTAACTACTTGGTAATTACTCTACCATGATATTGCCTCCTACATAACACGTGTCCAATGCGTGTCCTCCTGATAGTCCAAACAAACTATCCTATACTATACTCAGCTATGGTTCATGCATACTAAGAGCGAGTTTAGTATCAACCTCTAGTATTAGTTTTTAGTTTTTAACTTTTATTTACAGCTTTATAAAATCTCTTCTGTTTTTTTTCATGTTTTCAAGGTATAAATATATTTTAACATACTTTCCGCAAAAAGCTTTCAAGAAAAAAAATTAAATGAGTTGCTTTCAAATGAACACTAAATAGAGGGCTTAGCTCGTGCTAGTACCACCTTAAAAGGTGGCCACATAGCGGTTCAACATAATCACCGCCTATATGGAACCTAGTCACTTTTTGTCAAGCAAACCGCAACGCAATCGTGCTTTTCCTAGATTAACGCAACATGCCACTCACTAAGGCAGTCCAACCCTGTCCTGTACATTAATAGCACAGTCATTGCATATTAGCCTGCAAACTGCCAAGCCCTCTAGGACACACCACTACACATATTGCTAACAAAGGATACACCTGTATGTAACTTACAAGGTCATGATCACGATTCCAACATAATCACAGAATTACGATCACTATACCAAGATAGCCAACTTATGTAAGCATGCAACACAAGGAGGGACATCACAACTTGTTGCTGCCGAAAACAACTTGCTCAGTCAATGGCATGCCTCTCACATGCCTATAGGCTAGTGTGGTTGGCATAGGTGCAAGGTGCCACCACAGGAATCACCAATCTCGAAGATCAAGGGTCTAACAAATCACCCCATAATAAACGGCGAACATCCTCATTGGTAGGGTCTCATTTGTCAACACATTATCAATCACCATAACATAAGCTCCCTTCACTTTTGCTTTCCTGTCCCAAATTTCCCATTCAATGTGTAGACACAAAACAAGGATACTTTTCATTTTTGATCATCATTCCACCAAGAAAATGGTTGGATTACTGCCTTTGCTCACTAATTAAGAAGTCAATACCCAATATGGCTTCAAAATCCTCTAACCAAACCACAAAGCAATCAACATTGCCAAGCAAATTTCTAACTCAAAATTGCACTTCATAAGCAATACCATAAATTGTATGTAGTTGTGATTTTATTACCTTCACTTTGCTTGGACACTTGTTGACTTGAACCCCTAGTGTAGCAAACACTTTCTTAGTGACAGTACAAAAAAACGGGGCTATCCCAGCGTTTTCAAAAGCGCTGGGATAGCCCCAGAAAGCGCTGGGATAGGGTCAAAATTCCTATCCCGGCGTTTTTTTTCCCGGCGTTTCAAACCGCCGCGTAGTGACAGTCGGTATAGGGTCGCTGGACCTACACCAGCGCTTTTCAAAAGCGCCGGGAAAGGGCATGCCCTATACCAGCGCTTTTGAAAGCGCTGGTATAGGTCTTTTTAATTTTGTTCATTCAAGACCTATGCCAGCGCTTTTGAAAGCGCTGGAATAGGTACTACCTATGCCAGCGCTTTCAAAAGCGCTGGTATAGGTCTTTTTAATTTTGTTTATTCAAGACCTATGCCAGCGCTTTTGAAAGCGCTGGAATAGGTGCTACCTATGCCAGCGCTTTCAAAAGCGCTGGTATAGGTCTTCAATGAATAAAATTAAAAAGACCCTATTGCAGCGCTTTGAAAAGCGCTGCAATAGGGCCTTTTTATTAAAAAAAAAAACACTTAATTTTATAGCACCTGAAATGTGCCTACAATACATATTTTATAACACCTGTAATGAACCACAATTCATATTTTTACAAATAATAATTCAAAAACCAAATACATAGATTAAAAGAATTTAATTCACAGAATTTTTACAAATAATAATGCTAAGACCAAATGTGTAAGTTAAAAGAATTCGATTCACAAAAAGCCTAAGTTATGCCAATCACAGGACAAACCAATAACCTGAAGAACTCAGCCTGGGCAACCACAAGATCAGCATCAATCTGCCTGCACCATACCAATAAGAGAAATTACCACATTCAAATAAGCGATGACCTTGCAAACATAAAATGGCCCAAATTAAACCACATTCAGCATCAATCAATCTCTACAAAAAACCCACAAATGCCAGGAGAAGAGAAAGCGAAAGCTTTCCCTCATAAACCATATTCAAGACACACTATGATTAAAATTGTGGACTACAACAATACTAAGCACTGCCAGATTAAGCTGTGAATTCATTATTGAAGTTGCCAACACATAATGACCAAAAATAACTATTTTCACAATTAATTATTATTGTGACTTGGGACCAGCAGAAGTGCATTTTACACTAATAAAAAATTAAAATGACAATGGGACCAAAATATTTAACATAGTTCAACTAGTTTCAAGCCTACGATCCAACAAAAAATCCACTATCAATTATAAAGATCATAACCATTCTCCCACCAGTGCTCTCATGCTAATGCACTTAACTACGCAATTTTTTTCTTTTCATTTTTTTAAAAATTTGTTTGAATGCTTTTGTCTTTAACTATCTTTTTTACACATCAAAGCTACATATCAATGTATTTAGAGCGACTATTGCCTCTCCCTACTTAAAAATAAAATAAAAATAAATCAGTGCAAGACTACTACTCCATAGGATTAGTGCTCTTACCAATGTGGAGAAAATGTGATAGATGGCCGATCACAATTTACCACATAAGATATTTGTGAGTAAACAAGTGTAGTATTGACTTGGTCCTAAAATCACTCGTTATATATGATGACTAATACGTTTAGTGATTAATTTTTTTTACAATTATTGATATGACCTATATATTTTGGATTGGTGTATAGTAAGAAGAATGAGTGATAGATAAGGTTTATATCAAAGATATTTCCCCAATTATAACTTATCATGTTAGCAAATTGTACAAAAGAATATGAAAAAAATTATGTTCAAGCTTTGCTCGAGTAACATACCTAATCCCAAAATGACTAGTATGGCCTTGGATGCAAGCTTGACAAACTCAAAGCAGATGCCATAATTAGCTGGAAACAGTTGATGCCCTTGAGTTCCTTTGGTAGCACTGAATCCTGAATAAGGTAGATAATTGTAATGCTTAGATAAATAAGGTTCAAGAGTTGTAGTTTACACAACGCATATCTCTAGTGACTAAAGATAAGTCACGATGACACTAGGACCTCATTGATTCAACAATTTGATTCGTCCCAAAAATTGGCCAATAATCTTTTCCCCCTTTGATTAAAATGAGCCAGTATATGACTATTTTAACGATTACGAACGCAGACTTGTAATTTTTTGTAAAATTAGCATGCAATTATAGGGCATTCATTTCTCCTTTTTATATCATATCCAGTTTTTTTTCCGTGTATTTGCTACAACTATTTGCCTATTTAGTAGCATCAATAGTTTCATGAAAACTGAAGAGACAGGGGAGCACCAATCTCATCTATGTGAAGTACACAATTATTGTGAAACTCAACAAATGTTCGTGTAATACTTTATAAAATTCAATCCATAGAACTGGAGGTGTCACAGCTCATCTTGATTACCTGCTTCATGTGCATCCTTTGAGTTCTGTGCATCCGTAAACTTTCGCACCAGATTCAATTCTAGGACAAATAAGAAAAAAGTAGTTAGGTCACTATATAACACATAGTAATGAGTTAAAATTAAAAAAGGGCTCATGCATGTTCCCAAATCCAAAGCAAATTCAGCAGTACACATTAATTCAAGATTTTATTGTATATTATATTAATTCAAGATTTTAAAAACGCTGGAATAGGGTCACCTATCCCAGCGCTTCAAAAAGCGCTGGGATAGGTCTTTCTCCATAAGGGAATGGAAAGACCTATCCCAGCGCTTTTGAAAGCGCTGGAATAGGGTCACCTATCCCAGCGCTTTAAAAAGCGCTGGGATAGGTCTTTCTTCATAAGGAAATGGAGAGACCTATCCCAGCGCTTTAAAAAGCGCTGGGATAGGTCTTTCTCCATAAGGGAATGGAGAGACCTGTCCCAGCGCTTTTAAAAGCGCTGGAATAGGTGACCCTATTCCAGCGCTTTCAAAAGCGCTGGGACAGGTCTCTCCATTCCCTTATGGAGAAAGACCTATCCCAGCGCTTTTAAAAGCGCCGAGATAGGTTTTTTCTAGAATGGAAATCAGTTACCCTATTCCAGCGCAATTAGACTTCCTGTACCAGCGTTTTTGAAAAGCGCCGCTATAGGCCTCCTATTGCAGCGATTTGTAAAGCGCTGGTTTTGAGCTGCCGTAATAGGGTTTCTTATACCAGCGCTTTCAAAAAGCGCTGGTATAGGCTTATCTATTACAGCGTTTTTTAAAAACGCTGGGGAAAAAACGCTGGGACAGGAAGATTTTTTTGTAGTGTGACGAAATTATGAGTAGCACCCATGTTAAACAAGATCAGAAAATAATGTGATGAGTTCAACCGAACTTGAACAAAAATCAAACCAACAAATTTCTCAACCCACAAAAATCAAACCAACAAATGTCCATTGAATTAGGCTTAAATTAGGATCACCAATATTCTCAAATGAATTCTCACGTCTGAAATCAATCAAATAATTTTCTGCATGCATTGAAGTGGAAAACAACAAACCAATTGCATTTGTAATTCCATTTATCTCCAAGACTACAAACTCAACCGATAGAAAGTTGAATTACTTGTCTTCCTCTAACATCTACTTGAAGTCCAACATCAAATAACTTAAACTATTTCACATAATCTCACAGTATTAGTGCATTTTATATTTTTCAATCTAGGAGTCTCTAGCAACGCACGCAAGCTGCGTTGCAAAGAAGGAACAATTCCTTCAATCCTTCTTTAAGGCATTCCACAAAGGAATGTTTTCCCTATTAGCATTTTGATCTTCTTCCACTTAAGTACTCGGCCAAAATTTGGTATACTCGATAAGATATAGTCATCTTTTCCCCATGTAGCACATGAATAGCCCCGAAACTTAAACTTTGTGGACACTTCTCTTCCACTAAGAAACCTATAAATTTCACTTTTCAACAAAACCAATTAAATTTTGAAGCATCTTGTTGCCCTTTTGACAATGTCATTTTCATGTCCACTGATGTGCCAAACTTTTCAGTCTTCTGTAATTTCCAACCTTTCATAAATAGAATTTAACCATTCTTGTGCAAGATCCCCAAGAATTGCTTCCAACCGGACCATGCTTTCTCAATACTCTTGCAAAGAACCACCAATCATTATTTGGAAACCATGCTTTGATATAAAAACCATCACAAGCCAGATTTTTCACCTAACGTTTATGCCTAGCTCCTGATGGCATTAAGGAATTTCTATTTAATTTTGGGCTAAAATACTATATAACCCTTGCAGTTTAGGGTCATTCTTTCTAAATCGGTTTCTTTGACTATGAATTTGTAATATAAACCCTTAAGTATTACAACATTATCATTGATGTGCCCCTTCCATCAACACCTTCTAGAATCTTTTCGTTAATCCACCCAAAAATGATCATTTTGAACATAAAAAAATAAAAAATAAAATGTTGTCATCTTTTGGTCAATTTAACAGCGAAAATGTTACTAAACCATAACAAAAAAGGCACATTGATATCATTATGCAAGTTTTAAATGTCAAGTGGCATATTTAGAGCGAGCCCAAAAGGTGTAAACTATATTTTAACCTAAATTTTGTTATAGTTTTGGGAGTACTTAAAAGAATACGCACATATTATAACTTTAAGTTGTCTAAGATAACTCAAAAATTCAAAATTTTCTAGTCGCACAGCGAGAGTACAAAATGATTGTCGAATGTAATTCCCTAGCATTAATTCGGTCTAGTCTGTTATATTAAGTGTGCATTTGGATTTTTTTTTCTTTTAATTTTTTAGTTTATTTGAATAAATAACTTTTTTAAAACCTTACTTTTTGTTAGATATAATTATACTTTTACCTATTTTTAACAAATTAATATTAGCGAACCAGTAAAACGCTTGATAGGTTTAGTGTTGGCAAATCTATATCAATGTATTTTTTTGTGAGTTGTAAGTGTAAAATATCAAGTACAAGTTTTAGTCCAAGACTTAGCTCAACCAAAGGATATCACATGAATATCAATTGACCCTATAAGAAAAACAGAGAGCTAGGGAAGAGAGAAGATAAGCTAGAGAGAAAAGATTGAAGAATTTCTGTAATTGCATTGAATGAACCAAAACTAATTGTACAATATGTATAAATACTAGAACTAACACCAGGAAACAAAATAACTGACTCTAACTAATTCCACATTATACAAATCTTACACTAACACCCAATTGAACCAATCCCAGAATTACATGTGTCCCTATATACATCTTCTAAAATACTTAAAACTCAACTACAAGTGGTATACTAGAACTCATTAACTCAGGTCAGTCGTTTGGCAAGCTACTCTTCCAACACTCTGTTCCATTGCTCTGCCTCTCTGCCTGAACTAAATCTTCAAACATTCTTCACTTCAATGCTTACATTTGTCTTCTTCTTCTTGTTCTTATCTATGCACTCATCCAAACTTTGGCATTCCCCCTCAAGATGAGAAGTTGAACTATGTATGTTCACCACACTCATCTTGCCTAATAAGTGTCTTAATTGTTGACTATTGAGAGCTTTTATAAGTAAATCAACCAATTGTGAATGTGTCGAAGTAAAAAGCAGCCTAACAACATTATCTTGCACCTTATCTCTTACTACATGGTGGTCCACCTCTATATGCTTGGTCCTTTTGTGAAACATTGGATTTTCCCCAATGTAAATAGCAGCTTTATTGTCACAAAACAATAGAGCAAGTTGAGGATGATAAATCTCTAAATCCTTCAATAATGCCAACAACCAAGTCATTTCACACACAGTAACAGTCATTGCCCTATATTCTACTTCAGCAAAAGATCTAGACACTATGGACTGTTTCTTGAACTTCCATGATATGAGAGAATCACCCCAAAAAAATGCAATAACTTGTGGTTGACCTCCTAGTATCAATGCAAGAGGCCCAATCAACATCTGTGTAGGCCTTCAAATGGAAATCTGATGTAGCTGACAAAAAAACACCTTGACCAGGACAACTCTTGATGTATTGTAGCACTTTATATGCAGCATCTAGGTGAGGCTTCCTAGGTTTTGATATATTTTGACTTAATTTGTGAGCAGGATATGCCATATCTGGCCTAGTAATAGTGAGATAAAGCAATCTACCCACTAACCTTCTGTACACTCCAGGATCAACTAGCAATTTTCCTTGAAACTTGCTTAACTTCAAATTCTGCTCCATTGGCACCTTGCTAGGCTTACAGGCTAACATTCCAACATCCTTCAATACCTCTAAAGCATACATTCATTGACACAAAGTGATACCCTTGTCTGATCTAGCTATCTCAAGTCCAAGAAAGTGCTTTAAACCTCCAAGATCCTTAATTTTGAAATGCTGATCTAAAGAAGTCTTAAGCTCCTCAATTGTTTGAACATTGTTGCTAGCTATGAAGATATCATCAACATAAACCACCAAAGCTATGAATGAATCATTGAGCTTCTTTGTAAATAAAGAGTAGTCAACTTTAGACTATTTGAAACCATGATGCTTAATGATAGCACAAAACTTTGCATTCCACTACCTTGAAGCCTGTTTAAGCCCATATAAAGACTTGTTAAATTTGCAAATAACATTCCCCCCATTGTTGTGAAAGCCTTGAGGGAGTTGCATGTGCACCTCCTCATGCAGATCACCATTCAAAAATGCAGTATTGACATCTAATTGCATCAAATGCCAACCTTTCACAGCTGATATGGCAAGAAGTGTCTTGACAGTAGTTAACTTTGCAACTGGTGAAAAAGTATCAGTAATATCCAGCCCCTCTTGTTGAGTGAAACCTTTAGCAATTAGTCTAGCCTTATATCTCTCCATAGAGCCATCGGCCTTGTATTTTACCCTATAAACCCATTTATAACCAATTGCCTTTTTATTGGGAGGCAAGGGAGTAAGGGACCAAGTATTGTTAGAAACCAAAGCATCTATTTCAGTATTCATGGATTCTTTCCATTTAGGATCTTTAATAGCCTCATGATAGAATCTTGGTTCAAGAATAGAGGTGGTGATAGAACAAAAATATGCATATGAAGGAGAGAGTTGTGAAGTATCAATATAATCTGAAAGAGGATATTTGGTAGGGACTAAGGAAGTACATGACTTGCTGTGTGAAGTGGATTGGGAAAGATCAATAGACATGATGTTGCTACATTTGTAGTCTTAAAAATAGGAAGGTGGTTTGGTGGGACTGGATGACCTTTTCAGGGAAGGAAAAGTAGTAGGTTGAACTATATCTGGCCCTTGAGAAGGGGGTAAAGGACCAAGTGTTGTGGAATCTGGTAAGACAAGATCAGAAGAACCAGAAGTAGGTATGATGGGTTCTAGTATGATAGAATCTGATATACCAAAATCTAAAATTGGATTAGATACCTAATGAGGACCAGAATCAAAATAGGGAACATCTAAAGAAGGTGTAAGGGGTTTTGAAAACAAAAGATCATGTGGAATAGCCACATTAGGACAGATATGAGGAAGTGGAATGGAAGTATGTGGTGAACAGGCAAAAGAAATGAAAGGGTAAATAGTTTCATGAAAAGAAACATCCCTTGAAATTAAAATTTGTTTTGTGATGAAGTTTAACAACTTGTAACGCTTAACACCAAAAGGGTAACCAAGGAAAACACAAAGAATTGACCTAGGTGAGAACTTAGACCTATTGTGAGCCAATATGGAAGCAAAACAAAGGCAGTCAAAAACTCTTAAGTGATGATAAATAGGAACCTTTTCATAAAGCTTCTCAAAACGGGTTTTATGATCCAAAACAACATTAGGCAGCCTATTTATGATGTAAACTGCTATCAAAACACAATCTCCCCAATAATAAAGTGGTATGTTAGACTGAAATTTCAATGCTCATGCAATGTTTAAGATATGTTAATGCTTTCTTTCCACAATTGAATTTTGTTATGGAGTAGCAACACAGGAATGTTGATGAAGATTCTCATGTTGAGCATAAAAATCTTTGAGGAAAAACTCTTGAGCATTATCAATTCTAAACACTTTGATATTAGTATGAAATTGAGTATATATCATTTTATAAGATGAAATCAGCAAAGGCCTAGTTTCTGATTTAGATTTCATTAGGTAAACTCAAGTGGATCTTGTAGCATCATCTACAATGGTAAGAAAATATTTAAAACCATCATGAGTTGCTTTGGCAAAAGGTCCCCATACATCACAGTGAATTATATCAAAGGCATGATCAGATAAGTGATTAGAGTTGGAAAAATGTAAATGTTTATGCTTTGCAATTGGACAAACAACACCGTCTTTATTTGAATGAAAAGAAGACATATCAGATACACAATGTTGAAGTTTATCATCAGAAGCATGTCCTAGTCTAAGATGCCCCAAGTAAGGCTGAGTTGCAATGGGAACATGAGAGACAGATTAAACAAAAGACTTCAAAACTGACTCTAGGATAGTAGAAGCTTCTGATATGGACTTGTAATTGACTGAATCTTGTAGCAAGTACAGATTGTTATGAAGCTTACCCAATCCAATCATTTTCCAGCAAGTAAGGTCCTGTATAAAGCAATAATTTGTAAGGAAAACCAAACAACATGACAAAGACTTAGTTAATTTGCTCACTAAAATCAAATTGAAGGAAAAGGCTGGAACACAAATGACATCCTTAAGAATTAAGGATGTAGTGACCTAGACTGTGCCTATGTGTGCGGCAAGGACTTTTTCACCATTAGGTAAATGTACAAAAGAAGAGATTGAATTAGTAATCTTAGTAAACAAAGAAATGGAATGAATAATGTAGTCAGTAGCCCCTGTGTCAAGAAACCAAGTTTCTTCATTTTAAGCTGTTTTGTTTGAAGGGTTTTTAGTAAAGATTGAATTCTTCAAACTAAGATAAGTAGAATCATGGAAAGAGGCACAAGAAATACCTAATAGTGCTGAATTTGCTAAGTGAATGGCATCAAGAGTGGCAAAAGATGATGCATGAGAGCTCAACAAAGATAACAGCTTCTGGCATTGTTCAGATATGAAAGGAAAAGACCTTGACTGTGATGCAGCCTCAGATTGACCAGAATCACCATTAAAACTCACTTGATTAGCCATGAATACCTTGCCCTTTTGCTTATACCCTAGTGGAAAACCAATTAGATTGTAGCATTTCTCCATTATATGACCAGCCTTGCCACAATGACTACAGATAGGTCTACCCTTTCCTTTTGTGTTCTTCCCAACTTGATTAAATCCTTGAGTCTTAATTGCAAGAGCAGTTGTATCAACTGAAGGCCTTCCATTGAAGCCTAAAGCCCTTTGTCTTTCCCCTTGTATTACCAAAGAGAAAACCTTGTCAATTGAGGGACTTGGTTCCATCATCAAAATATGTGTTTGAACTTGTGAATAGACTTCATTCAAGCCATTAAGGAGCTGCATCAAAGAATCTTGATGATGAAACAATGTGATCTTGTCATTCACACCACAAACACACTTACCACAAGAACAACATGGTAAAGGCCTGAGATTAAGCAATTGATCCCAAGAAGTTTAATGATTAGTGAAGAAAGTAGTCACTATTGCATCTCCTTGCATGATTGTTGATATCTGCTTCTGGAGTTGTGAAATCCATAGACCATTTGCTTGCAAGAAACGATTATTTCGTGAATTCCAAACCTCCATTACAGTGTTTTTGTAAATCACACTTCCAGATATGTGAGGAGAGATTGAATTCAATATCCATGAAGAAATCATGGAATTGTTCTTTGACTAAGCAATCTTTTCCAGAGGTGTAATAGCCATGGAAGTTGTTATAGAGCCATCCACAAAGCCTAGCTTACTCTTTGCATCCAATGCCATACACATAGCCCTAGCCCAATCAGGGTAGTTGTCTTCTGTCAAGGGCTATGTGACAAGAATTGCACTTGGTGACTCTCCATGGTGCAGAAAAAATGGACTCCTTGGTTCCTCCATTGGAGAAAGCTCATGATGAGAAGTGGATGGAGAAGATGAAGTTTGAGAAGTTTGATCTTGGTTAGCCATTGACGGAAACACAAAGCTCTGATATCATAAAAGAAAAACAGAGAGCTAGGGAAGAGAGAAGATAAGCTAGAGAGAAAAGATTGAAGAATTTCTATAATTGCATTGAATGAACCAAAACTAATTGTACAATATGTATATATACTAGAACTAACACCAGGAAGCAAAATAACTAACTCTAACTAATTCCACATTATACAGATCCTACTCTAACACCCAATTCAACCAATTCCAGTATTACACGTGTTCCTATATACATCTTCTAATAAACTTAAAACTAAACTACAAGTCGTATACTGGAGGTCATTAACTTAGGTCAGTCGTTTAGCAAGCTATTCTTCTAACACTCTGTTCCATTGCTCTGCCTCTTTGCCTAAACTAACTCTTCAAACATTCTTCACTTCAATGCTTGCATCTGTCTTCTTCTTCTTGTTCTTATCTGTGCACTCATCCAAACTTTGACAAACCCTTGATCTTTTTTCGATCAATCAAGATCAACTTTTTATCCTCAATCGAGACATAAGAATCCTGATTTTTAAGCAGGTTGTTTAATCAATTAGTGTCTAGGAAATCATGACCTACATGCATAAGTACATTAGGACACTTACAGTTGACTGCAACAAGGTTTTGAAACATATAGCCATGTGTGTCAAAGAAACCCCTAGATATTATTTTCACCGCAAACTAGGAGCACACAAAAGTGAATTCTAGAAATAGTTTTTTGGTTGGTGATCAAAGTGGAAGCCACAATAGCCAATCTTAGTATTTTGAAAGTGGAGTAGAAATCTTTAAGGTGGTTCTTGATATCATGGAGACGAGAAAAAATTTGACATTAGAATAGTCCAAGTAGTTTGGAGCAAATTGTGGAATCACATCTATACATAATACTGGGTAGCACCTAGGAATATGAGTATATTTTAGTTGTAATACTTAATTCTAATAGTAAAATTTTTAGGGGTTAGGTAGTGATTTTCCTTGACAATGTATTCATAGGTTTTTCACATTGTAACTACATGTTGAGTCATTTGTGTGCCTATTGATTATTTTATTTGATGATGTGCTTTAATTTGTGGTAATTAACCAGAATTGAATTGGATACATAATTGATTAATTAATCGAAGTTGATTTAATTTCACATAAAATCAATAAGAGATCTAAATTTATTTTCAATGTCAATTTAAACTCACTAAAATTGAGCCTGAGCTTTAGATAATACTTGAACTCTAAGCTAGAATCAATTAGCTATTTATCCAAGTTTATACATATGAACACAATTAAGTTATGCTACAGTCATAAACTATTAAATTATATTTTTATAAATTATTGTTGTAATCAATTTTTACTAGTTCTCATCTAACTCTACTATTAATATTACTTTTTTTTTTTTTTTAACTTATAAAATAACGTGTAACTTTGACATTTTTGAACCGGCCAAAATTTGGGAGTTGAAAATTTGAAATACATAGTGGAATATTTGGCAATTAACGAAATTATTGGCTAAGATTCCAGTAGGGTGGTCTTCACGCTTTATTCAATCCGAGAGAGGGAGAGAACAATGTGTAGTCTGTAAGACTGTAAAAGCATCATTGTTCTGTTTTGTTGGCCAGAGAGATACTGAGAAGATAGTTATGTCCCGTCATGTTACACTTCTTTGAAATCCCCAATTTGACCATGTCTGACAATCTTTTCTACTTATAGTAACCGTTTCCTTTCTCTCATCTCACACCATTTTTCATGCAAAACAACGCTGTCATACTTACCCTTGCAATTGTGGGAAGAAAAGGGCGACAACTTTAGGCTCAATGCAGCCTTGACCCTGACATAAAGATGAGCATGAGCTCCTTCATAGATATTCCTTTACTTTCGTCCTCTTTGCCATCAATAACATTCGAGAAAGCTTGTGAGAAAGAAAGCAGAACTTGTTCCCTTTGGTTCTAGATATTATATTAGCTTCTACGACTTTCATAACTTTGTTGTTGTGGGTTTTTCGTTGGGCTTTCATCTCTCAGTTTTCTGACCTTTCTTTCATGGCTTGTGTGTGTCTTTTGTTTGTGGGGTTGCTTGTTTTTTCAGGGGAGGTGATTGCAGAACAAAAAAATTCAAATGGGGGTGAGATATTGGTGATGGAAGAGGATGAGCTTTTGGGGCTATTTGAAGTTTTGGGTGCTCTTTTAGAGGACCCTGGCTGGGCCCAAGTGCACCCACAGCCATGTACTGACACTCCATGGCCTGGTGTGCAATGTGAGATAGGTCAAGACCCTCCAGTCTTTCATGTCACTAAGATCCACGTTGGCCCTGATATTCTAACCCCACCTTGTAAATCTTCTGCTAATCTATCAGAATCCCTTCTCAAACTACCTTATCTAAAGACCCTATCTTTATTCAATTGTTTTGTAACATCTCCACTTACTCTTTCTCCAACCATATTTTTTGGTGCATTCTCTTCCTTAGAACATCTAGCTCTTGTATCCAATCCAACCCTTTCCGGAGAAATTCCTTCTAGTATATCAGAAATTACAAGCTTAAGTGTCCTGAACCTAGCCCAAAACAACCTACAGGGAGAAATCCCTAGCAAGATTGGTGGAATGGTCAATCTAGAGCAACTTGATTTGAGTTACAACAATATAAGGGGTGAAATCCCTGGGGAAATTGGAGGTTTAAAGAGTTTGACCATATTGGACCTAAGTTGGAATGGAATTGAAGGGAATGTGCCTAGTTCTCTTGGTCAGCTTCATGTTCTGCAAAAGATTGACTTGGGCTCAAACAGGCTTGTGGGAATGATTCCACCAGATATAGGGAATCTCAACAGTTTGGCCTTGCTTGATTTGAGCCATAATTTTATCAATGGGCCAATCCCTGAAACACTCTCAGGATTGGAGCATTTGGAGTATCTACTAGTTGATCACAATCCTATAAATACATGCATACCTTTGTTTATAGGGACGCTTAGGAATCTCAAATCACTGAGCTTCTCTGGGTGTGGGCTTACAGGCCCAATACCCAACTCTACAACTACATTGGAAAATCTCACTGCTCTTGATCTAGACAACAACAATCTCACTGGGACAATTCCTCCAAATTTAGGGGCACTTCCAAATCTTGATCAGCTGAACTTAAGCTACAATCAGCTAAGTGGGCAGGTACAACTCTCAGAGGAGTTCATTGACAAGCTTGGGAAGAGGCTGGATATTAGAGGCAATTCTGGGCTCTGCACAAGCAACCAGATGTACAACAAGCAGAATAGTTCTACATATCTCGAAGCTCCTGTTTGTTTGAATGCAACAGGACCCAAAAATGACAAAACCGTGTCTGATAAACAACCAGATGATGGTGAGAGGATGAAGCCATCTTGGTACCACGACAAGATAAGTTCAACTGCTCCACTACAGATGAATCAAAAGCTCATGTCACTTACTTTAGCTGCTAGTTTTTGTTGTTTGTTTCATGATTTTCTTAACGTGGGACTGTAACTAAGTGTTAATTCTATATGAAAGTCAAGTCATTCACTAGTTTTTGTTTCAGTTTACATTCAAGAGTCATTTTCTTGCGTGTTTAAGATATGCATAGATAAGTTAATGCAATGTACCGATAGGCATTAATCAATGGTTGAAGATTTGGGACCGCATGCAAGTGAGAAAAAGCTAGGGACCAAAACCCCTTTTGAGGATTTTTTGGTAGCTACCAAGAAACGCGAATCTCATAAATCTCAAGTCTAATCAACTAATGTTGCCATCCATGGCAGCCTTTTAAAGAGAGAGAGGTAGAAGTGTCGGGTATTATCTTTAAGGAGCATTCACCCTTCCCAAGATATAAGGATATGCTGGCCCTCAAAAAAGGAAAACAAGAAAAAGAAAAAGAAAAGAGAAGTTAAAAGGGCTGTGGAGGAGAGAGAGAACCTCAAAATCATATCTTAACACTAGTGCACAAATCAAGGGCTGTGTCACAATTACGATTTGGATTTTATTAACGAGTGATTTAAAATTACATAATAGTATATTATTTTTTAAAAAAATTTTATCAAAAATTAAAAATATTTTGATAATTTTTTTAACTTTCGATAAAATTTTTCTAAAAATAAATTTGTTAAAATATGTCTTAAAGAGATAAATTAATCAGACCCTTCCAATATTACCTCTACCTACAAAGCTCACGGATAGGTTCGGATTTCACCAATTAAACAGGGTTATCATTATTATTATTATTATTATTATTATTATGAAAATATAGTTGTAACTTAATTTAAAAAAATTAAAAGTTAAGGGTCCGTTTGGTATATGTGTTCAAGAATTGAAAATTGTTGTTTGAAAATATTTATAGAAATACGTGTGAATGAAAAAGTGTGTGAAAATGCGTGAAATATTGTTTAAAAATTGAAAATGATTTTTTGAAAACAATCACCAAACACCCCCTAAATGATTTGAAATAAAATTAGAATAAAAAGTAATATGAATGGTACATAAAAAAAATAAAATAAAAAAATGCTATCTTGTAATCATTTCCTAAATACACTTTAAATTAAATCAATTGAAAAATTTTGTAATTTAATTGACACTTTTAATTTTCATAGCCAAAATGTCATTGGTTCAAATTCTTCTTTCCCATTAAAATTAAAGAATTTGAACTTTTAAAAATTGTATGCCATAATATAAATATTAGTATATGAAATAAAACCAAATCCCTTGTAAAAATAATTTTTTTTTAATAAGGTAAAAATAACTAAACTTATAGAGTTTAAAAAATAAAATATAACTTTACTAAGTAGATAATTAGTAAGAAAAAAAAAATATATATAAGAAACTTGAGGCAAACTACTCAATAACTTAGTAACAGATTCAACTTACAAATTTTTCCTGTTATTAGGAAAAAAAAAATCTTACAAATACTCTCCAAAAAAATTACAAATATTTATATTTAAGAAATACATCTCAAGTTGACAAGTAGTTATAATACAATTAGCAACCGACAAGGCCAATCCTTCCACTGGGCCTATTAGGCAATGGCCTAAAGCCCCCTAATGGAAGGAGGCTCCCAAAAGTTTGGAGAAAAAATGAGCACTATACATATAACCTAAAACTTTAAACTTTGTCCCAACATATCAACAAATTATTTTTGGCCCTTGATAAATCCCGTAAAAAATAAAGAAATAAATAAAATTTGCTCCATCCTTTTGACCCAAGAACAAGAAGAAAATCTTCTGGTCTGAACAAAATCAGTTGTCCCAAAAATAAAGTCATTTATCCTCTAAACAAAACAAAATTAACTATAAAACATGTTAAAAACACGAAACAATTACAAATCAAAAACCTCAAATCTCAAAATTTTTTACCCATATTGTTTCTCTCTCTGTCTTGCTCTCTTAGCTTTGCCTTAACAATTTACATAATCTTGTTCTTCCTCTCCACTAGTCACTACTGACCCAACTTGAATCCCTTCCGTTGGTGGCTTGGCATTGCACCTCCACTTCAACTCCGTCTGATTTATTGTTCACACTCACACACTAGTAGAATCGACTGAGGTATGGTCTTCTCCTCTCTAATCTGAGTTTCTTTTCCTCTCTCTGATGTCTTTCTTCATTGATCTAAGATCTGATATCTCTCTCTTTGACACACTCTCCCTCTACTGCCACTAGTCTTGACTCTTGTATTTTGGGTTTATTGCTTTTTCTTTAATAAGATATTTTAAATATGGGCGGTTGTTGACCCTGTTAGTAAGACTTGTGGGCTGACATTTTGGTTTTACTATATGTTTTTTTAATCTTGCGTTTTATTTTATTTTTTTATGGGATGTGTTTTATTTTTACACCAAATCTTGGAACACGTGTAACTAAAAGGAAAAACAAAAGGAAATATAATGATAAAGGTTTATCAAAAACATAAAAGCTAAAAGATAAAATAAAAATAAAAATTAGTCAGTTTGTTTGTTAAAAAAAAAAAAAAAAAGATGTTAGTAAAATTTGGATATAAAAATTTAATTAGATAGTTTGCATCTCAAAGGACAAGAAAAACAAAATTTAAATAAAATATATTAGGATATTAAATATATTAATTTTATTAATATATATATATATATATATACACACACATACAAAACCTGTTTTTTTTTTTTTTATTGGAAAAAATGCTCGTTTTCATTGTTCTCCTTAAGCCCCAAAATGCCTAGACCCAGCCTTGGCAACAGTTGAATGAAATCAGTGTCAAAACAGATATATAAGTGATTAAGGGGGATTGAAGACATAATGTGGTTGTCTAGATGACCATGACTGAAGGCAAAGGCCTAATAGAGAGAAGAAATAATCAGGGTGGAGAGACAAAGGGAGACATAAAATGGCTTTTTGTGACTTCCCTTCTTTTCAATTTGAGAATTGAAAGTCAAGTCATGAGTGACTTAACCAAAAAGAAAAAAAAGATTGATAGTCAAAAGATAGTGCATGATCTATCCACAGAGAATGAGATAATAATAGGCAAAAACCATTTAAAAAAAAAAAAAAAAATCCCCCAAATGGATCAATCTATGTGACCTGTGAGCACAAATTTTTATAATTTTTTTTTTTGTATAAATACACTTTTAGTCCCTATATTTTGACTTTTTTTTTTTTTCATTTTAGTCCCTACACTTTAATTTTACATTTTTTAGTTCCTAAACCAATTAATGCTTATTATTTTCGTCCTTTTCATTAGTCAACCGACTGAAATTATTGAGGTGGCTGCCAGATGAATTAAAATATTATAAAAAAATGCCACATCAGCGTCTAATTTTTTTTTTAAAAATAATTTATCAATTTTAACTAAATAAAAAAAGAAAAAACAGAATTAAAAATAATAAAATACATCAATTTAGATCTAATTCATTTTGAACAAGAACACACAAGAACATTCAACAAAAGAACAAAAACATAAGAGCACAAACCTAGAACCGAGCACAAACTCAAATTTCAAAACACAAAGAACATTAATTTATTTTATTTTATTTCGTAAGAACATTCTTCTTTCCCAGCACATGAATATCATGTTATTCCCCAATCAACAAACTGGCAAACCCCAAAAAAATTGTAGGAAACAAACACACAAAAACCCAAAAAATTTCAGCTCAAAAACAAAATCATAAATCTCAAAGGCACCATTTTCTCAAACCCAGCAAAATCATCAAATCCCAAAACCCCAAAGTACCAAATCAATTCAAAAATACTACACAACCAACCCAAAAAAAAAAAAAAATCTCAACCCAGAAAAACACATCTCAAGAAAATTTTTACCTTGTTCTCAAATCCAACAAACAAAGAACACAATAACAAACTAGCAAACCCAATAATAATCCATGACTTTCTCTCAGATCGGGTTGAAAAATAACCCCAAACCCCCAAGTGAGCCGCGACTTGCTATTCGGTGAGAAAGGATGAATTGATAAATTAACACGTGAAATCCTTGAGCGATTGAGCCAGATCGTGGAATTTGCGCCTCCATGAGCAGCTGAGCCAGATCGTTGGCTTGTTTGTGTTTGTATCTTTCTTTGGTTGATTGGTTGGTCTGATCGGAGATCATTGGTTGGGATTTTTGTTGGTGTAGGTTTCGAACTTGCTTGGGATGGGTTTGCTAGGTTTCAACTTACTTGAGATGTGTTTTTTTGGGTTGAGATTTTTTTTTTCTTTTTTTTTTTGTTTGGGTTGGTTGAGATGAGAGAATAGTGTGTGGCCGTGTAGTTTGAGTTTGAGATGAGGGAATAGAGTTTGAGTTTGAGAATAGTGTTCAGGTTTGGATCTTATGTTAATTTTTTGGGTTTTAAAATTTTTGGGTTGGCGTTCTTGTTCAAGAAACTTTTAGATTTAATTCATGTGAATTTTAGTTTTTAATTTAGTTTTTAATTTTATTATTTAGTTAAAATTAATAAATTAATTTTTTAAATTTATATGCTGATATGTCATGAGTGATGTGGCATTTTTTATAATATTTTAATTTCTCTGGCAACTACCTCAGCTTTTTTCGCCAGTTGACTAACGGAAATGACGAAAATAACACGTGTTAATTGGTTTAGGGACTAAAAGTGGTAAAATTAAAATGTAGGGACTAAAATAAAAAATAGTCAAAATATAGGAATTAAAAGTGCATTTATGCCTTTATTTATTTATTTATTTTTTGTACATATTCAATTGCCATTCCCCTAAAATCTCCATTTCTTACTGGTTCTCGTCTTTATATTTAATTAATATCAAATTTACCTTATTAACGATGAAAAAGTACTTTCACACCCATCTCACTCCGATCCAGAACAGGATTTTCTAGCCCCAAAAAAGAGAAGACTAGGACGGAGCGCCCTTAGTCCAACCCCACCCTACCCTTTGCCATCTGTTTTGCACCCAAAAATTTCCTATCGATGTATGTATTTATTAATCGAACTGGGCGGGTAAACAAATTTTGGTGTACCATGACTAAGTCTATTTGGCATGATTAATTTTGTCAATTTATTTTACTATTTAGTTTATTTTGTATATTATTTATGAGTTTCACTGGACTATTTTAGCTAACTATTATCTTTATCTACAATATTTTTACCTTTATTTATGATACTTTTAGGAAAAAAATTTCAA
Source organism: Castanopsis chinensis (assembly GCA_032878915.1). Taxonomy (NCBI): domain Eukaryota; kingdom Viridiplantae; phylum Streptophyta; class Magnoliopsida; order Fagales; family Fagaceae; genus Castanopsis; species Castanopsis chinensis. The sequence goes on along the minus strand of JAVQMG010000130.1, from coordinate 25,023,191 downwards.
TTTCAACAAAATAAACGAATCTCAAATAGACTCTAATTGTCGTTCTTTGGGCCGATAAATCAACTTTCAATTGTATTATGGCATTTCCTATTTGATTCCAATTTACAAACGGTAATATTTTATTATTTGACAAAAGTTTTTTTTTTTTTTTTTTTTCAGACTGATGTGTAAAAGTCTTTTCACGAAAAATAAATAAATAAATAGACCCAGAAACTTTAAGTTTTGCTATTGTAATCGGAATGAGATTTCACTGTGGTAATTTGATATACAATTTTATTAATTATTTTCATTAATAGTATACTTTTACGTAGCTATTCTTTTTTTTTTTTTTTTTTAAACAAAAAAAATATGGATAGTCAATGTATATATTTTACGAAAAGCACAAAATAAAGCTATCAAATATAAGTTAAAATATTATTTTCGTTCTTAAACTTTAATAAAATTCGTTTATTTTCTAAACTTTAAAAAGCTAATTTTCATCCTTAATTTAGAAAAGCTAATTTTCATCCGTAAGCTATTGCAATGTTTGATTTTCTGGTCTTAAACTTTTTTTTTTTTTTTCTTTTCATCCTTAACTATTGAAAAAAGCTTTCTAAAAAATTTAGGAACAAAAATAATATTTTAACCTTAAATATATTTAATTTTGGGAAATATCTATTTCACTCCCTAATTGCAATGTTACCACCTGTCTCTTCCACCTAATTACAGTCTCTATGCAACCAAAAGACTTCCCTCATCCCCTCCAATAAAGCATCTCTTATATCATCATTTTTACTTCTATTTAAAGAGGTTTCTTTCCTGTTTGAATTCCTCAATTTTGATGCTTAAAATACCTTTATTAGACTTACTTACAAGTTTTCAACTAACGAGTTTAAGATCCACAAATTCACGTACACTTTGCCAATTTCTATCTCTCATTCTTCACTTCAGGTTAAAGACATTTAGTTTATCTCTATGTCCTCCTTTCTTTTTCTTCTACTTTGGGATTTGGTTTCTAAACAATTTAAACAAGCACTATCACTCCAACAACTTTTCAAGTTCTATCTTTTGCAAGTTTTTCTTTCTTTTCTTTTGTTAATCATTAACTTTCTTTGTTTATCATAGTTTGAGGAGTACTTACTAGTGGGTGAATGTGATTAGAGATTCAAGGGTGTTTGACGGCGGCTTATTACCCATGAACGACTTTGAAATTTCAAAAGGAGGGTTTGTACTTGAACTAAGTCCTTGAAAAAGGATATTGATAAGGGTTCTTTCTTTTTGTTTTGGCCTAGAATAAAACACAAACTCTTTTTTCCCTGTTTTTTGGAATTTACACTTTTTTTAGGGGATTTCGTAGATTATAATTCACAAATAGTGTTTCTTTGTTTCGTGTTTTGGATCCTTGTGATGGCTATGACTTTATTCTTCAATTCAAGAGCCGAAAACTCATTCAGTGGACCTCCTCCGACTTGAACTATATATAAGCTCCGTTTGGTTTGCAATTGTGTTTGGAGCATCTGCGTCTAGGGCCTTTTTTTTAGTCCAGCGCTTGTTGCACTGTTCATGTCCATGAACAGTGCAATTAGGCCAATGAACAATAAATTCAATAATGAACAGTAACCAAAAAATATTTTTTTTTTTATTGTTTTCAGTTTTCAGCAAAATAAGCGGTATAATGGTGAGAACTTTCATCACACTGTGATAAGCCTTTTATATATAGTGATTCTGCATTGAACTGTATAGTCAGTCCCACATTGACAAGATGTGTAAATGGAAAAGTAATTTGGTTGAATAACGTTTCACAAAATTGAATTGAAAACTTGGTTAATGCAACACATATCAATATTACTTAAGATGTGAATTGTTAAATTTTCGTCTCGTAATTTACTGGGTTTTCTTTTTTAATACAAAAGGCTTGCCTTGGCTCGCACATAAATTGTAATCCTATTTTATCAATAGCGTCACATTGTGATCCATAAGAACAAAATTTTCCTACTATCCATTGATCATTATTAATCCAATCAACAAATATTCACCACTTAATTGGTTTTCCAATTTAAAACAAACACAAACTCTTTTTTTTTGTTTTATTAAAGTTTCCTTTTTTTTCCCCTAACTCTTTTATCTCTCTCAGGTTGACTTAAGCTTGAATTGCATTGATGAAGCATTAGAATGGAATATTAGATAAGTTCAGGTGAAAGGCTTTACAAGAATTATTATATGATTCAAACCTCACATAAAGTGGTTGTTATCTAAGAAATTGTTGTAAAAAAATTTCTTTTGTAACATAAACTATATTTATCATTTGTATAATTCTATGTGAAATTCAATTTACATTTTTTTTTTATAATTATTAATTGACTACTCCATAAAAAATGTTACACAGTAGTTTATATATTTGAAATTTAAACTCTTTTTTAACTTTTGTTATGGATGTGTAGTAAGTAGCTAACTTTTAGGATTAAAACACTAAATTTTAGGATTAAAATTGAGCCTTTTATAGAAAAAAAAAAAAATTTTGGCAGTTGCTAAATTTTAAATATAAGCTCTTTTAAAGTTTTGTTATGGATGTGTAGTACATGGCTAAATTTTGGGATTAAAACACTACATTTTAGGATTAAATACAACTTGATAATGGTCATAAATAAAAGAAGAAGAACAACACCATTAAAAAGGGGGAAAAAAAACGTGGATGAGCCTTTCCTTAACCAAAAAAAAAAAAAAAAACTAAAACAATAAAAATTTGAGTGTTTTACTGTAAAAGAGAGAGGAAAAAAAAAGGTAGTTGCTAAATTGTAAATATAAGCTCTTTTTAACTTTTTGTTATGAATGTGTAGTACATGGCTAAATTTTAGGATCAAAATACTACATTTTAGGATTAAATACAACTTGATAACTGTCATAAATAAAAGAACAACAACACCACTAAAAAAAAAAACGTGAATGCACATCTGGAGCCTTTCCATAACAAAAAAATAAACAATAAAAGAAAAAACTAAAAAAAATTGAGTCTTTTACTGTAAAAGAAAAAAATGGTAGTTGTTAAATTTTAAATTTGAGCTTTTTTTGACTTTTTGTTATGGATGTGCAGTACATGGCTAAATTTTAGAATTAAAATACTACATTTTAAATAAAATCAAATTTAAAACAAAAAACAAAAAACAAAAGACAACACCTACAACAACACTCAAACAAAAACAAACGTGGATCTTTCATTTAAAAATATGACCAATTCCATGTTTCTAATGTAGTGAATTATTTTTCAATTTGACCTAATGTAAATATTTCAAGTTTCTACATTGATTTATCAACTTTTTCTCAATAGCTTTTGTAAATTTTTTCACTTTATAAAACTTTATAGGATTTGTTCAGATGATCTTTATGGTGGGCCTTATGTACGATATTGGGCTGGACTGCTTCTTGCCGTGCTAGGCCCAAAGTGTTTAGGATGAAGAAGTTGGGATCGGTCCAATTACAACCCACCTTGTTTCGACTTGTGTGCAAACTATGCCCTGTTTTGCCAAAGCTTTGATCACATGCCCATGGCAGGTAGAGTTACTATGGTAATTATGGCAGGCTAATATAGTAAAGATAATAATTAAGATTCGTTCATCATTTAGACAAAAGTAAATAATGGATCATTACAAAGAACACATGTTTTATGAGATAGCAACAAAAAATAAATACAGAACAGGTGGTAATAAGCCTATTGAATTACAAAGAAACATCAATTTGCCATGTCGAGTTATGCTACAAGGTCTAAGTCAAGAAGGAAGCAATTTCCTCAATGCGAATAATCTGTTTAATTTGTGAAGAAATTAACTATTTTGAGGGAACAGGCCTAAATGACTTGTGCCCAGAGGAACCTCTTGCCTTTAGCAGAGAGCGTGGTTTGAGAGGGAGAGGGGGGAATCATCCTATTCGGTGCATGTCTGCTATGCTACTCTCTTTTTTTTTGTTTTTCCTTTTCTCCCCCATTCTTTCTTTCTTTTCCCTTCGTTTTTTTATCTCTTCATTTTTTACTCAGTTGTTGTGGTTCTATCCTTAGAGATTACTGTCCTCCTCCCTTCTGTGCATAGTAAGGGTTTTTTATATAATGCTTGCCGCAGCTAGGTTTTACCATTTTAGCCTTAACCGTCTTTGTCTGGTGTAAGTCTCCTTACGGACCATTACTGATTGGTCAATCACCCAGCTAGTGCCACTTACCTGTGGTGGCCACGCCATTACACATCACTTGACAAAGAAGACTATTTTGTTTGTTTACTTGCCGTGACATTCTTACCTATTACGGTGTGAGTGCTCTCTTTCTCTCCGTCCCTCATGGCATGTACCTAGTGGTTCCAACTCAACTTTGCTTCTTTTGAGCAGTATATCATCCCAGCAGGACATTTCCTTCAAAGAGCCTGAACAGGAAACACAAAAGTAGGTTTTCCCTCCTTCCCACCGTCAGACCATGCTCTCTTACCTATAACCCATGACCCACCACTTCCTATATTGGATGGGTATAGGCTGATGGTGTTTGAGTCTTGTGTATGCCTCACTTTCATATTCGTCCAAAATATGCTTGCTGCTCATACGTTTGCCCAGATCCGAAGGTCCATCTACCTATTCTGCCATTTGTTCTTGACTTCTTATGGCTTGGGATGCTTTCCTGATTTCTCATTTTTTATGGCTTGCTCCCTTAGGGGCTGGGCTTTGCCCGATTGTGGGCTTCCCCTCCTTCGTGCCATTCTCCATGCTTTATTCTTAAGGCCTTACTGTTACTTCCTACCATATCATTCTGCTTTGCCTACTGTGATGTTATTTGACCCAAAACTGCTGGGCCTCTTTGGGCTTGCTGTTTATTTCTTTTTTGATGGCCTAATAAACTCATTGGACCTTTTATTACAGTACTTGATGGTTCCAGTGTCTCGTTTACTTCCTTTTGGACATTCTTGGCCTATTTACTTTCTTGGGGCATCCTTAGCCCTTTCTAATTTTGTGCTTCCCATGGGCTTTTACTAACTCCTTGGGCTTCCTTGGCCTTAGTACTTTATACTTCATCCTTGAGACTTGTGAACTCTCTATTGCCCCTTACTTTCTTTACTTACATTACTTTGGGTCTGCTGTGGCTACTGTGGGCCATTCTCACTTTTCTACATCCATACTGCTCATGAGTTTGCTACTTCTCTCTTTTAGAGCCTTTTTAGGCCCATTTGCTTCCTCAAGGTCCATTTGTTTGCTTTATAGACCTATGATTCATTATTCATGATGCTTGAACTTAATGGCTTTTCTATGCAGCTCTCTTCTGCCTATATTGTTGGGCTTCCCAAAAAAATGAGCATCTACAATCTCTTTCTTTTTTTCTTTTTTTTCTTTTCATCTCCTACTAAAGGTTAATACTGAATTATAGCATTATCTTCCAATTATCAAAATGATAATTAATGCATTAACAAAATTGCCAAAAAATGATGATAATTACATAATACAAGCCTCCAAGCAAGCGCTCACGTGTGTGCTCAGAAGCTTTTCTATTTTTTTGAATAAAGATTAATAATTTGTATCCATTAGAAATTAGGTTACTACATTTTTCAATCATAAAAATACCTAGAGTTGTAATGAATGTTATGCGTGGTAAAATGTTAATAATTTTAATATTTGGTACAAACAATAACAATCATCACATTCCTAGGTATTTTTATAACTGAAACATGTAGTAATCCAATTACTAATGGATACAAATTATTAATCTTTACCAAAAAAAAAAAAAAAAAAAAGGAAGAGCCTCTAAGCACACGCATGAGCGTGTGCTCGAAAGCTTGTATCAAGTTATTAATATAATAATCTAATGAGTGAATCACATGATATTCAATCTAATAACTAACCTCCCACATATCTTTAATTCATTGAGTGGAATGGAATCAATTTGATTTGAAGTCCCTGTAATACCTTTATGTTTTCTTAAATGCCTGAACCCCTATTTTTACTAAGAAAATGTTAACAAATGCCCTAAGAATATTGGTTTATGAACTATATTTAGAAACATTTTATGAGAAAATAATAAAAAAATTAAAATTTCTCTCAACTTTTTATATTTGTCATGAAAGTAGTGTTAAAACTTTCGTAAATATAATTTATTAATAATTGCTCTAAGAGAATCTGTTAACATGACCCTTTTAATTATAGTAATGAAATAATAGTAAATACCAAATAGTAATGTTATTATAAAAAAATTTGTTTCCACTATATATTTTTCATTCAACTTCCAAACAATATTACTAATATATTTAGAAAATATAAAAATAAAAATAATCTTAATTATGTTTGATCTTCATTTTTTTAAAATAAATCATTTTGATATTTTTTCACAATCCACAGAAAGTATTTCTATTTACCATGTTTATACATAATAACTATTATGTTTATTCTCACCAAATAGCTTTTCAACAAAACAATGATAATAAAAAATAATAAAAAAATTAATAACTTTTGCATTGTTTTTATTGTTATAATTATTGATTTTGTTATTGCTATTGTTAATTAATATTATTGATAGAAGATAAAAAAATGCTCTTTCTTATTATTCTTAATGTTGTCGTTGTTGTTGTTGTTGTTGCTGTTGTTGTTGTTGTTGATTTTATTATTATTAACTCTCTCCTAAAATTTGTAAAATTTGTCACATATTTGGTAGCTTTGGTAAAAACCTTTAAAGCTCTTTTTTCCTATGCACTACAAGATAGGTTCTTTAGAATACAAAAAAGCAAAAAATATACTTTCGAAATTCCAAGTTATAAAAAAGTACAATTGATTTTTTTATTTGAAAAAGGTAAAAGTTTGATTATTTTATCATTTTTTTTTGTCATGATTAGTTCTTTGCAATTTATCTCCTGTTATTCATAAAAACGTACCACTTCTTTTAGTTACTCAAATGATATACCCCTATTATTCGTAAAGACCACTTCTTTTAGCGCTCCAACCCTCCATTCTCTCTTTAAAATTGATGCAATTTAGTCAGTTTTCTCTTCCTAATTTGACCAAAAAACAAATTCAAACAAAGATCTATCATGACAGCCAATTATTTATCTATAATAACTATAAAAATGAATTGAAATAATTTTAAGTTAAGACTAATGAAAGAGACATAAAAGACTTATTTATGATTAATTAAAATGTTACATATATCAAAGATATTACAAATTTAACTTCTTCTTTCTTTATTATTATTATTCAATATGCATATGATATCAAAGATTTAAAATATTGCAAGTTTGAATAATAATTTATTTTATTCAACATTTTCATTTAAATCTAAGGGCTTTAGCTACTACAGTTTAATTACGTGGCATTTTGAAATTAGATTTTCTTTTTCTTTTTTTTTTTGAAGCTAAAAGGGCCTGTCTTGTAGTGCGTTTACTAGGGGGAAATAGTTTCACAAGTTTTTTAGAAAATTGCCAAAAATGTGACAAAGTAGGAGAGAAATAATAAATAATAACTTTTTTATGTTATATTAATAACAATAAAAATAATTATAAATACAAGGACAACATCAAAAATTGCAACAAAAATTATAGGAAACATATATTTTTTTTTATGTTTATGATAATTGTTTTTAGTTGAAAAATCTATTCTAACTCAACTTTGTGAGGGGAAGAAAAACATAACAATTGTTTTCTATAAACATAAACATAATGGACAGAAAGTTGCAGAACTCGTTAGATTTAAAAAAAAATATATCAAAATAACTAAAATATAAATAACAAATAAAATAATTATGATGTACACATATTTTGATATTTCCTGTGCATGCCATAGTGTAACTTGAGACGATCTAGCATGGAATGTTGGATAGGGTGCTGTTGCCTTTTGTCCAACATTAATTAGAGATCGAAATAATTGTTTTGTTAATACTATTACCTACTAGCAAAGCTAGGGTATGATGGTAATATTTTTTTTATATTTTTTTCATACCACTACAATATGCTCGATTGTCTCTTTTCTAATTCCAATAATCTTTTACGCATTATTATTATTATTATTATTATTATTATTATTATTATTATTATTATTATTATTATTATTATTATATATATATAAAAAAATATATATATATATATATAAAACCGAATTCTCTACGGCTCCTACAATTTTCCACGTCAGTACAACATTTTAAAAAATAATAATATTAAACCCAACGCTCAAAACGTTAAAAAAAAAATAAAAAAAAGAAGAAGAAAGAATCTACAGCTCCTACAATTTTCCACGTCAGTACAACATTTTAAAAAATAATAATATTAAACCCGACGCTCAAAACGTTAAGAAAAAAAATAAAAAAAAGAAGAAGAAAGAAGTAATAACTAATAACCCGATACTTAGACCCTTCCCTTTCATGATGCTCTGCATCTACCAGCTCTTCCTCGATCGAACCCTTCCTCTACCAGCTCCTACCCACGGCAAACCAACAGCAAAGTTCGCACCATACTCACATGCCCAACGGACATCTTCTTCCTCAGAATCGATCTCCTTCCTCAGACCACCCACCACCCACATCCAACCTGTACAACCCAGAAACAGCGCCCCATTTGCCATGGGTCTCATCAAGCCCATACCCACCATGCCCACCATACCCACAAATCCACAGACATCTTCTTCCTCAGAACAGAGGTCGAGCTCCCCCCTCAGACCACTCATTTGGCACAAACCACCCACATGCAACCTCTACAACCCAGAAACGGCGCCCCATTTGCTGTGCGTCTCATCCAACCCATGGCCCATCAACCATGTCGGTCGGCAATACACCCAATCCAGCCCGTTGAAACCGGCCCAAAGGTAACTAATAAACAAATTTAATTAGAATTCTATAATATATATATATATATATATATTTTTTTTTTTGAATCTGAACTCTATAGCTATTAGGACTCTATAACTATTATCTTATAAATAGTTGAATTTTTTTTTTTTTTTTTTTTTCACGGCTGTTCAATTTCTAGGTTTATTCTTATTGCCTTTCTCTTCATTCTTTTCCTCTATTCGAATCAGGGTTAAAGGTATGGTACATCTAATTTCTAACTATTTTAGTGTTTTTTCAATTTGAATTGTAACGTTTGCGTCTGTGATAATCTATGTACATCTAATTTCTAACTATTTTAGTGTTTTTTCAATTTGAATTGTAACGTTTGCGTCTGTGATAATCTATGTACATCTAATTTCTAACTATTTTAGTGTTCTATTTACATTTAAAGAAATCATGAAACTCAAATTTTAGTGTAGTTATATCAGTTTTGCTAAATAAATACAGCTGGTAAGTTTATGTTTTGACTGTTTCAACTTCAGACTTTGAATAGTTTGGATTTCTTAGCTTTTTTTGGAATTATCTATACTATTATTTAAGGGACTTTCCTGTTTGGATTTCTCATTTTTTATTTAAAAAATGCCCCCGTACACTTCTATATTTAAGTAGAGACAAAACTAAAGGATAATTCGGTAAAAATACAACTCTAACTCCCACTAAAAGATTACCTTAAAAATAGAACCACACTCCTCTTAATTTTCAAATTGCTTTATCCACTTATAAATTAGATTCTTAAAATAAAAATTAAATATATATATATATATATATAAAATAAAAACATAGAGTTTTTTCTTTTGGCTAAAAAAAACCCCATCACGCATGAAATATATATATATATATATATATATACACACACATATAAAGTGATGCAAGAAACAAATTAGTTCATATGCTTTTACATTTTCATAGACTTAAAATTCTAGATAAATAGTTAGCTGCCTCACATGTGGAAAAGGTTTGATAGATATTCAGTTAAATTGCTGAAAAATGAAAACTTCTCTACTAAATATTAGCTTCCATCTTCCCCTTAGCTCTCTCATTGTTCCAACACCCATGACAGATTCAAATTGGCATCCTTTGATTCTTTGGGTGATACTAACATAATGCCATTCTCAATGGACAAAAAAAGTTGAAGAATTTTGGTTTGGTGGTGAAGTGTTTGTTGCTTTTTAATTCCATTCAAGACTCTAACATGTAGACTTCCCTACTGATCTCTACAAATTAAGATTGTGCTTTGCACATTAATCAAGTGGAGGTCAGTTGTCACCACTTTTTTAAGTTAAGTATGTGCTTGGGCACAGTTGACAGTTGTCAGCATTTAGTGTGCCTAAAAAAGCTTTGCTCTGAGGCTAGTCCAATGTTCGGGATACTAAGGTTAAGAGTGAAGTGTAATGAGCCTTTGCTAGGCCCTTTGATGTGCGCCCGTTCAAACATGTCGTGTGGCTGAGTGGGTGTAATTGACTCTTTTTGGTAATACTTAGAATAGTCTGAATTTCTTAGCTTTTTTTGAATTTTAGTTTAGTTATATCAGTTTTAGCAGAAAAAATACTTTAATTTGTAAAAAAAAGTTTGCGTTCCTGAACAATGCTATTTTATGCATAATTGTTAAAACCTAAAGAAATCCACTATGATCAATCTATTTCCAAGCAAAAAGAAAAGAAAAGAAAAGAAAAAGAACTATTGAGGTTTTAAAGATTAGGTTATGCTTGAAATAGCTTGTCTTCTTTCACTCTCAATGGTGTGTGTGTGTGTGTGTGTGTGTATATTAGATGACCCCAACAATCTAGCTTTATGGATTTTCCTTTACTTCTTCAGATGTTTCCAATTCGAGTCTAAAATTCATTGTTCCATGGGTGGTTTGAAGGGCCATGAGAATTACTAATTGGAGCAAAGTGCTTCTAAGTGGACTCACTTTCTTAGCCACCTATATCCATCCCTTTTATACAAACAAACTATGTGTCAAGACCTGGTATTTTCTAAAGCACTTTGTGTTTTGCCACTTTCATTATAAATATTGAATGTTTTAAAGCTAGAACTCACATGAGCACGATAACCATCCTGCCCCAAGAGGCAGATTTCATAATAGCTGAATCTCCAAGTTCTAAGTCCTTTTACTATGAAATCTTAAGTAAGTGACCAGGAAGACAGGGAAAGCCCTGAAACAGCAAGCATATAGTACTCTTCAGCTTGCTTTACTTTTGTAAATTAAAGGGTTTAGGGGTTTATCTAACAAACTAAGTCTTGAATCTAAATATTTAGAGGATACATGATTTTCACAGCAAGTAGGACTTCATTTCTGATTGTAGTTGTTGTTGGATTCATATGTTATTTGTATTGCTCATTTTATATCTATTTTCATCAAATTTTCACTTGCTTTGAACTTCTCCAATCCCAAAACAAAGAGAGAAGGAACACAGATGGAATGATATCAAAATTTGATTGATCCGTATAGGATTTTCACTTTTTTATGAAGGCTTTTGCTTGGTTTTGTATTTTGTATTATGCATAATTGGTTATTGTACATTTGGTTGGAGTCACTGATATGCTATTGTTATGATGAATATTTATGCATAGTACTTTCAAATGATCATCTAAACAACATTTACAAGCAACAAAATTTTAGTGTTTAAACAATTTACAATTATTAGAGCATGATAGATAACATTATTCTAACAGTAAAACTCCAGCATTACTTCTTTTTTTATAGATTAAAAGTTCTGCTTTTAAACATAATTGCCATTGAACTGTTCATGTTCTTTTCCTAGTTAATTGAAGTACTTTTATTAATTTATTGTCAATATTCCTTCCAAAATTCAGAGCCCAGATTCTATTTCTAGAATTCTCATAAAATTGTAGTTTCTAAATACAATATAATTTTTTCTTTTAGGGTAAAAACAGCTTCGATAAAAATAGCAATATTCATAAATAACAACAAATCCAAGTTGGGAAGTCAAAATAGCCATAATTCACCCAGATATATCACATGATTTTTTTTTTTCATAATTGATCCCTCAACCATTCTTTTAGGTTCTGGTGATTTAAGGTGGAAATTTATTTTTCCATCTCAGTTTTGAACCAAAATTGGGGTTTGGATAGTTTGGGTTGTTGTCTTTGACTCAATTAATGAAGTAGCTACTATTGTATGGGAAGTTTGGTATTTAGGTTCCTTTCTACTTTGAAGGCCTTGATTTTGGGATTTTGAATTTGATCTTATTATTGATGATAAATTGATAATGTGTGGTCTATGATAAAATACACACACACGCGCGCGCACACACACACACACACACACACATTAATAGCTGATGAATGTCAACTTTGGTGTTAGTTTGCATCTTGGTTCTTTTAAAAAAAGGCCATCAATTTTGGTTTGTTTACTTCTATTTACTTCCTACTGCTTAGAATGGTCCTCAGCCATATGGTAAGGTTGTTTTTGCTCACTTGGTAGGGACTATTTACTGTTTTACGTATAGAAGGTGTTTGAGAAAAAGACAAGCCTAAAGTAGTAGTAGAAGTAGTTTATTAGTTCCATGTTACAATTCAAATCCAAAATAACTTGAACATATTTAGAAGCCTATAATTGAACCTATTGAACTCAAATAATACCATATTCTCTCTGATTCATCAATTTAGAACCAAAAAAAAAACCAGAGAAAAAATAAAAGAAAAGAAAAGGAGTTATAGAGTGGCTAAAAGTCCACTTTGGAAACTTTTTTCTTTTCTACCTTTTTTAGCTTCTTTTAACAACATAGTAAGGACCACAGAATTCAACTACTGTTCATTAACATCCAGCAATTTCTTTCAACATAGATCCACTAAATCATTATCATAGAAAACTATACAAATATACAACACACACCATACCAAAAAAATGTCATTTGTATACCTTGCTTTTTTTAAAAATAAATTTTATAAGAATCTTTTTTAAGAGCAGCATCTAGATTTTTGTTTGTTTGTTTTTTTTTTTTTTTTTATAGATAATTAGAGAACTAATATTAATGAGAAAAAAATGAATAGTATAAGATGTTCATGATGATGAACAGTAAGAAAGGAAAGAAAAAAACAGCAAAACCAAAAAGAGAGGACTCAGAAAGATAATCTAAGGGAAAACATAAACTCTGAAAGAGACAAAGAATCAGTGAAACCCCAGCAACAAGACCACTCAAAAGGGCTACGTTGGCATAAAACTTTTAACTCATCCAACGTCTTCTCCATATTCTCAAAGGAGCGACAATTCCGTTTCAACCAACCAATCCACATTAAGCACCCTGGAATCAAATTCCAAATATTCGAGTTATGCTTCCCAAGCCATTGATGCCAACAAGATAACAACCTCGCCACCAATCCTGGCATAATCCAGTGAATACCAAAAGCCTGAAGCATAAGAGTCCACAAGGTATCTGAAACAGGACAATGAAGAAGAAGATGGTCTACCGACTCCCTATCACAAAAACACATACAACACCGATTTACCAAAGGGCGACCCCTAATCATGAGATTATCCAATGTTTGGTTGCAGACCCCAGCTTCTTTTCCAATGTCCTCCTTCTGAAACCTTGGCTTTGCTATTTATGTACAAATTTTATTTGTTAGTTATGGTAAGGTTTGTATTTTAAATTTTGGTATAACCATGGAAGCTAAGATTTGTTCCTACTACTGACTTTTTCTTTACACAGTTTTTCATTGCACCACATCAAGCAATTAGGGATTTTCCAGACATGTGGGGTGAATTAATAATGATCAATTTTTTAATATATATATATATATATATATTTTTTTTTTTTAAATTCAGTGGTGTAGGCATGGGAGGTTTATGGATAGGAGAATCATCTAATACAGGTTTCTTTTGAATGTGTTGATAGTAGGAGCTTCTTTACTATTCTGTTTTCCATAGATTATTTATAGCTGCTGATAGCGATGATATCTCCACAACTATATAGTTCATCAATAAGGCAAGGCCATGGATTACATTGATAGCCGTTGGCTAGGAATATGGTGCAAACATGTTGAAAGAGTACTTGGCAGAAGTTGGAGAGAATACACCGCTTACAGTTGCCACGTGCATAGACAATCCATTTGACTTAGAGGAGGCTACAAGTTCCTCTCCTTATCACATGGCCATTGATCAAAAGCTCACTGGTGGACTGATAGATATTCGAAGATCTAATAAGGTTGGTGATTGCTTTCAATCTTCTGTTTATTTTGGTTCAAATGCTTTATACCCCTCCATTCTTGCATTGTTTTTAATTGGGAATAATTTATGTTTAATGTCTACTTAATATTTTCAATCTTCAACTTTTTTTTAAAACATCATCAAAATTAAAGTCCTAGGTTAGAAAGATTTGATGGGCATGAGCATAACTTTCAATCAAAGCTAAGCCCATTGCACACTACTTGGAATCTCAACAAAATAGCAATGGAAGCACCTGCACGCACACAAAAAGTTTTCACGTTTTATTAATTTTCATAAATGTACATGTACTTATATTCTCTTATCTCACTCTTTCCTCAAAAAAGATACTTAACTCTATCCACACACCTAAAACTCGTTTAGAAGCTTTGTTAAAGGTAAAAATGATTTAATTCCTCAACTAAATTGAGTTGAAATTTTTTACAAAACCGACAAATTTGATACTGACCCATTTCACCCAATATGGTTTTCTTGACAAACGTAAAGATAAGGAAGGCACATAGTTTTTTCCTCACTTAAAAAAAGATCCGCATTATCGAGAGATGTACTTTTTGTCTGAATGAAGTTGCTTGCTTCAAACTGCCAATTCTGAGAGTTGAGTTTCATTGTTATCAATAATGGTGATTTTGATACATTTGAGGTTAGTTTACATCTAGGGTAGTCCTATTTTTCTTGAAATCCCATCTAGGTTTCTTTATGTGTTTGATATAGTGATTTCTTATGCATGCGTCTATGAGATAAGCTACTTTAAAATTTGAGCTATGGTGGTCTTTATTTCTTATTTAATTATTTTGAAGTTGATTCTCATATTGGTTGTCCTTGACTATCCTAAATTGTATTTGGGTAGAGCTTTGGATTATGGTCCTTTTTCCCATGGTAGGTGAAAAGCAATTTTTTTTCTTCTGTTAAGAAATGAGAGAAGAAGTTGACAGAATTGCCTGTTAATGATACTTTCTGAGTTTTATTAAGGATATATTTTATGTAGTTGGCTAATCCTTTGACAAAACGCACTTTACTTGTATTTGGGTAAATCTAAGATGTGTTTAATACTTCAAAGAACATGTTGTTCAAGTCTAGTATTAAAGCCATAAAGATTGGACCAAGAAACAAATGAAGAAAAAGTGTTCACTAAAGCTGGACAGATAGCTAGACACCTGCGGACAGCTGCTCGACAGTTGCTCGATACCTCTATCTATCAAGGTTTAATGAAGCTCGACAGCTTCTCGATCGATCGAGGTATCTATCGAGGTTACGGAAATTTAGATTTCCAGATCTGATTTTTGGGGCCAGGCTTTTGTATTTGTCTAGGGTTTCTTTTTTCACAACCCTAGGCATATATAAGGCTTATTTTAGAGGCCGTCACACAAGAGAATATAGGGAGAACATATGAAAAAGGTAACCGAAACCTTATTCTCTCTAAAAGAAGCTACTGCGTCTTTGCACCTTAGGGTTTTGTAACCAAGTGCTTCTTGATCTTCATTGTTGATGAAGTGAAGAACTTTGCAGCCAACATTCTTCTTACTCAAGTTGGTGAGTAAGTCACGTACTGAGATTTGTGCAAAGGAGTTAGTCACGTACTGGGATTCGTGCATCAAAGGGTGGCATTCATATATTGAAGAGTTCAGAGGTTCTGAAGCAGTAGAAGGTTTCTGCTGTGAGTTCATCTACGGGAATTGTAAAGTCTAGGGACAAAGGTTTTATACTAGATCTGAAACTTCTCTTTACTATAGCGAATTGCTTTTCGAGAAGGTTTTCTCCCAGGTTTTTTACTGTGAAACTGGTTGGTTTCATTGGTTTTCTTGGGTCATCATATCTTGTCTTATTTACTTTTCCGCTGCACTTAGTTTTGACACGATATTGATGTTTGTTTGTTTTAACAATTTTATTTATAATAAATCTAATTAACAACTTGGGTCTAAAACTTGTTAATTCTATCAATTGGGGTCTACATTTCCCAACAAGTGATATCAGAGCGGGTACATTTTGATTGGATTAATTTCCTGAGTGTGATCATTGACCCCGTTGTCATGGATCGTGGGCAATCTCTTTTGATTCCTCCTTTATTTGATGGCACTAATTATGCGTACTGGAAAGTTCGTATGAAAGTGTTTTTGCAGGCTCGAGGTGAACAGGTATGGTAAGCTGTTGAAGTTGGCTAGATTAAGCCAAAGAAAGCGCCAGTGGATTGGGATGATGCAATAATCACAGCGGCAAATTTCAACAATAAAGCCTTGAATGCCTTGTTTTGTAGGGTGACCAATGAGGAATTCAAGAAGATATCATCCACGGAAGTTTCCAAGGAAGCATGGACCATTCTTGAGACCACATATGAAGGTACCAAGGCAGTGAAGACTGTGAAGCTTCAAAGACTAGGCAGTAGCTTTGAATAAAAAAGGATGGAAGAGGATGAGACCTTTGATGAGTTCTATGCTAAACTCAAGGATATTGTGAATTCTGCCTTCAACCTTGGAGAGTCTATAGCAGAATCTAAAATTGTTAGGAAAATCCTTAGGTCCATACCTGAAAGATTCCATACCAAAATCACTGCCATTGAAGAAGCAAAGGACATTGATCAAATTCCTTTGACTGAGCTTGTAGGGAACCTTCAAACCTATAAGATGGGATTAGGCTTAATGGGACAATGTGGAAAGAGTACAAACTTGGCTCTTAAGGGTATAGAGGAAGAGATTGAGGACTTTAAAGATGAAGATGAAGATGAAGATGAAGATGAAGATGATGATGAGGATAAGGATCTAACCTTCATAACTGATGAGATTATCAAGCTTCTTCAGTTTAGGAAAAAGGATAAGGGCAAACCTTCTAGGAAATCTAAATCCTCTAGGAAGGGTAAGAATGAGAAGCCCCTCATCTAATGCCATGAGTGCAAGGGTTTTGGTCATATGAGGATAGAGTGCCCTAACTACCTTATGAGGGAAAAGGCCAAGAAGTCAAAAGACAAAGAGTTGGTTGCTACTTGGAGTGACACTGAGAATGACTCTTCTAATGTATACGTGGATGAATGTTGTCATGTTATGGCCTTTGCTGCCTCAACTGATAAGGTGATTGTGGAAAGTGCTCAAAAGTCTAGTTCTGATAAGACTGGCTTAGGATATGCTGTCTCCTCTAGCCCTTCCTCTTCCACGGCTTCTGGATCAAGGATTGTCATTGTGCCTCAATTTGAGAAAGGTAATAAAGGTATGAAATCCAAAACTATTTTGGCTAATTCTAAATCCTTTGTTAGACCTCATGTTTGTCACCATTGTGGTGTTTCTGGACACATTCGTCCTAATTGCTTTAAGTTATATCCTCATAAGCAATTGTCCAAACGATCACAGGTTTCCTCTCAAGGACCTACACCTACGTTGGAGAGTTATTAAAGGCCTTGAGCTTTTTAACTCAATTTCAGGAGAATTTTAATTCTTCTATGTCCTTTAGTAGACATACTAGGACACGTGCCTTTTCATATTCAC
Organism: Castanopsis chinensis; assembly: GCA_032878915.1. Lineage (NCBI taxonomy): Eukaryota > Viridiplantae > Streptophyta > Magnoliopsida > Fagales > Fagaceae > Castanopsis > Castanopsis chinensis. The sequence goes on along the minus strand of JAVQMG010000130.1, from coordinate 25,005,721 downwards.
GGCCAAAATCTCGTGCTGTGTGGGTGAGAAATGAGCCTAAGACTTAATTGTCTTTTCTGTTTGTCCTCTACTTTAATTCTTTCTATCTAAAATAAGACTCTCTTTGTTTGATTTCTTATCTGCTTTTAGAATCATGCCTTCATGCATTTGCATCTTTCTTCATGCTTTCATGTTGTTTGTCTGTTTTTGTTTAGTTGTTTTGTTTTTATTTTGTTTTGTTTTCAAAATAAATAAAAAAAGGAAAAATCAGAAAAATACAAAAACAATGTGTGTTTGTATACATTGGTTCTTGTGAACCATAAAATGGCCATTGAAATAGAGTGTTCTAAACTTTGTATCTTTTGTAGCTTAGATGGGCATTTTTATGTATAACTAAGCAAGTGAGCTTTGTAGCTCTTTGTTTGTGATAAGTAAGGTTAAGTGATCACCTGTACTTAACACTCGTATCACTCTGTTTGACGGGTAGGACTAGAAAATCCTAAGAGAAATGCATAAATAATCATCTCACCACTGTTACTCGCCAATCATGATATGACATCTGTATACTTCGGTATAGCAAAAGTGCAATGTAAAAAGCTTAACATAATTAAGTATTTCTTTTCTTTCTCTTATATGCCCATGCATGATATGCTTAATAAAAGAAAATATGCAAAGAAACAAAAACAAAAAGATTAAAAATGCTTCAAAATATGGTTGCAAGCATGTTTTCTAGAAGATGTGGGAGTTATAGGATGTACCTTGAAGGTGATAGTCCCCATCAAACAGTTATGATTGTGTGTGAGTTAAAGTAATTTTCTCATATCTCAAATCGTCATAACATTGAGATACTTATGCAATCTTGCGATGTTTTCACACACAACACGCAATATTCTTTGCTATTCTTGATACATGTGCAGGTACAAATTGATTTGGCCATCACAAGATTTACATGCGTTGATGTATACTTACTAAACTGTCTTAACTTATTTTTGAAATATAAATTGGTTAGACTTGTTTAGTGTGTGTGTGTGTGTGTGTTTTGGATCAAAATGCATGACATTTTTCTTTTTGAGAGATGTTTTTGAGATGTTAATATGTTGTTTGGATTTTTAGTTGAGTTGCATGCTTGATTGCATTCACATCTGTGTTTTTTTCTTCTTGAAAAACTGCTTTTAAGCCATCTCGACACCTCTCGATACCTGGCTTATCTGTCTAGTTGCATCTCATTGCAATCTCGACACCTCTTGATAGCTAGGTGGATCGATCGAGGAAGTTTATGTCTGCTCGATAGATGCTCGACACCTTCTTGATCCATCGAGGTTGTCTCGATAGTTTCTCGACACCTCTAAATCGATCGAGATATCCTTGCATGCATTTCATTTTTCTTTGTTTTGCATGTTTCTCTTATCTTGTCATTCATAACATCTTGTTTCATTACATTCATACATTTTTATGAATTCTTTATACCCCCTTAATCATCCTTAATCATATTTATGTTTCTCGGGTAAAGCTTTATAGCTTCCTATACCTTCTGTCAATCGTGACAAAAAGGGGGAGAAATTAGAGAATTTGTGGTCTCTTTCTTTAAGATTCTACAAGTTAGGGGGAGTTGTGTTTCATCTTGTTAGGGGGAGTGTTTACCTCCTTGTTCATGTACCTAGGTCTTGTGACCATTTTTACATACAACATGGTATTTATCAAGTGGTATATATATGATGATGTATGTTTTCTTCACCTATCTCTACATGTGTTGTTTCTTTTCTATCTTTATACACATGTTTCTTTATTTGTATACAATCTATTATTTCTGCTTCACACAAAGATGCCTCGATGAGTTTTGTTTAAAGTGTTTCAAAAATACAGGTTGTCAAAGTCTTCCATGCTATGAACTCTCTTCTTGCAAAGTTTTTCAAGAGTTTGTGTTAGGGTATATTTTATTGTATTCAACAAGTAAGTATGAGTTGAGTGATTTATGACTTTTCTCATATGTTCATTTTTTTGTTGTGGTTTTGTCATGGATTGCCAAAGGGGGAGATTGTTAAGGACATATTTTATGTAGTTGGCTAATCCTTTAACAAAACGCACTTTACTTATATTTGGGTAAATCTAAGATATGTTTAATATTTCAAAGAACATGTTGTTCAAGTCTAGTATTAAAGCCATAAAGATTGGACCAAGAAACAAGTGAAGAAAAAGTGTTCACTAAAGCTGGATAGATAGCTGGACACCTGAGGACACCTGTTGACACCTGTGGACACCTGCAGACAGCTGCTCGATACCTCTATCTATCGAGGTTTAATGAAGCTCGACAGCTTCTCGATCGATCGAGGTATCTATCGAGGTTACGAGAATTTAGATTTTCAGATCTGATTTTTGGGTCAAGCTTTTGTATTTGTGTAGGATTTCTTTTCTCACAATCCTAGGCATATATAAGGCTTATTTTAAAGGCCGTCACACAAGAGAATACAAGGAGAATATATAAAAAAGGTGACCGAAGCCTTATTCTCTCTAAAAGAAGCTACTGCGTCTTTGCGCCTTAGGGTTTTGTAACCAAGTGCTTCTTGATTTTCATTGTTGATGAAGTGAAGAACTTTGCAGCCAACATTCTTCTTCCTCAAGTTGGTGAGTGAGCCACGTACTGGGATTCGGGCAAAGGAATTAGTCACGTACTGGGATTCGTGCATCAAAGGGTGGCGTTCATATATTGAAGAGTTCAGAGGTTCTGAAGCAGTAAAAGGTTTTTGCTGTGACTTCATCTACAGGAATTGTAGAGTCTAGGGACAAAGGTTTTGTACTAGATCTAAAACTTCTCTTTACTATGGTGAATTACTTTTCGGGAAGGTGTCCCCCCAAGTTTTTTACTGTGAAACTGGTTGGTTTCATTGGTTTTCCTGGGTCATCATATCTTATCTTATTTACTTTTCCGCTGCACTTAGTTTTGACACGATATTGATGTTTGTTTGTTTTAGCAAGTTTATTCATAATAAATTTAATTAACAACTTGGGTTTAAAACTTGTTAATTCTATCAATTGGGGTCTAAATTTCCCAACAAGTTTAAAGAACAAGTTTTGTTTAGTTATGGTGTTTCCACATTTCGTTATCTGTTATATATGAAAATAACACCAATATGTTGTGGTTATTGCACTTTCTTAAATACTATAATTCTTCTTCTGTTCTCAAAGCCCCTAACTTGGGTAAAGTAGCTATTTTCAAGGAACTATTCCAAGGCAAAGAAAAAGGGTTTGACATGGAGAAGGCTTTATTGGCAAAGCCTATTCATGATTTTGAAAAGGCAATATCTATTGTATCTTAGCACAAGAGACGTGCTTGGGAATGTGAGCAAGCAAAGAAAATTTATAAAAGTCAATGTTTTATGTTGTATAAATATATGATGTACTCTTCTATATAATGCAGATTTGTTGTATTATGTTCTTTCTCTACTCTTTTTGAGTCATAGCAAAAGAATTTGACATTGGTAACTATATTCCATTTATTTATTATGAAAATAAGATTGCGACCATTATTGCAATTTGTTTATTCACAATATGTATGTAACCATGAAAATAACTTCATTGCCAATGGACCTATGGTAGTGGTATTAATCTTTTTGGCATGTATGTATTTTTATGGAGATGATATACAGGATTTCCTTATCCCTTATTTGTCTTTATAATTTTTTATTGAGCACAAGCACATTGTGTACTAGGTTTGACAATGTTTAATATTTGAATTAGTGAAGATTTTATGTTATGCTTGGTTCTTCTCCATTTAAATGTATTATTTGATTAGTGAGTCTTGAGACATTCTAATTTAGTGCAGCAAATGATAATTGCAATATTATTTTTTTTTCTTTTTAAAGAATCTCGTGCATCACACGGGTTAACGACTAGTTATTATATAAGACCGAAGTATCTGACCTCTCCACAATTTTCCACATCAGCATTTTTTTTTTAATTTTTAAATCTGATGTATTTATTTTTATTTTTAAACCCATATATAATGGCTACATGATAATGATTTTTAGTTATTAGAGTTCTGAAATTACTAGAAGTTAAGTTGTAATATCGACATGTTTAATGTTGACATATATTATTAAATATACTCTCCTTTCACAAACCAATTAATCTTCCCTGATATAATTCTGAAACCAAAATACTCATATATATGCTCTCCTTTCATAAACCAAATACTCTTCCCCAATATAATTCTGCAACCAAAATACTCTGAAACCAAAACACATAAGGCAGAACCTCTCCTTTTGACAAAACTAAACCCAACACCTCTCCTTTCAACATTACTCACCACACGCAAAACCTATACACTCTCTCAAACATAGATCCAAGCTATTTCACAGAAAGCTTGCAGGGGCACAACCATGGGAGCCAATGTTTTCAATCTCCAACCCAACCTCCATATCAGAGCATTCTCTCTCGGTATCTCTCAATTAATCTATGAATAAACTCTTTTTCTATTGTCTTTAATTAGGTTTTTTTTTTTTTTTTTTTTTTTTTGTCAATTTAAGGATTTCGTCTTTAATTAGGCTTTTTTTTTTTTTTTGTTATGATGTTTAGAAATCATTTATTTTTAGGAGTGGCCTTCTTGCAGGTCAATATAGGGATTTCAATTCCTAACCCCTTTTTCTCTCTATCCATTTTTGTTGAAGTCAGGGAAACACTCATAGAAAATCAAATTCTACAGGTTTTGTAAGATAGAGTTATTTTTTGAAATTTTTTGTTTTTTGTTTTTTTTTTTTTTTTGGGTTATTTGTTGGCTTAAAGTGGAGATGTATTGAAGAGCCTCCCAACCTTCAAAATCTGACAACAATCCTACAGGTTTTGCTTTACCTTCAAGTTTTGCTTTATTTTGCTATCTAGGTTTTTTAGCACATTTGATTTAGCTTAGCTTAATCATTTGTTTGATTGAATAATTATTTGGGCACCTAAAACGTCAGCCTTCTTTGTCTCCACTCAGTCCCCTGTTTTTTTTTTTTTTTCAAACCTTCTATCTCTTCTGTACAAGTTCATGTCTTTTTTAATCAAATTTGTCAAATTTGTAACTATAAACAAATTTAATTAGGACTCTACAACCATTATCTTATAAAAGTTTTTGCGATAATGTTTATTTATTTATTTTTTAATATATATATTTTTAGTGCACCAAACCAATTCACAGCTGTTCAATTTATAATTCTTTGTACATTTGTTTGCTGTTTTAAAGCAGGTTTCATTCTTAATTTTTTCTCTTTCATTCCCTTTTATTTAGATTTAATATTCCTGATTAATTTTTGCTTTTTTATTGCCTTTCTCTTTCTGAATTTTTTTTAGTATAGGATTAACTATTAGTCCATGTACTTCTAATTTCTAAATATTGTAGTGTTTTGTTTACATTTAAAGAACTCATGAAACTCAATCTAAATTGTAACTTATCATGTATAAATAATTTTTTTTTTGAATTTTAAGTAATTAATAATTGCATTGGTATGCTTTTGAGACACACAATCGAAAAAAAATTGTAAAAAAGTCATGAAGGTTGGTTGAATTTTACTCTGTTTTAATGATCATGTTAATTAAATGTGTGCTTTACCTATAAACAATTGCATTGCTGTATCTTTTGGAGTTTGATTTTTACAGACTTAACTTGAATGTTTTAAAGATAGAACTCGCATGAGCAAATTATATATATATATATATATATATATATAAAAACATATTTAGAAATCTTGCTCCCACAATGATGATTGCTACAAAATATATACACACACACACACACACATAGTGATGACTGCACAACTATGAATTATATATATATATATATATATATTATACATATATATTTTTAAATCAAATTTAACCAAAAACCTAGCCACCGTACTCTCTCTGCACCAATATAATACTCATTCTCTTTGAATCTCTATATATTATGCTTCAATCTCCATATTGCTCAAATCTCAATACCATTAAATTTTTTTTTTTTTTTTTTTTGGTTTTGTTCTATGCTTGTGGTTATGGGTACTTTTTGGCTATGATATAGTAGGATTTTGTTTGAATTTTTAGATATTGTTGTAAAAAACAATACTGAGGATTATGACATGTTTTAATTCTACACCTAATGTGAAGATCATTGATGGCAAATGTGATAATAACTTTTTTTTTTTTTTGGTAAAACCATCCAGACCAATTAGATTATGTCAATTTTGGCTTGCAGAAATGAGAGATGGAGTAAAGTGTCAAGTCAATCAAAATGATCAAAGGATCAAATGTCTCGATGAGAAACATAAATGTCATGACTATAGAGTATGTCTTTAAAAAAAAAAATTCAAACATATATAAATGTCAGAGGTTTCGGTTTTATAATAATAATTAATTAATGAAAAAAAAACCCCTAACCCAAGTTAGACTTCTAGCCAAATACAATAACACTCTCCCACTGTCTCTACTCTCTCTTATTTAAGAACTGTTATCTCTCTTTTCTTAGTCTTTTCAAACGTAGCATATCATTAATCCAGAACTATCCTGCCATCATTAACAAAAATACGAAAACCAAAGGCAGGGTATTGCATGCCAAGCTGACTATTGAAGACCAAGCTCAAGTTTCTCATTTAAGTCATGTATTTGTTTTAGTCTAAGGTACTGACTTAGGATTGACAACAAAAGACAGCAAGAGAGTAAGTGACACTAACACGGTGATACACACTCTCTGTGTTCTTTCGCCTTCTTCATGAGCTTTGGTTATTTTCATTCTCTTTGTTGAGACTTTGACACTTAAGACTCATATATACATAATATTCTTTCTTCATCTACAAGTTTCATTGATGTCGGTGTCTACTGAAACTAATCAAACATCAAAGAGATCGTCTTTTTGTCATTTCTTTTACTGGGTTGAATTTTTTGTGTTTTTGTTTTTGTTTTTGTTTTTTTTTTTTTTCTAGGTTGAAATTGGTTGGATTCTTCAAGTAGTAAAGGGGTTGATGCATCTTTGCTTTATAATATCATGATAGCGTGACGGACAATACTTGTAGCAAACAATTTGACCAAGTTAAATATTTCTAAGCTTTCAAAACTTGGGTTTATGTTGTAAAAAATATAAGTTTTCTTGTGAGGTTTAATGTATGTTAAAAGCTAAATTAAAGATTTTTGGAATTGCTTATATTCATGTGTCTGTATGTATTGGGTTTAATTCAATTGAAATTATTTTTGAAACTTTGGATTTGATTGAATCGGAAAAAGTATATTCCGATATTTGGAGTTTGACGATGCAAGGAAAATCAGTAGGCTAGATGTTTCGGGCTTTAAAGGGCTAGCGGCTGATTAGAATGCTTGAAAAAAGAGCACATGATCAAAGGTATCTAGAGTGGACCGGCCAAGAATCCTCTGATGCCAAAGTTAGTTTCTTTCTCAAATTCTATAGAGTTCCAACTTTTTAGGAGTTATGTATGTATAAAAATATTTGCATTTGTTTGATGAGGATGAGTCCTTATATACCAAGTCCCGGTGCGGTTACTCAGTTTGTAACTTCCCTAGTGTTTGTGGAAGCTTTAACTTCCGTTAACTGTCATAGGAGTTTAGAATCTTATCTTCTGTAACTGCCACGGGAAGTTAAGTAGAAGGTTAGTGAGGAAATCTTGCTAATGCCGCCAGATAATACCACATGGTCCAATTCATAAGATTTGGTAAAGAAATCTGCATTTAGGAATTTCCTAAGGAGCGATGAGTCATCCTGGGATTTTCCAAACGGACAGTTCCTACAACCATGGACGACCATCCTAAGAGGGGCGTCCATCCAATGTTGGGGGTAGTCATTCTACTATGAAAGACCCCTATGGACGAGCTAGAGTTTGTCTATTTTTGCTCACCATCAGCTGCCCCCTTGTCCAAGGGTCGTTTAATGCATCATAGAATTTACTTTTTTCCTTGGACACGTGCCTTAATGTTGATGGTTATCATTGCGTCACGTGCCATCATTTCCTTGGTTAACCTTATGTGGTCTAGTTTACGCCACATGTCATGATTTTATCGAAGGCTTGTCTCGTCGATTTATTTTTCCAAGGAAAATACCACATGGTGTCTTCTAATGGTCACGTCGTTTCAGATGCCAAATTTCATCGCCTATAAATAGTGGAATTCCTCTCCTACCCTTTGCATTTTTCAAATTTTCTCCCTTGACATTCGTCATCCAGAGCCTCGTCTAGAAGTGCTTTCATGTCCTTAGTTTTCCCTTGTCTAGAGCCAGGTATTTTATTCATACTCGTCTTTAGGTTTTTCTTAAGTTTTCTTCAAAATATTTGAAAGTGTTGATAAGCAAATAGACAAGTATCACGATTCAACTAGCTACAGTGGCTCCAGTAGCATTAGCAATATTAGTAGTGGGGGAAACACCACGGATGAGGAATACACCTTTGGTGTTCCTTTAGAGGTCCTTCAGGAACAGCTTAGGACGAGGGCAGCATTTAGGTCTAGGGCCGGTTCTTCGAGTGCTCTCTCGTCCATTTCTCTAGATGAGGTTGAGACAATATACAGCTATGTTGTGGGAGTCCACTCTAGGACGGACGAGAAGAGGTTAACGTTCCTTAGGAGTTGGTATCAAATTCCAGACAATTTGAACCTTAGGTTGGTTATTCGTGGGGTGTTGCTAGCCTCGTTTTGGTCTAGGTGTTTATAAGGCTTACCTTTTAGGAGGTCTTAGGTTGCCTCTTAATACTTTTGCTAGGGAGTTACTCACAAGACTAGGTTTAGGGTTGTGTCAGTTTAACCCCAATGCATGGAGACTAGTCATCTCTATGCAAATTTTGTGAAGAGAGGTGTTTGAAAGGGATTGTCCTTTCACTATGGATGAATTCCTCTATTGTTACAAACCCTTTGAAATTAACGAATCCATTGGCTTTTATCAATTCACAGCCAGAGGGAAAGATTGTAGAATAATAAAGTCCCTTGTTACGTTAGATAGGAACTGGAAGACAGAGTTTTTCTTCATCTATAGTTTTTAGGTAGGACACCCTGTTGAAGTTGGCAGGAATCCATTTTCCCCATATACTGGAGAATTAGGGAACCTTCGTTCTGAAGGTATGCCTATTATCATTATTTTATTATTTTTACTATAGTCGTTTTATAATTGTCTAACCATTTTTTTTTTTTTTTTTTGTTCTTTTTCCTGCAGGTGTTAGACGACCATCCTTGAGCAAGTTTTATCTTGAATGTATCCAAAAGACTCGTCTACACCCTGAGAGGGATTTCCATTCCTTGGTTACTCTTCAACGTCTTGCTACATGGGGACTTGGTCCTGAACCCTCTCTTGAGCCTATAGCCCACGAACTTATAATCCGTCGACATAAGTTTTTACTTTTGAAAAAATTTGTTTTGATGTCATCTTTGAAATGATTCTAACATTCTTTCTTTCAAGGATGGCTACTATAAAGGAGAACAAAGAGAAAGAGGTAGTGGACGAGGCCACCAAGCCAGAGGCTTAGTCTTAGCCTCGTCCTTCTATTGGGGACAAAAGGAAGAGCTTGTCCAAGATGCTGGACTTGGGAAACCTCCCCAGTCGTCGAGGGCATAAGAAGGCAAAGCATGGGTCGTCCAGGCCTGAAATTACCAAACCAGGTACCGTCCTTCCTACTTCCAAAGTGCCATTCGTCCAAGCTCTTGATATAGACGTGCCTGGTCCTGCTGATATTACCCTGTCCAAGACCACTACTCTTGCCTCGTCTCAGCCTTCTCCAAGAGTTCCTATGAACATTATTGAGAATGAGGACTTGGCTTGAGAGTGGTTTGAAAATTCTGTGACTGAAGAGGACGTGACGGTGTGCTATGACATGTCCTTAAAAAAGTTTCAACACTTTGCTGTTCATGATCTCTTCAAGGTGTGTAATCTTACTCTTACCTCGTCCTACCATTCTATTATTGTTTAAATTATTATTATATTTTAATAGGATTTAACTTTTTGCCTAGACAATGTCTAAGTTCATCGCAGCATCCAAGCAGGACACAGAGATAGACAAGGAGAGGGCTTGAGACGAGGCTTCAGCAGGTCAAGGATGACTGTAGAGGCTGGGCTGAAGCGAAGGGCAAGGCTAAGGACGAAGTGAAGGAGCTGAAGAATCTTGTTAAAGAGCTAAAGGCTGACATTGTTAAGAAGGATACTCATCTTGATCATTTTCAAAAGAAGAATGACGAGCTAAGTACCCTTCTCAAGGATGCCAAAAATGTTGTTGTGGAGGAGTTTAGAGCTGCCAACCAATTTATTGATCCTCTGGACATGAACTATGCTGCTGGCTTTGAAGATTTTCGCATGGACGTTATTGAACATTTCCCTGAAGTTGATTTTAGCAAACTTTAGCTTAGTGGCACTGCTAGCTCCCTCCTTCAGATGAGCTCTGAGGACATCAACATTGAAGACGATGATTCCACACAGCCAGCTCAAGACGAGCCCAAGACTAGAGAGAACCCCTCAGGAAAAGCATAATAATTTGAATAGTTTACTTCTCTTTCTCTTTTTTTTTTTTTTTTTTTTTCTTTTAAGTTGGACATCTGTTGTTTTGGACCATTGGAATTTATTCAAGTATATTTGTCTCGTCTATGGCCTTTGTGAGCTTTCAAACAGTTGCCTTTTAGGCTTTAACTTATAAAGGTTTTTGGACGGTGGTCGTCTACCCTTTTTCAAGCTTTTATAAATGAATGTTTACTTTTATTGCTTTATGTACTATTGAACATGTTATTTACATCATCCACGATATACTAGTTTTTTTTAGTGTGGTCTGTCCACTCGTGGTGTTTTGCTCGTCTATGTTCAAGAATCCCTTCATGTTCAACATTTTTGCCATTCTTTGAATTCTACAAGTATAACTCGTCCTATGAATGTCATTGATTTTACTGGCTTTGTTAGTCCAGAAATTTGACTTAGCTAGTTCTTTCTCTCATCCATAGGCTGGATAGTTTACTTTTGTCTTTAGGTAAGACGCCTCTAGCATTTAAATCGTCCAAAGGTTGGATTGTCTTGGCTGGGTGTATTTATCCATGAATTTCAAATATTTTATATGCATGCATTCCCTCGTCCATTTCTTGAACATTTATGCTTAAGGTTTTATCTAGTCCCTTGGACGAGTATGCATTTTCTCGTCCATTGGTTGGACGAGTATGCCGCCTTTAGCTTACTTTTTTCTTTGCTTTATCCTCATTTCAAGAAAAACTTTGTAGATGTTACACCCCTACGTCTAGGGGTTTTTCTCGTCTTGGGCCTTAATCCTCTTGTGGAAGAAGTTATGAGAATTAGACTTATGTATCACATACATCGAAGATCCAAACTGCATATACATAATATAAAACATCGTCCATAAGCATGGCACATGCTTAGAAGCCATTGCCTTAGGGAAATAAAAATACTTATGCAAACAGATAGACTAAGTATGTAACTTCATCCATCACAATCTTGTCTTTAGACAGTGTATAAGTTAGAGCCTAATACACTTTTAGTTAAACCACGCAATAGTAATTATAAACATAAAGTAGTAAACATGGATAAAGATGAGGGAAACGCTTCAACTTCATCCATGGTGTCGCTTGTCCAGGCTGACCCTTCATTGATAGTACCTTTTCAGATGCTCGACATTCCAAAGATACTGTAGCTTCCATCCATCTAGGGCTTCCAGGTAGTATGATCCCTGCCTTTTGCAATTAACGACCCTATAGGGTCCTTCCTAATTAGGGCCCAGTTTCCCATGGGCCAAGTTCTTGGTTGCTAAAGAGACCCTTTTAAGGATGAGGTCCCCAATGTTGAAGCGCCTAGGTTTCACCATTGCATCATATTGCCTAGCTATGAGATTTTTATACGTTGCTGATCTTTGCTCTGCGTTTATCCTTACCTCATCTATCAGTTCAAGGCTGAGATGAAGTTTCTTTTCATTATCCTCATCTTAATACTTCGTCACCCTGTGATTTGCCATGTGCACTTCTGTAGGTATTATTGCTTCACTTCCATAGGCTAACTTGAAAGAAGTTTCCCTTGTGGGGGTCCTCACAGTTGTCCTATAAGCCCATAGAATACCTGGTAGCTCATCTGGCCATACTCCCTTTGCCCCCTCAAGCCAGGTCTTGATGATCTTCAATAAGGACCAGTTTGCAAATTTCGCTTGTCTATTCACCTATGGGGTGAGAGGGTGAGGAATAATTATCCCTGATTCGAAGTTGCTTGCAAAAGTCTCTGAAAGGTATCTTGTCAAACTGTCGTTTGGTGTCAGACATTAGTACCCTAGGTACCCTGAACTTGTATACAATGCTCTTCTAAAAAAAGTTTTTGACATTCTGTTAAGTAATTTTTGCTAAGGGTTCTGCTTCTACTCACTTAGTAAAGTAATTGATCCCTACTACCAAAACTTTTATCTGCTTGGTTCCTAGTGGGAAGGGACCTAAGATATCTAGTCCCCATTGTGCAAAGGGCCATAGGGCCATCATCGAGGTTAGATACTCCAACGATTGTCTAGAGACGTTGCTGAAGCATTGACACTGGTCACACACCTTGACATAAGCCTTAGCATCTGCTTGAATAGTTGGCCAGTAGTAGCCTGCACGAATGACTTTAAGGACTAGTGATCTCGCTCATGAGTGATTCTTGCATACTTCTTCATGAACTTCCCTCAATACGTAGTTTGACTTGTCCGGAGCTAGGCACCTTAAGTAAGGCTGAGAGAAGCCTCACTTGGATAGCACTTCGTCTATGAGGACATACTTGGCAGCCCTGATCCTCCATTTCCTAGCCTCATCTTTGTCTTCTAGAAGCCTTCCATCTTTGAGATAAACTATTATTAGAGTTATCCAATTTCTTTCTCCTTCAATTTGTTGTACTTCTGGAAGATCTATGCTCGGTATATATTGGATCTAGTTGTGGTCGTCCATTACTCTCCCCACTAAAACTACTTTTGCCAAAGCATTCGCCTCCATGTTTTCCTTCCTCGGGAGTTGAACAAAACTGGTCTCTTTAAACTTTTGGATGAGCCGTTTTACTTTGTTGAGATAATTCTGCATTCAATCTTCCTTAACTTCACACATTCCATTCACTTGATTAATAACCAACTGAGAGTCTCCTTGGACGACTACTGACTCTGCCCCTAAGGACTTAGTCAATTCCAATCCTTTAAGGAGGGTTTCATACTCAGCGTTGTTGTTAGTGGTTTGGTATAGTGGACATGCCGCGTGTTCCAACTTATCTCCCTCCGGGGACTTGAGTATAACTCCAATCCCCCCTGCATATAATGTGAACCAGCCATCTACATTAATGACCCACCTTTATGCCTCTTCCTCTTTGTCTAACTCGCCCTAACTAAGAGTGAACTCCGCAATGAAATCTGTCAATGCTTGTGCTTTTATCGCACTTCTTGGTTGGTATCTGACATTAAAATCACTAAGCTCCATAGCCCATTGGATTAGTCATCCTGTGGCTTCCAACTTGTTCATTGCCTCTTTTAGGAGATGATCTGTTAGTACGTTGATGACATGAGCCTAAAAGTAATGCCTCAGCTTCCTAAAAGTCGTGACCAAATACCTCAGCTTCCGTCATTGGATACCGTCCTTCCGCTCCTCTTAGCGCCGGGCTTGTATAGTAAACCAGCTTCTGTATCCTTTCTTCTTCTCTAATCAATGGCGAGCTCGCTGCATGTGGGGACACTGCTAAATACAAATATAGTTCTTCACCAGGTATGGACAGGCTCAGCAGAGGTGTTGTGGTGAGATAGGTCTTGAGGTCTTGGAAAGCTTTCCGACACTTGTCCATCCATTCAAATGCCTTTCTGAGAATTTTAAAGAATGGTAAACACTTGTCAGTAGCTTTTGAGACGAACCTGTTAAGGGATGCAACTCGTCCGGTGAGAGATTGGACTTCTTTGATATTCCTTGGTGGCTCCATATTCAGTATCGCTTAGATTTTATTAAGATTTGCCTCAATTCTTCTATGTGAAACCATGAACCCAAGAAACTTACCTGACGAAACTCCAAAAGTACACTTTCTCAGATTCAACTTCTTGTTATACTATCTAATTGTATCAAAGGTCTCTTGAAGGTCGTCCAGGTGCTTTTCCTCGTCCAAACTCTTTACCAGCAAGTCATCTACATAAACTTCCACATTCTGTCCGATCTGTGGATGAAACATATGATTAACCAGATTTTGGTAAGTTGCCCCCGCGTTCTTCAAACCAAAGGGCATTATCTTGTAGCAAAACAACCCCTGGCTAGTTATGAAGGATGTTTTCTCTTGATCCACCTTGTCCATCCTTATTTGATAGTAGCTTGAGAAGGCATCCATGAAACTTAGCAGTTTGTGATCCGCAATCCAATCCACCAGCTGGTCAATGCGTGGCAATGGATAACTATCCTTGGGGCAAACCTTGTTCAAATCAGTGAAGTCCATGCACATTCTCCATTTGCCCTAGCTTTCTTGACCATAACTACATTAGCCTACCAATCTAGGTAATAAACTTCCCGGATAAATTTTGCTGTAATCAACTTCTGGACTTCTTCTTTAATGGCGTTGTCTCGTTCAGGAGCAAAAATTCTTTTCTTTTGACGTATAGGCTTGGAGGAAGGATACACATTTAGACGATGGGTAATGACACTTGGGTCAATACCTAACATGTCCTCGTGATTCCATGCAAACACATCAAGGCTTTTCTTTAAAAACTGGACCAGGTCTTGCTTCATCTTCTCTTCCATGCCCAGCCCAATCTTAGTAAATTTTTTGAGGTTGCTCTCGTCCAAATGAATGTCTTCTAGCACTTCCGTAGGTTCCATGGTAATCCTTCTCTCGTCTATGCTTATCGTCTGTACCTGCTTATCCATAGCCAACATGGCTAGATAGCACTCTCTAGCGGCTAATTGGTCTCCTTGCACTTAACCTACTCCATGCTAACCAAGAACTTGATAGAGAAATGGTTGGTAGATGTTACCGCCTTCCAATTATTTAAAGTCGATCTTCCAATGATGACATTGTATAACAATGAACAGTCAACAACAAGGAAGTTTACCTCTTTGGTTATTTGTTGTGGATACGCTCCGACCACCACAGATAATGTAATGGTACCTATGGGTTGTACTTTCATCCCTCCAAATCCTACCAAGGGTGAGTTTACTAGACAAAGTTGATCTCGTCCAAGCCTTATTTGTTGGAAGGCGAGGTAATATAAGATGTTCATTGAACTCTCATTGTCTATTAACACCCTTTTGGTCGTATAATCAACAATGAGTAAGGTAATGAGGATCGTGTCATCATGTGGGTGGTGAAACCTTTCAGCATTCTCGTCCATGAACATAATGGCTTGCTCGTCAGCTTCCCTCATCCTTGCAGATCGTCCTGATAGTTGAACGTATTGCACTACCTTTAGGCATGTCTTACTTGACTTGGAAGATTGACCTGTCGAGGTTCCTCCTATAATGAATCTTATTTCTTCAAGTGGGGGTCGTGACGACTCTTCTACCTTTGCCTTCAACTTTCCATCCTTATGATCTCATCCAAGAAAATTTCTCAATTTTCCTTGCCTGATGAGATTCTCTATTTGCTGTTTCAAATCAAAACACTCGTCCGTGTCATGGCTATAGTCTTTATGGAAGCGGCAATACTTGTTCCTATTACACATTTTAGGATCTCCTTTCATTTTCTCTAGCCACTTCAAGGACAGGTCATCATTGATTTGCATAAGCACTTATTTAAGTGGCATATTCAAGGGCGTGTACTACTGAATCCTTGTTGAAGAACTTGCCTTCTTATTATCTCTATCTTTTTTCTCTCCTACCTAAGCCTTCTTTAGACGAGGACCTTGCTCAGGATGGTGCGAGAGATCTGCTTCCATGCGCTTTGCTCTTTTCCTTTTCTTGGCTATGATTGCATCCTTCGCATTCATGAAGTTTTGTGCTGAATGGACGAGTTCAACCATGGTTTGTGGCTCTCACTCATAAAGCTTATAAATGAACAAATCGGAGTTAACTCCATTATAGAAGGTTGCCAATAAAAAGTTATCGTCCATCTCGTCCATCGTCAAGGCTTCCTTGTTGAACTGGGTAATGAAGGACCACAAAATTTCATTTTTCCTTTGCTCTGTGGTTAACAGGATAGATAAGGAAAGCTTGTGTCGTTGTCCTTCAATAAAATTGTTAACGAACAACTTACTCAATTCTTCAAACAAGCTCACAGTGTTTAGAGGTATCTTGCTGAACCACACTCGTGCTGGCCCCTTGAGGGAGATAGGGAAAGCCTTACACATAATCTCGTCCAAAACCCCCTGGAGGTGCATGGTAGTCTTGAAGGTGGCGATATGATCACACCGGTCGCGCGTTTCATAATATGAATCCAAAGAAGGCATCTTAAACTTTGGAGGCAGGGGGTGACTATTGATGGAAGCAGAGAAAGGGGATTCTATTCGATGAACCAAATCATCCATGGGGTTTGCCCTTCTCATATTCTCCCTCATCTCGTCCATGGCCTTCCTCATTTGGTCCATCTCTCTTTCCAAATGCGGCACCCTTCGTGAAGTGGTTCCCCTCGACTGGTTCTCGGGCTCAGCATTCTCTCCTCTATCTTCATGACTCTAGGATTGTCCTCCCATGTGTCTTTCATGGTATTACCTCCTTAAACTAATCTCCCTAGTCAATTCTCGATTTTGATGGGTTAGTTCTGCCATGGCAGCTGCCATGGACTGTATGTGTTGGATGGAAGGTGACTGCACGACAGGCGCTAACTGAAGGTCATAATGGGGGTTACTTGAAGCATCCCTACTTTCCTAGTGGCCTGGGCTAGTGACCATTGATCTTGTTCAAACCATACAACGTTTCATTGAAGAAAGGTAAATTGCAGAACACAATTTACACTTCCCACAAACGGTGCCAACTGATGATACAAGGAAAATTAGTAGGCTAGTTTAAAGGGCTAGCGACTAATTAGAATGCCTGAAAAAAGAACACACGATCAAAGGTGACCAGGGTGGACTAGCTAAGAATTATCCGATGCCAAAGTTAGTTTATTTCTCAAATTCTATGGAGTTCCAACTTTTCTAGAGTTATGTATGTACAAAAATACCTACCTTTGTTTGATGAGGATGAGTTCTTATATACCAAGTCTCGGGGCAGTTACTTGGTTTGTAACTTTCCCATTGTTTATGGAAGCTTTAACTTCCGTTAACTACCATAGGAGTTTAGAATCTTATCTTCTGTAACCACCATGGGAAGTTAAGTAGGAGGTTAGCGAGGAAATCTTGCTAATACCGCCAGATAATACCACGTGGTCTAATTCATAAGATTTGGTAAAGAAATCCGCATCTGGGAATTTCCTAAGGATTAGTGAGTCGTCTTGGGATTTTCTAGATGGACGGTTCCTGCAAACATGGACGATCGTCCTAAGAGGGGTGTCCATCCAATGTTGGGGGTAGTCATTCTACTATGGACGACCCCTATGGACGAGCTAGATTTTTCTATTTTTGCTCACCATCAGAGTCTTTATCCAATATTTTGATGTGTATACATTCATAGTTTCAATTGTTCATCTATTAATCATGAATAATAATATTGTTATTTGCAATCATTATGATATGGTATCAATGATGTGATCATTCTGAATGCTTTCCTTTAGAGTTTAGATAAAGTCTATTTATGATTTTAAAAAATTACAATCAGAAGACTTTTGAACTTAATTTTTTTTATAAAAATTATTGGAAACGTTGACTTCTATTAAACTCCCTCATTTATGGCTTTATCAAAAGAAAACCCTTATGGATAGGTATTAGGATATTATTTGGAAGTATTATAATAGACTACTAATTGGTGTAAAGGTATGGTATGCAGCTAAATGTAACATCAATTTAGTTAAAACTCTATAGCTAAGTTTTAAAAAAACTAAAATTCTATTTCAAAAAATTTCAAAAACTTTAGATTTTATTTTAATTTTTTTGATCATATATCATAAAAATTTTATATGGTAATATAATAAAATTTATACATTACATACAATCATTACTCCAGTTACCTTCCAAATGATGGAAGATATGAGAATGTAATTTGTAGATTTATTATCAATATAACATAGATAATTATATTGGTTAGGGATAGTAGATTTAATTGTAATTGAGCATTGTGTGAACTGCGAAGTCATCACCATAGAATAGTTATGATGTTGTGAGCCACACCAATATGTGTTATGTGGACCAATGATATGAAATAAAAAGAACTTTCTAAACCTTTATTTTGAACAAAATTACTTATTTTCATTCTTTTTTAATCATTTTCAAGTCATACATTTTTTTAAGCCAATCATATACCTTTAAATAAAATTAATATATTTAATTTTTGCTTAATTTTTTAAAAAACTTTTAAGTAATTATTTTGTGCATCGCATAGGTTAGCGACTAGTATATATATATATATATATATATATATATATAACCTTAACATCTGAAACTCTCACTATTTTCCACATCAGTACAATATTTAAATAAAATTTTTTTTGTTTAGTCTAAACTTAATAAGGAATGAAACTCTATCTCTCTAACAAGTCAAACTTAAACTCAAACTCATCATTATCATTTTTGTAAAACCAAAATTATTTTTATTTAATTCAAACTTAATAAAGAGTAAAACTTTATCTCTCTAATAAGTCCAACTTAAACTGAAACTCATCATTATTATTTTTTTTAAACAAAATCATTTTTGTTGAATACAAACTTAAGAAGGAGTGAAACTTTATCTCTCTAACAAGTCCAACTTAACCTCAAACTCAAATGTTAATAATTTATCTCCAAATTTATGAGGTTAATAATGATTTGTCCCTCCATTTACCAATTTACGGCCATCAAATGTTAAACAAATATAAATAAATATAAGGAAACAATGACCAGCACATTTAGATTTTGTTACAAATCGAGTTTGTATAGAATATAATGTTTTTGGTAGCTTTTTTTTTTTTTTTTTTTTTTTTTTTTTGAGAAACCCCTTAACATTGGGGAGTATTATTGATGAGGGAAAAATACATGTTTGTATCTCATCAGAGCACATGCAGCGGAAAGATAACATATCCACTTCATTCATAAATGTTAACATGCACTATATAAGTTTCAGAATTCGAGAAAAAGATAGTGTACCTTGGAGCAGTGAATTTCAAAACCAAAGATCAGAAGTACTTGAAAATACTTTCAATCTTCACTCCAATTCCACTAATGCCCAAGATGTGTGGTCTCTTGATCATTTTTCAAAGGGAGAATGTCAAAGTGTCTAACACTCACATACACACCACTTCACAATAGTATTCTATTTTTCTCACATACAAAAAATTCTATATGTTTTTCCCTTTGTATCTAACTGATTATTTAATTGAGCTGGCCTTTTGAGCCTTTCCAATTGGGCTTAAGTGTGTGGCTTGGAGTGGGTCCAAAAGGGACTAATAAGATATTAGCTCCAATGAGCCTAGGTTTTTCTGTCAACTTTTAACAAGTCTAAAGTTACCATTAACTATATTTAATACCACTATATAAATATAGTTGCACTCTAGGCCTTATTTATAAATTATATCTCAAAACGTTATTGTATATGTAACTCCTTCATAAAATATTCGTAGTAATACAAAGTTATGAATGTAAACTGCCACTTTATAAATTACTGCATCTAATCCTTGAGTCCCCAATCTAATCCTTTAAAGTTATTAATCATATATTTATGAAATCCAAGTCCATAAATATGTATACTTTAATAAATCCTTACTAAAGTGGTTAGGCCTAACTCTCTAAATAACAAAATCCATTAAATTTATTTCAAGGGAATATTTTGCATCTCCGTCAAGAGACTATGAATTTCATATTGAGAATATATGTTCCATCAATACTAAATGTGGTTGCCCAACATACTGAGGTTTTGACCGTAACTTTAGAACTCACTCCTGATATATCAAAGCAACCTACACTTCATGATCAGGTCCATTAGACTCTTAGGATTAAGAGTTCATATAAATATAAGTCGTGAGTTTATTATTTATTTGACAGTCATTAGGAGAATAATAAATCTCGCATCGGTCCAGTTCAATATGTTTTAACTCTTAAAACATATCAACATACCAACTAGAAATCTCCATTTCCATGATCAAGACAAATCATCTTAGTTAACATGTTATAGTCTTCGCAGATGAAATACCCAATTTCATCACCGACTACGAACTACAATTCTAAGTTTACAAAGAACTTGTGATTTATATCTTCTGTGACTTTTTACGTAAATCACATACTATGCATCTCATGAACTATATGATAATGTTCCAATATTCATGTTACCATTATTTTAGATAATAATAAAACAACTTTATTAATCATAACATTAAGTTATACATAATAACATACATAGCATCATACAATAGGATTTAAGGGGGACACATTATAACAATTGATTACTAAAACGAAGATTAGAATGGTAAACTTCAATCGTGTCTGGAGGAACAGACTCCATCCAAACATCCAAAGTATTTGTTATAGCTTGTCTAGCTAGTCTATGAGCCACACAATTACCTTGCCTCTTAATATGTTGGAACGATAAATGAATAAAAAAAGAGCAAAGAAAAGAAATGTCTTGTAAGATATGCTCAAACCCAGATTGAGTCATATTGCCACCGTTGATTGAATTAATAATGACTTCTGAATCTCCTTCAACTATCAATCTTTGAAAGCCCAGCTCCTTTGCAAACCAAAGAACTCGGCGCGCTGCTAGCACTTCCACCATCTCTATCGTAGCAGGTAG